>JAAKBF010000218.1:0-600000 GCA_012656075.1 Phytophthora hibernalis
GATACCGTAGAGACTTGATCCGTGGGCGAATAACTGCACTCGTCCAAGCTGTTGTATTCCTGTAGCACACACGCGCTAGGGACTTGATTTCTGTTTCTTTTACACGCTTATCAATGCAATAGTTGTGCAATTTCATACATGTCTTGATCACCAGTCCCGTGTGCATGTAGTCCACTGCAAGAGGTCTCTGAAAAATCCTCCACTTATTAACTAACAGACCAAAAGCCATTTCAATCCGAATACGTAGCTGCGAAATGTAAAAAATTATAGTTCGAATGCGCAGGACTCTTTATTTCCGGTTTTGTAAACGGCACACGCATGAAAGTCGCCAACGTGTAAGCATTATCTCCAATTATGTATGGCCCGAAATGAAACTCCGCGATCTGGTTACTGAGAGACCACTTACGGAAAGCAGCACTGTCCGCAACTTTGCCGGGAGACGTAAAACAAGACCCAGTGAACTTTGAATTAGCGTCACATAGAGCTTGGACATTAATACCATAGGTGAGGTAGTGGCCAGAAAAAGCGGTGATGTCTGGGACCTCTTCAGAGGTTGGCGCTTTAATGTTACATAGCCATCCATCAATGCAACCGACACAACCAGTAAGAATGTTATTCTTGCTGATATCTACAAACTCACTAGCAGTCTTAGCCATCCCGGCAGTGTCTGTAACAGGAGCAACGATGCGAAAGTGTCCATGCGCGCAGATCGATTTAATACCTTTTGCGATAGTCGCATAGAATGCCGATGAACTAACTCCAGCTGAGACTATGATGTTATGATATGAGCCCCAGCTAGTCACGAGATTGTCATTTGAGTCATGTTCACGACGGTGATAGGGTCAGCTTTCGTTCTGCAATTTGTCTTAACCTCATCTCGTAGGAGTGTCGGTGTAAGCTTCTCCACTAATGCATCAAAAGCTTGGACACTCATTCGATAAAATCGATGGAACTGACCCTCCAGTAAAAGACGAACTCAATGCGGAACCCATTCTAAGCGTTTCCGGGGAACGACGTTTTCCCGCTGACGGTCATACTTTCTAGCAATGACAACCGCGGTAACTAGCAGCACTAGCGTCTATGTCTTCATGGTCAACTCGATGTAGAATGATGTGTGACCTCATGATGCGAGGCTCGGTCATAATCTCGATTTGGGATCATGAGGTCACGAGTGCAAACCCATACGTATTCGAAACATCCAATGAGTGGGTGTGAAATCGGATCATGATCTGAAGATGATCCCATTAAGAATGCCCCTAAGGGATGCAAGGAAGCCAGGAATCAAATATGGCGCGGCTATCGGCTCTTTGATGTACATAGCTACAAGCAATAGACCCGACGTGGCGTTTCCGGTTGGCTACTTGAGTCGCTTCGTGGCGAATCCTACTGTGCAACATGGCGACGCACTCAAGCGGGTACTCCGGTACCTGGTAGCCACGACGTAGTCACGGCTGATCGCGGCATCTTCTTGAAGAAGCCTGCAGACATTAAGAAGTCGACGATGAACACTATCAAAGATCGAGGGATTCTGTGATTCGGATAGAGGAAACTGCCCTGAAACAAGGAAAAGTGTCACGGGCTACGTAATTTTGGTGGCGAGCAGGCCAGTCGCCTGGGCAGCACGGCGAAAACGATAGGACAGAGGCAACACACACAGTTGCAGTGCAAGATTGTGTGCGGCGTGCACCGTCGTATACGGTCTGACACCGTCTCGGCGCATAAATGGTCGATAGCCGGCATTGCACACCCCACCTGCTGATCAGGTGTTCAGCCAAAAACAAAGCGGTAAGAGCTACTTTTGCTTAAAAACAGTAGAATGACATTTCCAAGTCTCGCTGTTCGTGCCACAAAAATTGTCGTCTCCGTACACTAGCAATATAGAAAAGACGGCGCCCTTGCTGTACACATACAGACGAGGCTCCGAGGCGCATCGGCACCATCCGTTTTTCAACTAGCCAGGCGTTGAGATCGTCGTACCACTCACGACCGCTTTGTTGAAGCGCGCATAGCGCGTGTTTCACCTTGTACACCCACCCATTCTTAAGTGGAAACCCCGCCATCTTTCGAATGTAGTGCATGATCTTCAGACCTGCGTTCAGGTATTCCATGTCCACATCACATTGGAACGGGTCTAGGCTCAGATGATTACAGAGTGGTACCAACAAGCGGAATGATGCCACCCGGGCCACAGGTGAATATATCTCCATGCTCACAAAGTCAATTTCAGGCTCCTGCTTATCACCTCGTGCAAAGGGGCGTGGACGGAAGCGCATCACATTGCCTTCACTGGCTGCTTTGACTTGAAACCTCCACGTCATCTCCAAAGCCCGCTTTTCGATAAGAACATCCGCCCCACGGACGAGTTCGAACACGTCCTTCGCCTCCATTGCTTCAAGTTCTTCCTCCATGGCAGTTTGCTTTGACTTGAAACCTCCACATCATATCTAAAGCCCGCTTTCCGATAGGAACATCTACATCATGAACGAGTTCGAACACGGCCTTTGCCTCCATTGCAGCAAGTTCTTTTCCATGACAGCCGACCACTCATTTTTTCTGGGGCAACCTCATTGACTCCTTGAAGTTTCTAAGTAGCCGGGTTTCAGACTCATACCATAGTCCTGTTGGGGATATGTTGCATTGTGGTTATCATTGCAATTGCAGCACTCACCGATAATTTCCGCAGAGATTCATCCGCACCAGGGGCGCTACTGTTGATTACAGC
The DNA here is from genome assembly GCA_012656075.1 of Phytophthora hibernalis. Taxonomy (NCBI): domain Eukaryota; phylum Oomycota; class Peronosporomycetes; order Peronosporales; family Peronosporaceae; genus Phytophthora; species Phytophthora hibernalis. The sequence continues at coordinate 2,723 of JAAKBF010000218.1, forward strand.
AACAAGCTCTGTTCGTGTACGCTTTGATTCTGCTTCTTCACTAATAATAGAGATCTCGTTGTCGAGCGGACGCCGATGACCTTGTGAGCATGGGACGAATACATAGAACGTCACCCGTATCCTCCGCACGTTCGTACCCCGTATTGTCTTCATGGTCCCCAGGGTCCGCATCCGTCTCTCCACTTAAGTTATCTTCCTTCTCATTCGAGTGAGCTTTGGCTACACTGTCCGATGCATCACCATCCGCATCCGGTTCTTGATCACACTGAGCGTCCATGTCGACTCCAACCGTTTCATCGCCGAGAGTATCATGGTCGGCGACTTCAGTCTCCGGGTCTGCGATCTCAGTCGGTCTCACTCGTGATTACGACGAGGTAACTTTTGGGGGTTGTACTTCCGAGAACGCGATGTCATCATTGAACTGTGGAGGCTCTCGGTCCATCCAGCTTGCATGTGGCGGTTCAGGCGCATATTCGACATCCCCACCCAACGCTGTTTACCGTTCCTATTAAGTCAGGTATGGTATAATGTCCACTCCAACCAATTTTGTTCCTTGCAATTCCAAGAAGCGTATATTTTCTAATCAAAACGAGCGATTCCATTAGTTATATCCAATAGCTGATGAGCCTGTCATGCAAGATTATTCCAACCATTCCGACCATCAACGTTGAATGTTCGATATATTTAATGCCATATAAAGATCTATACTAATACATAGTATTAGTATAGATCTTTGTATGGCATTAAATATATCGAAAACATTAAATATATCGAAAACATTTCAACGGTTGATGGTCGGAATTTTTAAAACACCCTTCAGTTTTTACCCTAGGTGACGGTAAAAGGTTTTCATTTAGAGTGAGAATTGCCGGCGAACCAACGTGTCGATTGCGTCCTTTCCCCTGCCAACATCAAGAAGTCCATGGCGACGGCGCTAAACACATTCTCGACGTTCCTGGCCGCTGAGCAGCTGAGCGTATGACACCCGCTTCGGCTCATCAACTCAATGATGCTGACAAGATATGTAAGGTGCTGCGTATTATACTCGACAATTATGCGTATTCATTAGCCAAGTCAGCCGACAAGGTTCGACCTACCAATACGTGCTTAGTATATTATGGGAATGTCAAGAATTGGCTGGTGGATAAATATCCGCTACAAGGGGCGTTAGTGAAACCTCAATTACAAAAGGTTTTCGCGGGGATTGGCAAATTTTGTGGCAACCGCGTGGAAGGTGGAGACGTCTAGAAAGCTTCGCCGTGCTCGAAACAAGACCTCGAAGCTATCGTGCGTCTGCTATATTCGTCTGCTTCTCAGGACAGGGAATATCTCGCCGCTGCACTAGTCGTGATGATGTGGTACTTGTACGGTCGTAGCTCCGACGCCGAGAAAGTGGAGAAGCGACAGTTACCCATCCAATCCGGTAAGACATCTATAATATTATCAGAGTTATATTATTTAACGTCAGCAGATAGTCATTTACTCGTATGATCGAACAATATAGGTGGGGTTCTATTTCACCGCTTCATACGCGTCAAGACAGCCCTGCTACAAGTACTCTCTTTGTTCAAGGACCCCACAAGCTTTCTTATCAGTCGTCTACACGCTCTGGTCATAGCGCTGGTAATGCAGGCGAAGCCATGCCAACGCATGTTTCTGTAGTTCCTCACGACAAAGTGCAGATCCGAGAACGTACAGACGTACAGGAGCTGTCGCTCATTGAGCTCCTTGAAGTTGACGACGAGCAGGCAGCCTTGGAGGAAACGCATGCGCTGTACACAAAGCGGTCGGTTCCTGGTGCATAAGCATACGTGAACTGGCTGCTGGCTAGCGTTAAAACGACACCAAGGCGGGTAACATAGTTCCGCACGAGTCGTAACAACTCGGAAGAGGTGAGGCCGTTAAGACCTTACCTGGCGTGGGTAACATCGTTCCACGCCAAGTTGCGCAGACTCAAACTGCTAGCGGTCGGGCTGCATGTCAGTCGCGGTAGACAAGGTCGACCGGACACGGTTTTGGTCGTAAGAGGGGAGAGGCTCGGAAATACCTTTCCTCCCGAGTCTCTGTTGAGACTAGCTTCCTCACGAAAGGCGATGTTGGTGTGACCAACAACTGGATGAGTAATACTAGTACACAGGCACGTACGGCTAGCACCGACAGCAATGGGGTGCTGACGTGGCACTCGAGGTGGATGTGGTACATGTAGTACACGGTGTAGCTTTGGTGTATGGTTCATGTACATAAACAACGTCGCGGTGATGAACCCGTACGTCGTCATGGTCGTGAACCCATACGCCGTTACGAGCATCGACCTGTACACCGACGTGGTGTACGTCTACGTGTCATGGACCGTACATCGACGTGATGTACACCTACGTGGGTGTGTACTTGTGCGCCAACATGGTCATGGACCCATACGCGGTCATGGTTATCTAAATGACCGAGTGTCGTGCAGGCATGCACGCCCTCTGACCATGTCCTGGTCCGGGCGATGCGCAAATCAGTCGCTTATGCAGTGGCGAAAGTGATGGGTCCACCAGGTAACCCGCCACAATGCTAGAACTACCGTTGGGTACGTCGGTGGCGATGCCCGACACCGATGCGTCTTTGGTTTAAAGCTCAAGACGCGGGGAGGATCTTGCGACTCCACCCGGCAAACTCTAGGCTGCTAATAGCGGCCGTCGAATGGCAACCTGAAGCATGGTGTTTCTATGCTATGGTCATTGCATGACCTGAGTCTGTGTATGGCTCCGAGGATCCACTCGGGGTCGGCCGTGGCTAGCGTGACCCATACTGGGCTGCTATCATGCCAGGAGATTAGCTGTGAGCTCACTCCACTCTTGGGCTATGAGATAGCCTTAGAGGTCACAGGAAGTGTCAGGAGGGTCCATGAGGCCTCCGGTGTGAGCTGGAGGTAGTCGAGGAGGACCACCGCAAGTTTGGATAGTATTACATCCCGTGCCGAAGCAACTGGACGCTTGCTAGCGTCCGAGTCCAGGCCAACTATGCCCGTCGGCATTACGGCCAACGCCGTCGCGAGTGCAAGGATGCAACTCGCAGTGTCCGCCGTGGACACAAGTCACTGTGTGACTGCGCCAGTCGTGCTTAGGCTGCGCCCGAGATTGCCCTTTGGGTTCGAATTCTCTCACTTTTGATTGGAGAATCAAGTGTAATTCTCAGATAAGTGGGGAGGATGTAACGGGGTACACCGACGTGTACCTGTTACATATAGAGTGACGGATGTCACTCTTTAGAGTCCATGGTACATGGTACAGGTTGGCTGTGAGCCAACCATGAACGCTCTTTAGCTTTACTATAGATGACTTAGAGTTTTTATGCTACAAGCTTAACTCAGCTATAAAATATATTAAGTCTTTATCTTTCTATCAAACCCGCAGACGATTGCGTGGTGCTCTTCGGCACAGATACGCAAGTGCGAAAGGGAGTAACCAAGGGTACGATATGTAGTAACCTTCCTTCCAGAAATTCTCCCTCATTCTAGAATCTGCCGCGTGGAGGAAAGATGGTGAAGCTCTTCTGTGCTATCGTTGGTGTGGCAGGAAACGCGTTTGAGGTGGACATTGACGAGGGCGTCTGTGTCAGCGTTGAAGGATGCGATCAAGGCAAAGAACTCTTCGACTATTACTTTTGACGCCAAGGACCTGCAGCTCTTCCTGGCGAAGAAGCAGGACGGCAAGTGGCTGACGCAACTTGACGCGCTGCAAGGTGTGAGTGACACTAGTGGCTATAAGCATCTACAGTTTACCGACGCGGAGTTACGAGACGTTGGACTGGATAGTGGAGATCTGGGCGAAGTGAGTCGTGCAGAAAAAGCTGCTGGAAAGGGTCATGTGCACGTTCTGGTGGTGGTTCCGGGTCATGTTCGCGTTGACATTGGTGGAACTGCTTCCAGAGCGCTGAAATATAAGCGTACGTATTCTCGCCCCTAATCGTTTGAATATGCTGTTGCTAATTTTCTTGTGTAGAGCAGGATACAGACGGTGGATCATCAACGCTCAATGCTTCGTACCTGTCATATTGGCGGTCATTACAATCATTGTTTTGGCCTTCGGAGAGAATCCAACCGACGAAAAAGGATGTTTAACAGTTCCTGGCCGCTCGCTTATCGTGTGACGGATGATTGGTGTTGACATTGCGATGGGGGCGATTCTGTCATATTCGCAACATTGGAAATCGAAGCTTGACAACATGATCGAGGTAGCGAAGGACGAGACACCGTTACAAGCCCAGCGACAAGAAATGACCGACCTGACTTTTGCTGCTGGAGCGCAGCATCAAGAATTGACCGAGCACACTTCGCTGCTTCCTGCTACTGAAGCTCAGCGACAACCTCAACAACAACAACCCTCACAGAGCACAAAGAAAAACAGAGGAAGAGGAAAGAGGAAATGATTAATAATTTAATGGAAGCATTGTGTTTTCAACTTCTCAATTACCAAGTATTTGTTGATCGATCGTGATAAATATAGGTAGTGCTTTCAAGAAGCGGCAGTCGCCTCCGTTCTCGGTGGTACACACGGATCCGGACCATTCATAGATCAAGTGAACCGGCTTATATAACATGGTTTTGGCCGTCAAAACAGCGTTATCTAACCATCGCGACCTAAGTTCGTCCACAGGCCCGTCGTAAGTTCCGATGCTCGAGGAACCTACTGAGATACTCCATTAATTCCAACGCACCTCACTCGGTCAAAAGCCTCGGTGTCTTTCATCTAGCCAAAAGCCTCCAAAAGACCTGTGGACAGCGATTGACGAAGAAAATCTCAAGCATGCTTGCGTGTTTCTCCTTGCCACCAGAATACAGATTGATTGGTCTTGATGCTGGACATAAGGATTTGACAACCATGGCAGCCTGTCAGCGGCTACAGACAATACCATCGTCTCGTGCGCGAAGGTTGGCGCGTAATGGTGTCTGCATCGTTGAATACGTCGGTTCTGCTCGGACAGGACGTGGACGGGGTGCGTCGACCAAGTATGAATCGATGAAACACCACTTAAAGGCCTTAGCGGCCTTAGCGGTGTGTCTGTCCCGTAGTTGCCCCAATCTTCAACACAGTCGCTCCTCCGTCGACGGCACAGTGAAGCCATCTGAATATTGCAGTGGGGAATGGCTACATGAACATACCTTGTTTTGGTACTGATTCTTGTACAACCCACTTGAACCCTTTCAGTCTATACCTCTTTTGTTAATGAGTCCTCACAACAATTTGTCGCACATTTTCAAAGTGGTCGAGAAGCGCAAGGCACGTCCTGCTGCCCATCGTCACAGTAATGGGGACGTCTCGGTGCGAAGGACTCGTGCGTATACGGGAGCGCGTCGTCTTCCAAACGTCCTCCAGTGTCCACTCGATCCAAGAAGAGGACGCGTCGCCTTCTAGCGGACAAAGTGGACGTTTGAGCGACGGTGTGTGGTACTTCTGCGTCGCGCGAGCGTCCTCCGCCGTCCTCGAGTGGTTCACGGTGGACGCTGGCACAGAGAGCAGTGAAGAGGAGGGAACTTCACCGTCCACAAGCTCAGGTGGTGCTGTCCTCCTGGCCAGCACACGTGTCTCGAGCGTCGAAGCGGTGGACGGAGAGAACGTCTCTCTGCCAGAACAGGGGGACAATGCAGAGGACACAGGAGTGTTTGACAACGTGGTGGTGGACGATAATGAGCGCAGAAGACTCGAGAGATGCTCGCTCTATGTGGAGGACGATGTGGCTGGAGTCACGCTGCTCATTGAGACGGAGTCGGAGACGCACAGGGACCAGTGGGTGCACTTTCTACATGGAATACTGCACAAGGAGGACGAGCATGAGGATGAAGGAAGACAGATTAAAGGTGAGGAGCAGGAGGCGGAAGAGGATTTGGTGGTGGACCTCGAGTCGCTGCACTTTTCAGCGTCGAGGTCGTCGATTTCCACGCGGTCTCTGCTGCATCAAGGCAAGTCGGAGAATTTACTAGAAGAAGATGACCCCTTTGGGTTGCTGTCGCTGACGACGTCGGCTCTGAGTTCGGTGAGTCTTGCGGACGATCAGGAGGTGATTACCACCAATACTGCACCCGGGATGTTCGCCATGGACCACTTTGAGATTGCAGAAGGTGACGAGCTTGCTGGAGAGATCGAAGACACGGATGGTAGTGACACCAGCGCTACTAACACGGACAGTGACTATGTGGCAGACACTGCTGTCGATCCATCTTTGTTGAGATCAGCCAATCGACAGAGTGTACAAACTTTATTGTCATGTGAGCTTTCAGCCAGTAACGTCACTGACCCGCTTAGCTCCAGTATGATCCGACAGCCTGCCGCTGCGAATACTCGAAGCCGGAGGCATAGTTTGGGTGCCGTGTTTGGCTCAACGCCAAGACCTACGAACGGCTGTCGACGCTGCAACAAGCGCTTTGGCAGGCTTATTCACACACCCAAGATCTGTACTTGCTGCTCATATCGGTTCTGTCGTGATCATTGCAACGCTCTGACACCACTAACATCGCCTGAATCGATCACTCTGCCCACCCAAGAAGTATTCGGATCCCATATCGGAGCGAAAGCTACAGCAGCGTCCGAACCGAAACGTGTTTGCATGGATTGCTTTGTTCGACAGCAACTACTAACGTCACTACAAGAAGCTGGTGTATATTATGCCTCTGCTGTCGATGAAGCTGGTGGATTGTCACGGCTCGTGCGGTGGAAATATTTTGATCAGGCCCCCAAGTATGAGATTGAAACCCACATTCGAGCGCGAAACCTGGGTCCTATGAGCCTCCTCTCGGCCATGTTCAAGTATCGACAGCAGCCGTTCATGTTCGTGGTGGTGCTCGCGCAATTTGTGCACAACATCGAGAACTGCCCCGATACCATAGATTTCTACTGGCCACAAGTATTACAGTGGGGTATTGTGAATCTCCCAGACGCGTCGCCGAGCGTTCGTGCTTTCTATCTATTCTTCCTGGCTGCCACTGCGCGACGTAGTGTGCACCTCGCTATCAAGGCAACATGGGAGTGCATTGCAGCTCAATGGGATGCGATGGCAGCAGGACTCTATAAGCGTGGCAACGGTATTGTCGTTATGTTGTTCTTCGTTACGAACGTAAACTTTGGGGAGCCACGAAGTGTCCTCCCTCAACTGCTGTTCCCACAGGCTCCGATCCATCAGCGCGAATCATTCGAAAGGCTGCTGGAGCAGCTATTTGAGTACGTTCGTCGGACATACGCTGCGTCGCAACGTGAATCTCCATTCTTCGAGTGGCTCCTAGCACGCAGCCAAGAGGAAATTGTGGCTAGCTCTCGCAATGTGCAAAAGCAGCTCCGGATTGGCGACGGCTTTTTGGATCCGTTTCCGCCTGATTATCATGAAGAAGCACAGCTCATGATATTGGAGCGTCGAAGGTCAGGTACTCAACATCTTGTTGAAACCAAGCAGCGAATATGGAACAAATCTGCGCAGCACATTTTCAGTGATGAAGTTCGGCTCGTGCGCTTCCTTGTGGACCTCTGTACGTATTTGAAAGAAAACATTTCCGAGCCTTCGCAGCGGAAGAAACAACTCCCGGCGTTGTTGCAGGAGATGCTGCGTGGTAAGCACATTCGACCCGACGCTGCATTGCCGCTGTCAGGAGCAATGGCTCGCCCACACCGCGTGGTTAATGTACTGACTGATGAAGGCACTGTCTTCTCTACAAAAGCACGTGCGCCGACACTGATCTTTTTGAAACCATTGCCTCAACATTGGGGTGCGATCGTGGGTCTCGCGATCTCGATGTTCGCACTGGTCACGATGAGAATGTCGATGCGTTAGTGGATGCTGCTGTGGAAATGAACTTCGATATGGACGGTGCTGGAGGACCAGAGTATCAAGAGATTCTCAACTACCTCGACGGAGAAGTCGTCGGGACATACGTCGCGGACTTGATCCCAGTATCCCGGGCCCAGTCACAGGCTTCCTTACATTCCTCGATCTCCGAAGACTTGGATGGACTCAACTGTGTCCTGCCTGCTGGCTGCATTCTTCTTAGTGAGAAATCCGGCATTGGTGTTTTCTCTGACCATGAAAGTGATGGTTTTAGTCCAGAAGAGGCAGGCGACGACGAAGCAAACACACGCGACAGCTCGAATTCGTCGTCGCAAAACACTAAATGTCCATTTTTGGAGAGCGATTTGTTGATACACAGAGGCGAATCCGAGAGGAGAGCACCTTTGCCCGCTTCGATGGTTGGGCGTTGGTTCCAGTGATTGCGAAAAGCTTCGACGACATGCGCCAAGAGGTTTTCGTGTTGCAAGGACTAAAATTGTTCCAGCTCATTTTCCGCAAGCACGGCCTCAACCTCTGGATGCACTACTACAGCATCGTGTGCGCTGGCAAGGACTGTGGTTTATTGAGGTGATCACCGATGCGCAGTCTTTAGATGGTCTCAAGAAGAAAGGCAAGAAAATCGATGGGGTTGGAACTTCCCTGTCAAAATTTTCGACCGGGCATGTGGTCGGGACCCCACCACAGGTGAACACGACCCGGTCCGGTTGGAGAGAGCTCGCGCAAACTTCATTACAAGCATGGCAGCCTATAGTCTCTTCTCCTATATTTTTCTGGTGAAGGATCGTCACAACGGCAACATCATGTTGGACACAGAAGGCCACGTCGTGCACATTGACTTCGGCTTCGTTCTGGGTATCGCTCCTGGTAACACGTTCAGTCTCGAGACTGCACCCTTCAAGCTCACACCGGAGATGGTGGAGATCATGGGTGTCGAGGGTTTCGACCGCTACCGACTGCTCGTGGCTCAAGGCTTGCTTGCTCTGCATCTGGAAGCACCGCAATTGCTGTCACTTGTGTACTTGTCGTCCAAAGACTCGTGTTTCCCGTGCTTCAAGGATCGATCACGGGCCCGGATTGTTCGGCGACTAAGTCGTCGCCTGTGCATTGGTTGGAGTGTACAGGACGTCGAGCGTACTGCTGCTCGAATTGTGGACAAGAGCAATGGACACCGTGGAACAAGACAATACGACTGGTTCCAGAAGATATCCAATGGCATTTTGCCGTAGAGAAGGCGTGCATAGGTAGACGGATCTATCGATTGGTTCGTGTTTCACCTCATCGGCAAGTGGATCCAGCTTCGAAAGATCTCACTCGATATCGACTCACTTCCGATGACACCGAGGTGCCGAGGTCGGTAACAAGTTTGATTATGGCGAACCACCTGGGAGTTCCGCACATACTTCGAGTAAACATTTTCCACCGGCCTTTTGAATGGGAGATCAATCAACTCGATGTTGATGGGGCCAAAATACGGCTTTGTGGGGACGACTCATACCGAGCCAAAATTACCAATGCAGTGTAAAAGGAAGAAGTGTATTATATAGACGCATGATAGCATTGACGCTATCGTTTCGAATTTGACAGCTCAATGGCGCCTTTTCTTCTTGGAGTGCGCCTTCTTCTCTTCGTCGCGGTTGCGGTGACGATGATGGCGATGCTTGCGATCCTTCTCCTTTCTGCCCTTATGTTTCTTCTTGGACGATCTCTTAACCTTCTTGTCCTTCTTCGACGCCGAGCGTTCCTCGCTGTCCGATCGTCGTCGTCGTTTGCTGTTCGCCCTCTCAGAACTAGAACTCGAGCTGCGACTGTGTCGGCGTTTCTTAGGTGAGTCACGCTCCTGGCTTCGACTGCGACTCCTGTCTCGGCTCAAGCTGCGGCTCCTAGACAGTGATTTCTCCCGACGACGATGTCCTGCGCGGCGGCGGCCACTATCCGATTGATCCCGACGTCGCTCTCTCGAGTTACTGGGGCTGCGACTGCGTCCACGTGACAACGGACGGCGAGTCGACTTTTTCTGCTTTTCACTCTCACTCTCATCTTCTTCCTCGTCACTTGAAGAATCCTAAGAAAACAACAACAATCAGTGAATTTCCCAGCAGACGACAGCAACAGCAACCTGACGCTCACCGAGGACGAAGACGAGTCCGACGACGCCACACGCTTCTCCGCCACCCCCAAGTGGTTCCGACACTGGAAAGTCAAGTGGCCCATCATACCACACTACAACATAACAAAAAACAATATTCCGTTTGCGTCGATAAAAAATAGCTCAGCAGCTTCGAATTCAATACCTTCTTGCAGGCGCCGCGCACATCGTTCTGCAAAAATAACAATAGAAAATAAAATACCACTAAGTACATTTCCCCAGCCCTACCCAAAATATTCAGCATGAACCAACCGACTTGTTGGAGAGCTTGGCCAGCGTCATGAGCCCCTTGGCCTGCTCGTACGAGGTGTCGGACGTCTCCTTCTTCTCGCCCTCGGCCGCGTACGGGTCGTAGCCGATGGTTTCCTTCCAGATACCCGTCATCTTGAGCGCCGCGCTGCTGTGCATGCGGTTGTTATGCGGCATGCGCACGCGGCCCGCGGTGGCTGGCATGGCTAACTAGATATTCTCCCTTTCCAGATATAAAGGAGAAGAAGAAAGTCTCAATGAGAAAATTCAGCCACAAATTCAAGTTGGAAATTGCTCTCACTCTGCAACATACTTTCGCCAAGTGTCAGCAGACAGGCGTTCGAACGCCACAATGTGACAAAAAGCTCGAAAACTCACACTTGCTCACATTCGAATAAGACGCCGAGGCCGCAATAGCCAGCCAAGAAAAGAGCTAACCTCGCGATGGCCCCCACCGCATCCATTGCGTCGCCCGAGATAACGCAGACCGACGACCACGCGGCCGTCGTCATGCACACGCCCGCGCCGCCTGCAGCGCCCACGTCGCCCGTCGCGATTGTCGCGCGCGAGGAGCCGGCGCAACAGACGCGTTCGCGTCCGCCCGTGTCGCTTCCTCGCCAGGTGCAGCAGTGCATGATCCAGCGCGTCCTGGTGACGGGTGGCGCTGGATTCATCGGCATCCACCTGTGCCGTAAGTTGCTGCAGCAGGGCCACGAGGTTATTTGCCTCGACAACCTCTTCACGAGCCAGAAGGCCAACGTGCTGGAGCTGCAGAGTCGCTACCCGAACTTCGAGTTCGTGCGCCACGACGTCACGGAGCCCTACGCGTGCGAGGTGGACCAGATCTACAATTTGGCCTGTCCCGCCTCGCCCGTGCACTACCAATACAACCCTATCAAGACCACCAAAGTGTCGTTCCTGGGTGCCATGCACTTGCTGGGTCTGGCCAAGCGCGTCAAGGCGCGCATTTTCCAGGCGTCCACTAGCGAAGTGTATGGTGACCCGGAAGTGTCGCCACAAGTCGAGTCGTATCTGGGCAATGTGGACTGCACGGGCGTGCGAGCGTGTTATGATGAAGGCAAGCGCGTGGCTGAGACGCTCTTCTTCGAGTACCACCGCACACTGGGCGTTGACATTCGGGTGGCTCGAATCTTCAACACGTACGGACCGGGCATGCACCCGTATGACGGACGTGTTGTGAGCAACTTTATCATGCAGGCGCTACAGGGCGAGAGCATTACGATCTACGGCTCGGGCAACCAAACCCGCTCCTTCTGCTTCGTGGACGACCTTGTCGAAGCCATTGTACGCTTTATGGACTGCACTACGTGTGTGGGGCCGATGAATCTGGGCAACCCGCACGAAATGACTATTCGCCAACTTGCAGAGACAATCATTCGTCTCACAAACTCCCAAAGCCGGTTGGTGTTCCGGGAACTACCCAACAACGACCCCAAACTGCGGCGACCCGATATCACTCTTGCCAAGTACGTTGTTATATTGTTTCTTTGGCCTTGTATTTCTATGGCTTATCACGCTGTCTTCCTTGTTTTTTGTTTGTTTGCCAGGACGCATTTGGACTGGACTCCTCATGTGGACATCGAAGCAGGACTCATGCGCACCATCGCATATTTCCGCGCCTTGGATTTATCCAAGTACAAGCGGCCAACGAACAACACAGCGCATCGAAAGAGCGAGATGGCGAACCAGGCTAAAGCAGCAAGCCAAAAGTAAATTCGCCATCTTTGTGGCCCTGCCGTAGCCACGCACAGATCACTGCTTACTGGACGCATATCCGACGGAGAAACTGCAAATGTGCGCCACTATCCTGTCGAGAGCTACAGGACCGGTGCACGAACTGCGGTGTTATTAAACTGGGGAATCAAATGGCGCCGGCAAACCACGTAGTAGAACGTACGTACATACACATACATGAAAACACATGAAGCATGGGTTGGTTTGACCATTACAACTTAGCGTAAGTTTGTCAGGGAATCTAAACACTACACGGACGATCAATTGGGAAAGCGGCACGGATGCAAATGCATCCTGGAGGAACTGGTTGCCCGTGTTCATTGTTCGTGAGCGTGAGTGCAGAACATCAGACCTAGCTGGCTGTGAGGAAGCATCGGAACTGACGAACACGCACCTCCACGTCTCACTTCGCTCGTGCATAACTACGTGGATTTAGCCGGAAGGGCACCTTCAACTGCACCATCATCGTTGTCTTCGAATTCACCATTGGCCTCTTGCTCAGCCTTCTCGAGGCGGGCACGTTCCTCACGGATCTTGGCCACGCCACCTCCCTCGCCGAGCTTTGCGCCAGGGAACTTGACAAGCACCACACTCATATTGTCACGGCTGCACACGAAAACATTGGTTAGCATCAAAACGCAACAAACTTGTCAAGGCCAACCAACCACTTACCTTCCCGCGCGCAGGCAGTTGTCCAAGATCTCTTCCGCTATTAACTTGAGGTCCGATTCGCCGTTGTTCATCAGCTGGCGAATGTACGCGCACAGTTCGTCGTTGCTCATAACGTCCCAGATGCCATCACACGCCAAAACCAAAAACTCCTCCGTCTTGTCGATCTTCTGCACTTCAATATCAGGCTCTGCCGACACCTGCTGCTGCTCCGCAGGCAAATCCGCCCGCGCCTTGTAGGAAAAGTCTCCGAGCGCGCGGGACACGGCCAGATCTCCGTTTACTCGGTTGCTGCGCACGAGTCCACCCGCGTCCTGGATCCGCTTGCGCTCTCCAGCCTGCAGTCACACACTACAATTAGCAAATGTACCAATTTCCTCAAATATCAAGCTACAGTCTACATTAATGGGCTTGTGGTCGAACGACATCTCCACTGTGCGGCCGCCCTTGGCCATGACGCTGCGCGAGTCGCCAGAGTTGGCCACGATGATGTGTGTGGGCGTCACGAGTGCCACGATGGCCGTACATCCGCTCTGGTCGCTGCCGTAGCTTTTGTAGAACGTCTCGCGGATGTCCTGGTCCAGGTTCATGAAGGCGTCGCGCATGGCTGCCCCGATCTTGGTCGGGTCTGCACCCTCCGTCTTGCCGCCTGGGAACACGTCGCCCTTCATGACGTCCGCCAGGTGCTGCGTCACGCGGTCGGACGCCAGGTCCGCAGCCAGACGCCCGCCGTGGCCGTCGAACACGGCGAAGAGCGAGCAACCGGCGGGCAGACCGCTCGGAGTGAGCTGCGCCACGTGCGCATCCTCCATGCCCGTGCGCCAGCCCTGCATGGATGCCACGCCGTACTCGAGGCCGTTGCCGGAGCCGCCCTCCGTCTCCTTCTCCGTGATCGGCGTGGCCAAGAAGTTGCCCATGATGCGCTTGCTCTTCTTGTTCTGCGTTGCGTTGATTGCCCCTTTGCAAGAAGTCGGATATCGGCAGTGATCTTTTCTACTCTTGAAGTGAGTATTAGACGACGTTTTAAGAACTGTTCCATTCAAGTACTGATACCCTTGAATAACACATAACTTTGTGAGGGTAAAAATAAAAAGAAAGCCACCTTTACACTTATATTCCTTTTTAATTTGATGTATTTTCCATTATGTTTTGGGAGTCGAGTACTGTACCTATACAATATAGTTCAAAATGGGCGCAACAGCGTCAGCCGAGCCTTTCAAGCGTGGTTCATGTAATGGGTTTTTTATAAAGGGAAAATGGTGTCGTGTTTGTTTACCAGCCATGTCTAGTGCGATCGGATGGCGAAGTACAGCAGCACGAACACCACCACAACGAAGAGGATCAGGTACAGCATGTGCTTGCTGCCGCCCTGGTCCATCATGATGCCCAGTCGCTTCATGGTGCCGCCCAGCAGCCCCTCTGTGTTGTCGAATTCCTTGCCCTGCATCACATCAAACACAAACTGTCAGTTGATGCAGTCAATGGAAGGCAAAAGCACAGAAATCCCACCATGCCGTCCAGGAAGCGGTTCTGGTCTACCACCTCTGAATGAATGCTACCCGACAGCTACAGAATAAATAATACATCAAGAGATAGTCAGCGATCCAAAGTCCTTCCTCAGCTCTGTTTGGTCAACTAACCTGCTTCAGCTGCGTGATCTGCAGCGACAAGTGGCTGATCTGCTCGTCATTCTGGTCTTCCAATAGTCGCTTGGCTTGTTCTCCGTTGTCGACGCTCCCTCCAACCTGCTACACAACAACATTAGCACTTCGTCCATGAGATTGCACCGACTGCAGCATCTGTGGTGCACCTGCGTCCGTGAGGAAGCCCCAGAGAAGAGGGAGTCTCGCGCGGTTGATCGACCGTTCGCCATCCGGTTGTACATGAACCCGAGCACGCGCTGTCCGCCGAGATCGTCCTTCACTTTGCTTTTGACGACGTCACAAGACCGATCTATTTTTGGCTAATAAGAATGAGCGAATAATAACCAATTAGAGCGTGCCAATTCATTTTCTCTAGTGGTGGACATAATATGAAATTCAACTTTATCATGTTGGAAATCGATCTCGGCACGAAATATCATGTTGGAGTCTGCACTTCGATTTTGGATACATTGTGTGTGATACACCATGTCTCCAAAGTAAAAAATCTCTGCAGGAGGAGATCCAGTCACGACGGACGAGGAGTTCGTTGGTGGCCGTTCGCTCCACCCCCAAGTCTCAGTCGTCGCAAGAGAAAGCGGAGAAGACGAAGAAGAAGACGAAGAAGAAGACGAAAATATGTGCCCCACTACGTACGTGGCTGCTATATGCCATGTCCCCAATTCAATTACGTATTAACTGTCTTCTCTTATTCTAATACAGGTTTCATTGGACGCGTTGGGCCTTACATTGTCCACGAAGACTGCAACCACAGCTCCAAAAGCCGCAACTTCCGCTGCGAACCGTCGACGACTGCGGCGTTGAGGCGGCGGCTGGTGCTGAACCAGTTGGACAGCGATGTGTTCCAGTTCGATGAGTTCTTCGCATTTGAGGGCACGGAACACGACAGGGAGGTTGCGTTGCCGGGAGATGCGTGCGCAGCGGAGGAGGCCAACGTGTTGGCTGCCAGGTAGAAGGAGGTCGCCCACTCGAAGCGACAACGCGCCGAGGCGCTGCACAGGAAGTCGGTGGTGCAGGTGGCGATCTTTGAGTCTCCTCTACGAGAAAGCGCTCAAGGTCGCTAATGTAGTCTGCAGAGCGTTTGACATTTCGGCTGCGAGGTTCTACACGGCCGACGCCGTCGAGGCACCCCGCTACCCTCCGAAGATGGCGGTCGCATATCGTGACTTGAAGCCCGTGAACCTTGGTATTGACAGTGCAAGATGTCGACTTCGGCTTCGCCAAGCACGTGTCGTACTACATGTACCGCAACGGCGTGCTGTACGAACGCTCTTTCACTCTTTGTGGCACCCCCGAGTACCAGCTTGTCCTGAACAAAGTCCACGCTAACGCTGTGGATCACTGGACACTTGGCTGCCTGATCTACGAGCTTGTCGCTGGCCGCACTCCGTTCCAGCACAATGACCAGAACATTTTTTCGAGAGGGTCCTCCAGGGCCGAGCGATGCTCAAGTTCGCGCCTAAGTTCGACCCGGATACCAAGGATCTGGTGATGAAGCTACCTGGTGATGAAGCTATTCGAGACCAACCCGGCACTGCGCATTGGTTCACTGGCTGGTGGCATGCAAGACGTGGTCAACCAACCGTTTTTCGCGAATGTCAAGCTCGACTGGGCCGCAATGGTGAAGAAGGTGCCATATATACCCGCGAGCAAGGATGCGTTCGACGCTGGCAATTTCGACGCGGACCCGGAAGACGCCAAGTTCCATGCGTTCAGGCAGCAACGGCTGGACCCGAAGTTATGTTGTACTTGTGCTCGGACCACTTGCGCGCTGCCCAAGCGCTTCCAGATGGGCGTCGTTGTGGAAGGCGCGCACGGGTTTCACTCGGCCCGCCTCACCAAGATGTTGGCCACTGTGGTCGCCACCTCGCCTGCCCTTCTACTTTGCTTCGGTGCTTGGGTCCCATCCTTTCTTCGTGTGTTGTATTATACCATGCCTGTCACCTCTTCTACTGCGATGTGCTACTTGGTGCCCACGAAAATCTCGATTCAATCCTTGCCAAGACTCTGATGAACAAGCGTTTGCATTTATGTAGGTGTCGTATTGCGAAGAAGTATTTTTGAAACGCAAAAGCATTTACTCTCAACCTTGTCTGTCTAATCGTTCTTACAACACCTATCGTTTCACTCGACGTCCGATCCTTGTCCGTCCTCTGCGGGTGCCTCGTCTTCAAGATGGTCCACGGCTCATGATGAGCTCACTCGTCGAAGTTCACTGCTGAGCCTCAAAATGGATGAGCTAAAGTGCAGTCGAGGTTGCGTACCTGGAACGGAGCAGATCAACTAACCAGTCTTCCTCTCCTCTGGTATCCATCTTGGAGTGGCAGCACGTTAGACTCTAGTCACTTTCAAACACGCCATCAAGTCCAGACCAAGCATTGCCACAATCGAGTGCTGACCGCACTGAGCGTCCTGTTCGCCTTTCAAGAAGTCTCGACTACCTGCAGCAACTGGTCCACACGCTACCAGACCAACCTCTAAGGAGTCTACACCAGTCCCACAACCGGCCAGGGCGTCTACACGTCGTTGAAGGCTCACCTACAAGGTAGTGAGTGCTGACTCGACCGCTGTGAGCAGCCCCAAGTACTCCATCGATGTGTCGACGCAGTACCAACTCAAGATCGGCTTAGGTGGAAGTTTCACGGATGCTGCGACCAACGTGTACAAATTGTCTTCGACGCTGCGTGGGACCAGTACTTCTCGGACATGGGTCTGCAGTACACTTTGAGCAGATCGGTCGCATGCCGATCGGCACCACGGATTTCTTTACGACCATCTACTCGTACAATACAACGACGTGGTGGACGACTTCGACATGGTCCACTTCTCTACTGAAGTGGACAAGTCTTCATCCTCGCACAAGATCGATCTGATCCATCATAGCAGATGGCGACCATCAAGGCTGGATTCGTGGGCGGCGAGACGCGACGGTACCGTGGCTTCGGCTCCACAGCCAACAGCGGCATTAATTGCTCGTCCGCGCGGGAGTGAATGAAGAGCTGCAGACAGAGGATTTGTGAGCGATCGACACGCGATGGAACGGGCTCTTACTTGACGGTGAACAGCTCGTTCCTGAGAGTCGCGTCGACGCTTTCGGCCACGGAAAGTGAGTCTGTTGCTGCTGAGCCTTCCCCGGTCCTTGTCACGCATACCGAGGACCCAAGCGCAATCGAATCAAGACACCGTATCTTGATTTCCAGGTTGAAGTCTCGAGTCATTTTCTACGAATCACAAGGCCACAATAATCCACTGGAAGCTACGATGCTCATGAGCGGCCCGGCGGAGTGGAGCTCGGCGCTTCTCGCGACGGGCGTCAAGACAAACCTGCTACAGGATGGTGCGACTACGTGCTGTCTCTCTACCTCGTTGAGATTGTTCAACTTGTGCTTGTAGGATACAACCCGAAGCTGCAAGTGACGGCGATGGCGCTTGGTCCGACTGTAGCCATCACGCGCTATGCGGACGCCGAAGCAACTCCGGGTTTTGCACGTGGCGTCTTGGACCATCCGTCTGACACATTGCTGCTACATGGAGATGACTCGAAAACTGTGAGTGACTAGTGGGTACTATAGTATCTGCTATTGAGAAAGAGTTTCCAATGTGTCGTTTCTTGATCTGCCTCTTTAGGAGACGTCGACACCCCACTATCGGCTGGTGTCATGGTCTCGAGGGTCGGCAGAGAAGAGTCTACTAGCGATCGCTTCGACGATTCGAGTGGAGATTTGGGAGGTCACAGTGGCAAGGTAAGGTTCAATTCTGCTGTTGGTGTTGGTACTGCTGATACTGACTTGTGCTACCGGTATTAACATTGATATAGCGACATCTCCGCAATTTTGAAGGGGTCCGTTGACATTCATCATTCACAAGACCTGGCCTGGAACCCGTGCAGTGATACTCTTCTGGTAGGCTATGACAGATTGAGACGTTTGTGAATCGGAGGTATCTTACGTTACGATTTGTGCCCAGATCGTCTCCAAGGCCGACATTCAGTTGATCAATGCCTCGCAGCCAACTTTGTCACGGCGCGCAATTTACACAGATAGCAGTACTCGCTATGCTTTTGGAGCGTGCTCGTGGAGCCCGTGCGGCTCACATTTGTCTCTGTGCGTGGATAGATTGCTTTGAAGAGGCCACGTAGTGCAGGAATTTTGACTTTACTACGTGTTCGTGTCATTATTTCACAGAACGCAGAATCACATTCTTCACTGCTTCAGCTGGACGAGCGTGGAGACCTCACTCACTGATCCCCCGAGACACGACCAAATCGATGCAAGCAGTTCCCTGAAAGGTAGCAACGGCGTGCGGCTAGACGTTGGAATGGGGATCATTGGCCCTATCGCTGCTGTCACGCGTCTATCTCCAACTATTTGCATCCTCACGACAGATACAAAAGTGATCCTCGAAGACATTTCTCGCGCAAGTTCGGGAAGTACAACGCTGAACTCTGAAATCAGGAAAACACTCGGAGCCAAGTCCACATCAAGTTTATTGCTTGGTTCTGAAAACACCCAGCCTCTAACTATTCGCGAAGAAGTTGCGGAATCATCCAGCGGTATCATTAACCTGATGTCTATGCGCGTCTCCTCCAGCTCTACGCGGAGGTCACTGCAAATTTTAAGTCACTACGAGGTACGAATTTGCAGATCAGGGGGAGAATTTGTCTCTTCGCTCACATGGCGGGTTCGTGCACGCGCAGGATACTAAAACAGAGGAAGATCCCTCCACGAAAAAGCGCTCTCACACATGGTAATCGTCGAACGCAAGGCGGGGAGTGGGGCGTCATTTCAATCCTCGCTCTCCCTCACTTGGCGTCTCCAGATATCCTCATTGTTCAGGTACGCGGAACAATTTCACATTTGTCTACTGTTGCAGTTAAAAATTAACACGTTTCTGGTGCACTATTGCAGGATATGCGTGCAATTGTTGGAAGTTCCCTGTCACCGCGTCTACTTGTTGCACACTTGGATGTGTCGGACCGCATGGAGTGGACGGTATCTCTCTGGTGAACTGGTAAGGCTCTCTATGTTACCTCAACAACACCGGCATTTATCTAAAAATCTGTGTGCTTGCTCTATTTTGTCATGTGTCTAGGAGCTGCCGTCAACGCACGTGTGCAGAGGAATCTACCTCGCAGAGAGGTTTCCGTTCGTGGACGTCGTCTCCACGGAGAAGTGGAAGCGCTCGACATTTTTCCACGCTGCTGCCAACCTGGAGCCGCAGCTAATCTTCCTGTCCAAGTTCAAGGTGCCTCGACGCACACGGCTCAAATCCACCGCCAAACGAGCTGGAATCGTGCTGGAGGCGACAGTAGTTGCTGCCGATCAGACGTCGAAGAGCTCCGTCGACGCCACCACCAATGAGAACAAGGACCTGCTGGAGCTCGTCCTAGAGAAAATGACGACCATGCAGACGCAACTGAATACGCGCTTCGACGACGTGGACAAGAAGCTGCAGCAGCTGACAGCTCGCGTCGAGCACATGGAACGCAACGGCGGAACAGAGCTTTGCAGTCAGGAATGATGGTACCGGTAGTATCCGGCAGATGTAGCCATTTGACCCATCATCATTTCCCCAAATACAAACGTCAAGATAAAATAACGAATCCCCGTGATTCTCGATCGTTCGTTGTGTAAAGATGGTGTGGCGCACGCCCGGCCGTAGGGTGGATCGCCAGAATCAAAACCGACACCAAGAAGCCAAGACACAAGATAAGATGGGCCGTTCCCGTTCATCTCGCCCCGCCGCCCGCCCGGCCCCGCGCCGCGCCCCGCTCCGGCTCAGCCTCGTCGCTCGGCCCCCGCCCCGGCCCGCACCCAGGCCGCGCCTCCTTCGGCGCAGCAGAGCAGCAGCAGCGGCGGCATGATGAGCGGCCTCATGGGCACGGTGGCCCAGGGCATGGCTTTCGGCACGGGCAGCGCCATCGCGCACCGTGCTGTGGGCGCCGTGGCCGGCTCCTTCTCGGGCAGCTCGGAGGCCCCGCAGCAGCAGGAGGCCGTCCCCGTCTCGCAGGACATTCCGGCCGCCGCGCAGCCGCCGCAACAGAACCAGTGCGGCGCCGACCAGAAGAACTTCCTCGAGTGCCTGAACAACAACAGCAACGACATCAGCTCGTGCCAGTTCTACCTGGACCAGTTCAAGCAGTGCCAGATGCAGCCGCCGAGTACCTTCATGTAAGGGCGAGCCTTTCAGAAGACCGACGATGACTGCGAAGCTCTCATCGGCGTCTTAGAAGAATACAAGAGGACGAGTTTTTGCAGCTGAGCGCTAGACTACGAGACAAATACATGAACTGCACGTGCAAAAGCACGAGCTCTCAATTTTCTTGTGGACGGTTTTGCTTTGTGAAGTTTGATCTTTTCATGTGGAGGTGTGCGGTGGATCGCGTTCTGCCCCAATCGACGGTCATCTCCGCTAACGTGCATACCTGCCTGAAATTTGAATGCACCCGCGCTGCTTTCACCGGCATGATCCTCCAGTGCGTTGCCTGGATGTTTCATAATGAAATAGCAATGCACACGCGCATGCTTGCACAGGCTGAGTCAAACTCAATCGTCAATGCAGCTAAAGCGTCGTCCACATTTCCCTGAGCTTTTTTCTGAGATGACATTCGAGTGAGTGACGAGAGGCTGCAAAACAGCAAAACTGTCGTGGCCAACAACGGACACCGCGCATTCCATTCTCCCCAACACCGGCAATTCCTGGCGGTAGTTCTCGACGGAGAACAGCCGCCAAATTACGTTTCCCTCCATCACTATTAATACGCAATCATAAAGCGCAAAGTCAGTGGCGATCAAGGAGAACTATTAATACATGTATTATTGCTCTCGAACGGCACTTCCCCACTGGATTTCTTCTTGCTGAAGCTCCACAGGCATCGTTCTCTGCGGCAGCCGAACCTCATTCACCATTCTCGCACGTCACCAAGATTCGGTGCGTGTTGGTCGAATTCGCCTAAACTCAATAAAACCTCGCATTGATGAACCTCGATTTGACAGGAAGATTGTAGGGGCCATACGCGCTGCCTGATAGCCCATTCCTGTTCTTATAGAGGGAGTTCGGGTGGCGCTCTGCTCCACCCGTTTGCGGCTCTTTTCTCTGGGCTGTTCCCTCGTTTCCTTCTCTTTCTAGCCTGAGCGCCATTTCCTCTTTTGGATCCAGTAGTCCGAAAGGGAGAAGCCGAGAAAGCCGCCGCTACCCCCACCCCCAGCAGCAACCATGGTACGAACAACATTATAATAAAAGCACAGCATATAAAGAAATAGAGACTGATGTATGTCCTCCTTCCCCCTCCTTCAGGTGAACTTCACGGTGGACCAGATGCGTGAGATCATGGACTACACGAAGAACATTCGTAACATGTCCGTGATTGCCCACGTGGACCACGGCAAGTCGACGCTGACCGACTCGCTCGTGTCCAAGGCCGGTATCATCTCCGCCAAGCACGCCGGTGAGGCGCGTTTCACGGACACGCGCGCTGACGAGCAGGAGCGTTGTATCACCATCAAGTCGACGGGCATTTCCATGTTCTTCGAGTACGACATGGACGCTGGTGAGGCCGCCACGGCCGCCGCTATCGCCCACGAGACCGCCGAGGAGACCGCTGCCGCCGCGGAGGGCGTGCAGATCTCCAAGAACTCGTACCTGATCAACCTGATCGACTCGCCTGGTCACGTCGACTTCTCGTCCGAGGTGACGGCTGCTCTGCGTGTGACGGACGGTGCTCTGGTCGTGGTGGACTGCATTGAGGGCGTCTGCGTGCAGACCGAGACGGTGTTGCGCCAGTCCATCAGCGAGCGCGTCAAGCCCGTGCTCATGGTGAACAAGGTGGACCGCGCTCTGCTGGAGCTCCACCTGGAGCCGGAGGACTGCTACCAGTCGTTCACCCGCGCTATTGAGACGGTGAACGTGGTGATTGCCACGTACTTCGACGAGAAGCTCGGAGACGTGCAGGTGTACCCCGAGAAGGGCACGGTCGCCTTCGGTTCGGGTCTCCACCAGTGGGGTTTCACCCTGAAGAAGTTCGCCCGCCTTTACTCCAAGAAGTTCGGTATTGCTGAGGACAAGATGATGCAGAAGTTGTGGGGAGACTGGTACTTCGACGCCGCCAACAAGAAGTGGACGAGCAAGAACAACGCTGAGGGCACGCTCAAGCGCGCTTTCTGTCAGTTCATTATGGACCCCATCATCAAGATGTTCGAGGCCATCATGAACGACAAGAAGGCCAAGTACGAGAAGATGATGAAGGCCGTGGGCGTGGAGCTCAAGACCGACGAGAAGGAGCTCACGGGCAAGCCTCTGCTCAAGCGCGTCATGCAGCGCTGGCTGCCGGCCGCTGACGCCGTCCTGGAGATGATTGTGGTGCACCTGCCGTCCCCCATTACGGCCCAGCGTTACCGTGTTGATACCCTGTACGAGGGTCCCCAGGACGATGAGTGCGCTGAGGCCATCCGTAAGTGCGACGTCAACGGTCCTTTGGTCATGTACGTGTCCAAGATGGTGCCGACCTCGGACAAGGGCCGCTTCTACGCCTTCGGCCGTGTTTTCGCCGGTAAGATCGCCACGGGCCAGAAGGTCCGCATGCTCGGCCCCAACTACGTGCCTGGCAAGAAGACCGACCTGTGGGTGAAGAACATCCAGCGTACGGTCATTATGATGGGACGTTACGTCGAGCAGACCCCCGACATCCCGGCCGGTAACACGTGCGCCCTTGTCGGTGTCGACCAGTACCTGCTGAAGTCTGGTACGATTACCACGTCCGAGACGGGCCACACGATCCGTACCATGAAGTTCTCCGTGTCGCCCGTTGTGCGTGTGGCCGTCGAGCCCAAGACCGCTGCGGACCTGCCCAAGCTTGTGGAGGGCATGAAGCGTCTGTCCAAGTCTGACCCCATGGTCCTGTGTTACACGGAGGAGTCGGGCGAGCACATTATCGCCGGTGCCGGTGAGCTCCACCTCGAGATCTGTCTGAAGGATCTGCAGGAGGAGTTCATGGGCACAGAGGTTAAGATCTCCGAGCCTGTTGTGTCCTACCGTGAGACGATCACGGGCAACTCGTCCAAGACGTGCCTGTCCAAGTCTCTAACAAGCACAACCGTCTCTTCTGCGAGGCCTTGCCTCTGGGCGACGACCTGACCGCTGAGATTGAGGACGAGAAGCAGGAAGTGAGCCCCCGTTACGACTTCAAGCTTCGTGGCCGCTACCTCGCTGACGAGCACGGCTGGGACGTGACCGACGCCCGTAAGATCTGGGGCTACGGCCCGGACGGCACGGGTGCCAACCTGTTCGTGGACGCCACCAAGGGTGTGTCGTACCTGAACGAGATCAAGGAGTCTGTGCTTGGCGGATTCAACTGGGCCACCAAGGACGGTGTGCTTTGCGAGGAGGTCGTGCGCGGCATGCGTGTGAACCTGCTGGATGTGGTGCTCCACGCTGATGCTATTCACCGTGGTATGGGCCAGATCCTGCCCACCACCCGCCGTGTGGTGTACGCTTGCCAGCTTGTGTCGGAGCCTGCTCTGATGGAGCCTATCTTCCTGGTGGACATCCAGGTGCCCCAGGACGCCGTTGGTGGCGTGTACGGTGTGCTGACCCGTCGTCGTGGCCACGTCTTCGCCGAGGAGCAGCGCCCCGGTACCCCGATGATGCAGCTGAAGGCTTACCTGCCTGTCAACGAGTCGTTCGGCTTCACCGCCGACCTGCGTCAGGCTACGGGCGGCAAGGCCTTCCCGCAGTGCGTGTTCGACCACTACCAGGCTATCCAGGGTGACCCCACGGACACCACCAACATGGCCGGCAAGCTGGTGAACGGCGTGCGCGTCCGCAAGGGTCTGACCCCGGACGTGCCCCCTCTTGACCGTTTCTACGACCGTCTGTAAGGCGTTTAGCTCGAGCGGGATCTTCTGTCGTGGTGCAGCCCAGTGCTTTTGGCGCGGGCGAGTCTCATGGGTGTAGATTTGTTTCGGCTTTATG
This sequence comes from Phytophthora hibernalis, assembly GCA_012656075.1. Taxonomy (NCBI): domain Eukaryota; phylum Oomycota; class Peronosporomycetes; order Peronosporales; family Peronosporaceae; genus Phytophthora; species Phytophthora hibernalis. The sequence continues at coordinate 26,990 of JAAKBF010000218.1, forward strand.
GCTCAGTTTAACATCGTAGTTGAATGGAGGTGCCTCTTTTTATATCGATTGAGTTGACTTCGTCCCTGTTTGCATTAACTCTGAGCTTGCGCAGCCTAGCGGAGCTATGGTAGTGTCCCTGCACCGGCAGCGCTGCTTCACCGAATCGGCGGCTCCCCGTGTAAATCGGATGAGTCATGCCTATCAAGAAGGACACTTGAAGTTGCGCAAAACGGTCATGCAATCGCAGCACCGGATACTTTCCGGTACAGGTTTTATTTATTGTGGCAGCAAGTTGGCAACATGTTGCTGCCAGCAACAATGCTCGTTCACCCTGGCGCAGTCCGTCGATACGATGGCTTTAATGCATCCTATTTGAGCGCCTCCCCATTACTGTGCCGCGGGGCGTCTGGTGAAATTGGCCCAGGAACTTCAACCAGGTGAAGTCGATACAGTACCATCCCGCAGCATCTCCAGCAGCAAATGCAAAGTGTAAACCGCAGCGCTTACGTCGTAAGTAAACGATGATGGCATGGCCGTGAAGCCGGTCTTTGAAGGACCTTATTTCGCCGTGCTGCACCGAAAAAGGAGAGGATCTGCCGCTCTTGTAAACCACAGAGCTTACAAAATGCCTGCAGGTCTCCACGCGGCGAGCGCTGACTGCTTCACTACAAGTATATGTACTGTACCGGTAGATATACATGTATTGAAGTTAGTCCACCATTGCGTTTCAAGGCTGACGTGATTGTCGTCACCAGCGAAGTCTTCAACTGCCGTGGTTGAAGTTGCTGCCAGAGGAGCCTGCCTACCACAGCTCATTCTGCATTTTGCTCGCTCGCTGACACCTCGCCAGCTCCAGTTCCGCCATGCAGCGCCACATTCTGCGTCATGTCCCCCACGTCCAGGCCAGCGCCCTCGCCGTCAAGTCGGCCGCGACCGCCGCCAAGGCCTCGCCTCTGCTTCTTTCGCGCCACTTCTCGGCAAAGGTGCCAGTCAAACAGACCAAGCTGCTCATCAACAACAAGTTCGTGTCGTCCATTTCGGGCAAGACTTTCGAGACGTTCAACCCCGCCACGGAGGAGAAGATCACGGACGTGGCCGAGGCCGGCACTGCCGACATCGACGCCGCAGTGGTTGCAGCTCGCGACGCCTTCAACGGCCCGTGGCGCACCATGGCTGCTGCAGAACGTGGCCGCCTCATCCACAAGCTGGCAGACCTCATTGAGCAGAACATCGACGAGCTCGCTGCACTCGAGGCACTCGACAACGGCAAGCCGTGCTCCGAGGCCAAGGCGGCCGACCTGGGCCTCGTGCTCAAAACCTACCGCTACTACGCTGGCTGGCCCGACAAGATCCACGGAGCTGTCATCCCCATCTCGGGCCCCTACCTGTGCTACAGCAAGGCTGAGCCCGTCGGTGTGTGCGCGCAGATCATCCCATGGAACTTCCCGCTGCTCATGATGGCGTGGAAGCTAGGTCCCGCTCTGGCGGCCGGCAACACCATCGTGTTGAAACCTGCTGAGCAGACGCCGCTGTCCGCCCTGCGTGTTGGTGAGCTCATTGTGGAGGCTGGTTTTCCCAAGGGTGTGGTGAACATTGTACCTGGTGTGGGCCCCACTGCTGGTCGCCACCTGGCTCAGCACCCGGACGTCGACAAGGTCGCCTTCACGGGCTCCACTGAGGTGGGCTACCAGATCATGCGCACGTCGCACGTGAGCAACATCAAGCGCGTGACGCTGGAGCTCGGCGGCAAGTCGGCCAACATCATCCTGGACGATGCGGACATCGACCTGGCCATCCAGCAGTCGCAGTTGGGGCTGTTCCTGAACCAGGGCCAGTGCTGTATAGCCGGCACGCGTGTGTACGTGCAGGAAGGCATCTACGACGAGTTCGTCAAGCGCACGGTGGAGGCTGCTAGTGCTCGTGTGGTGGGCGACCCGTTCGACCCCAAGACGCAGCAGGGATCACAGATTGACGAGACTCAATTCGAGAAGATCCTGGGCTACATTGACGAAGGTGTGAAGGAGGGTGCGCGCCTGCTGACCGGCGGAAAGCGTGGGCAACAAGGGCTGGTTCATTGAGCCTACTGTGTTCGCGGACGTGACGGACGACATGACCATCGCTCGCGAGGAGATCTTCGGCCCCGTCATGTCCATTCTCAAGTTCAAGACCATCGACGAGGTCATCGACCGCGCCAACGACTCAGTCTACGGCCTTGGTGCTGGTGTTGTGACGAGTAACATTGACAACGCCATCAAGATCTCCAACGGTATCCGCACGGGTACCGTGTACGTAAACTGCTACGACGTGTTCGACGCTAACACCCCGTTCGGTGGCTTCAAGGACTCTGGTATCGGTCGCGAAAATGGCGAGCTGGGCCTTCGCAATTACCTGGAGCACAAGACGGTGATCATCAAGCGCCCGGATGACTCGATGCCGTAAGTATGTCCTCAGTACTGTTGACATTGTGTAGTGGTCCTTTGTCTTAAAGGCGAGGAATTAAGCAAAATTAAAAAATACTTCAAGTACTGTTAAGCCGTTGCTACCTTTCAGGGAACTGCTTCCATTGTTTTGTTGTCTGGGGAGGTCAATGAGTATCCGCGCCGGACAAGTGTTCGGTCAGGACACATTCATGGGGTCATAGACAGTTTACAAAATTTGGTGAATAAGAAAAATGGTATCGTCTGGGCAATCGGTCGGAGCGCGGCAAAATGTCAGCCGTTTCAAAGACCAGCACACGGTTGCCAATCACATTCTCTCGTTTACGTAAGTTATATATGGGATTTCCTACCGAAACGTCGGCGGATTGGCTTATGTTTTCAGGGAATCGGCGAGTTCCTCGCCCCTTGGTGGATACTCACTTACCTTGATTCACTATGCGCAGCCGAGAACCGCGTTGCCGCGAGAATTCGTAAGTACCGAGAGCCGACGATAAGTCGCTGCTCCGATTGGCCAAAACTATTCATAAGATCGACTAACATGGCTGATGGAAGATCGCAGGACGCTGCAACAGAGGTGAGGGCAATACGCGACGCTTGTATCTCCAACGAGACGAGAAGAAGTACACAAGCAGCATAAGAGGCATCATGTAACGGGGTACACCGACGTGTACCCAAGTTACGTCACTCTTTAGAGTCCATGGTACATGGTACCGGTTGGCTGTGAGCCAACCATGGACGCTCTTTAGCTTTTACTATAGAGGACTTAGAGTTTGTATGCTACAAGCTTAACTCAGCTATAATATATATTCAGTCTTTATCTTGCTATCAAACCCGCAGACAGTTGCAGACAGTTCCCTTAGGCCGGGGACTGTGAACTTATCGTTCACTGAGAGCCTTTGCTCTCTTACGCTTCCTCAAGGCAAGGTGCTGTGTGACCCCGTCACACTTGGTAGCACTTGTAGTGAATCTCGCGCCTACGCGGGTAGATTGAACTACCTGATCCTCTGTGATCTCAAGGAGTGAGTCACGATGGACCGCAGTGAGTTTCCTCACTTAAACGACTCGCAGTTCGAGTCTGTTCGGAAGATTGGAGGCATCTTCGGAAGAGATGTCCTCCGAGGCTTGGTATCGGCAACGCCAGCCGAGCAAGAAGAACGCGTGGCTGCGTTCAACGCATACGAGCGTGAGCTCGTCGCGCATGTGCAGGGAAACCTGCAGGTCTCTATGGCCAAGCCGAAGCCGGTCCAGCCGAAGCCTTTGAGGCTGACCGTGCCTCCGTTTGAAGGAAAGGAAGGTAAAAACCTTCACTTCTGGATCCGAGAGGTTGAGATCGCCATGCGGGCTGGTATCATCTCGGATCAGGAACTTCGCGTTGCGTTCGCATTGTCCAACCTTGGCGGACGAGCCAAAACCTGGGCGTACACGCTGGAGACGACGTCTCCTGGATGCTTCGCATCCTGGGCACAGTTGTGCGAGCAGCTTAGATCTTCTTTTCTGCCCGCGAACGATGCGTTTCGCCAACGCTCACGCTTCCTCGCCTGTAAGCAAGGGAAACGTGAGTTATACGAGTACGTACAAGAGATGCGCATGTTGGCGTCGTCTCTGGTTGGAAACCCCTTGGCTGAAGACGACAAGACGACAAGACGACAGTCTTCATGGACGGCGAAGGTCGGTCCTGCGCACACGCAGCTTTTCCGTGTGCACGCATCCACCATGGAGGAGGCGATTAAGCTCGCTCTCAAGAAGAGTACAGCCATAAGCAGGCTGGCACTTCGGTGGCTGCACCAGTTGTCGTCGTGGACAACGAGCCATAGCCCATGAACTTGAGCTCTGCTGAGATGAGTTCGGTCCGCTGCTATACATGCGGCGGACTGGGACACTACCAACGAGTGTGTCCCTCGACTGGAGTGGTAAAGAAACCATTCCCGGAAGCTCAAGGGCCTAGCGGTCGCTGGCGCTAGCCGCGGCCGTCTGGCCAAGGATACCCCGACCACCAGTAGTGGTGGGAAGACCCGAGTCTTCGCGACGGGTGCGCGGGCGGCGCGCACCGCGAAGGTTTTGCGGGTGAGGGACTTTGTCTCTCGAGTTGGCGAAGAGCAACGCTTGGTTGCTGATAGTACACGCGAGTGTACGGGGATGTGAATATCCCTTGGATGTTCCAATACCTGGGGCGTCAAATGATGTTGTACGCCGCCGGGGTATTGCCAACGCTCTGTGCGAGGGCAATGGCATTGGTCTGTATAGACCTGGTTGTCACAGGCTCGAATACCTGTACAACATTGTGCCGTACGTGGTTGCGAACACGTACGATGGGTACGTGGTACGCACCCTTGAGCCGCACGGGCCAGTACAGGCTCAGGCGTTGTACCAATACCAGTAACGGCTGTGGGTAACACATGACCACGCCAAGTGTCCCGACACGATGTCAAGACTGAAGCTCCAGGAAGAAGCTCGGAGTCAACGACGACTCCTTCGGCGCCGCCGTCAGAAGAATGCTATCACATCTTCGACTGCATGACTGGCCGCAAGGTCACGTCCGGGTCTGTCCAGTTGGAGGCCCTGCCGGAGATGTCAGATCTCCTACATCTCGATGCTATGCAGATCGACAGGGCTCTATGCCCAGCATGTGTGCCTGCAACACCAGTAGCACATATCGCTGTCAGTAGTCGCGCCGTACGGGCTTCGACTGACGTCTTGTTGATAAGATCAACCGCAATGGTGGATTAAGTCCACGTGAGGTCAATAAGGCCAAGACCGTGGCCAAGGCAGAGGTGCGTTATGCAACCTCTAGTGTGGGTAACCAAGTATCACACGAAGTCAAACAGGACTCTTGAAGCCTTCATCAATACGCCTCTGGACGTGGGTAACCAAGTTCCACGTCCGGATGACCGTCGATGACGCCGTCGCCGGCACATGTCCGGTCTGGTCTTGTATCAGACCGGAGTCGCTACGAACGACTAAGAGCAATGCTTTCCAAGCATGGACTGCTCGATGGCGTACCTTGGGGTGAGGCCGTACGTGAACGTGGTGTCAACGAACACAACGTCCCACCTCCCACTGGATCGGCACGTACTGTGCCACTGGACACACGGTCGCTCAGACCTAACTGAAGAGGAAGTCGCCGGTTGCACTTCCTGTGTGGGTAACACAGTTCCACACACAAAGGCGGGTAACATAGTTCCTCACGAGTCTTAACAACTAGGAAGAGGTGAGGCCGTTCAGACCTTACCTGACGTGGGTAACATCGATCCACATCAAGTCGCGCAGACTCAAACTGCTAGCGGTCTGGAGGCATGCCAGCCGCGGTCGACAAGGTCGACCGGACACGGCTTTGGTCATAAGAGGAGAGGCTCTTTCCGCCCGAGTCTCTGTTGATACTAGTTTCGTCACGGAAAGTGTTGTTGGTACGGGCCAACAACTGTGTGTACAATACGTGTACACAGACACGTACTCTGACCGAAAGGAAGAGGGTCGATGGAGGTCTTGTATATTACAAATATGTACGCTACCTACCTACACCCGTCGTCGTGCACGCAGGCTTTTATGCTTGCGGCACTTATGGTGGCCGTGGACCTGTACACCGACGTGGCGTACGTCAACGGGTCATTGAACCGTACGTCGATATGATGTACGCCTACGTAGGTATGTACCTGTGCGCCTATATGATCATCGGCCAGCACGTATACGTGACCATAAGACCTGTACGCGGTCATGGTCATCTAAATAACCGAGTGGCGTGCAGGCATGCACGCACTCTGACCATGTCCTGATCTGGGCGATGCGCGAAGCAGTCGCCGATACCGCGTTGGCAGTGGTGTGTCCACCAGATAACCCGCCACGATGCTAGAAGTACCGTTGGGTACGTTGGTGTCGATGCACGACACCGACGCGTCTTTGGTATGATATCCAAGACGCGGGGAAGAGCTTGCGGCTCCACTCGGCAAGCTCTAGGCTGCTATTAGCGGCCGTCGAATGACAACCTGAAGCATGGTGCTTCTATGTTATGATCAATGCATGGCCTGAGCCCGTGTATGGCTCCGAGGATCCATTCGGGGTAGGGTGACCCATACCGGGCTGCTATCATGCCAGGAGATGAGCTGCGAGCTCACTCCACGCTTGGGCTATGCGAAAGCCTTCAAGGTGTAGCCCCGCGCGGGACTAACAAGACACACGAAGTGTCAGGAGGGCCCACGGGTCCTCCGCCGTGCACTGCAGGTGGTCGAGGAGGACCACCGCACGTTTGGATGCTATTAAATCCCGTGCCGAAGCACTAGACTCTTGCTAGCACCCAATCCCAGGCCAACTATGCCCGTCGGCATTGCGGCCAACGTCGTCGCGAGTGCAATGATGCAGCTCACAGTGTCCGCCGTGGACACAAGTCACTGTGTGACCGACGAGAGGAGCGCCAGTCGTGCTTAGGCTGCGCCCGAGAATTGCCCCTTTGGGTGTTCAAATTCTCTCACTTCTGATTGGAGAATCAGATGTGATTCTCCGTTAAGTGGGGGAGGATGTAACGGGGTACACCGACGTGTACCCAAGTTACATAAAGAATGACGGATGTCACTCTTTAGAGTCCATGGTACATGGTACCGGTTGGCTGTGAGCCAACCATGGACGCTCTTTAGCTTTTACTATAGATGACTTAGAGTTTGTATGCTACAAGCTTAACTCAGCTATAAAATATATTCAGTCTTTATCTTGCTATTAAACCCGCAGACAGTTGCAGACAGTTCCCTTAGGCCGGGGACTGTGAACTTATCGTTCACTGAGAGCCTTTGCTCTCTTACGCTTCCTCAAGGCAAGGTGCTGTGTGACCCCATCACACATCAAGAAGTGGATTAGGGAGGTGTATGCGCAGACCCTGAGTGACCCCGACACAACAAGGTTCTTTCACGAAGACGATGGAATCAATCTAGCTGAGTTCACACCGGCAATGTTCTTGGAATTTTTGGCGTACAAGCTGAAGACAACGAAGGCAGCAACTTTGAGCGGTTATCGCAGTCGATTGAATCAAGTTGCTTTGCCTGTGGAATACGGTGATGATATGAAACAGTTTTTAGGGGTGTAAGCGACTCGAGGCCAATCGTAACCAGCCTAGCTCGCCGAAGAACTCCGGCAAGCAGCCCCTGACGTTTTCGCTATACAAAGAGCTGTGCCGCTCTACTCTCTATCGGAACAATGCGGGAATTTCCCATCTCTTCCTAACTAGCCAGTGGAACCTCATGTGCAGGTCTGTATCTGGTCAAACGCTGCAGACGCAGCACAGCTCAAACTCACTACTGCGCTGAGGTTAGTTTGCCAAGCTTACGACACAAGCACGCGTTCGTTGCTGTACAAGCAGCGAAAGCGCCGAGCCATCACAGACAACACAACCGCACGATCTTCATCTGAAGCCTCAGTATTGGTGGTAGCCTCAGTATCGGTGGTACAGACACCTGCAACTGCAATAGGAGGATTACACCCACGATTGACGGCGACAGCAGCACCAACATCAGCAATCTCGACACGACCAGCAGCAGCAACACCAGCAATCTCGACACGACCAGAAGCAGCGACGCTAGGCACCAGCAATCGCGACATGACCAGCAGCACCAACGCTAGCAATATCGACACGACCAGCAGCACCCACGCCGGCAATATCAACACGACCAGCAGAACCAACGCCAGCTCGACACGACCAGCAGCAGCGACGCTAGGCACGAGCAGTCTTGACACGACCAGTAGTGACTACTGCGCCTAATAGTGCCGGCACTCAAACGTCTACACAGCGCCAAAGCCAATTCGTCAGTACATATTAAGTACTCAATAAAACTCACGCTCCGCTCACTTGCATACAACCCAACAGTCCGCACGATAGCGTACTGCTATCAGCCCCCTGCATTTGCGGTCTTGCCCCCAGCGGCCGGTGCTTGTCGTTCTTCAGCTTTTCGCCATGTGCTCATCTCTATCAATGGCGCCAGCAACACAGCTATTATTCACCAATAGGGAATCGTCGGCGCCAGGGGCTTACGTTTTCTCAAGTCAATTCAATTTTGAGCGACTTATTTTGCGCAAGCGCTAGCTCTTCGACGAGAAATCCATACAAACTCTAAATTTTTGTTTGCACGCAAAAGGGCTCCGCACAAAAACACATAGTTAAACCAAGTGTTTTTATGGTGACCACCAATTTGTCCACTGCATCCTGTCTGTGACGTGTGACAACTTGAACAAAGGCAGACCCCTTTAGGTGACCATTTATACGTCCGGTGCGGATAAGGAAGCAGCGGAACGATTTAATTTTGCTGTTTCATGTAAGTTGCAATTGGCTGACCTAGTGTGACGGGCCTCCGTCACACAGGTGCCATCGCGCGTGCGCGTTGGCCAATCACCGTTTAGAATAGATGTAATGGCTGGGACGGTGTCGACACTCGACACCGTCCCGTCAATCAATCTCAGAGTCAAATTTGCCTATTGCTTCCTACGCTTATCCAGTGTACGCTAGTAACGGGCTCCTACCCCGTCACGCCTGGTAGCACTTTGTAATCCGTCCAACGCCCAAGAGCAAGATAAACGACACGTCGATGAGCGACGCGTCCAGAGCGTCCGGCATCTCCCTCGAACACGCTAGCTTTCCCCTGTCGTCGATCGAGTGGGAAGCGCTGCACCGCCTTGCGGCGGTGTCCGGTGACGGCGTCATCAAGACATTGCTGACCGCCGGCACGGACGAGCAGCAACGCCTGGCCACTCAAGAGTTCATGGTGCGTGAGCTCGCTGACCTCCATCAGCGGGTGTCGACTCCCACGCACAGCAAGAGTAACAAGACCGACATCGTGAAGCTCGACGTCTCGACCTACAGTGGCGAAGGTGCTAATCGCCTCCACCTGAACCGGTGGTTCTGTGAAGTGGACATCGCTGTCGAAGCTCGGCAGCAGTCTACCGAGCTCGCGAGGACTCACTTCCTCCTCTTCAAGTTGGGGGGAAGGCGAAGGAGTGGGTACTCGGCAAGCTCGTTGCCAACGCCACCTGCTCCCCGACCATGGCGTCCATGAAGTCCGACTTGCGGCTCGCCTTCGAGCCGCCTCAAGACGAGACCGTGCAACGGTCGGCCTTCTTGTCGTTGAAGAAGGTACGGCTGTCCATGCTAGAGTACATCTAGCGTGCTCGTCACCTCATGTCATGCGTGACGGTGAAGTCGATAGACATGGCGACACAAGTCCACGTTTTTGTTTCCGGTATGAACGCTGGCTACCAGCGCTTCTATCTGAAAGACGCTGAACACGTTGGAGGAGGGGCACTCCGCGAAGACTACAGTGTGACAGCATCACACGCATTCGAAATTTCATGTCCTCAAGCTCCTGCTGATCTAGAGCCGACACCAATGAAATTTGATGCCATTCAACAACAGTACAGCGGACGTCGGGAGCCGACGTCTTGCCAACGGTCATCCTACGCATCGTCGACGCGTGGATCGCGTCCGATGCGAAGCTTCCGCTGTCGGAAGCCGGGAAACCGGCAGTAGAGTGTCGTGCGCCGGCGCCTGTAGTGGCGAACGTCACGATCGAACACGACGTCGCCGCACCAAAAAACGACGACACCCAGTAGGCGCGGGGCGACCTACTGGGTGTGGAAGGAGTGACGGATCTCTGGTGGCATATCCTCCTCCTAGCCCTCCTGTGCTTCACGCACAACTCTTTGTGTCGTGTAGGATCACGCAGAAATTCTCACTACCGAATGGTATGAGTCCCACCAACAACACTCGCTTCCCCTTGTCAGGACAACGAGCGTTGGAACAAACCTGAAGACCAGAAACGATCCCTTACGCCGGGTTGGATGTGAGCCCTCTGTACACCTAGGTTGTATTAGGCCAACCCAATAACCTGCACCACTAGCCACGAGCGAGGGCTAGTATGCAATATTGCGCTTTCGCGCGAACCCCCAGTCCCTCAGAAGGAAGGGTACCGGCTGTCAAGCCTAATACGGGTTTGCCGAGGTTAAACCTCGGCGGGTAGTAAAATATGTATGGAACACTCGGTTCCACTATAATATATGGCAAACGACGCTTCTCGTCGCTCCCAACACTCGGCCACTCTAATCTCTTGGACGGACCAGCAACAAACCCTCGGTTCAATGTACATTGGGCTCGCTGACCAGCATCCCGCAAGCCGAGCGTATCCAGACCCTAAGATAAGCTTGCTAGACTTACCGAAGACGGACTTAACCCTTGGTGACTTGGGGGAAGACCGCTGATTTATTTATATTGATCTATGGCTCTGAGAGCCTCTGTAGTCAATCCTATAGCTAGTCCTATATCTAAATACAAATATCCAGTGTGAACCGATCCCGGTATGTGATCCTGTACCCGGCTCTATAAGACCGAGGGTACGAAACTGAAATAGGTACAAACGAGGGTTCGTACCCTCGGCCGGGAATTTATTATACCCGACCGAGGCCTCGGTCACTAAACTATCGTGGTCACTGTGGCGCGGGGAATGTAATCCGCCAATCATGGCACGCCGGTCACTTTCCTTCAGCAAGGGCAACCATGCCGACTGGCGACCGAGCGCCCCAAAACCCACACCACAACTGCCCCGCCTCGACGCAAGCTCCCACAAGTAGTGCGCGTCGTGGTGCTTCACATATCGCACCATGGCTCATCCGTCGCGTCTTCTCAGCGACGCCACCGCTGCCGCTCTCCGTGCCATCGCTCCGAGCGATGAGGTAGGCTTCTCCACCTTCATCACCTCAACCTCCTGAACACCTTCTAACTCTTCGTTCCATCTTCCTTTAATATCACAGGCACGATCGCAGGAGTCTGCCGATGCTCCTGCCGACGTTCCTGACCCTGCCGAGTCTTCGGTACCCACTCCACAACGTCCCGATGGTCCTCCGCCGGCTGATGGTGGTGCAGCCGAGGGTTCTCCGCTTCCACGCCTCCGTCATCGCCCGACGCCTCGCCCGTCCTAGCATACTTGCTTCGCGGTACTCCCCGCGGCGGTCTCCAGCCCCTTGGGCGCCCGGGACACTCGCCTTGCCTCGGTAGGACACCTCCGGCGTCGCTCCTCCTCCAGTTGCCACGACCGAGCCTTCGATCTCTGCTCTGGTCGAGCCGTGTCTCCTACAATTGGGTCAGCTCGTGGTTGACGTGGCCCGTCAGCGTCCCCGGCGAGTCGATTCGTCACTCGACAACCTGATGGAGCACGCCACAGACCTCGGTGAGGTTCTGGAAGCAGCAGTGGCTCCCGCCCAACTTCCACCGGGCGAAGCCAAGCTCGTCGTCGACCTCCGTAACGAAGTGGCGGATCTCAGGGCTCGACTCGCTGACACCGAGGACCGGCTCCAAGCAGAGACGTTAGAACGCGAGAAGTTCGAGCGTTTCTGCACCCTCGAGCGATAAGAGCCGCACTCGCGAGTCTCTAGATGACCTCCGCCAGTCATACTTCGCTCTTAAGGGCGAGCACGACCAGGCTGCCGCGCATCTGCGCCAGGCCAACACTGCCATCGCCGACCACGACCGCATCGTGGGGCTGTGGGCTGCTCGTGCGACCACGGCCGAGGCTTCGGCGCAGCGACTCCTCCACCAGGATCGTGAGCGTTTCAAGGCAGGCCTGGTGGCATATACCAAGCAAGTGGCCAAGCATCGGGCTGCTTTCGAGGCTTCTGACCAAGCCTCGGTCGATGCCGTTTCTCCACAGGTTCAAGCCCTCGACGATCAGGTCGCGAGCTTGAAGCGGGCGAGCTCCATTCTGCGTCGCCACGCTGCTCTCCACGAGCTCGATGTCGACACGTTAGTGCTTGCTTCTGTGGATACGTTCTGCTCTTCTCTCCTTGCCCCATCGGTCTTCCTAAGCTCTTCTTTCCCTCGTTCAGGTATTACTGCGGCAAACATCGACTGGGAGTTGCTCGGACTCTCTCCTCCGAGCATCACTTCGAAGCGCAGTCGGAGTGCATCTTCGGAGAGCTCGGAGGACAGCGATCAAGAGCCCAAGGCCTCGTACCCGGGGCCTAAGCCCCCGCGCAGGCAGCGTCGGCTGCGGGTGATGCCTCCGAAGATTCGGACGACCTGCCGCTCATTCCGTCGGTGTCCCAACGTCGAAGGAATCGGCGCAAGCGTCCCCGGCAGCAAGCATCCCAAGCTCCGCCTCCGCAGGCGACGTCGGCGCATCCTCCACACGTTCCGTCGGGACCGCCGAAGTCGACCCTTCCTGCCAGCAAGCGGTTGGGTCGTCCATCTAAGAGTTTGGGTGCCCCAGCTCGAGGACACACGCCCAAACCTTCGGTCAGTACGCCACCACCTCTCCAGGCGTCTGGGCTTCCTGCTGGATCACCACCTAGCCCCTCGGTCAGTTCATCGCCGGGGTCGCCGCCGCCATCGTCTCCTGCAGGGTCCCCACCGAGTCCTGCGCCCTGGGTCTCCACCTGTGTAGCCGCCTGTATCTCCGCCGAGTGGTTCACTTTCAAGTCCTCCTCCTGGGTCTCCGCCGAGTCCTCCACCTGGATCTCCACCGGCCTCCGGATCCTCGGTGCCCCCGACCCCGGCCGAAGTTATTGACTTGTCGGGTGATGAGGTCGATACCGATGCTCGGACGGCCGCGATCCTCGCTTATGGGTCATTTTCTTCAGCAGTGGTTTCGCCGTCTCGTCGTGATGGTCGGCCCACCCGCAGTGCGTCCGTGTTGGCCACTTTGAGGTCTCAGAGGGAACTAGAGACTCTGGAGGCGTCCGATGACTTCATCATTGGCTCCCCGTCATCGTCCGAGTCTTCTTAGACCTCAGGGTCACCTATTGTTCCGGCTTCACCCAAAATCTCGGAGACCCCGACGCCGCCAGTATCGTCGCAGACGGCCTCGGTCGTGACTCCATCGACTCCGTCGGTCTCGACTCAGCCTACCCCGACTCCACCGAGCGTGCCGGCTGTTCCTGTATCGCAACCGGTCTCCGCGTCATTACCGTCGTCGGGTGGAATACCAATCACCTCATCGGTCACGACTCCTGTGACCTCGGTGACGGTATCTACTCCGGTTCCTACGATTGTGGTACCGTCGGCCACTGCGGGGTCGATTGTAGGGCCCACCGATGGTTCAACACCTCCAGCTACTGCCGCTCAAGGGCATACACCGAGGTCTCGGTCGGGTCTGCGGCGGTCACACACCCAAGTGACGGCTACGTTTTCCACGGTTCCTGGCACCGACCCAAGTACGTTCACGTCGACGGTGCCTACTGCGCCAGGGACACCGTCACAGCGCCTTGCCCTGAACGCTGGTCCGTACTTGGTACCCGGATTCATGCACAATAGGCCTGGTGCCAGATCCATAACAGCAGCCTGACTCCACCCATTGCTCGCGGTGTTGAGTCCCCGTGCTCAGTGGCTGGTATCCAGGCCAGGGCGGATTGGGTCAACCCTAGCCACCCGTGGCAGCAAGTGCGCTCGAAGTTGCCGGAGAACCCATGCTGTTTCACCATTGATCAGCATCCGCCAGGCTCAAAAATTTCGACTCGTGCCACTGGAGTAGCTCGGTTCGTCAAGATGTGGCGTCAATTCCAGGGCGTGTCCACCGACCGAACCGAGAAAGCAGACCTCGGTCTGGCACTATGGGAGCGACGCCACTGGGTCCAAGTCTCTGCCGTTGAAGCTTTCCTTCGGAGCATGACCCAGAGGCTCGGTGACGACCCTCGGTCATCACGCTAGGGCAGCGTGGGCTGAGTACAACAAGGCTCGGAACCTCAGGGCGGACCGTTTGCGTCAGCAGATGTTATATCGCTGTTGGGAGTGGTGCGTCGAACGTTCCGGCAAGCCTCGTGAAGCCCCGACCGATTTTTGTTGGAACCCAGTTACCTCCAATACTCGTTCGAAGTGCTCGGACGTCCGAGGATTGGGTCGGCGAGCTCGCAACTCTGGATGCTCGTCAATAGTGGCGAACTGTTGGGTGGACGCGCCCTCCAGTCACCCATTCAACACGACTTTCGCGCCGTGCAATTCTACGGTACCGCTATTCGTACCTCGTGGCATGACCGAGGTGGAGGTGGTTTCGGGTATCATGGTGGATTCTTCCTTGGCTCCAAGTTCGATCGTGGCTCCGTGGGTCCCTCAGTCTTTGGTTGCTGTTCCTCCAGGACCAGCGGACGATGAGGAAGGGTGAAGACCAAACCGAGGACTCGGCTGCCCCGCCGCCACTCCAACATCCGCCGACGGGTCTGTGTCTGGCCAAACATCGAATCTGGATGTGTTGGCTGACCTAGCTTCCTCCGCCGACGTCTAGACCTCGGTCTTGTGCTGTTGTGCTTCGTCATTAATTCCTCTTGCTAATCTCACGCTGTCCGAGCTCCGTAGTTCATTACGGGTGTAGTTCAGGCTCCAGTCATTCCACTGAATCCAAATCCACTTCGAGTTCGTTGACATCGTATACACATATACAATTTTAATGCAGTAGTCATCTTCGTCTGACGCTACGGGCTGCATAATCCCCGTAGGCAGTTCTTCTCGTCACTTCTCATCCATAACCGAGAATTCTAGGGGACTTGGTCACTCAGTGATCAGTGACTTCCATTCTGGTACAGTCTCACATTTCGTCTGCTTCTAACGGGCTGTACCACCCTCGTAGGCAGTTCAATCCTCGGTAGCGATTCGAGCTAGTCCTCGTCAGCCACCTGAACCATTTGGAGTCGCCGTTCGCTGCGTCGAGTTCGCAGATTGTCGTAAAGCAACCCGCCGCACGACAAATTCGATGCCGGTTCCCATGTAGGTTCGTCGTGACCGACCCACTTCACCTTGAACTCTCTGACAGCGCGATTAGTGCTCGTTGTTAGCGGTGAGTGATCGTCCAGGATAGCCTCCACTTCGTATTCGCCTGCCACTCTGTCAGGCTCCCAGCTATCTTCTGGAAACAGCTCCTCGTCAAAATCAATCCTCGTATCCTCGGTCACCTCAGCTGTCAGCCGACTCCTCGGTCGGTCACCATATTCGTTCACCGCCTTGAGCCGTGAGACATGCACCACTGGGTAGAACCGATAACCACTTCGATCCGGCAGCTCCAGCTCATACGCGAACTCTTCAACCTTCTTCTTGATCCGGAATGGCCCGTGCCATCGGTGTGCTAACTTCTTGGTCAATCCTGGTTTCACGCGTTCCATGTAGAGCCACACCCTGCTTCCAGCTATGAATAGAGACCTCGGAGCTTCTTCAGTAGTTTCGGTAGATGCCCAGTCTCTTCCTGCCCGGTGTTCGAGGTTTCGTTGCCGTCGGTTTTCGCCGTTGCTCCTGCCGTTCGGCGTCCAATGGCACCCTGACTCGTCGCGATTCGGTGCTACGTTGTTCTCGCTGACATTCGCTGGAATCCTCGCTACTGCTGCTGCTTCATGTCAGTTGAGCGACTCGTTGTGTTCGCAGGATTGCCGAGCCTTCTCGACTATCTGGTACTCCATCGCCATTTTCCATGCAATTTCTTGTTGTCGATTCACTTCCCGGCGCCATGCTAGCACATCGGTTTGCCCTCGGGATCCTCGTTTTAGCGACGACGACATTGCCCGCAGCGTGGACCGAGCATCCCACCCGTGAACGAGGTAGAACGGAGTATCCTTCCGAGTGCTGTCTTGGGAGTTATTGATAGCGAAGACAGGTCGTATCATCGTTGGCACTCCGAACCTTCGGTAGACGCATTCGTTGAAAGCCTGGGCAACTTTTAATGCGGTAATATCTGACATGGCTTTCCCATAACGCATCCCGTGAACGAGCATTGGAATTGGAACAGTAACAACGCGGTATTTCCTCGCCGAGACTTCGGCAATGGTATGACAAAATCCATCGACACCAACTGGAATGGTCTCTCGACTAGTACATTCCCTGGAGAGTACCCTCTGAGCTGCGGTCGACTTCTGCTCGAGCTGCAGTCTGGACAGGACCCCACATGCCGCTCAACGTCTGCATACAGTCCGATCAATAATAATCCATTTTTGCTCGGTGGTATGTTCGACCGATGCCTTGGTGGCCACCTTCTAACGAGTCATGGCAGCTCTGTAATACTCCCTGAATCATCGTTGTGGGTACCACCAGTCGCATCTTGGCCTCCTCTTGGTTTTCACTACTCCAACGACGGTTCGCCCCGATAATATATAGCACGCCGTCCTCGCTTAGCGCGAACTTGTCGGCCATTGTCCATGCATCTCTCGCCGCACAATAACTCAGGCTAGCTTCTTCACCTCGGAGAACGGCTTAGAGGTTTACCCAACTCATCTCCTCGTCCTGGGCAGCGGAGATCCTTCGTCTTCGCTTTTCCTGAATGGTTACCGGGTCGACATCGTTTGCATTTGGTGCTCTGACGCTGGCCTCGGTCGTTGGTAGCTTGATTTCTGCTTCGTTCTCAGTCTCTGAGACTACCTCATCTGCTTCGTCTCGTCGTGTTACGTCGTCCTGGCCCATCACCGAGGGATCGTTCGCAAACCGGACACGCTTCTTTTGTGCTCTCGCTTGTGTGCTTAAATCACTGGTCAAGTTCTGTCCATCAGCGTTCTTCTCTTTTGGTAGTGATACCAGCACATACACAGGCTCCTTTCCAGCTGTCACTTACAACGCCCAGTTGATTTTCAGCCAGCCCAACGACTCGTAACGTAGCGTCCGAAAATCTCAGAGCTGTCCGACCACTTGTGACCCTCACACCGTCCAGCGCCTCAATTTGCGTCAGCCACGCGTCAATTGGGCGTTTGGTCCTTCGAAGTTATTGCTCATTCTTTTTGTCAAGAAGTATAATCATTTCCCACCGAATGAAAGTGCATTGCACTTGAGTGTTAAGCTGGGGATATTGCAGGCTATATCAATCCATTCATCTCACACCTTCCGCTACCTTCTGCAATGACTTCAAAAGGATTGCTGCAGTCGGTCTGTCCTCTGGATTTGGCTCAAACACTGCTCTTTGATTGCCTCGAGCTGACGTGGAAGACTTGGCACAGCCGCTGTTCGTATAAGATACCCACCCCAAATATCCACTTCGACCGAATGTTCAGACGCAATCTCCGATCGACGGGTCGTGACGGTTATGTAATCCGGCACATCCTTCACAAAATCAAAAAAGATTTGTTACAGGGTGCTTGGCGGGCCACGCGAGTCCGAGCTAGGTTGACCGACGCTATCTCGTCGGTGGCCGCTTCGCCGAGGGTTGGTGTGGCAACCTCAGGCGAAGGCTCGTAGATGACTTCGTCGATTGGGTTGAGCTCGATTAACTCCGCTTTCCTGGTTTCCGCTGAGACCACGCTGGACTGATTGCTGTTGAGAGCTTCTGTAGCTAACGAGTCTGCAGCTGCATTGAACTCTCGGATCACGTAGAGATATTTCACCGACCGAAGCTTGGCTGTGAGTTCTCGGTGGTGGTTGAGTTGGGCCATCAGAGTTTTCTTCCGACAGGACATCATCCCTAGGGACTGCTGGATTGCGAGTCTCGAGTCTCCCACCACGATTAAATCCTCGATGCCGTGCTCCAGTGCGGTCAAGACCCCATTGTTCATACCTGCGTACTCAGCGAGGTTTACTGTGGTGGTCTCGAGATAAGCACTCGCAGCCGTCACTACCGTCCATTCCGGTAATTTCCATAATATCTAAGAGTAACTACCATACCCGCCATTCTTTTCCGTCTTGGCTGATCCATCGAAAGACATCACCAAACCATTGTAAGTCCTCGGTAGGCATGAGTATATTAAGTGCGGATCCATTCGAGCGGTCAGCGACCCTCGTGACGGTGGTGTCACCGAGGCTAACGAGTCTTCCAGTTCAACAAAGCTGGTAAGCCCAGCTTGTAGTAGCTGAGCAAAAGCACAATCGCGTTCCTTGACTCGGTTGACCTTCACGTGCCACTGGGACAACATGACTGCGAAGTGGGTCGTACGACCGAACGATGTCTTCGACTTATGTACCCACTCCAGTGTCGAGAACCGAGTGTAGACGTGGATATTTCGTCCGACCAACTGAGTGTAACACACTTTCAACAGTAACAGCAAGGCTAACACCTCCTTCTCGGCCGGGTGGTAATTCATCTCGGCGTCTTTCAGTTCGCGGCCGCAGAACCGCACGGGGTGCAACTTGCCGTCGTGATACTGCATCAGAGTGGAACTCAGAGCCCACCCATTAGCAAATAACGTCACGTGCATCTCCTTGGCTCGGTCAAAGTGTCGTAGCATCGGCGCGTCTGCAACCTTCTGTTGTAGCACCGCGAAGCTTCGGTGAGCCGCGGATGAGTTCCCCTCCGGTGTAAAGTCCTCATCCTTGAGTTCGTACAGGCCAGCCCCGTAGACTGCAAAGTCTTGTATGAATCTGCTGTAATAGTTCAACGCACCGAGGAATGACTGCATTCCTTTCTTCGATGACGGGAACGGCAGCTCCGTCACTATCTTCAACTTCTTTGTATCGGCCTGAATGCCGTCGGCCGACACTTCATGCGACAGGAAATCCACTCGGCCTTGTACAAAAATGCTCTTCGTAAAACTCACCCTTATTCGACACTCACCAAACCGTTGAAGCAGGCGATCCAGCGTGGCTAGACAAGAGTCAAAAGTCTCGGAGCCGAAACAAATATCGCCCACGAACGACCGCCGATCGAACACTGGCACCAATGAGGATTCATCTGCTTCCCGTGGAGAACATATCCACGACAGGGTTGTTCACCAATTGGGTCACAGCGTCGATCGTCACCGAGGACTCGCGGTCGGCCTCCAACTTGGTCGGAAAGCTGTCGAAACCTCGGACAGCCGTGCATAACCGTCGGTCACCCCTGTTCTTGCGGCCTCAGCGGCCGCTTCAGCCGATGGCATCAACTCAGAGAACTCGGTCCAACCACCCTTGGGCTGAACGAACCCCCATACAGCGTTATCAATCATTCGTTGGTAAATCATCGGTGCGTTCTTCAGGCCAAACGGCATACGCAGCCACTCAAAGTGGCCGAGTGCACAAACGAAGGCCGAGATTTTCCGAGCTCTCATCGTCATCATTATTGCCCAGAATCCGCTTGCAGCGTCTAGAGAGCAGAACCACAAGTAGGCTTCCAGGTCGGTTAATAAATCGTCAACCAGACTCCATAATCGCGGTGATTGTGTTCACCATCTTGTAATCGATGCACAGGCGAATATCAACGCCGTTCTTCTTCAACACGATCACAATCGGGGATGCCCACGGGCTGTCTGAGAACACTACCAACCGAGCTTTCAACAAGCCTTTCAGTAACTCGTATAGCTTCTTCAGGTACTTCAGCGGTGTACGCCGAGATCTCTGTTTAATCGGAAGATGTCCCTGTACGTCGATATCGCATACCACGCCATGGCAGAGCATTTCCGCTCGAAAACATGATCTGCTCATGTTGTTTTAACACGCTGATCAATGCTCGTTGTTGCTCGGACGTTCACTACCTTGGGTCCTGTATAATCCTAAACCGTCTCCGAAGCTTCGGTCAGGTCAGGCAGGAATGCCAACTCATGGCCGTAGTCGGTCAACTCCATTTCATTTTCCACATGCTCGGCAGCACCACCGAGGTCATCGTCAACGTCGACAGCCGCGGAAACTCCAGCCATAAGCGCTACGAACACAGACTCCAGGCGTGCATCCGAGTCTTCGGTGACCTCGGTTTCCGGTGCCTCGCCGGTAATTACATCGCCGTCACCCCTGTCCGAGGGTTCGGACGTGGTTGAACCCTCACATTCCTCGGCTTCAATGTCCATAGCCACCATGTCCGAGGTTGCCAGGGTAACTGTTACTGTAGGTTGGTCGCACCCACTCGGCTGAGTGTGGCACTCATCAACGCTCTGTAGACGGTTCACCCGACGCCCATCTTGGTGCGTTATCGGTCGGGAAAGAATCTTCCGAGGCGTCGAATATGCCCGCCGCTCGACTGCTGGTGGTTGACTGGCTAACTACCGCTCGTATAGCTTGCTTTCACGCTTCAGCAACGTGTCATCCCGACACTCGGCGTACGCTAGCACTTGCCATTCGTCGTACTTCGCCGATTGTAGACGGGTGTAGCCACGCCCTTGCGGGAGATCGCCACGTGGTACCCATAGTGCCACCGATTCGTGGTTGGAACAGTGAGCAACCCTCGGTGACACATTAGTCAGCCGGATAATCGCTGGTTGTCCTCGCTGAAACCTCGTCACTGTCGGCACGAGGTTCTCCATCCGGCGAATCCACACCTCGTGGGTGTTCCGAGGTGGACGTCGTCGAGGTAGTTTGAACTCGTGCCACTCCCGTCCAGCGACTGACAGATCCTCGGTCGGGCCACCGACCACTTGTAGACCATATACCGGAGCGTCATCCGCGTTCTGGGACTTCTCCAGGGGAACCATGACTTCATCCGGTAACGGGGCCGTACCATAAAACAAATCTAACAGCACTCCAGCTGGGATCATGAAGTCTGTACCAAGGACTATATTGACTCCTGCGCTATGATCCATGATCCACAACTCGAATTCATACACTCGCTCCCACCCAAGGGTGATCTTAACGAGTACTCGGCGGCGTGTCTCCATCACTCCTGGATTGATTCCTCTAACCTCCTGACTACGACCGTGGTCTGAAACCTCCCGCACGCGTAGTTTCTTTGCATAGGAAGCCGATTTCACGCTCACATTCGCCCCAGTGTCGAGCAGAATCCTCGTTCGCGCGTCATCCACTGCCCCGTTTATCATGGCACGCAATCGTTTCCTCTTATCTTAGCGTTTGGACGACCACCACCCCATCCTCTCACCAGACAACAACTCGATTGTCTGGCCGAGACTTCGGGGTTCGTGTTCGGTCACAGCCATACTCGCGATTGAAGCCTCGGTAACCGTACCAGTAGCTTCCTTTTCACATTTCACCTTCACCTTCACCTTACTCTCACCGAGGCTTGCGCCCCTCTCTTCTCCACTTTCTGTCGATTTCACATAATCCATATTTGTTGTAGTTAAGGTTAAGTACCAACTTTTGGTAAACAAATCTGGTTTCTAATCTTAGTTAGAAACAGATGCCTATCGGTTAGAACTTGGTATTACTATAAGTATACTGAGCTTAAGAGATGTTATTGAGTGCCAACAAAGTAAAGAGAACCCGACCGGATGAAGTGCTGGGGACGGCACTCACTTTTGAATTTGCCGCTCCGTCTGACGGTTATGCATACATACAACTTCGGCCAAGACAACAATATTTCAGATACTTCGGATGAGTGTCTTGACCAAGCAAGAGAAGACCGTGCACGTCGGCCTTGAAAAGTTTTCAGGCCGACAAATTGAGTATGCTACTTGGAAAGACAAGCTACTCACGCACGTGGCCCAGTTGGACCTGGACGTCGAGAATCGGCTTTTCGAAACTGGTCAACCGGAGCCGAAGGTTGGCATGCGTGACTTCCTGGAGTCCACCCGCCACGTCTCACGGATGTAGACGTGAAGGCAGCTCCTCCTGATGAGCAATTGGGATTGCGCAGGAGATCATAGTATGGCGCAAGACGGATGCAGCAATGCGTCACGTTCTTAATTTGACCCTCCCAAACTCGTTCCTGTCGTCCTTGACAGACGATGTGAGGAACCTGGAGGTGTGCGTCATTTGGCAGCATCTCGAGCGCAAGTTCGCGCTCGGTGACGCTGGAGGATTGGTGTCGTCGACGAACCGTTGGAATCGGATTCTCAACTCGAATTGGAAAGACACCATGACTCTGTTCTCGCTGCTGAACCAAGCACGGAACGAAATGAACCGGAAGTCCAAGAAGCTCCTCGATAAGGAGATGATGACAGCGACGTTGATGTGCGTGCAAGTTTTGGCGCAGCTTCCTAGTGAAATCTGGGCGTCGTCAATTGAGCTTTCGGAGGAAGGTTCAGCGCTGAAAGAGTGGAGATCGCGTTGAACAAGCTCTTCGGTGACAGGTCCATAAAGATGATCACCGGTTCCGGTGATGCGACGTCGGTGACGCGCATCAATAACGTCAAGAGTGACCGGGCGGCGCGCGGTTACGACTCGAAGAAACGCAAATCGGACGGAAGCACCAACGTTCAGGACCAGGGAGCTTCTATTGCTTCAAGACAGGACATCAGAAGGTTCAATGCGAGCGCATGAAGGCCGACCGCGACCCCAATCGTGAATGTGGACCGCTCTTCCGCACGAATATGGATGCTCAACAATCCAAACGGGCCTCAAGCTACCACAAGAAAATTGCTACGGTGCAGCGGGTAGGCAAGAAGCAAAGGACGCATGAACCGCCAACGGATATCCAAATGGAAGAAGAATTCAGCCTTTCGGCTTCGGAGAAAGCTGATTCGGAAGATGGCGACGGCGGCTGTTTGAAGAGCTTTGGTGAAATCGACACCTCGGTATGGTATTTATTTATTTGAGATGGTTACGTCGACTAACAGTTACTGATGATCTGTGGATTGTTGATACAGGAGCTGGATTGGGAATAAGCCCAGACAAAGACTGGTTCAAATCGCTACACAAAGGTTTGAGTCATAGGTTTGAGTATGGTAACGGTAGCACATCAGAAACCACTCTAACTGGCTCAATACAAATGCATGTTGCAAGTCCTTTCAATAAGTCTATCGGTCTAAAGATTAGGATGGGGAGTTTTGTATTTCTTCAATAAGAAAGGACAGCTTTTATTTGCTGCTGTGCAAAAGGGGCGGTGTATTACCTGCCCTCTTCCAGGCAGATTAAAGTGCAAACCGTAAACAAGAGCTTTACAGAAACACAGAAACTTACTTTTATGCAAAAGTGGCATCTTAGACTAGGCCACGTTCACAGGGCCAGACTTTTAGCAATATTTTCTCATAAGTTAGTTGAAGGAATTCCTCATATACCTCAGAATGAGCTAAAATATATTCCTTTCTTCTTTGCGATTGGCGAAGTTGCAAACTCGACACGTATGTCATATTGAAATAAAATAAGGACGCGGTCTAAGCAGCCATTCCACACTTTGCACATGGACACTATGGGAAATATGAAAGTAAACGGTAACTATGCTGGATATGGTTATCAGTACACGTTAGCAATTGTGGACGATGCAACGTCGTACAAGTGGCTATTTGTGATGAGGTCTACAAAAGAAGTTCACAGTCATGTGGTTAACCTCATACTGCTACTACAAAAACAGCATCACTATGAAATAAAGAGGATAAGAAGTGATGACGATACAGAATTTTTGTCAATAAAAGATGAGGACCTTTTTGCAGTCGAAAGGTATAAGTTTTGAGAAATCAAATGTTGAATGTCAAGAAGAGAATGGAGCGCGGAGCATTAAAGACAAGTAAGAAGTTCACTTCTAACAGCGGCTATGCCGGCACACTGGTGGCCAGAGGCAATAAAATACGCCGTTGAGGTGTCGTATAGAATTCCAACTTATAGGCTTGGAAACACTTCGCCCTACGAAGCATTACATAGTAAAAAGCCGGATGGCAATATACTTCAAATATGGGGAAGTGTATGTTATGCTCATATCCCAAATACTAAGAGAAAGGATAAGAAATTGAGCTCAAGAGGTTTAGAGTGCAAGTTCCTCGGTCTTGCAAACGATTATAAGGGCTACAGATTGCTAGATACTGTCACCAATGTATTATTGGTAGCTCGCAGTGTTAGGTTTGATTCAGTTGACCACTCGGCTGTGATAGCCAGGTCGTTTCCAAACAGGAACCATGCGCTAACCTCTAAAGAGAAGGAAGATATTAGAGCGTGCACAAGTGTCAAAGTCTAAAGACCCGCCAACTCCAAGTGTGGGGGCCGTGGAAGATGTGGGAGCTGATGTCAATCAGCGTGACGAGGAGGTGAAGTCGGATGATAGTCATAGTGACGATCCGTCTTCTCAGGTCGTAGAAAGGTCAACATCAACAGAAATGATAATAGACACACAAAATGACCATGATAAGCCACGTGCATTGCGTAAGAGGCGACGAAGCCCAAGACTAACTGGATATGAAGTAACAATAAACCCAATTTTAGAGGTAGCAGTTTGCAGGACTCGTATCCCAATTCCAAAATCACTAAAATCGGCATTAGCAGGGCCATACCGGGAATCATGGTTCGGTGCATTAGAAGTTGAGTATCAGGCTCTCTTAGAAAAAAGACATGGAAAATGGTTGCTCTACCCAAAGGACACAAGGCATTAGGCTGTCACTGGGTTTTAGATGTAAAATATCATGCAGATGGGTCTGTAGAGCGATTTAAAGCGCGACTAGTGGTAATGGGAAATACACAGCGATTTGGTGTTGACTACGGTGAGATATTCTCACCGGTAGCCCGATATGAGTCATTGAGATTAGCGCTCACAATTGCGGCAATAGAGGATTTCCACATCCACCAAATGGATGTGTCAGCTGCATTTCTAAATGGGGAACTATTAGAGGAAATATATATGGTCCCACCCCTTGGATTTAGGCAATGTCATAATAGCAAAATCTGTAAGCTAATTAAGAGCCTATATGGACTGAAACAGGCGCCCCGAATTTTGTACAGGGTGCTGCACACCTTTTGGAGTCATTAGATTTTCTCGATGCAAAAATGAATACTGTTTGTACAAGAAAAAGTGGGAGGTTAATGGAGTAACCGACGCCGTCTTAATATGTGTATATGTGTATGGCTTAACCATTGCTGGCTCAAGGCTATCAGCTGTAAATGAAATTAAGGCGAAGTTGTCAGAACGCTTGAAAACGAAGGCCTTGGAGAGGTCCATTATCTGTTGAAAATGGAGATCAGAAGAGATAGAGCTCGTAAGCAACTCAGCCTATCGCAACATAAGTATATTCTAGACTTGCTAGAAAAGTTTGATATGATGGACTGCTCAATAGTAGCTACTACTCAAGCAGCAAGTATTACATTAGAAAAAGAGACAAATCTCAGTGCTGAAGCTATTGCAGCACAGCCGTATGACTACCGTGGACTGGTAGGGTCTCTCATGTATCTGGTTAGAGGAACTAGACCTGATATTGCAAATGCTGTAAGAGAATTAAGTAAATTCCTCTCTTGTTATAATAAGTCTCATTGGAGAGCTGCACAGAGAGTACTTAAGTATCTGAAAGGAACATCGATGTATGGGTTAGTATATGAAGGAACTAACAAAGATGTAGTTTATGAACTATACACAGATGCGAGTTTCGCAAATGCTAATGAGGATCGTAAATCAGTTACTGGTTACGTGTCAATACTCGCTGATGCATGTGTCTCTTGGAAGAGTTGTAGACAAGATATGGTCAGTTTGCACACAGCACAGGCTGAATTAGCTGTCGTAAGCGAGGGTGTAAAGGAAAGAGAATGGTTATGGCTGCTCTTAAAGGAACAAGGATGGCAACAAAAGTAGCCAATTTATTGTTGGTGCGACAATACAGCAGCAATAAGTATAGTTAAGCATCCTGCTAGTCATTCGTCAACTAAGCATATAGAGACGAGATACTTATATGCCCGTGAAGCATATGGAAGAGATCATATCGACATTACGTACTGTAATACCAAAGATATGGTAGCAGATGCACTGACAAAGGCACTGCCCCAAGTATAATTCTGCAAGCTACGAGAGCTTATGGGGAGAAATCTTGAAGTCAACAACTGCAAAGGAAATACGCAGGCAAGCTAAGTCTCACAACCCCTCCTCTTCGTAGACAACGTCGATAACGTGGCACTTCAAATCGTGTTAATAAACTGACTTAACACTTTCATTTGATTTGTAAGAGTTGCCCATCATAAGATAAGTTTAGGTACAATAGGACCGCCAGACAAGAGCTACATTTTGCAGCCCCGATGAAAGTTATGCGAATAAGTCAACAAGTTTCTAGGACTGCATTGATAAGAGATCACTACGTAAAACATATAAGCACTTTTATGAGTACAGCTACATGTGACATGAGTGTCGATTAAATGGGTCAAAAAGGGTATGCCATTAAATGTTTTGCAGCCCCTGCTCTCCATGCATGATAATGCTGGTGTTAAGCTAACTATATACATAAGACGTATGCAAAGAGATCCTATAGAGTAGATTTTGCTAGTTCGAAGCAAGTATCGCTTGAGCGTATCGGTTGTGCGTCTCTTTTGTGGGAGTGTTGTAGTTATGGTTTAGTACCAGCTTTTGGTATACAAATCTGGTTTCTAATCTTAGTTAGAAACAAAAGCCTATCGGTTAGAACTTGGTATCACTATAAGTATACTGAGCTTAAGAGATGTTATTGAGTGCCAACAAAGTAAAAGAAAACCCGACCGGATGAAGAGCTGGGGACGGCACTCACTTTTGAATTTGCCGCTCCGTCTGACGGTTATGCATACATACAACTTCGGCCAAGACAACAATAATATTCAAGTCATCAGGCCGTTTGCACGAACCAGTGAACGCAAACAAGTAGTCGGCGTCCAGCGCAGACTCGGCTAACTGTGGCAGCCCGATTGGGACTAACCCAGTTTCAGTTGGCGGGCTGCCTAGTTTAAATGACTCCCATAGACCAATTCTTGCAGTTCTGGCGAGAGGTCTTTCTTCTCCACCTTCGCCTTCAGATGCGACGCTAGCTCGTTGAATGATTCACACTTTCCCGCATCGTGGACGTGCTTGCACCTCTTGCACCTCTTGAAACAATAGTGTGCAGAATGCGTGAGTCCTCCAAAGGCAGCACACGGGTCATATTGTTGTGGAGAAGCGACCTGTCGGAGGGCGGTGCAACGCGGAATGCCGACGTAAAAGTGGAGTGCCGGAGAGTGACGAAGTCTGGCTGACCGTTTTGATGGATGTCGACCAAGAGCGACGGGAAACGGAATTTTCCGCAGGAAAGACGTAGACGGATCAGACAGCGGCCCCGCCCCGTTTATATGCAACCGTGGGACGAGGCCTGCAACACGGGGAACCACGGTCGGAGACAATGTTTACGCCCCGATCTACAACCCCGACCGACGGACCATGATCTGGCAACTCTACGGACCCCGATCTAGCAACTCGAAAGACCCCGATCAAGCAACCCGACTGACCCCGATGTGGCAACTGGGTCACGTGATCAGGGTAAGTCAGGACAACAATGATGGGTAAGCACGGCAGGAAGTGATAGGAAGAAAGCCAGAAGGCCAACGAGTGGTGAGTAAGGCATTGATAGGATAGGACAACATAAGGCTCAGTCCCGAATTCTCTTTGTGATACGCAAGTGGATTTCCTTCGTTCCAAGAGCCAGCAGCCTCGACCGAGAAGAGCCCCATGATAAGGGTAGTACTCCGAGTCGTAACCCTCGTCATCATCGTAACCTCCGCTCGATGCCTCTCCAGGTCCCCTCGCGGGTCGACCGAGCCGTCCACATTCAACGCAGCGACCATGTCTGTCAGTGCCTCTGCGGGGTAATCCTCGGCCGGTATTGACGATTGTCTCGACGTCGGTTGTCATCCCGATACCGATCTTCCCGACGACGACCATCCTCTCGGTCACGCCGGTAGGGATTCCGCGAATCCTCGGAGCGTCCATCGTCACGGCGACGACTATCATCCAGCCTCTTGGGGCGTCGCACCGAGGACTCGCGATCCTTTTTTCCCCTCGCGACGTCGGAGGATATCATGTATCATGTCTTCCAGGTCGTGAATATTCTTGACCCGCACTTGACACAAACGCTCTTCCAAGGCTCGCTCTTCGCATGTATCGAGAAAGTGCTCAACAGGATCCTTGGCCTCACGACCGCCGTGCTCAAATTTTACCCCGGCGTTCCTGGCGTAGCCATTTAGTTGGTTCAGATTGTCGCAAACATGCTCCTTCTCTTCATGCCTTGCCGAGTAGTACCGTGCTTTCGCCGATTGATTAAATCGGGAACAGTAGTACTTGATGAACGCATCACTCAACAATTTCCACGTTCGTCTCGTCTTCCGCGGAGTTGTCGGTACCAATGCAGGGCGCCATCTTGGAGGCTCAGCTCGAACGCCATGCATCATTCATTAGGTGGCGTGTGCGTTCCCTTCATCTCATAGATGAAGGCTCGGAGTCATTGCATTGCCTTCTCGCTCTTGTCTCGGAGGCCGATATAGGGCTTGATATTACCCAACGATAGGTGCGTGGCGATTTCAAGCCTCGGTGTAGAACTCTCGCTTTCCATCGAGCTGAGTTCACGGATTTGTCGTGCCATTCTCCAGTTACGTCACCCCTTGGTCTTCCACGTCGACCGAGTCGTCGTCCGAGGAGTCGTCGTGCGTATCGAAGCGTCGGTTCATCATCCGACCTATACCTCGGCCCGCCGTCGGAGCGGTCCGTGCACCTCGGAGCCCTTTGCCAACCGTTCGGTACGGTCCGCTGACCGAGGCGTTACCATGTGCGAATCTTGGAAGTACGCCGAAGCAGTTCCTTTCGCCGAGAACACACCCGTCCCGGCCAACTTCTCTGGCTGACGCCCAGGAGTTGTCGGTAGCAGGACTTTCGATGGATCCAGCCCCTCGGTCGTGCGTGGGAGGCCCGACCGACGGTTGGAACCCGGCTCAGGCACACCGAAAACCGTCCGGAGCTTCTGCTTCCACTTACGTAATGAAAGCGCGGCTTCCTCGATAGTAAAACCTTGAAGGTCGGCCTCGGTGGGTAGTGCTTGAGGCTCGCAGCCCACAGCACAGAACAGTTGTACTGTGTCCTCGGCCACCTGCTGGATGCTCCATGATTCTACTGGGACGACCAATTCTGCCCCGAGTTCCATCCACACGGCTTGTTGAATTGATTTTGGCGCAAAGGCGCGCATCCACTTGCTCTTCGTCATCATCACCTCGATGCATCTTCCCAAAACCTTGTTGGCAGTCGGAGTGTCCCCATTAACCGGAGGCCGACTGCCGGTCGACCGAGAACTCGCATCCTCGGTCATCGTCAGTGATCGGAGATCGCCGAGTCCATCTTCGTTGTCCTCGTGAGCTGATTCAGGACCAGCTACTTCGTCCAACTCCTCGGTGAGGTTTCGCGCGAGCGACCTCACCCTCCGCTCATCCTGCTGAGACAGTAGCGGCTTCCGAAACCTCGGACATCTTCCAGGTATTCGTCTAGTCATCTTATATGGCATCAGAGTAGTCCATCCGCTCGTCGAAGCTGTCCGAACGCTCGTTGTTCGACTCCAAAGTACTTGTGGTCGCGAGTGTTGGACCGGGCCTCACCGAACCTCGGTGCGCCCTCCGCTCGACTTCATCGGCGTTTCTGGTACCGCTGACTTCGCTCCTCTCACCATCTTCTCTCTTCTTCTTCTCCTGTCTTCTCTCGAATGCTCGTTAGGGTAAGAACCTATATTCAACCAAGACACATAGAAAGTCACTACCAATTCTGGGTCGCGGCACCAGTTGTCATGAAGGATCACGCAGAAATTCTCACTACCGAATGGTATGAGTCCCACCAACAACACTCGCTTCCCCTTGTCAGGACAACGAGCGTTGGAACAAACCTGAAGACCAGGAACGATCCCTTACGCCGGGTTGGATGTGAGCCCTCTGTACACCTAGGTTGTATTAGGCCAACCCAATAACCTGCACCACTAGCCACGAGCGAGGGCTAGTATGCAATATTGCGCTTTCGCGCGAACCCCCGCAGTCCCTCAGAAGGAAGGGTACCGGCTGTCAAGCCTAATACGGGTTTGCCGAGGTTAAACCTCGGCGGGTAGTAAATATGTATGGAACACTCGGTTCCACTATAATATATGGCAAACGACGCTTCTCGTCGCTCCCAACACTCGGCCACTCTAATCTCTTGGACGGACCAGCAACAAACCCTCGGTTCAATGTACCTTGGGCTCGCTGACCAGCATCCCGCAAGCCGAGCGTATCCAGACCCTAAGATAAGCTTGCTAGACTTACCGAAGACGGACTTAACCCTTGGTGACTCGGGGAAGACCGCTGATTTATTTATATTGATCTATGGCTCTGAGAGCCTCTGTAGTCAATCCTATAGCTAGTCCTATATCTGAATACAAATATCCAGTGTGAACCGATCCCGGTATGTGATCCTGTACCCGGCTCTATAAGACCGAGGGTACGAAACTGAAATAGGTACAAACGAGGGTTCGTACCCTCGGCCGGGAATTTATTATACCCGACCGAGGCCTCGGTCACTAAACTATCGTGGTCACTGTGGCGCGGGGAATATAATCCGCCAATCATGGCACGCCGGTCACTTTCCTTCAGCAAGGGCAACCTTGCCGACTGGCAACCGAGCGCCCCAAAACCCAACACCACATTTGCCACCACCTCCGGCAGCGACTCGAGTCTGATCATACTCAGTCTCCACGTTGAAGGAGCTCAGCGTCGGGATTCGTGCTCTGCTGGACTCGGGCGCGACGAACAACTTCGTTCGCACCGATAGTCTGTCGGTCTTGCCAACTGGCATGCGTATCCGCGAAGGACCCGGTCATATGATCGTCAAGTATGCTGATGGTAAGCAGCGCCGGTCGCTCCGGCGCTTGGTCAACTTCGCGTACGAGTTCGACGGCTTCGCCGCATCGGATGATTTCCTCGTCATTGAACTTGGAGGCTCCTTCGACTGCGTCTTCGGGATGCCGTGGCTCGATCGCCACCAGCCAATCATCGACTGGTCGACTCGCACTGTCCACCCCCGCGACATCGATGTGAATGCGGTGTTGGGGTTCCTGAGCGGAACTCCCAACCTTTGGCCACATGTTGCAGTCATGGACCCCGACTCCATGACCTCACCCAAACCTGAAGTGAGCGATGGCCCTTCCTGTCACGGTTGTGAGAGTGCACCTTGTGCCAGTCCTGAGCAGGTTCCTTAGGACGAATGTAACGCGGTCGAGCATGGTTTCCCGCGTCCTGATGACAGTGGCTCACGAATGAGCAAGATGTTGAAGAAGTGATAGAGCCTGGCCTCCCACGCGTGGTCGAATATGGGTTCCCGCGAGTGGTCGAGCGGGAGCTCCCTGAAGTTGAAGAAGTGGTAGAGCGTGGTCTTCCACGCGCGGTCGAACACGGGTTCCCGCGGGGGTCGAGCGGGGCTCCCTGATGAAGCGGATGCGGTCGAGATGTGCGACCCGCGTCCTCGAGTTGATGAAGTGTCTCGACGCCCCCGTGATCAAGCGTGGGTTCTCATTGTCTGTTGTCGCGGATGACACTTCACGTCCCGTCCGTCGTCGACGCCGTCGTACACCCCGACGACCTCGCACTGAGTCGGAAGACCCAGTTTCTACTGAGTCCGAAGTCATTTAGGCCCTGATGTCATGCACCGTAGACACGTCTCCGCGCGTACATGACGTCGAGGTCGCGATCCCCGTGTGACGCTGCTGCCATCACCGCGCTACCCGGTTTGTCGTGGAAACACTTCCTCCGCGACTTGAAGGGCGGCGAGATCGAGCAAGTGTACATGATCGTAGCGGACGAAGCTGAATCGTTCGCAGCAGTCACGGTCAAGGCCGACGACTCCGCGTCCGACGCTCGGACGCGCCTGAAAAAGCAGCGCAGAAGAGTGCTCGTGAAGCGCGTTATGCTGCTCAGTCGTTGCCTGCTCTCGAAGGCGCCAGAAACCCAGTCGCTCCACTTGTACGTGAGTTCATCGAGATCTTACCGGACAAGGTGCCAGCTACGCTCCCTCCGGACGGTGGAGTTCGGCACGAGATTGACCTCGTGCCTGAGGCGAAGTATTGTATGGCGCGGCAGTGGCCGCTCCTCGTGACCATGTCGAAGCGATTGACGCCTTTTTCGAAGGTCGCCGACAGGCTGGACAGCCTGTCCCCACATTCCAGTCCGACGTTCTGTGTCAAGAAAGCCACGGGTGGATGACGCGTCGTACACGCCTTCAACAAGCTCAACGACGCCACAATCCCAACGCAGACGCCGATTCCTCGAAAAGACATGGTGCTTGACAGCATGTCCGGCAGTACCACGTACAGCGCGATAGATCTGATGAACGGATTCTATCAGATCCTCATGCGGAAGGACGACATGCCTTTGACAGCCGTCAGCACGCCCAGTGGAATGCTTTGGGAATGGCTGGTGATGCCACAAGGGTTGAAGAACGCCCCTGCCACCTTCAATCGCATGGTGTCGCATCTCTTGCGCCCATTTCGCGACTTCACTCCGAGTTATTTCGACGACATCTTCATCCACAGTCGTGTCGCGGGCGGCATGACCGACGCAGAGGTTCATCTTCAGCACCTCCGCAAGGTGTTCCAAGTGATGAAGGACAACAAGTTGTATGCCAACTTGAAGAAGTGTATCTTCTGCGCTCCCGAGATTCCAGTGCTTGGAAGCTACGTCAGCATGGACGGCGTCCGTGCTGTCCCGGAGAAGGTGGAAGCCATATGCGCGTGGCCGGTGCCTCAGTTCCAGAAACAGCGTCGCCCGTGGCTAGGCCTGGCGACGTACCTCCACCACTACTCGAAGAACTTCGCTTCGACTGTCCGCCCGTGGTCGCAGCTGCTCAAGTCCGACACCCAGTGGTCGTGGCGCTCAGAGCACCAATCTGCCTTCGACGCGGTGAAGCAGAGCTTGTCCACCGCGCTGGTCTTGATGCTGGCCGACCACTCGAAACCATTTCACGTCGTCTGCGACGCCAGCGACTTCGCCATTGGTTGCGCGCTGCTGCAGCAGGACGACGAGAGACGCGAGCGTGTGGTGAGTTACCAGTCGCGTCAACTGAAACCGGCAGAGCGGAACTACCCCGTTCACGACAAGGAACTGTTGGCCATGCGCTACGCGCTCATCAAGTTCCGTGTCTATCTCTGGGGCGAACAGACCTTCACGGTCTACACGGATCATGCGTCACTACGGACCGCCACGAAGAGTCCCCATTTATCCCAGCGCATGGCACGCTGGCTCTCGCTGTTCTCCGAGTACAACTTCGTCGTGCATTACAAACCGCGAAAGACCAACATACTCGCCGATGCGCTCTCTCGTCGGCCGGACTACGCACAGTCGAGTCGCCATGCGGTTGGCGACGAGGACACCGACGAGGGTGATGTGTGTGTCGCCGAGGGAGTTGCTGCCGTTGAGGTCGCAGCAACTAGTCCACGTGATTTGATATCGGCCGCGTACGGGTCGGACGCGGCGTGCACCGAAATGATCAAGTACCTGAGAGACCCGTCCGACACGGCGCGTTACCGGTTGTCCCCGCGTAGCCGTGCCCGCATTGACCGCTATAACTTGGATGACGATCTGCTGACATACTGTGTCGATCGTTCCGATCCGATCCCCGCGCGTCGTTGTCCCGCTGGACGACGATATCCGAGGTTGACTGGTTCATGAATTCCATGATACACCCAGCGGCGGCCATCTCGGTCGCGAGAAGACATTCACGTCGCTCTCTCGCGACTTCTACTGGCCTCACATGTACAAGTGGGTACGCAAATGGGTGCGTTCCTGCGAAGCGGGCCAACGCGTGAAACCATCTCCGTCCAAGCAGGCTCCGCTTCGACCACTACCTGTTGCGGTGGAACCATAGTCTTCCGTGAGCATGGACTTCGTCTTTGGGCTGCCTCGTGATCCTCAAGGCCGCACCAGAGTTCTCGGCTTCGTTGATCGTTTCAGCAAGATGGTTCATCTCGCTCCAGTATCTGCAACCATCACCGCGATCCATTCCGCGGCGATCTTCCTCGACATCGTTTACCGGCATCACGGCTTGCCGGTCTCGATCGTGTCCGATCGCGATCCCCGCTTCACCGCCGCCTTCTGGACAGAACTATTCAAACTCGTGGGGACGCAGTGGGCTATGTCCACCGCGTCGCATCCGGAGACGGGCGGTCAGACCGCACGCGCGAACAGAGTAGTCGAGGAGGTGCTGAGAAGCTTCGACACGTCGTTCAAGTCCTGCAGCTCATTCCTTCCAATGGTTGAATTCGTGATCAACGACGCCGAACATGCCTCAACCGGAATCACGCCGTTCTACGTCAATCATGGTCGGCATCCGCGTATTCCAGCGCTCCTTGGTCTGGAGCGCTCGGCCTCTCAAGGAAGGGATGACGATGCTGACGCTAACGGTCCTCCTGCGGACCGTACCGTTGATAGCAGTCGCGTGAGCTCCCACAACGCGGTTCCCGACCTGGTAAACAGAGTTACCACGAGACGTGGCACCCAGGCTGCCGTGCGCGGTATGCGCACACGCGCCGCCACGAGGGCGACGTCATCGGACATTGCGACTTGGACTTCTCGGACGCTGATCAACCCGCGCCAGCGCCGCCGTGCCATCGAATACCAGGAATCGTCTGACACGGTCAGACCTCCCGTGGCGCCTCCAGCCAACTTCGACCCCAATCCTGAGCCGCAGCAGCGTGACAATGCGGCCGTTCATGCGTTTCTTGAACAGCGCCAGTCAGTGACGCGCTACGTACGCGACGCGAACACGACGGTCGTCGACCGCCAGAAAGAGAACGCTGATCGTCGAGGGCGCAAAAATGTGGACAGATTTACCGTGGGCGACCGTGTTTTGCTATTCACGGCCGGCATTCAACCCGCTTCTGTGACGAATCTGGGTGCGAACAAGCTCGCGCCGCGGTTTATCAGACCTTTCAAAGTGACAAAGGTATTAGGGGATGCTTATACGCTGCAGCTACCTACAGCTATTCGCCTTCATCCCACCTTTTACGTCGGCCGCCTACACCGCTATCATCCAGCGACTATTTCCAGTGACGATGATACCCAGCAGCGGCCCAACGACGTTCCTGCGGCGGCGACCGACGCGACGCCTCTCGCCCACGCAAGCGGTGACGAAGATCTTCGTTCTCGCGCTCCAGATCATCGAGACGCTGCGCGTTCGCAGCGTCCTGATAACGATCGCGATCCTCCGTTCGAATGCGATGGTCCGGCGCCGCTTGTTGAAATTGCGGGAAACGTTCATCACATCGTGGAGGCAATTCTGCAACACGACGACTCTCGTGCCGCCCCGCAGAGCTCGCGAACGGGTCGCGGCGCTCGTCGCCGCGACGATATTGTCCCTCTTCATCGCGAGTTTCTTGTGCGTTGGCTGGGGCCAATGCCGGACAGCTGGGAGCCACGCGCAGTTCTTCTAGTGGACGTTCCGGACTGCGTGGAGGCGGATGGAGCAAGCCTTCCACGGGGCGCGGCAGGCGACCGCCGCGCCTAGCTTCACCCAGCCCGGCACGGTATCGTGCAGTCAAGTCACGTTCGGATTCCGACAACGGAGTACTGCATACAGACTTTGGTGCTGGGTCGCGGGACACCGTTCCCGTGACAGCTTCGACAACCCTCGAGATAGTGGACGAGACAGCAGGTGCCACGGCGCCTCGCAGACACTCGACGCCAACGCCCCGACCGACAACCGCTCGTGAGTAGCTTCACGAGCCTCGAGCTTACGTATGAAAGCGTCCCCAGTCTCCGTATTCCATCGCTCTACAAAAGCAGTCCACGAGCGATCAAGCGACCTCATGGTCACGGTGTTGACGGGTTTGCTGCGTGTCTTCTGCCA
The DNA here is from genome assembly GCA_012656075.1 of Phytophthora hibernalis. Lineage (NCBI taxonomy): Eukaryota > Oomycota > Peronosporomycetes > Peronosporales > Peronosporaceae > Phytophthora > Phytophthora hibernalis. Next base: position 62,706 of record JAAKBF010000218.1, read on the forward strand.
GCGCTCGAACAGCCTCGCCATCTCTTCATCGCTCCGAGAGTCTTCGAAGGCGCTGTAGTCGTACAGCGCCCACTGATCCAGCCGCTCTTCGTACGTGCCCCGGTCGCTCATGCTGCCGCTGCTTCCCGCTTCCCGATCCAAACGCCAACTGACTTCACGACCACGCCGCGCAGATATTTGTTCTCTACCTTTAGTAGGGGTGGTGTGGCGGGCCTCCGTCACACAGGTGCCATCGCGCGTGCGCGTTGGCCAATCACCGTCTAGAATAGATATAATTGCTGGGACGGTGTCGACACCCCGTCAATCAATCTCAGAGTCAAATTTGCCTATTGCTTCCTACGCTTATCCAGTGTACGCTAGTAACGGGCTCCTACCCCGTTACACCTAGAACCCGTGCAGTGATATTCTTCTGGTAGGCATTGCTCGAATCTACGTAAGCACATGTTTATGAGTCACACACGTTGCGTGCCCAGAACGTCTCCAAGACCGACGTTCAGTTGATCAATGCCTCGCAGCAAACTTTGTCACTGCGTACAATTTACACAGTATTGTGAATACCGTCCAAATTTGCAGATGTTGGCTGATACGCTTAACCGCTGTTATTTGAGATCGACATTGTGTCCTCATGGCCGTTGAAGGACACCTAATTGGTGCCACTCCGGTAAGAACTAAGGCAAGTTTTTGTGGCCATGGCCATAAAATCACGTATTTATCTAAACTGTTGCGAAGAGAATGCAACAAACTTTTCATCCTTTAATTTTTCGTATGGCCGGGCTCACTGGGGTTAACCGCCGCATACAAATTGCAAGTCATTTACGATGTCACCCAAAGCAACACAAGTGTCACAGTAAGTACGAATCGGATTTAGTGTGGATTTTACATCGGATTTGACGGTTTCACCGCAACCAATCGCCCAATGCAGTTCCGACAATACTGTAGCACCGAGTGTGCTCATGGAGCTCGTGAGACTTGCACTTGTCACTGTGCGTGGATAGAGATTACTTTCCCGTTTCCAAGCCATTCTTTCACAGACCGCATAACCACATCCGTGTGGCCGAGTGTAGCCTTCGGCACAAGTGAGTTCACGACGAATCTTGAAGGCAAGGGCCACTGGAGAGTCGGGTGGAATGTATTCACTTCGAAGTAAAAAGATAAAGTCAGCCCGAGGTCATGACTTTGTGACTTGGTATTCGCACATACCAGCCCAAAATCACTTGTTATCTTCCAGATATCAAAATCAGGTCATGACCTGAAAGAAGCATTGCTATTGGCTCCCAGCCGCTTTTTCTCCACCAGCGAGCAACAGACCGACCAGAGACCAGGCGCTGTCTCGGCGGCGCCAGCTTGGCGCTACACCTGGACAAACGACGGTAAGGTTGATTGCGACTGCTTTTGCTGACGTACTTAGAACGCGTTAGCGTTTCTGACGGATGTCGCTGCCTTTGCAGGACGGGCAGCACGGCGCCGTACGAAGCCTGAGGGGATCTGACAGCATGGTAGTGCCAAGTCGCACATGGCATCGAATTTCTCGACGTACGTCTCTCCGTCCTTCATCGTCTACTCGCCGTTGCTAGCCATCTCCTCGTCCGAGGCAAATCCCGCCTCCGTGTACATACCGTTCGCGTGGAACACGTTGATAAAGGCGAAGAAGGGAGCTAACGACCTAGGGCATGCACGATGCCATCCTGTTGGATCTGGGATCGTCGTACCCCGACTCGACCCCGTTTACCGTTGGGTATCATCGACAGAAGCAGTCGGGGATCACATAATTCGTACGTTTTTAAAGTGCTGCTTCATATATTCAAACAAATACTCACGATACCTTATTGTTACTTAGGTGCTTGGAGAACGCGTCGATACTTCTGCCTGCTCTTTTTGCTTCAGTCCTATCGAGAGCGCTTTCAACAGATAAACCTCCAATAATGAGAGAGCGTACGTATTTGATCACGCAGTATCGCCTAGAGTAAAACTTGGCTTCTTTTGACGACAATCGCCACTTGCATCCGTACGTTTTTTCTAGGTGATCGATCGATGGATGATTGGACAACCCGATGAACCATTCTGTCCACAGCTCGGGAACAGTGCAGACACCCCTGCTCATCGAATATGCTGGTACGGTACGGTCATTGGTAGTAGAAGTGTTAAGATTGTCTCCAGAATTGCCTTTTGCGACGGAGCGATCGCTGCGTACAGGCTCTACAGAACTGACGTTCAGATTGGAATTATCCACAGACGTGAGCCGGAATGACATTTCCCGCGCAATAGAGCGGTGAGATTGTTGTTGGTTTCGGTGAGCAACTGTACAATCTCGCCATGACGCGTAACTAACCCTTGCATTACCTCTTTGTGTTGATTTGAAATTTGCTCTGATAGCAATGGCATCGCAACTTGAATTTGCATTTCAATCGGTGAGTCCACACTTGCGGCTCCTGCAAGGGCCTGTGTTCGAAATTGTTGAAACGTTACACCAAATATCTGGTGCTGGCGAATTCGAGCAGGTAGAACATCGAACAGAACTGTGACGGGTTCATGTTGAAGATGAGGGTGTCAAGCACCAAGACGAACCCGTGAGGCCGGGAATGGACGGAATCAAATGCATGAAGACTGAAACAGCGTGCCAAGAGGCAGGAGAAGCCAGTGAAGACAGAGATGAGCTTTGAGAGAGCTCGTAGGCATGGAAACCAGCATGGCCAATGCCATGCTTGCATTTTATTGTGACTTAGTTTTACTAAAGGCTCGAGTTAAATTGTGAGGTGCTTACAGTTGAAGTGCCGATAGGGCGCGTCGACTCAAGAGCTCTCATTCTTGAATCAACCGAACAGAGAACATATCTATTCTCGTACTGCTCTGGCCAAGCAGTGTGTTGACTCTCAGCAACCTCACAAATACAATCAGTGAGATAGAGGTCACACACAGTAGTTCAAGTACAACACATACAGCTACAGAAGCTCAACCAACGTCAACTCCGTCGTCATAAACGACTCGACACCTGCTTCCTCGCAAGTGCTACCAATCCACAGTTCTAGACTGAGCTCAAAGCATAAGCTCAGCATATTACTGTGACATTGTAGAGCTTCATGACAATGACGACTCGAAATACGGCTCGACGCGTGCTGCGCAGTGACGCAGCACCAGATCGTCGTCTCTTGGAGTTGGAGAACGGACATCGTGATGATAGCGCTTCTGGTGCCACGAACCGCAGCCGACTAGGGCCAAATGAACGGCACGACCAGCTGGAGACTGGAGTTGCAGATTTGAGACGTGATTTCACTGCTGCTCAAGACAGTTTACGAGTTGAAGTCAATGCTGAATTGACGAACCTCAGCAGCAGCATCGGAGCTGAAATGACTGAAATAAAAGGGCACCTGGCAAATCTCGTTCAAGCTTTGACAAACATGTCAACGACAATGAACCAGACCCAAGCATCTGCCGAAGCAGCTCAACAGATAGCTGCCCAAGCTCACAGACAAGCGCAGCTTCGTCAAACCACGTCGGCTACCCAAGCATCTACTCCGAACCAGGAGCATGCACCTGTTCACCAAAGTGATTCTCAAGTGATGGCTGATGTGAACATGATGTCGGCCAATACCGGTGGGACATTCATTTCCTCGATGTCTGTGGATGGACCACGCTTGCGCAAGATGGACGTAAGCCCGCCAACGCTCGATGGATTAATCGATGGCATTAAGCTGAACTCGTTTCTCTTTCAATTCGAAAGCTACTTCCTGCAGAAAGGATACGATTTGACACATCATGATCACCTCCTTCCTCGTGAGTTGAACCAGTGTGTTCGTAAGAACGCCCTCGTTTAGTACGAGCGCTACATGACTGACGACATGAGTACCAAGTTGTGGTGTGTTATGAAAAGTGAGATGATTCGCGAATTTCGAGAGCCAAATTTCCAAGCTAAAGTTCGCAACCAGTTGCTGAGAACGAAACAGACTGGAGGCTACCACCGCTATGTGAATAAGTTCCGTGAGCTGCAGCGAGTTGTGGAGCTTGACGAATTGACTGCAGTTAACGTGTTTGTGAATGGGCTGACCAATGCTAAAGTACGACTGGCTATTCAACGCAAGCAACCAACAACACTTACAGCAGCTGTGCAAGAAGGATTTCTCGAGTGGGAACTGCTGGAAACCCCTTCACCAGCCAACCAACACACTTTCTCCATCAACAACGGCGCTAAAAGTAAGCCGAATAGCGGAAACCAAAAGCTAGGCAACGGAAAAGCTGGCAGCCGCAACGATTCTGCCGGAAATAATGCATTGCGAACGACAACGAAACAGGGAACTCTTTGTCCGCAATGCAGGCGTGGTGTTCACAAGGAGGAAGCCTGCTGGGTGCTACATCCAGAAAAGAAGCCACACAACTTGCAAAAAAGCGGCAAATGCATGACAAGATCTACGCCCTCTTGAACGCGCTAGATCTCGGTGATGATGAGCAAATACACTCACCCACCACATCTGGTCAGTCAAACTAGCCCGTCCATTGGAGGCCAAGCGCTCTAGTGGGCATGAGGACGAGCAGTTCGACCCCGTGTTTGATGTTGCGTGTAAATTTCGTGACGTGAATTTGTATGATCATGGAGAAAATCAAGAAACTGAAAGAAACGGAGTTCAAGCCAGGAACTTGTCTTGTTTGTTGCATACACATAGTACGGTGCAATGTTCTGCAAATGACATTTGCATTGTAAACTCTAATTTCATCGACAGTGGATCAACGATGGGCGGTAGTTTTGCTCAGCTAACGGATTATGGGATAAAGTTGACGATCACAATGAATCCATGGAGATAACCTTAGCTGCCAAGCAGACAATGACTGTGCCGAGTAAGACGATTACTCTAACTGTGTATATGGAGGATTTCGCGCCGTACACGAACGATTTCCTCGTTGTTGAGGTACCCGAGGAGCAAGATCTTTTGCTTGGTATGCCATGGCTGAAGACTGTCAATCCTGATATTGATTAGGTCAAGAAAAGAGTGAGCCCACGTATTGGCACGACATCGAGCAGTAGAGTGAAGTTCCATCGAACAAAAAGAAAACCAATCAACGGAAAGTGAAGACCCTGCATAAACCTGAGCGCCCTGCTGTACAAGTAGGATGTCAGCGGCATCCTGTATCACCTAGATGAAGAAGGATGGCTTAATTGACTACTTCAAGCACAGCTACTATTCAGCGACTTCAGGAACTACAAAATTCATCACGTCGAAACAATTTCGACGCATACTGAAAACCCCAAAGACATTGAGTGCATCTTTGTGATCCGACCGAAAACGGACAAAGAGAGTGATGGAGATGTTGCCGATCCTGTTGGCATTGATACATTCGATGGTCATCCTGTTTACCCAGTGCTTTTGAAGCACCAGGCCCTATTCAAACAAAACCTCCCCGCAGACCTTCCGCCACGTGAGCATGGCGAACATGCAATGGAAGTTGACACCCAGGATGCAATATTTCGTAGACAATGGCGACAATCACCAGCCCAAGAGAAGGTGATAAGGGATTGGGCACGCGAAATGCGGAGCGCTGGATTAATTCGACCCTCGACATCACCGCACGGGGCACCAACATTCTGCGTGAAAACTCCAGTCGGATGGCGGATAGTGCACGATTACCGCGCCATAAATTCGCACACAATTCGGAGGACACTTCCGATGCCAAGGAGAAATGTCATCATTGAAAAAATGCAAGGAGCATATTGGTATTCGTGCATGGATTTGTTGAGTGGGTACTATCAGTTTCGAATGCGTGACTGTGATATACCTTACACTGCTTTCCAAACGTCAGATGGCTCGTATGAGTATCTCGTCCTTCCGATGGGACTCTCTAACGCACCTGCTACATTCAACGAAGGCATTCGACGCATTTCGGCAGACCTGAGTGAAATTTGCCAGTACTATTTCGATGAAATCTACGTCTATTCCAAGTCTAAATCGATGGCCGCACATTTGGAAGCGCTTGATCGAGTGCTAACAAGACTTGAAGATCACAACTTTTACGTGAAGCTGAGCAAATGCGTCTTCTGTGTTGATGAAGTTCCGTGTTTGGGAGATTATGTAGGACGTGATGGAGTTCGAATTGATCCCAAGAAAGTGTAGGTGCTGCAAGATTGGCCACTGCCGTGTACCCGAAACGAACTGCAGTCGTTTCTAGGTACAGCGGTATACGTTCAGCGATTTTGCCGCGACTTCGCATCCGATGTCGGACATGTTGAAAGGGCCAGCTAAAAAGTCGATCCGATGGACTGACGAGCAGCGCTCGCACTTCTTGTCGCTGAAGGCAAAAATTGCTGCGCCGCCTGTATTGGCTGTACCAGACATTAGCAAACCATTTGGACCACGCATGGATGCCAGTGACCACGCAGTCGAAGGTGTCCTTTTTCAAGAGGAGGTCAGGGGTGATGAAGTCGTGGAAAGACTGATAGCTTTTGGTGGCAGAAAGTATAAAGACGCTGAGAAAAATTACTCTATTCGAGATAGAGTTATTGGCGATTCTTTTTGGTCTTCGACTATGGCGAGTGTATCTTCTGGACAAACCTTTCGTGGTTGAGACGGATCATCGATCTCTTGAAACGAGTTTCACTCAGAAAACGATATCGCGTCGAGTTGCCCGTTGGTACGATGAGCTTAGCGAGTACCCCATCACTTACCGCTATATACAAGGTGATACTAACACGGTGGCGGATGGCATCTCCCGTCGCCCTGATTTCATGGGGGTGAGACTAATACGCTTGCAGCGATTACAAGCCCGAAACAGGTTCATGAACATGTTGACCATGGATTAGCAAGCCTCGTGAAAGAAGCGATACGCTGATGATTCGTTCAGTGCGAGTCTAGTACAACAGCTGGGTGCTACCGTAACACCAGATAAACCATCGATACGACATTTTGAGCGATACAGCATTGAGAACAAACAGCTTTTCTACCAAGCGCCAAGTGATGAACACCTTCGACTAGTATTGCCGAACATTGCTGAGATTATCGATGCTCTGTTGTATGAATTTCATGACGCCAAGTGCTATGGGCACCCAGGAGTAGAAAGAACCCTCCGCCTTGTTGAGAAGGAATACTATTGGCGCCACATGGAGCGATCAGTTCGTGCTTACGTCAGGTCATGTGAAGTATGTCAGAGAACGAAGTGCAGAAATACCAACCCCCAAAGCTCGCACGAAATTCCTGCTGCAAGATGGACGCATCTAGCATTAGATTTTATTGTTGCGCTGCCTGAGACCAGAGATGAGTTCGATGCCACCATGGTTGTTATTGATCGTCTGACAAAGCGTGCACACTTCCTGCCAACGACTACAATTGCGTCGACGCTAGAGACAGCTAAATTGTACCGAGATCGAGTATTTGTGCTGCACGGACTACCTGAAGAGGTCCTTTCAGACCGAGATTCTAAGTTTACGTCAGAACTTTGGACAAATATGTGTGCGATGCTAGGGACGCGGCAGAAGTTGAAGACCGCGTTCCGCCAGCAGGCAAACGGTGTTACTGAACGCGTAAAACAGACAATTGAAAATTACCTACGAGCGTTCACCAACAGCAATAGTGAAGACTGGGATATATTCCTTTCTCTCGCCGAGTTCGCATATAACTCGAGGTACCACGCGTCGATAGGAATGTCACCCTTTGAAGCAGATACTGGCTATCAACCAGCGACTCCAGCATCACGAAGGACAGCAAACGAGGTGAATCAGTCGGAGGCTAATGTCGAATCACGACTTAGAAGTGCGTTTTGGAGCAGCAAAAGAAAGTATAGCTCGTGTTCGCCGGCAGCTTCAAGCAGCTCACGACCGCATGAGTAGTTACTACGATCACAACCGACCAACACAAAACTTTGCTGTAGGTGACCAAGTATTACTTTCAACGACCAACTTAGCCAATTTTCACGCAGGAACGACAAAGAAAAACTTGGACCAAGATTGATAGGCCCATACAGCGTGATGGAACAAATCGGACATGACTACTACCGTTTGCAATTGCCTACTCGTGTGAAGTTTCACCCAGTCTTTCATACATATCTGCTGAAGTTGTACGTTGCGAGTAATCGCGCGGACCAAGACATTTTCAGGGTCAGGCTTCCCGATGGAAGTGAGGGTGAGCTAGTGGAAGACATTGTCGGCTATCGCCGGAGGAAAGGGAAGAAGGAGTACCACGTGAAGTGGCTCGGCCAATCAAAGCTGACCTGGGAGCCTGTTGGAAAACCTGGAGTATATTCGAGACCTGATTACCCGCTACCATCAGCGCCAGACCAGCGCCAAGAACCGCAGAAAGTGAGCAAGGCCGACCCCCTCCTCTTGCGTGAGGGCATGTGACGGGTTCATGTTGAAGATGAAGGTGTCGAGCACCAAGACGAACCCGTGAGGCCGGGAATGGACGGAATCAAATGCATGAAGACTGAAACAGCGTGCCAAGAGGCAGGAGAAGCCAGTGAAGACAGAGATGAGCTTTGAGAGAGCTCGTAGGCATGGAAACCAGCATGGCCAATGCCATGCTTGCATTTTATTGTGACTTAGTTTTACTAAAGGCTCGAGTTAAATTGTGAGGTGCTTACAGTTGAAGTGCCGATAGGGCGCGTCGACTCAAGAGCTCTCATTCTTGAATCAACCGAACAGAGAACATATCTATTCTCGTACTGCTCTGGCCAAGCAGTGTGTTGACTCTCAGCAACCTCACAAATACAATCAGTGAGATAGAGGTCACACACAGTAGTTCAAGTACAACACATACAGCTACAGAAGCTCAACCAACGTCAACTCCGTCGTCATAAACGACTCGACACCTGCTTCCTCGCAAGTGCTACCAATCCACAGTTCTAGACTGAGCTCTAAAGCATAAGTTCAGCATATTACTGTGACAAGAACAGCGCGGTCTTGAAGAAGCACAACTCGAAGGTGCAGTAGTAGGTCTAGAAACCCACGCGCAGCTAAATTTTTCTCCCATACGCCTTCTGAAATTTGTTGCTGGCAAAGTTCGACAAGACGTTGTAATTCCAGTGGCGGGTCAACTGATGCACGTTCAAGAAAATAAAAACGAGACCGGGTAAAAGTAACACATGAATTCACACAGTAGCTGCTAATGAAAATTGTCGTTCGAAAACTGGGACGAATGGGGCCTTTATACCTCAAACCATGCGTCCGGGACCATCGCTTTACGAGTCCATGGCGTAGTTGTACAGTCGCGGGTTGATGTACGCGAGTGGATACACCACGACACAGGCAACGACCACCCACGTGGAGAGCACGAGGAACCCCACGCCAGCCACCACCATCAGCGTCAGGATCGTCGGCATCAGCAACATCGACAGCAGGATCGCCCACCACAAGTGCCACGTCTCGGCAGTCGCCGCCTTCAGCAGCAGTCGAAGTCCGCGATGCACTTGTGATCGGAAGCAGGTGAGCACCTCCATACTGCTGAACGACCCGGCGTCTGCGTCCTTCACGCGGAACAAGTGCATGTGGTCAGTCGAGAGCTCGGAGGTCTCCGGTTCGCTCGCCACTTCCGTCGTCCACGACGGGTGCACGCGACCGTCATATTTGACGACGTTTAGCGTCGTGGGCTTGCCAGCCATAGGAGACGCCGGTCGGATGTCCTCCGCACTTCCTTGTCTCTGGAGCTCGCTGCGTCGACAGCCTTGGCACTGGAGTTTGGCCACTTTGCAGGGTTTCTGCCGGACTGGAATTCCGCACGTGGTGCAGTATGGCAGGACGTCGAGACGGTCTTCCTCCATCTTGCCAAAGCTTTTGGTGCGCTGGTACGAAGACGCGAAGCTGCCGGACACGGGCGTGATACCCACGCGAGCGAGTGGGAACCGACGAAGGTTGTCGTCCATGGGTCTACCGACCTGCATTTGGGTCGCGATTGATTCGAAGCTAATCAGGAACTGAGAGAAACGACGCTGGTCGATGAGCGCCCTTGTTGGATGGTGCGGCTGCAGCAGTTGACCGTCAACTTGACGAGGTCCGATACTGTATCCTCCTCTGTCGTTGGTGACTGAAAGGTATCCGACCTGATTTCTCTAGTGGCCACAGAACGTTCGCCGAAGAGAGCAGATGTCAAGCTGCCCATCATGTTGCCGTGCAAGTCGCAGCAAAATGATCAAACGTCAAATAGCGATGAGTTGAACGGCGTTGGTGTATTCAGAGACCGAAGATCTTAAAAAGCTGACCGAGTTACCACCAGCTTTTGTACGCTTCACTCCACTGCACCGACAGTCTCGCCACCTTGCGCAGACCAGCGACACCAAGCAACCAGCAGCAGGACACAAGGACGACGAACAGGATCGGGCTGTGGTCAAATGAAACGAGGTTGACAACGAAGGGGCGTCCCCACCGCTGATGTAGGCTACAGAAGGCTGGACCGCGGTGAATACGACCACCACGGCACTTAGTGCCCCCACCACCACCTGCGCACTCCGAAGTAGAGAACGACTTCAACCTCGTTTTCCACAACATGTCCTCATAGCCAGGAAAGCATGCGTCTGGAAGGTGAAGTCCTATTCAATGACGAAAGCGCGCTATGATAACAACATCCCTTCCGGATTCGATTGCGGGCTCGAAAGTGTTCGCTAGACAAGAGTCTGCCCTTGCATAGCAGACCATGGTGATACTCGCGATAAAAACCAGCACCACCCACAACACTCCAAAGAAAAATAGTACCACCAGCAGATAAATTGGCCCCATCAGTACTATTGCATTGCAAGCCCCCTTCTCGACATACACACCCGCGCCTCCCATATACACTGTCAACAGCAAGCAACCCCGCTGCCAGCAATGTCAAACCAGCAACAAGAACTGCTACATATATCGCACCATTGAAGGCTACGACTGCGTTTAGCGCGTGAAAAACGAGGTGTGGCTCTGCTCGGAACAATTCCGATGCTCCCCAACCACACCATCCACATACGCTTTTCAGCTTCGAGCCAACAGAATTCATGTCACCGTGACGCAGAAGCAAGCTTTACTCACGGCTGGCCTCGGACGGCATATCTATACATAATACTAAGTGCAACGGAGAAATCCTAACGACGTGGTCACTTTTCGTCATTTCTGAAGTTGAAGTGGTGTTCGTCCAACACGTCGCCTCCATTTCAGCCAATCGTCTTGCACTTGGAGCCAGCAGTTCAGATTCCGCCAGTAGCGCAATGATGCAGGCGACCCGCGACCGCGCCGCGCACCTGGCGGAGCTCTACGGCTCCCTGCGCTCTCTGCGCGCCTTCTCCGGAGAGGATGAGCGCTTGCGCTGGCGCTTGAGGCTGCACGCGCTGCGTCGCCAGCAGCAACTGGAGCAGCAGGACGCGCCAGAGGCGTGGGCCGCACACATGGCGTCGCTCTTGGCGGCTATGGAGAATCAGATCGCGGCGTTGCCCGTGGAGAGTGATGGTCGTGTGTCACGCATGCGCGCATCTTCTGCCGCTGCGGCCATTGGCGAGGTTCGTCTCCGCGATTGGACGGAGCGCAGAGACGAGACGAGGTCTATCCGATCAGGGAGAACATCATGGCTGGCCACTATGGCCACTATGGAGGACTCAGGACGAGTCAGTTGGGACAGGACGTGGCAGGACTGGTGCGTGACGCCGAATTGGGGGCCTTGACACGCGCCAGTAGCAGAGATCGAGGCCACTCAGTGCCGTTGCCAGGCATGAGCATGAGCGACTTCGATGTGGGGAGCAGTGACGGCATGTCATTGGCTGCTGCAGCTTCTGTGTGCAGTCTTCCTCTATTAGTGTTGGAGAAGAGGTCGAGGGGTGTCGTTGGCGTACAGAAGACAGGAGAGCAACAGCTTGGGCCACTCGGTGCCGAGTTTGCTGCGGTCGATGGTGAGTTACTTGGGACTTTCCATGGAGGAGACGTTCCTGTGTCAGATCTGCTACGACTACGCGCCGGCGAAGACGTCGTATGCGTTGTCTGTCTGTGGACACACTTTTTGTGAAGCGTGCATGAAGAACTACTTGGAATTCAAGGTGAAAGAGGGACAGGTGTACCCCAAGTGCTTCTACGAGAAGGAGGACAAGACGGCATGCAAAGCGGAGATCGTGCTGGAGGATATTCAGTCGCTTGTGTCGGACGAGGTTTGGCAGAAGTACAACAAATTCAAGTTCAACAAGGAGCACGAACTCGCGCGGCAATGTCCCTATTGCGACCACTCCCAGATCTGCGCCGGAAGTGACCAACCGGAGTGTATCTGTGAGGCCTGCGATCGCGAGTTCTGCTTTGTGCATAGTACCGCCCATCAAGGACGTACGTGTGCCGAGTACGACAAGAAAATGATCGCGGTGGAGAAACTCAATAATGCTCTGATCAGCAAGATCTCGAAGCCATGTCCTGGGTGCCAGAACAACGTGGAGAAGACTGGCGGCTGCAATCAGATGAAGTGCGTAGTGTGCAGTACGAGCTTCTGCTGGATTTGCCTCAAGATCATCGATGACAATGTCTTTCCGGAGCACTTTCAGGTACTGCAACGAAACATGTTCAATGCGCTGGTGTCTGGGCCCCGAAACTAACATGTTCAATGAACTTACGCTGCTTTTGTTACAGTGGTGGAATGTCCGTGGATGCGCAGGCAATCAGATGGCGGACATCGAAGGGCAAGGTGCTACCCAAAGGGCATTGGCATTATCATGCGCGTACTGTTCTTCGTGATTTTCGGCCCGCCCGCATTCGTGATGGCTGTGGTGTTCAGCATCCTGTGCTGCTGCTTTCTCCCCTGCACAGCCAGCGACCGCCTCACGTTCCGACAAGCGTTTACGACTTGCTTCTGCGTTTCTGGCTATGTTTTGCTCGCACCCATCGTGCTGGCCTTAGGACTTGTAGCTCTGGGTGTATTCATCGGCGGTGTAGGGGCTGGAGCTGCAGTACTGGTTTGTGTCTCGCCCATCGTCGGTATCATGCTTCTCTTCCGACGCGACTGGCGAAGTCGTCGCCGATCAAGCTCTAATCGCTCGGGGCACGACGAAACAGCCACAGCTCGTGACATTGAAGACACGAATGATCAATCACCCAGTGACCAAACGATATTCCGAGTGTCCACCTAAGCTGGATTGTGGACAGATTAACGTCCATCTCAAGTATTTAAGGTAAAACAGACTGTACTAATTTATTACACATGGTTTCATTTTACTATGGCTACATTTTCAATTGGTGGACAATGCCGTTCAGGAGTCTGCGGCCAGAAGAGCGCGGCAATGCCCTGACGACGCCGCTGTCCGCTGCAGCTCGAGATTTCTACAGCGAGAAACAGTCCAGCGTCTACACCACAGCTGCCAATACCAATATCCAAAGAGACCTGACGCGCCACGCTCTGGAGCTTCTGCAACTGGAGTCCGAGGAATTGACACAATCAAAACCAGCGACGACGTATTTTTCCTGTTAGACTTGGGTGCAGGGTCTGGACTGAGCACTCAAGCAGCCCAAATTTGGTTCCAAGAGAGGGAAATGCCGCTGTTTACATTGGCGTTCGACATCAGTGCAGCTATGTTGTCGCTGGCATCAAAAGATGAGGAGGAGACGCAAGCCTGTGCGGACTTTTACTGTGGTAATGCAGCACAGAAGCTCCCGATTCGCGTTGGAGTACTAGATGCTGCAATTGGGATCTCCATGCTGCAGTGGTTGCAGCCGAAGGGACTGGATGTCTGCTTTACGTCGTTGCTAAAGCAGTTGTCGGGTCTTCACGATTCTCGGGCTGTTTTCAGGTGTACCCGTCGGGATTGGAGTACGTCGACATCATGGAAAGGACTGCGTTGCGGGTGGGTTTTGACAGCGCAGAGGTGTTTGTGTCATTTCCGCACTCGACGGCGGCGAAGAAATGGTTCTTTTGTCTGGAAAAACGAAGAAGCGAAGAGAAAACATACGAGAAAACAAAGGACGAACAGGAGCTATGTTTGTTTGCTAGACGGTATGAAAGGCGTTGTGTGCTCCAATGGATTGGGAAAGAGAGTGCTTGCGTGAATGAGATTCGAGATCGAGTTGCGAAGGAGCACGTTAAAACTGCGTGGCATATTTGGCGAAAGTATAAACGATCGAGTGTGGATATTGAGACAGCAGTCACTCCAGCCAAGAAGCCAAAAGTGGTACATGCAAAAGCCCAGCAGTCATTGGAATTATACCCAAGTGACAAAGTTATCGGTCGAGCATTGCGAGAAAAGTTTGAAGAAAGAGCTGGGAAAATCTCACTTGCCTTCTTGTTGGAGAACACTAAAGAGGTCGTCGACGTCTTTCACACTGCATACACGAAATCTAGAGAGATAGAGCTTGCTGCAAACTACATGTAGACAGACGCAAAATGGAGTGACGTGATGTGAAATGTTGACAGTAATTGCCCCTCTATATTGTCTGTAAAACCCATGGTGCTTTAGATGATACTTAATGAGTACAGTACTACGTACTACTTCGTACGTAGTAGTACTTAAGTACTTCGAGTATCATGGAACGGCATTATTCGTGCGGATGCCTTGACGGTGTCGAGGAATTTGGTCGCAAAGGGAGTTGTCTGTACAAAATCCAAGCTCTCCAAAAGTATAGTAGCAACCTTCAAGATCTGCTTCCTTGTTGCAGCCTCGTCCAGCCCAAACAATTCTCGTAGATCACGCAGCTTGGCGTTCTCGCGACCAAGTTCCGTAATGAAGCGCTTCTGCTGCTGTAAAAATGACACTGTCTCGCGTATCATGTTTTCAACATTTTCAGCTACCTGATTGCAGCGCATTTCGTCGTCCTCATCGCGTCCGTCCAGCATCTGCACAACTCGCTCGATCTTGCGACTCCACCCGACGTGCTCCTTCCCCGCCTTGTCCACCTTCTTGTCCCATGCAAAAGTCCCTGACGGGCCCGTGTACTTTTCATTGAAAGCGGGAAAGCGAGCATCCTCCTCGTCCAAAATGTCCTGATCCTTGTCTCGTTCCTCTCGCTTTTGCTTCTCCCGAGCCAATTCCTGCTGCAGACGCAGCGCAAAACTCGCATACCGCTTCACGTCATTCTGTGCAGTCTGCCCACGTACAACACAAGTCACTAATAGTCGATAATATCACCAACTACAGTATTTCACTCGCTGGGGGCGATAACCTTGAGCTCAAGACGAAGCTCGCGGATCTCTTCCTCCATGACCGTTCCCATGAAAAATAATATTTGACAGGTATTTTTTCGTGTCGTTACATAATCCAGTATTAGAGGGAAGTTGAAGTTCACCACTTGAACCAGTCGACAGGTAGCGTGAAGACCCCATCTTGCCCCAATCCATACGTGCGACTGATGCATATGCTGCGACCTCGAGTGTATATGTCCAGGAAGCGCATCATCTCGTGCGGAATCGAGCCTCTAGAGCTCTGAGGAGTCATTCCGACTACAGACTTCAGCAGCTCTTCGCACGCCACAATGGATTCTGCCACTGGGACCCCCTCGTCGTGCTTGATGGTCTTAATACGCATAGCATCTGCACAGCGGGAGGAAACGTACACGAAAGCTTCCAGGTTGGCATTGTGTGCCTGTTGCTGTCGGCGAATCTGCGCGCGGCTATTACTGAGGAACGTGACAGCTTCTAGATACGAGCTGGTGAACGGCGCTCGGACTTGACCGGTCTCCAAAACCGCCCACTCGTACGAGTTTTCTTCGATAACAAGAGTGAGCTTCTCCAGCAAGCCTTGTTCGCTGTATTGATAGTCAGCATCACGCTGCCGCATATTTTGCAGAAATGTTCGGTATCCGAGCGCCGAGCACGTGTGCCCTCGAGAGATGTTCGCTTCACCTAGCGCAGCGGTCGCATCCGCTTGCAACGATTCCAAACTCTCTCGCGCTGCATTCATAAATAACACCATATTCGCATCGATAGTCTCTAGAACTTGCACCCATTGCACCGGGACATCGGCCGGGTTCAGCTCTATACGGTACTCGTTGCTGAAATCGATCCCAGATGGGTTAGTACTGGACACCAAAACGATCGCGTTAGCTCTTCAATACACAGCACACATCAAGCAGCACAAACCTACCTTATATCAATCGTCGCACCCCGCAAAAAGGTTTTCGGTGTGAAAATGCCCTGCTTGTTCGCTCGCGTGTATTTGCGTAGTGTCTGCAATAGGATCATGACGGTCGTGTTCAAATGCATTGTAGACCATCCGCACGAAAACAGCACGTCTTCCAACCCAAACTCTCGCTTCAGCGTGCCTCTGACCGACTGAATCGAGTTCCAAGCAACTCGACGTCGCTCTTGCATCTCCACCGTTCCATCCTCTTTCATAAACTCCAGCAGTCCTTGCAATGTCTGAATAGGTTTCTTCCTCCGCCCAGAAGCCGCTGCCCGGTTGGCCTTGGCGTACATATCTCCCATTGTAAACCCTCCGAAATCCATACCACTCGGAGTTCGAGTCGGACGTTTCCCCGTTCTGCCAGTCGTCAGGTCTTCTCTCCTTCTTGTTACTCCTCTGCTCTGCAGCCTGCTCTTCTTCACTGTCGGGTACTGTGACGCCGCATTCCCTCAGCACTGCAATAATCTTGGCCTCAATATTGGCCGCTAGCTCCAGAGGGAACCGCTTCAGCCCTTTTTCCTCCTCATCCTTGGCTGTGACACTCAATGACGGCACGACGATACTGAAATAGACCTTCTCCCTTGGAGCTCCAAGCCTCCTCCAGCCCATGGAGCCCCCACGCCCTTGAGACGCGTAATGCTCGTCCATAAACTGGTTCAGCAGCTTGACGGACTGCAGATTCTCATTGTGGACCTGACCACACCATACGGGGTCAATATAGCGTCATAATAGGGAGAAATAGCTGACGTGGCGCACCTTGGGGATGTTGTGGAAGTGGTCTGGGTGGACGCGCAGCAGGAACTGCTTGAGCGTCGAGGAGCGCTTGGCCATCGCTCCACCCCACGTTCCACTTGTCTTGAGTAAGGCGCAACTTCAACTGTGTCGGAATGACGGCTGCAACATGGTGTGGTACATATGTAGTTAGGTGCCGTGGACCTCCGGAATCAGCTACCCTATCAATCGAATACGTAGTCACTAACATAGGATATAGAAAGCCACATGCCCACGATCTACAAAACTTGTGTTCTATGTCCTTGTCTCATTTAAGTACGCTTCAGAAATTGATTTGTGCCGACCGAGTTAAACGTACGATCCGCAAGCCTCGCGTTTTGTTCCGAGCCGTCAGTCTCGAATTCCAACAGTAGAGTTGATACCACAAGTGTTCAGAAGCAGGAAGCGATGCTGGCAGCCGTGCGTAACATTCAGAAGCCCGTGGTGAGCACGGGAGTGCGCGCCTTCAGTGTGCCGACGTACAACCCGGACCTCAAGTCCCCGGTGTCCAAGCCCAAGGTACGAGGGGAGAGTCGGTCGAGGTTTTGGTGGTGTGGGGTGCGTCTTGACTGACTTTAAACGTTGCTGCTGGAGTAGAACATCAAGTACTTTAAGATCTACCGTTGGGACCCCGAGTCCAAGGAGAAGCCCTACCAGTGCACGTACCCCGTGGATCTGGACGAGTACGTGGCGCTGAGAGGGGGACACGAGTCGAGGAGAGGGATGCTGACGGTTCTATTCTGTCCTGTAGATGTGGCCCCATGGTGCTGGACGCCCTCATTAAGATCAAGAACGAGCAGGACCCGACGCTTACGTTCCGTCGGTGCGGCGATAGACTTTTGTGGTGAATTGGGGAAGGTGGGGCGCTGACTTGTCTTGTTGTTGCTGTGTGCAGATCGTGCCGTGAGGGTATTTGCGGCTCGTGCGCCATGAACATCGACGGCGGCAACACGCTGGCGTGTCTGAACCCCATCAAGAAGAACAAGGATGTGACCAGCATCCACCCGCTGCCGCACATGTTCGTCATCCGCGACCTCGTGCCGGACATGAACAACTTCTACGACCAGTACACGTCCATCAAGCCGTGGCTGCACTCGGACAAGCCGAGTGACGTCAACCACGAGCACTTGCAGTCTATTGAGGACCGCAAGAAGCTCGACGGTATGTACGAGTGCATCCTGTGCGCGTGCTGCAGCACGTCATGCCCGAGCTACTGGTGGAACCCGGACAAGTACCTCGGCCCTGCTGGTATGTTGCAATTGCTGTCTCGATTTTGATGGAGTCCGAGCTCTTATCTAACGAGCAACTGTTTTTATTTGCTACAGTACTGATGCAGGCGTTCCGCTGGATCGAGGACTCGCGTGACGACAAGACGGAGGAGCGTCTGCGCGCGCTGGACGATTCGTTCAAGCTGTACAAGTGCCACACCATCATGAACTGCACGCGCACGTGTCCGAAGGGGCTGAACCCGGCGCAAGCGATTGGCAAGATCAAGAGCCGACTCGAGGGTCTGCACTAAGCTCGCGTTCGGTTGACCTAGAGACGCGTGCGATAAACAGTAGCCGCACAAAAACACAGACACGGACAGAAGCTGCTGCGAAAGGCGTCTCTAAGCTGCCGTGACCAACCATCGATCGCAGTGTCGGTCGTGGTGCTCGTAGGCAACAATTGAAAAAAATACAAGTTTCTCAATCGATCATGGGGTTGCTGCCAGCACTCCACCAACTTGCATGAACGCTCCCTTGCGTTGAAATTGAAACGCAACACGCCGGATGTGACGCGCCGTTGTTGTACACCGCTTTTCACTTTCGTTTGGGCTCTTTTTCTGCTGTGCTTGCATGATGAACACGGCAGACAAGCAAAAGCATCTGACTTTTTAAAGTCTTTGAAAAGTTGCCTGGCAAGCATGTTCATGTTTGTTCATCATTGCTGGCCTGCCCAGCGCATGTCTAAATCGTCCATTGAGCACTTCACTAACAGAGGAAAAACTAAAAGAAAAAGCAATGTCGTAGCGGAAGGGCCTCTAATCCCGATGGAGGCGAGGCATCTCCTCGATGCCCGGCCTCAGCTACTTCCGCGTCCCATCTTGTTCTGGTGAAAGCGCGACGCCAGCCATGTCCAGCTTGCGGAATTGATCGTACATTACTGCTACAGCGGGCCGCTCCCATTATACTGTCGCACTTACACGTTGACTCACGAACGCCGGCCCGTGCCGGATCTTCATCAGAGTCGTCTTCGTGCACGTCTTGAGGAAGTTTACAGTCTTCTTCACCCCCATCGTTGACGTATTGCGGCCGTTGATCTCGATGATCACGTCGCCCACGCAAATATGCCGCAGCAGCTCGCAGCAAGGTTCCTGGCACACGTCCGTCACCAGCGGGTACGTGCCCTTCGCAAAACGCACTTCCTTCAATTGCAAGCCGATGCTCCGGTTCTCCTTCCACTTGAAAAGATATGTTGTACTATCGGGAGTGTCGGCCATCGTCAGCTTTGGCTTCGGTCGACCGCGCACTTGGACTGTCGTGTTCACGGCATTCGGCGCGACTAGAGGAACCGTTAGTTCCTCCTCTTCAGTAAGTGCAGGCAGCTTGATCACGCCACGAGAAGTCTTGCCCTTCTTCTTATACTTGGCCAAATTGGCATGGAGGGATTGCTTGCTTGGCTTCGGAGGAGTCGCTGCATCTACCTTGTCCTTGGGGACCTCTTGCATCATGATCTCGTTGTTATCAATATCACTGGAAATGTCCGGATCGTTTGCAAACTCATCCGCCGAGTCGGATTCATCCGTAAAATCAACCTTTGATGTCTCTGCAGTGTTATCAATTGCCGAGGTTCCGCTGTTGTCATGCGAGGAGATAGTGCTGGTGTCATGAGTGTGTGCCTTCAGGCGGTCCTCTTCGGGATCAAGATCCCATGGACTAGAATTCTGGTCACTGTTCGACGATACGCTTTCGGTAACTTCCGAATCGGTTTCCTCAACAGCGATTCCCATCTCCACATCTGCCAGCATCCCGACCTCCACGTTGTTAGCATCTGCTGAGTTGTCTACGGGTAACGATGGCAACACAGGCTCTGCTTCTTCAGCGAATTCAGCTTCAGCAAGCTCCGCTTCTTCATCCGACTCTACTTCGTCTGCGAGCTCACCCTCTTCAACCAACTCCGCTTCCTCGACCAGTTCCGCATCTTCGGCTAGCTCAGCGTCTCCGTGTACAGCAACAGCCTCAAAACTCACATTTGCAAGTGGTGAAACAGGCATAGCAATGTCAACATCTTCGTCTTCGTCGTCGTCTTCGTCCATCGCAAGAGGTGACCCCGCCTTAATCGTCGGCGAAGGAATGTGCTCAGGAAGATCCCACGGCTCCGTCGGAGAAAGATGCGGCATCTTGCTGACTGGGGACAACAATGGTTCCTCTTCGTGCACAGCAATTGTAGCCTTCACGTGCTGTCGTTGCTCTTCACTGCTGTTGCGACTTCGCCTGCCTTGGGGGTTCAAATACCTTCTGAGTTTTAATCGGTGGTGGGGAGTTCTCCATCTCGGTTGGAGAAGGCGCATCGTTCTCGTTATCCACGACGGGTGAAAGTGCAGGCTTACTTGCTTCACTGCTGGTTTGAGTTGCAATAAACGGCGAGATGGGCGAGGCCAACGGCGAACTGCTGACCTTAGGCGAGCTACCGATGTTCGGCGAGGCGCTGGGTGAAATGCCGAACGTCGGCGAGATGTCAACTCTCGGCGAATTACGTACTATCGGGGACGCATTGGCTTTAGGCGAGATGTCGAAATTTGTGCTTGAAACGTTTTCTGTAATCTCTTGTTGCCTGGAATTTGAGCGCGCTTCAGACAACACAGGCGAGCTAGGTGGAGGCGTGCGTTCATGTCCTCTGTCTGCATGGCGATGCTCTCGATGGTGAACATCTGAGTCCTTTCGACCTTGGGGGAAGGTGGACGAGGGGAGGGTTCCTGCACGTTTAACGGTCGGACTTGGAGTACGGTTACGGAGCGGTGTCCTGCTCTCCGCTGGTGACATTGACGATGACAATGTTGTATCCACGGTGGGGGATGGTGTTCTGTTCCGAGACTCCGCCTCTTCTTTGCGTCGCTGTTGCTCTTGCAGTTGCTGCTGTTCATGCACTTGTTGCTCACGAATCTTTTGCTCTCGGAGCTGCTGTTTTCGGAGCTCCTGTTCGCGCTGCTTCTCAATATGTTGTTCTCGGAGTTGCTGTTCGCGTTGCTTTTGAAGCAGTTGTTCTCGGAGTTGCTGTTCCCGCTGCTTCTCACGCAATTCCTGCTGCTCGCGCTGTTGCTGCTGCTCACGTATTTGTTGTTGTTCGCTGTGTTGCTGCTGCTCTCGCATTTGTTGCTGTCGTTGCTGAAGCTGCTGCTGTATTTGTTGTTGTTGTTGCTGCTGCCGTTGTTGTTGCTGCGGGTCGCCTTGCTTCACAACAACAACTTGATCGGTCGGCTGCCTTCGCCTGAATACGAGCCGAACAGGCTTGTTCATTTGCTGGAGCCGCCCAAAAACGATTCAAACGTGTAATCCGCCGAGCGGATGCCGTTGGCCGACACAAGCGTATCATTGATCGCCACCGTGCGCCGCACCACAGGGTTAGCACTGGGCGTCGATCGCGTCACAACCGGCAAGTTTGTCGAACGATCTTCTCCGAAGAACAGACCGAGCGACCCGGTCTCCCAGTATACTTGATATTCATGCAGTCCCAGAGGCGAATGCGAGGCCGAGTGTCCCGACCCATTTGCCGCCACTGCATCTCGAGGTGAGACCTGATGGTCTCGACTACTAGGAACACGACGCGGCCCTTGTGACTGCGCCTGCGACGCCCCCATCCGGTCGGGCGGCGCTCCATTCGCCGGGTTGGCAGGTCCGACCGAGTCCTTCCCGGCGGGCGCGCGCCAGAACGCGCCGCGCGTGGCCTTGGGCGGATTGTGGTCCTTCTGCGGCACCGAGTTGGCGCGTTGGAACTTGCCCGTGGGGTCCGCCTCGTCCGGCGCCGGCACGTTCTGTCTCGCGTAGTGACTCGCGCTGTTCACGGCGTGCGTGGAGCTCGCGCGCTGCACGCCAAAGAGCTGCGAGGCCTCGTCCTCGTCCGACGACGGGGTGCTGGCTGCCAGACGCTCGAAGCGCAGCAACACGGGCTTCTTCATGGTGGCCAGGATCTTGAAGAAGTCCGAGAACGAGTGGTCTCTGGAGCGCACCACGTTCACGTACTTGAGGATGTCCCCCTGGCTGAGCGCGGGCGAGATGCACGACTCAGTGGCCTTGGACACGTACGGGATGCCGTCCTTCTCCGACTCGAGGAAGACCACGCCCAGCACGCCACGCTCCCACAGCACCTCGTACTCGTTCTCCCCAGCGGCGGCAGCTTGTCGCGGATCTTGTCGGCCCACGTGGCGCGCCGCATGATGCCGCCCGCCCCTCCGCTGTTGGGGGACGCGCTGCTGCTGCTGTTGCTGTTGCTACTGGGCGTCGACTTGCTGGAGAAGAGCGGGCCCCGCGGAAGTTCTTGCGGGACATCTTCTTCATAGCCGCCTTCGTGGCTGGCTGTGCTGTCCTAGGCCTCCGCCGTCGGTCACCTCCTCCGCGTCTCGTGCTCTGCTCGCTCTGGCTGTCTACGACCGGACGGCCAAATGCGGAAAGCACTAAGTACGATTGGAGGGAGAAGAAGAGAGGGACTGTCTGTCACGCGCGGGTAGGGCGGCGAGTGAGTATCTGATACTGTACTGCCGGACTCCAGTGCGGAAACTTCACTTGTCGCTGCAGTCGCGCTTTGCCTGGGGCTCTCCTACTTTTACAAGCGAAGAATGACCCAGTTGGCGCGGGGAAGAGGGGATGTGCACCAGAGGCCCGACATCTTGGAGTTTGTATGACGCGTATGTTCAGCCAATCACCACACGCAATTTGTAACAATTGTGCACTGTACCACGTTGAAGCGCTTCAGTCTCACACGGTATTGTACGTGCTCCGCTTGGACAGTCCACTTAGATAGACTCTTCGCCACTTTTGATTCACAGTGCACTTATGGACAACTACGTAGTAAGTTGTGATGCATAATTGCCGTCATGTCGTGAACGAGATCGGTTGCTGCTGCTGCTGGCGTTCGGTTTGGTGGTCGCCATCGCGTCCCTTCATGTGCATTGGCGCCACTGATAACGTTGCCGCATTGCTGCTTGGTCCAGCTCAGCACAACGAGAGCTCCGTAACCATGGAAGAACGACATCATTTATCGTGGGGCGGACGGCTCGGCACTTGTTCCTTCCTGGTCCGGACATTGGCACTGAAACTGCGAACGTTAACCACCTCCCCAAGTGACGGACGGCCCTTTGCCCCTGAGCCATGGAGGTGAGCTCGTCTTCTGGCTGACGTTATTCCGGCCAGTTGATAAAACGCTGGAGCACCCAAGAGCCGATCACCGTCGGCGCCCGAGAAATATGAAGCATCTACTGTCGCTGCTATTGCTACTGGTGGTGCTGGTGCAGGCATCGCGGGCCGAGAATTTCGCCGACTTAAGCATATCTACGCGGATGGCACATCTTATAAGTGCCGGCATCGAATCCCCAAAGCTCAAGCAATACGACGCTGCCGGTCGAGGTGCAGTATGTGCTGTTTGAAAAGTCTCTCACGTGGAGAGACCTGGGAGGAACGCTGCAACGACTGGTGCTCTGGGATAAGGGATACGTCGTCACGAGCAACAACATCACGCGCGAATTACGAGTACGCTGTGGCATGAACATGGACGACGTGGTGGTGACTCGAGATGAGTTCGAGAAACTACACAATTGTCCGTCGACTTTGTGCACAGATCCAGTAAGCTTGAAAAGCGTGCGGCGCGGGACAATTTGTGCCGACAGTCAGATCAAAGAGATGGCCAAATGTGCTGTATTGGTGTCTACAAGCGAGGAGAGTGCGACATCAGTAAACGTTGAAACAAGCTTGTTGTGGGCCGAAGAGGAAACAACACTGACGTTCCGATGCCAACTGTTCGACGCCATTCATTCCAGTCCTTTGCCATCACACTGCAGACTCCTACTAGCGGTGGGGACTGTCCGGACCAACCTGCTCTCGTCATTCCTTGCACGGTTGTAGATTCTTCAGCAAACAGCAGCGAATGGTGTAGGCCTCGCAGATCTGGCGTGGTGGAAAATCTGCTTCAAGATCTAGTTGACTTCCGTCAAGAACCGGACGCAAGTGACACAGGGACGTCTGGGATGTTGGTCGCGATCTGGGTGGTGGCATCCGTGCTCGTTGTTGTGCTTTGTATGATCGGATTCATGGGCTTCCGCCACTTGTTTCATCGCCGAAGTCACCGAAATCCCGAAATGGACCTCATCGAAAAAGCGACACTGGAGCATTATGCTCTTACACATGAAGGAATCATCTTCGTCGGAACAAATAACAGCAACGACGCTACAGGCTCGATGTCATCCGAGTTGACCGATCTTGAGGCCGAGCTGGAGGCAGAAGTTCGCAGAGGATTCTCGGGTACGTCTGGGCCTTCAGAAGTCGATTACTCGGACGCTCTCGGTGCATCGGAAGTGCTGCTGCTTTTCCAGAATGACCCCGTTGTACTTGCACTGCGCGTCCCCATCATTGATGTCAATGGCGACAAGATGATCGCCCATGGTCGAGGAAAATCTCCGACTGAGGTGCTTGTTGGAACCCTTGGACCTCGTGAAGTCATTCTCAAGCGGTTGCGTGCACCACGACGAAATGAAACCCGCGCTGTCGAGCGTCTTGCACGAGAAATTCGCTTGGCTGCCACGTTGGAGCACCCCAACCTCGTGACACTGGTGGGTATTGCCTGGAACTCATTCCAGAATCTCGTGGCAATCTGGGAGTATCACCGTAGCGGTGACTTGCGACGGGCACTGAGAAGCGGTAGGAAAGCGCAACACTGGACGTGGACGCAGCAGAAGCTTCAGATCGCCATGGGTGTGCTGCGAGGCTTATCATTTCTCCACGCGCACTCACCTCCATTTATCCACGGTGCCATTGAGCCGCGTCATATCCTGCTGGATTCCGCTACTGGAGAACCAGCACTCTGCGGGCTTGGTGCCTGTGCTGTCAGGACTTCTTCTAACGTTATCAGGACCGAAGACAAACCAAGTAAAACTGACGAAAACAGCATCTGGAGTAGCCCCGAGGTGCTGTCGGAACGCAGGTTCTCAGAGAAATCGGATGTATACTCGTTTGGCGTGGTGCTGGTGGCGCTAGACACGGGAAAATTGCTGATCGATATTTCACGAAATGAATTGCTGGAACTGCTAACACCAGTGTGTCCCAAATTCATCCACAAAATTGCATCAGACTGTCTCCAAGACAACCCTGATGCACGCCCGACGTCACGAGAGCTGCTGCACCGTCTTGAAACAATCTCTGGAGTAAGTAGCCCATGGCCTTCGTGTGAATACCCAACACACACCAAAACCCTCGACGATCGAATCGTTCGATCATTGTTCTGCTTGTAGCAAATGATCATATTGAAAGAGAACAAAAAACATGACTTGCAAAATACTGTATGGTCGGGCCTACCTTCATCTATGTCATTGACTTTACCTCTCAAAGGAGATCCTCTACAAGTCTGAGAAGAATTGTTCGTTGGCCGTAGGGAACACCTGACGACCTCCAGGTGCGCCGCCCATGTCCGAGCCGTCACTGTCGCTGTCGCTATCTGCGTCCTGCATCTCAGTATCAAAAGACAAACCTGCCGGAGCCTTCTCCTCATTATCATCCGCGGTGTCATCATCCTCCTCGTCGTCCTCTTCGAAGAGGTAACCGACATCCCAGAAATGCACCTTGTTGGTGTGCGAAACGCTGCCGATAATCTTCTTGTCGTGCGAAAACTTGAGGTTTTCCACTGGAAACTCTTCGTGGTCTCCGATCAACCCCAGCAGCTTGTTAGGGTGCAACTGAACTACACTGTGTAGCAAAAGAGAGTGCAAGACGCGTCAACGATCGTATCTCGACATCTACAATCTTTCACTAGACAATCGTACCGAACAATGCCGTCACTCGATCCCGTAAGGACGGTGTCTTCGTCCACTTTCAGGAGGGCCTCGACAGAGTCCGGGTGGCCCGGAAACGGTCTGACATATCTCCCCAGGTGCCCCAGCTGAAAATCACAAGCACTCCGTCCTGCGAACCGCACACAATCTTTCGTCCATTTTTGATCACCGCCACCGAGAGCAGCTCGTCATCCAGCTCGTCACTTTTGCCAGCCAGCACGTTCTTACGCAGGTCATACGCAGACAAACGTCCATCGCCACTCGTAGCCAGCAGGTGATCTTGCGCCGGGTTGGTCGCGAAGCCAGAAATGTAGTCCTGCAATTAACAACCTCTGTCAAAAAGCCGGCAAGAGGTGAATGGCAAGCAGCAATTCAAAATCGTACCGTGTGCTCCTTAAACTCGACCAGACACCGGTGCTGCCGTGTGTCCCAGATCTTGATGCAACCTTGGTCGTCACCACTGGCAAACACGTTCGCCGACAGTTCATGCAGACGGTTAACCGGGTTCCTACAGAAACACAAGACAAAATACCATCAGTCTTCCTCCCAGTCTCTATTCAGACATCGTCCACGTACTCGTGCGCTCGCATCTCCGCCCACGTCGGGTTTCCGAGAGTATCGAACGCGCGAATCGACTTGTCCGCTGACGCAGTGTACAGCGCTGCAAACACGATGAAAGGCCATCGTCAGCGACTGTACGAGCGCACCCCATGCCAAAAATTCGACGTACTCTGTCCATCCGGAGCGAAGAGCAGCGCCCGCACGGCATCCTGGTGGTGTTTGAGCTCCAGCACCTTCGTGTTAGCCTCCTCCGAGTACTTGTAGCTGTCAACAACGCGTGAGCAGAGCTTTGCACAGTCCAATTCCAGTTCGTTATCCGCTTACACTTGCACGACGCCGTCGATGCAGCCTACGGCCACCATGTCCGTCATGGGGTGGAAGTCGATGTCGAACACGTGGCTGTCGCAGTAGATTTCATCGGGCGTGTGGTCGTCCAGGTCCCCCATTGCGTCGCACTGTAGCTGCTGGTGTGCTTCGCTTGAGACGTGCGTAGCCAATTTGACTGGCTCAAACGTTTTTCACTTTATTGTGGGAAAAATTGCAACAACGAACCAATTGGAGACAAGAAAAAGTAGGGTAAACCGCAAAATCGCGTTAAATATGAACATGAGGTGGTGGTGCTGCTAAGCAGCGTCTAGATAGGAGCTAGCTACGTCTTGGTCCAAGAGGCAACTCGTCAGTTGTGCGTTGTTTATAGGTAGTCGGAGAAGACCAGGTGCTCGTCGATGTGGGATACGACGGGGTTCCTCTGGGTCACCAGCTCGCGCGAAATGCTCGCGAACTTGGCCTTGATGCGCTGCTTGGGCACGTCAAAGCGCTTCCTGTTGCGCGCGATCTTGGCGCGGTTCACTTCCACGATGATGTTCTGTGGAAGCCTGGGCAGGGCAGAGGCAGCCGGCGACGACACCTCAGCCTCACCTAACATGTTGCTTTGGTTGCTGTCAGGAATCACCATGTTGCCCGAGCGTCCGCTGCGCACCAGCCAGTCCATCTCCGGCGCGGGGATTTTGTGAAGCGCCTTTCGACCAGAGGCCTTCTCCATGAACGTGTCCATGAGCACAGCCACGTTCACGCGAAACTCGCGCAGCAGCAGCTCCGGCGCAGGCACGTACTTGGACCGGTTGTCGCGCTTCAGGTTCAGTGGCCACCCTTACCGAGTACCTTGACCAACTTGTCCAGCTGCGCCATACCAGCATCACCCAGGTCGACGCGATTGCGGCGGTGGCGGCGCTGCTGACGCTCCTTGGCGCTAAGCTTCACCGCCCCGACGTACTCCTCATCGAAAAAGTCGAGCACGGAGCTGGTCGCCTGCTTGGATTTCCCTACCGTTAGAGACTCGACGATGGCAGCCTTCTGCTTAGTGCAGGGGCGCAAATAGCGCACCAACTCGGCACGCAGCTCCCGCTCAAACTGCAACTGACCGGGTGGGATGTCACCGGTCGCGCGGCGCTTCAAGATAGCCGACACGGGGCCAGCATTCCCCACGACACTGGCAATAACACTGAACTTGCTGGACGCGAGTTTGCGGTCCCGCACCGCCGTGCAGCGCACGCTCTCGAGCACGATCTTATCCCCGAACACACTGGCAAGCGACGTGTCCCAGAGCAGCCGCTGCAGCCTCGTGAGCTTGTACCTGTCCAGGATGGCGCGTGCGTGGAAGAACCAGTAGTCCCTCGAGGGCGAGCCTACATTCCGGGCCTCCTCGAGGGCACTGGGCGACCGACTGCCGTCGTTCTTCTGAGCCTGCCACGCGTAGAAGCTGCGCCACTTGTCGGACGAGAAGTCGAAGCTCTGCGCGAAGTTGGACACGGAGCGAAACGCGTAGCCGCTGATGGACACGCGGCCGGCGTAGAAGAGCTTCACCAGGTCGGAGCTGGACGCCTTGCCCGAGTAGATCCACAGGAAGTCGTCCATGGAGATGGTCACCTCGCACGTGGGGCGCACGTCGCTGTCTCTCGCGTTCTTGCGCGTTTTCACGCGTCGCTCGTCGCTGATCTCCACGGCGTACGTGGTCTTAGGCTCGACGCCGTCCGCGTCCCGGAACCTGAAAAGGATCGTGCCGCCGAAGCTCGAGCTGGGCTTGACGCTGAACTTGAGGAACTCCATGACCTCGTCGATCTCTCGCTCCTTCTGCGGCGGAACTGATGCTGGTGCGGGGTCTGCTGCTGCCGCCGCCGCCACACGCGCCGCTCCGTCCACGACGCAGTCCTGATCATTGATTACCGCCATTATCGAGGTCGAGAGCTAAACCAACAATGGCATTGCCCACCGTACGTTTTCCCCGAGGTTTTTCGGCTCGTCTTCGCACATAAGCGCTGGCTGATTGGCCGGTGGATGTCACAAGGTTTTATGTGCTACACACCAAATGCGCCAGGTCCTGGGCAGCTGGAAGTTCCGCTGGAGCGCAACTTGCACGCAAGAAGCGAACACCTTGGGCTGCGACTCCTATTTTAGCCCGATCAGCTGTTGCCACTCGGCTATTACGGGGTGCCTCAGATCAGGAGCGAAGCTTCCTTTGCATGCTAACCCTTTTAAAAAGCGAAATCCGAAGTCCTATATCGACACAGACGCGTCATGACTGGTACGCTGTACCGTATAAAACGTCCGAAATCAACATTACGTGTCACACACGACTCTACCAGCTTCAACATCCACATCCGTTTTTCAAGGAGCATGGATACCTGCTGCGTGTGACTCGCGCAGTTGTATCCATATATGGCCCCATAATTTTCGCTTGCCATGAACAATAACCCCCAGTTCGCAATTTGAAACCTACCAACTGCTGCAATGAAGAGTCCAGCAGGCGACCAGAAACAGCGCTGCGATGTCATCTACCACCGCTATCCCAGCAAGGACTTTGACTCTGCAGAGAAAGCCAAGCCAGTGGCAGTTGCAATTGATACGAGGGATGAAGAAGAGACCAGCGATGTTCAACCAAACAGCAGCGCGTCACCACTGCCGCCGTCTCCGTCTGGTCGCTGGTTGTCGCTCTGCGCTCAACCAGGTCGCTTGCTGGTGTTCCACACGCTCAACGCGTTGTTGGGCATCGGAGGCGCAATTCTCGTGCTGGTGCTCGTGCCACTGAGTGTGGCGTTGACTCCGCTGTTGGGCGTGGGAGTCGTGCTCTTCCAGCTCTTGGCGGGTATCGTGGAGGTGCTGGCGAAGGTGGACGTCCAGCTCGCAAACATGGCGACGAGACAGGAACCAAAGCTGTGCAAAGCCTTTGGAATTCTGGGCGGACTGTCGACTAACAACGGCTGCACTGGTTGGTGGCAGAGGCTTTTGTTCGTGTCGCCCAAGATGCTGCTGGTGATGGTCTATTTCGCCACGATTAAGCTCGTTATTGGCACGCTGAGCCTCACTGCTGTTACGTGGGGACTTGTTCTCCCTATCGAAGCGGTGTGTAGTGGCGGTCACGCGGACACAGTCGGGTGGGTCAACTATCAGGATCACCCCGGAGCGTACGTTGCTGTCGTTCTGGGAGGCTGGGCTCTCGGCATGACCTGCTTTGTGATTGTCTGGAAGCCATCAGTCGCGCTGACGACCTGGGCGTGTGCTGAACGGGAAAATGATAGCGCAGTTCGTGAAACATACGATGCTGCAGCCGATCTTGAGGCTATCATCCGCACTCCTACGCCTCAGGCAAAGACAATTGTGTAGGCGCTTTGAAGTCAGTTGTATCCGTTTGCAATGCTATTCACATGAATGTCCACTCGACGTCTTCACCCATCGAGTGGAAGCGGATGTGGATACATCGCTTCTACTCCGTCTTATTGTTCTAACCCCTCCCAGTGTTCACCGTCTTCTCACTTTTGAAACGTGTCTTCTGTGGATTCAGTGGGGATGCAAGCACAAGAAGACATTCCAGTGACCTCCCAAATCAACTACGATGAAGTGGAACCAGATACGGCTCCACGTTCGCGATGTTGCTGGTGCGGAACCTTTGCCCGAAGACTTTTGGACCTGCTCGAGTTCCACACGTTCAACGCGGGCTTGGGCCTCAGTGGCGGCGTCTTGGTTTGGGTGGGGTTCCATTGAGTTTTGTGCTTGTTCCTCTCAGTGGACTTGGATTCATGCTGTTACGGTCTATGATGAGAGTTTTGGTACGACTTGCACGGTTGGACGTCAAGTTGGCAAGCCAGCAGTGTCCGTACGACCTTAAGATGCACGCTTTTCTCGAAGTCCAGGTCAATTTTCAGACAACGAGCTCCTCAAGTTTGACTTCTCAATTTCCTACCACACCTCTGCGCTTGCTGTTCTACTTCGCTCTACCAAAGTTTCTGGTCGGTGCACTGAGTGCTGCTGCAGCAGCGTGGACAGTGGAGCAGCCTTTGCTGGCACTTATAAGTGGTGGATACAATGATGTTCTCGGTGTTACGACTCTCGAGGCCAATCCTGTTCTCTATATATATCTCGTGCTGGGCTGCTCGGCATTTGGCGTGATCTGTACTATCCTAGTTCCGAAGCTTTCCATACCTCTGACACGTTGGGCGTGCTGCGGGTTTGACGGAAGACGGTGTTGAAGTGGATATGAGCGCGGCAACATCCTACCATGGGGAGGCACGGCAATAGCTACTTGTTCATTACGAGGGCGCGAACACTCGTTCCAGACACAATTTCGTGCTAACGACTAAATCAATATAGAAATCGAGAACAAGTCAACGAATTTCGTGAACTACTTTAATGTAGAAGATCCTAGATGGGCCGAGCTATCTTATGTGATGCGCCTGCAAGTACGAAAACTATGGTTATTATAGTTTTCGTATTTTCTTCCACAACAACCAATGTTTTGTAGTACATGTAGCTCGCATGCAATTCAAAGTTAATCTTCGTGTTCACGCTAACTACCGGTGCGTGGATAACATCCAGTGTGTTTATCCTTCGCAGTCGTTAATCCGAGTTTCATTTGTAAATCTCGACAAGTAACGTGGTTGTTGTCCGGCGGCTGCATGCTTGGTTTTGGTGAAAAGCGAAAATGGCAGACTTGTTGCCACGGAGTCTGGAGTAGGTACTCATCAATAATTTGATGCAAAATGAACGATGTAGGTCTGCCCTCCCGATGAGTGCTTGACTAATACACGTATCTACTCTCTCCTACATGTAGTGTCAAAACCTTCATTTTTGGAAGCACCCGCTCAAGTCAATTCTCAAGATATTAATACCCTCGCAACTAAAGGATCGCAGTGGATAAGTCAACGTCAGGATGCGGCCAAGTTTGCTGAAGTACACTATGCAACGAGGACGAAAACCCTTGGTGAGTAAATTAATGCATAACAGTTGTCTCTCAATTTGCTTTTACACCACGTTTCCTAGAAACTATCTAGAATCGAGTCCATCAGGTTTTCTTCCTCATTACTAAGTGCTGATGCCCGAGCCTGGGGGCTGGGACTTGCAGACACTTCCTCGTATAGCGGAGTGCACTGCAAACGTCCTATGCCCACTGGAGCACTATTAAGTAATCTCCGAGACGAAAAATCGCCAAGCCCTCCAAATGTTACGGGCGGTAAATCTGAGCCTCCGAATGCTGCAGGTGCGGAAGCTTCAGCAGTAGTAGCGTGTACAGTCTGTGGGCGCTCACCGTCTCCAGAGCCTCCCACCCCATCGACGAAACTCTTTTCGAGTTCCTTGAGTGTAACAGGCTTCACACCTTGCAGTCGAGCAAGCACGAAATCTCGACCGAGTAGCCGCTGGGCACTCAACGCAACGTCAGCAGCGGAGCGACGAACACGAGCACTGCTATGAGTCAACCCCTTGCTGACTGCGTCTAGCACTCGAGATGCCCCCAAACCGTCTGCCTGAAATCCGAACTCCGGTACAAGAAGCCGAAGTAGGTGCATTTGAACCTGCTGGTCACAAGCATTACTGCCTTCACCGCCAAACACACAGGACAGCACATAGCGAAGTGGATGTCGGGCATTAGGCAACCTCGCTAGTTTCAAAATACCGCGGCACGCAGCACGAGTCGTCCTTGTGTTTGGCTTTTGCATTACCGTGAGCAACCGCAGTAAAGTCAGCAACGTGATTTCACGCACGTCTTCCTCTCGCCACTCAACACGGGGACCATAAATTTTCACGAGCGTTGCGAAGGTGTCCAAAGCGGTGTTCACCACAGGTGCAATGCTGTCACCCAGAGCTCGATGCAATAACGCACTGTACGCTACAAAGGCTCCCTGAGCAGCACCACCGAAAGCCGGCCGAGTGTCACGCAAATCAGATTTGGCCTCGGTCATGGCTTTCTCGATCTCCAGAGTGCTTCCTTCCTGTCGCTCCACGTCTTGCTCGAAAGCTTTCGCGAACAAACAGGCCCCACTACATTTTCCGCGCTCACCAATGCCGCCTCAAGAAGTCCAATGCTAGATTGCGCGTCTTCTTGAGGCACATCAACTAGCTCAGCTGGAGGGAAGGCGGCTTCGTCGTCCACTTGCTCCTCTGCTTGGTTTGTACCTGCACTAACGGGTACCTCGGAAGATGTAGTTACTTGTTGTTGCTCACGCGTAGCGATCAATTCTTCGACGCGACGAGTAATAACTCGAAGCATTTCAGGTTTAACTGCTCCAGCGCGGGCAAGTTGAGCATGCCAAGCTGTCGAGTTGCTCATTCGCATTTGAAGGTCTGCGAGAATCTCAATAGCAGTTTTCCTCGTCTTCTCCTCCACAATCTTAAGGCTGGGCGCTACAAACTGGAGCACTGTCTCCACTGTCAACTGCTGCTGCTGCAACGACAATTCTGTCACGTTTGCTAGACCAAGCTCTTGCATCAAGCGGCGCAGTGTTTCTAGTTGTCGGCGCGGCGGAACCTCTCGCCCACTCAAGTGCAACAACAAATGAGGAAGTGCACGCAGAGATCGAAGGCGGGCAATACGAATCAATGCCTGCATAGCTTCGCGCTGTGTCCTCTTATTGGAGTCACCAATCTTCCGAACCAGCGCACCAACAAGTGAGGACAATTGAGTGTTGAGGACCCTTGCACTTTTCGACTCCGTGTCGACAAACGCCCGGTCATCAGGAAGAACACGTGCAAACTCCTTCAGTACTGAGCGAAAGCACTCGAGTGCACAAAACATGACAGGAGCAACTCGATCTTCCACACCGCACTGCACTGCAGCAAAGGAAGCACATAGTAGACGTTGACGGGTTATCGGATCGATCGTTGATACATCCGCTTTCTTTACTGCAAGTTTGATGGCATCAAAGCCGTCCTGTCGGTCTCCCCACGGATCAGCGGCCAACAAAGTCACGATTCGTTCACCGAATGCGCGCGTGATCAAGGCACCCGCGTCAAACATTTCGG
The DNA here is from genome assembly GCA_012656075.1 of Phytophthora hibernalis. Lineage (NCBI taxonomy): Eukaryota > Oomycota > Peronosporomycetes > Peronosporales > Peronosporaceae > Phytophthora > Phytophthora hibernalis. The sequence continues at coordinate 96,361 of JAAKBF010000218.1, forward strand.
AACCTGCTTCATCATTGTCATAAACTTGCTCGTCCGTTCTAAATCCCCCAGCTTTCGCTTCCGCATCCTTTTCAGCGGGAGATGATTCCTCTCGCTCGTCGTCCTGTAGGAAGCCCTGGGTTAAAGCTGATGACAGGACTGGTGCCTCCGAGGCAATGAGGCCACGCCGTCGGCCTTCAAAGTGACGCATCACATGTTTCTGTTCACCACGGCATGCGCCAGTGCTGTCCTCTTCTTCACGAATTTCTTGGAGAGGGGTGTGAGGTAACGTGTTGCTGTTTGAGAACGACCCTCGAGGCGATATCGGGTACATAATTTCAACCCCGGACCAGGTCGCACGCGTTTTAATGGAGAGGTAAGAGCTTCCCCGATTCGGGGTTGATACAGCATCAGGTTCGGTGTATAAGGGCTCTTCCTCTCCTTGAAATTCACTTTGATCACACGACGAAATTAGAGCAGAACGATTTCTTAGCGACACGGGAGTGACTCCGATGATCATCAGCTCGACGTCCTGCATGGGAGGTGGGTGTTCAAACGGACCGCCCTCGTTGCTTTGAGAACCCTCTACTTCGTCATCATCTTCGGGCTCACGAGGAGAGGGGTGTCGTTGGTTTCCCTCGTCAAAAACTTCTAGCATGTCATCGTCGTCTTCAGGGGTATCATCGGCTACTTGCTCGACATGAGCTTGTTCTGGCACACTCTCAGAATCGCTGACACTGCTATTCGTTGGTTCTTCTTCGCCATTCAGCGTCGCGACAATCTCCCTTTCATCCATCCTTTCATCTTCTTTAGAGTCTTCTACGACTTCGTCTTCTTCAACCTGCTCGGGCGCCACAAACCGTTTCTGCCCATTCTCTTCCAGGCTTCGCTTCACATCATGGATATATTGGTGGTTGGAATCGTCGACAAAGCTGTTAACGGTTGACAGTGAAGCGTGGAACTGCTGTATCGAATCTTGATCATCGTCCTGGAAGCTGTCAATTTCCGATTCACTGTTTTGAGACGGTTGCTGTGTCTCCTCAGGGTACAGGTCCTTTTTGCAATCGCCGTGTTCACCCTCCTCGTTTTGCTGTTCGTTGGTAGCAAGCTCCGTCGTTTCAGGCTCACTTTTGATCAAGTCGGTGGGAGTTGGCGACGCCACCGAAAGCGACTTCTGCCGACTCAACTTCGTCGACAACTTGCTCTTGATCCTACCGATCACGCTCTTCTTCCGCTTTGGTACAGCACCCGCTTCAGCGGTATTCATCGACCCATGGTCGATACTATTGGGGCTCATAATTGTAGACCCAGGCATGCTTTTCCCGGTAATTCAGTGAAACTTTGACAGTCTTGGTGCTGGATGCCAGTCGAGAGAAATGAGAGCAAGCTATGCGCAGGGCATGTGCTGTTGCAACAAACTCGCGCCCACACCGTCCAAAATAGGTAGCTACCGTACACATGTGCGAAACGGACGCTTCACCCGAAGCAAAGCTTAACGAGTGCTGGAAAATGGTTTTGACTATCTTTGGCGGCACTGGGAATGACATTGTTCATTGCACCATCGCATTTTGGCAGCACCAAGCAGCTTGTGGGGATATTTAGGCAGCCGTCACAGCTCCGTTCAAGCTGCTTCATCGCTTATTTGTGGCGTAGAGAGTCTTCGTTGTCTGGAAATATGTTGACAAGCTCACACCTTCCTGTACAAGTAACACAATCTCAGCGTTGATCAACGAGGTGCTGCTGCATTCCACGGCTGCTCCGCATCCGACGTGGATTCCATGGAGTCCGACAGCGCAGTCTCAGTGCCAGCCATCTCAACTCTGGACGATGCCACCTCCCAGCTTGAAACTCTGCGCACTCTCACTACCAACATCAGCCAAGCGGCCTCCAGCCCAACGCTCAAAACCGAGCAGGACTACATCACCAGCGTCGCGCCACAGCTTGATGAGGCCACCGCCACGTACCAGGCCCTCGCCACCTTCCTACGCGAGCACAAGCGCGACCACGCAGAAGTCACCGGATTCCGCGACGTGCAGCGCGCCTTTGTGCGCGTCATGCAGGAGCTGCAGAGTGCGCAGCGGCAGGCCGCCGCTCGACGCGAGGCGCTGTGCGACGCCGACTTCCTGGCTGGCACCGGGTCCGTGGTCATCTCCGCGCAGGAGATTCAGACCGCGAAGGAAGAAGTGCTCGAGGCTGGAGAGATCGCGCAAGAAGCCGCCGCCGTCAACGCCTTGTTCCGTCAAGTGGGGACGCTGGTGAGCGAGCAGGGCCAGGGCGTGGACCAGATCGCCACCAAAGTCGAGGCTGTGCGCGTGGAGATTGGCAGAGGCGTCGACGAGCTGCAGCACGCGCGGCAATTGCAACGTGAAGCGCGTCAAAAGTATCTTTGGTACATCTGCCTACTCACGCTCATCCTCGCCGGCATCATCATCCCGCTCGTCTTTGCGCTCAAGTAGCGCTTGTGAGTTCTACTCAAAAACTGGATTGATCGATTCGTAAATCGACCCCCGCAAACCGGCTTTTTTTATTTTTAGAAGTGGGCCTTTCGTCAGATTCTGGTACTCGGACTTAGCTGGAAACTGTAGCCATGTTCATACGATGAACAGAAATGCTAGCTGCATGTATTATGTTTACGTGTGGGGTGTTCTACCTTTCTAACTATCATGTGAGTTTTGCTGCAGGTCCCTGCTGCTCGCGTTCGCATTGGCCACAATGATCTAGTCCATGGGCATGACGGCTCGAGACGAGATCGAGGAGCTGCTCCAGCAAAAGGTTCACTTGTACCTGATCGTTCGTGTCCGCTAGATAGACTCGTATTGGGACAACAGTAGACTTGTTGCAGCAGCAATATTTTAACATACCGGTACATACACGTACGAAGATGTCTTGACAAATGAACATGCAGACGACAGGTGCTGGTGCCACCCAGCTATCCGGTCCATGGCCGCACTTCTAGCATCACGACGACAGCTCCACCATCAACCACATTGGGTCGTTGTGCATCACCTCGGTCGACATCAGCTTGTACCTCAACGACGCTCCGATGGTTGCCATGAGCACCGTTGGGGCGTGGGGATACAATTTCCGGGCGGTGCTGCTGGTGCAGATCCAGGAATGCATCGACGCCAGCGTTCACATCTGAGCGACAAACGAAAATTCATCTGCACAGGAACAAAGCCACCACCATCACAAAACTTGTCAGAACATACCGGTAAGGGCCCAGGTATGTTGTAAGTTACGTTTACCGTTCAAGGAGAAGTTGATTAAAAAGCGGCGTTATTTGTGAATTCCGGCTAAATTTGCCGAATAAGGTGGTCACCGATAGTAAAGATGGAGTTCAAGCACGAGGGCAATGCGCTGTTCGTGGACGAGGCATACGAGGAGGCCGTGCGCTGCTACTCCCGCACGTTGGAGACGCAGCCGCAGGACGCAGACGCTTTGTCCAAGCGCGCGGCGGCCTATTTGAAGCTGCACAAGCTGCGCGAAGCGGCGGCGGACGCTTCGCGAGCTACGGAACTGGACGCGACGCTGCACTTGGCGCACATGCGTCACGGGTGGGTCTTTGCTGCAGTGTGTAAAACCCAACTGGACTGACAAATACGTGGGTGAAATTGCAGCGTGGCGCGGTTCGAACTGGAGGAGTACGCGGAGGCCAAGCGCGCGTTCCAGCGGGGCAGAGAGGCGGTGCCCAAAGCCAATGAAGCGCTGGCCAAGCGCTTCCAGACGTGGATCCGCAAGTGCGACGCGGAGCTGGACAGTGAGTGTGATTCACACTGTGAAGGTTGGAGAGGGTCTGGAGGTCGGTTGTTGACGAAGTTGATGCCGATGTAGGTGAAGGAGAGGCGGAGATGGCTGTTCCGGATGAGTCTGCACCAGTGCAGAGCCCTACACCGGGTGGCCAGGGTGCTGCTGTGGTCGCACCGTTGCCGACGAAGCCGACGATCCGGTGAGTGGGTTGGTTGAAGTGGTGGAAATAAATGCTGATGCTTTGGTTGCAGTCATGAGTGGTACCAGTCGGGTACCCACGTCACGGTCTCGGTCCTCCAGAAGAAGCTCACACAAGACGATGTGGAGGTTACTATTGAGCTGAAGCGACTTTGCGTGCGATTGAAGCTTGATGGGAGTTCGTGGAAGCCTACAACGAACCTTTGTTCGACGAAGTCGTCCCAGACGAGAGCTCGTACAAGGTGCTTGGCTCGAAAGTCGAGTTGAAGCTCAGGAAGAAGAGCAACGGGATGCACTGGGACAAACTCGAAGAGGCCGTTTACCAGTCCGGTGCGCAGGTTGTGACTGGTCCTGCGGCTGTCTTCGAAGCCAAGCCGGAGAGTGTGCTGCGTCCGTACGCAAGTGGCCGCGACTGGAACCAGATCGAGAAGGTGATCGACGAGGAGCTGGAGGCGGAGAAGCCCGAAGGAGAGGAGGCCATGCAGAAGCTCTTCCGCGATATTTATGCCAAGGCCGACGAGAACACGCGCAAGGCCATGAACAAGTCCTTCGTGCGTGGCTTCCTTGCGTTGCGGATGAATGTGTGAATCGTCAACTAACTTTTTGCTTTTTCTTTGATAGCAAACGTCGGGCGGTACCGTGCTGTCCACCAACTGGAAGGAAGTGTCCGATAAGGATTACGAGCAAGAACGCACGGCGCCGAACGGAATGGAGTGGAAGAAGTGGGGATAGCCCACTTGCCTTCATCAAGTTGCACCACGTCACAGACACTTATTACTTCGAGTGCAACTTTTTCCAGCAAGGCTGCCGATGGACAGTCGCGGAGGCAAGACAATGAACACAAGACAGAGAAAAAGTTTCATGTAATGTTTCAATAACTTGCTACATCAAGGCTACAAATGAATCAACCACATGGGTCGTTGTGCACCGCCTCGGCCGGCATCAGCTCGTACAGCTCAGCGACGCTCCGATGGTTGCCATGAGCACCGTTGGGGCGTGGGGATACTATAATACACGTATTTCCGGGCGGTGCTGCTGGTGCAGATCCAGGACTGCATATGCGATAACGTTTACATCCGAACGACAACGGATATCGATCCTACGCTGTACGACTTGGCTCTTCGAATGGTGTCGACTCGGAACGCTCACAGCATCCAGAGCTCATACAATATCTTGGTAGGTATTATACCCGATTGTCGAAAGAGACAGGAAAAATCACTCACCAGCCGAGGAGCCTGAAGCTGATCTCGTCCATTAACGTCGCGTCCTAAACTCCATCTCGCCCGTCATCACTCGTCGACTCCCACCTCCGGCCACTCCTCGATTCAACGCATTATCATACCGATCATCGTGTCGCGACAAGTTTGCAAACCGTGTTGCTCCACAACCACGACCGGGTAGTTAATGTACAGCGATTCGGCCCTTCGCAAAGCTGTCCAGGCGTGCCGTGAGATATAATAGCAACCCCTTGCCGCGTCGCAATCAATCTCCTCTGTAAAGCGCGCGGTGAGCGAACTCGAATGCTTACCGGTATATCTGAATTTTACCAATTTAGAAATATCGGTAAACTAAATCACTTGTTTTTTGTACACTGTCTCCTCTTATCTCCGAATTTTATCCTCTTAACTGTTTGGATCCAAATTCTGAAAATCTCCCCGCCATCCAAGAGCTCAAAGCCGTTAAGATGCCCGAGACGTCCTCCCCGCCGACGAGGCGGCGCCGTCGCCCAGCACCGTGGGCAACACGTTCATGCGCCAGTACTACCACTTCCTGGCCAAGGAGCCGCAGAGTCTGCACCGCTTCTACAAGGCCGAGAGCCGCTGGTGCCACGGCCTGGGCTCGCACATGGAGGAGCCCATAGCGGGCCAACGCGCCATCAACGAGCAGATCCTCAAGCGCGGCTACGCGGGCGCGCGCGTGGACCTGGACGACGGCTCCATCGACTGCCAAAACTCACAGGGAGGTGGCGTGCTCGTGCTCGTCACGGGCGTCATGACGCTGCAGACGAGTGCTACGCCCAAGCCTTTCGTGCAGACCTTCTTCCTGGCTGTGCAGCCCAAGGGCTTCTTCGTGCTGAACGACTGTCTGCGCTTCCTGGAGCTTCCGACTACGGACAAGGACAAGCAACTGAAGGACCAGACGCCCGCGTCGCCAGCTAAGAACGGCAAGAAGACGGAGACGCAGGCCCCCACGTCGCCTGTGAAGAAGGTGAAGAAGGAGGAGCCGGTGGTGGAGAAGGCGGCGTCCCCTGTCAAGTCGGAGACTAAGACGACCAAGAAGGTGGTAAAGGACGCGCCCGTCGTGTCCCCGTCAAGGCCACGGCGACGGTCGCGTCCTCTCCAGTGAAGAAGACGACCACGACTACGACCACGACTACTACTACGACCAGTAAGGAGAAAGAGGCGCCGGCTGCTGAGGTGGTGAAGGAGGTGTCGCCTGTCAAGGTGGCGTCCCCGGTCAAATCGCCCGTCAAGAAGCAGGAGAAGGCTCCGGCGGCTGCGTCGCCTGCCTCTGCTGCTGCTCCGGTGCCGACCCCGGCTGACCCGGTGGTTCCCGCAGCTGCTGAGCCCGAGAAGCCCAAGACGTGGGCCGCGCTGTTCTCAGGAAAGCCTGCGACCATCACGCCTACACCGGTTGCTGCCGCTCCCGTCTCTGCGCCGGCTAATCCTTCGACCCCGAAGGCTGCGAAGCCGCCGACCCCGGCTCCGGCCTCGACCCCGGTCCCTGATGCTATTGCTCCTGTTTCTGGTGTTGCGGCTCCGGAGAAGTCGCCCAAGAACAAGTCGGGCAACGGCAAGGAGAAGGAGCACAAGCGTCTGTACAGCCTGTTCATTCGCGAAGTGCCGTCTCAGACCCGTGAGGGTGACCTGCGTGAGCTGTTCAAGGGATACGGGTCGATTGCCGGCGTGAGCGTCGTGGTCGCACGTGGCTTTGCCTTCGTGGACTACTACGAACAGGAGAGCATGCGCGCGGCTCTTGCCGAGACCAAGGAGTTCAAGGTGCACGACAAGGTGCTGCAGGTGGACGAGCGCACTGAGCGCAAGGAAGGCCAGCGCGGTGGCTTCCGTGGAAACGACACGCGTGGTCGTGGCCGTGGCCACGGTCCCAAGAGCGGTCGCGGCGACCGCAAGGAGCGCAATGGCGACGATGCTCCTTCGTCCAACAAGGGCGACCGACGTGAGGGGCCGCCACGCTCGAAGGCCGGCAACCGTCGTGGTGGCAAGGTGGACGCTACGTCGCAGAACCGATCGGAGTAAAGCGGTATATTATGTGCAGCAGCCAGGTTGTTGACGCGCAGTGGACAACAAGCATGAAACGTTGCGGCGAGGGATCCGAGAAGCTGTTGGCTTCAACAGCAGTGATGGGTACATAGCAGGGAGCGCTTGCCGCGCGACGGGTGCTCTCTCTTTTGCGCGAGCAAACGCGCTAGGTAGGAAGACAGACACAGCAGGAAGGGGGACACAGTCGAGATGGAGAAACAACTTTCGTTCGGCTCGATAGGGTAGAGCAGCAGACACGAGGGGCTTGGCAAACTGAAATGACTCAAAAGACCAAAGTCCGTTATGGATCTGCTGTATCGTGTCTTCTCTTGCTTGCTTCCATCGGAATGCGTTGAAGTGCCACATGAAGTTGTCCAGCAAGATTGGTGGATAAGGTGCTACAACAGACAAGAAAGCACTGCATCGAGAATCTATCCGATCCATTTAGGTTTTGTTTTACGTCCAGGTCGTGCTCGGCCACGCACTACATGCCCTCTTTTGTGCAGATCGCCATGGTCACCCGTGTACATCCTTACTATGCCTGTCGGAAGCCACCCTGGCATCCCAGCTGGCGACCTATGTTGCCGCATTGGTTCACCAGGGGCTGAGCAGCTTACTGCACCACCTGTGCTTCTTTCAGAACGCGAAGCGCCTTCTTCGTGTCGCCCTTCTTCAGCAGCACGTAGACTAACAGCTCAAGCGACTCGCGGCAGTTCGGGTTTTCCCTCACGGCACGCGTCACACTTTCCTCGGCTTCCGAATTGCGGCCCTGCAGCAAAAGCGTCGTCGCGTTGTTCACATGGACACCAGCTCGGGCTCGTGACAACTGCATAAGCCAAAGCACAACGACATTTAGACCTCCCGCACGTAGCCATTATGCGTAACAGACACATCCTGTACATACCTGAATCTTGGCCTCCCGCGCGTACTCCTCAGCCATAGCAATTAAGTCACGCTCAGACTGCAACGCCTCCGTCGCTTCTGATGCCCGAGACAGCATACAAAGGGCCTCCGCCGTATATGACCGCGCCAGGAAGTTGTTCGCCTTAGAGCAGGTGGACAAGGCCAGCAACTCATTCGCACTAGTAATCGCAAGCTGGGGCTCGTACATCGACAAGTACACATAGGACAGGTTGACTAGGGCCTTCTGTCGCAGCACGTCCAGAGCCCTCGCGTCGAGTGCTTCACTATCTGCAACGTCACCAGCGACTGTTAAAGTACCATCAGCGTTTCCATTCACGTCTCCGGAAGACAAAAGCTGGTTGCAAAGCAACACTACATTCTTGAAGCACTTCGCACCGAACGGAAGACTCATTGTCGGTGAACCATCCGCGTCATTCGCATCTGTAGACGCCATACGAGAACCGTTACCGTTGCCATTTTTCTCCGGGAGCTTGATGTCTTGCGACGCCGCAGATGGCAAGCTGGTGGGAAGCAGCACACGGCGGTGTGAGCCAGAGCCGACTATGCCCTGGATCAATCCGCTTTTGTTTCCAGCAACTACCGCCAGTTTCTGCTCCTTGGCAAATGCAGCAGTGCAGCACTCACCAAGGCGGAGCCACAACTTGGGGCGGTTGAAGAACAACCTTGATGACTCATGAAAGCACCGGAACGCAAGCGCGTACTCGCCTTGAAGCAGCAGGTGCAGCCCGTTATTGTACATGATTTCGTGGTGAGACGAGCTCGCAATTACGACCGCGTCCATCTTGGTGGCCTTGGTTGTAGCTTGCAGTGCTCTGGCAAAGTAGGACTGCGCCGCCTTGCGCTGTCCCATTTGGTAGTGGATGCAGCCCATATTATTCAACAAAACACTCTACGCACCACAAGCACAAGTCAGCTCAAACTTCCACTCCACCCCAATCCACACCCACGTACCTCGCTCACCGCCTCCTGTGTACACGATGCAAGAAGCTTGATACATTTCTTGTAGTTCTTCTTTAAATATTCCAGGTTGGCCTTGAGAAACAGCGCCGTCGAGTTCTGCACCACGAGACACGGGTGGCCAATGGCCGTGCTAGTTTTCTCCGACTCCATCGCCAGCGCGGAGGTCACCGCCGCCTCCCTCTGTCGTGCGTCTTGATCTCCTTCTGGAAGATCTCGAGCGCCGACTTTACCTCCTTCTTGGCCGTCTTGGTGTTGCTCTGCAGCAGCATGAACTTGGCTCGGTACAGATGCAGGCGGAAGCGGAACTCGGTCACATCCCACCGGTTCCTCTTCTGCGCCTCCGTCTCCAACACGTTGCCACTGACATCTCGCTGCACCAGGTGTTCAGGTGGTTCCTGCACGGTATTAAACCGGTGCGGCTTGTCCAAAAAGGCCAGGATGCTCTGCGCCTTCTTACTGGTCGTCGCGCGCTCCTTCTCCGTGCTCACGCAGCCTCTGCTGCTGTGCAGGATCACGTCCAGGTACAGGAAGCCCGCGTGCATAGCCACGTGCTCGTCGATGGGGTCCACGTTGCGCATCACGGCTTCCAGCACGGCGCTAGCCTGCGCGTACTGCTTGCACAGGAACAGGGCGGCCGCGTAGTTGTAGCGCAGGAAGGCCAGCTCGCGCTCGATGGAGAAGGACGACGCGCCGTCCTCCGCGTCCTCAGCAGCCGCCGGTTCCGCTCCTTTGTCGTTCTCCTGCAGCTGCGCGCGCAGACTCAGACGCAGCGTCTGCTGCAGCTTCTCGGGCGAGTCCAGCGCCGCCGCGAACCGCGCCAGCGCCACGTTGTGCCGAACCTTGAAGTCCTGGCGCGGGTCCAGCTCCTCCACGAGCTTCTCCAGCGCGTCCACGGCCTCCTCGTACTTGCCGGCGTTGAACTTCTGCTGCGCGCGATGGCTCAGCGACGACTTGTTGTCCTTGGCCCCCGACATGGTGTCCTAGGCTCTGGATTTGAGTGTGAGGGGGAGGGATGAGGACAGAGTGTGTGCAATCGGTGGCCTGGTTGCTACTGGGCTGCGGCCACCGAACGATTGGTTTAGCCAATGAGAGGGAACGTCCACCAACTGCAATGAGGACACGGCACTTTTTGTTTCGAATTACTTATGGGAGGTCTTTTAGGCGAACACGTTCTGCTGCTCCTCTTCTTCGCCCTCGTCCGTGGCTTCCAGCGCGCTGAAGTTGAGGAAGTGCGTCTTGCGGTGGATCTCGTGGTAGAACTCCTTGGGGTTGCCCAGCTTCACGTCGTACTTCATTCCAGTGTTGTGCTTGACGCCCATGAAGTTGTAGTTCCACACCTCCTCCTCCGGCACCATGTAGAAGCCCATGAAGCGGTCCGACAGCAGCATTTGCACCTTCTCGTAGTGCGTCGGCGCGAAGCCCGCAGGGTTGGCGCCACTATCCTTGTTCTGGCGACCCCACTCGTACCCGCCGGGCGTGAGCTTGTACGCCGTCAGCGAGCACGAGCCGGGCGTGAAGCTGCACGTGATGATGACGGACTTCTCGCCGTCCCACGACGTGTTTTCCGACATTATCTTCGAGTGGAACGTCACGTCCTGCGGCGGCAAGCTCGGTAGCTCGTTAGGCTGCGTGTGGATCCAGCCGAGCGCCTCCATGCCATCCAGGTACTCGTGTTCCGGCATGTGTAGCGGAATCGATACGTTCTGGTGCGTGCCGAGCTGCGGCGGCATCACGATACAGCGGATCTCCTTCACCTGCGGGTTGTCCGGCGGGCTAACGCCGTACATGAGACCACAGATCTGCGTGCGCAAGTCGGACACAGTAATGAACTTGTTCAGCACGTTCTTTGGCAGCACGTACGTGAACCCCGTCTCCTTGATGTCGTCCGACGACACGTAAATATGGTTGGTACGCAGGTGTAGGTTCGTCGCCGAAATGGCACGCACACGCCAGTCGGTCTTTGAAGCGAACGAGTGTTGCTCGTACTGGCTGGTCGTCGTAACCACCATTTCATCACCATGCACATTTGTCGTCTTCGTCGTCACCGCCGTGAGTTGGCTCTGCTCGCGAGCCTGCTGCTCGATCTCTGCGACCTGCTGCCGCTGCAGCGACGGCGCTGAAATCTCCATACCCAAGATAATATCACGGATCTCCGATTGGGTCAGTGAGGCAACATTCACGTTGTTCTTCTTGCCGTAATCACCCAGGATCAGATCCTTCAGCTGCACTTCCACCTTCAACCATTGCTCATCTGTTAGAGAAGGCCAAATGTGGTGTGGCTGCGTTGTCGTTTCACCGTCAGGCCGCAGGATGATCTTAGTGCGATCGTTGCTCACATGCAAGGCGCGCAGAATCAGAATCAAACGCGAGAATGCCGTGTATGACGTGATTGTGTTGAGCCAGTCGTCGTAGATGTTGAACAGAACCATCTGCGGCTCCGTGGCCTTCAGGATCAAATCGCCAAACTTTTCCACCTTCAGGCATGCCTGGAATGGCAACTGGAGCTCGCTGCCCTTGATGACAATGTTCGGGAAGTCCAGCAAGTGCACTTCCAGCGGGTCCAGCATACCCTTACGCGTCACAATAATCTGTTTCGGCTGCTCTTCGACAGGCAACGACCGAATAAGAGCGGCAACTTCTTCGGCGGTCTTCCACTTCGCCAGTTGACCCAAACGCTTCTGTCCTGCCCACACTGACGTGTGAATAATCTTCAGGAACAACTGACCAGTGCGTGGGTTGAAGATGAAGATGGCGCCGTTAATGGGCTTCGTCGTCAGATTACCCTCAAAGGTCTTGTGGATCGTCACTCGGTACACGTTCGTATCATCAACGAACCAAATAATTTGGTTCGAAAACAGCTCGCCGTAGTTCTGACTCGACAGATACGGCTCCGTCGGTTCAGACGAGTATAGCTGCAAACCCTTACGAATACGCTCGCGCAGAACATACAGAGCAGGATTCGCCTTCATAATTTTGGCCATCGCCTGCTGCATGAGCGGCTTGCAGCCTGGGAACCAGTTTCCGTAGCCACTGTACAGGTTGTAAGCGAGATCCACCGCAAGCAGCACACCCGTGGGTGACGGATAAATTGTCATGTTGTCCGTCGTGTAATCCAGAAATTTGGCACGCGCATACCGCTCAATGTCGTGTGAGTCGAAGTCACCCCAACGAAGTTGCACATCAACCCAGTACTTCGTGCTAGTCGATCCGTCGTAGCTATCCTTCGTGTCGTGCAACAGCGTCGGTCGGCCCATTTGCCACTTGTACGCAGCAAACAGGAGAACGTCTGCGCACGAAGAGTTCATCTTGTACGATTTACGCGGGTGAATCGTCTCCTTCTGCACATTCTCAATCTCCAAGGCGTCGAGTTCTTGATCGAATACTGTGTAACAACAACAATAGAGAGGGGTTAGCACTTATGAGTACAAAACCATCCAAGATCTGTCGCTGCTGCTTCTCAATTACGAACCTTGCACCAAGTCCATAACCAAAGACTCGTGAATTTTTTGCCACAAGTGTGCGCGGAAAATCTGGATCAGCGAGATCTTCAGAGTAGGGATTTTACCGTGCATGAAAATACCCGTCAAATCCAGCTGCACCTGGAAGCCGACATACACATTGGCGCGGTTGATCGTGGGAGACCACCACAGCGTGAATCGACGGTTCGGAATCTGGTTCAGACCCGATCGCTGTGCGTTCGTCAGCTTCTTGTATTTCATACTCTCCTCGAAACCAGACGCCTTCTCCCAGAACAAACCTTCCCACGTGGGGAAATACGTGCCCTTGAAAAGGGTGTGTTCAAGAATACCCTCAACACCACCCAGTGCTTGGATCATATCCGTTCGGTAGTTGTTCAAGTTCCACAACTTGCCATCGTGTCGCTGGTGCGTCCACCAGAACGGGTTATGGCGAGGTACCTGGAAGGACTTGAAAGCCGTACGCACACGCCAGCCCTTGTCGTATGCCAGGGTGTGACGGTCTTTTGGAAAAGAGTGTTGATACGAGGAATACCACGATCCCATGAGTCCTCCAGATCCTCCAGTGTCAAACGACGGTTCTGAGCGTTGGCTTCCTGTCGCTTCAACGCGTATTCAGCCCAAACACGCTGCGAGTCAATGAATTCAGATTCCCAAGGCTGCAAGTACCGGAACAAGTTCGGAATCAGTTGGTCTTCCTCATGTGACATTCCCGAGCGGAAATGCGTCACACCACCGCCATCAGTCTGCTTCGAGTAACGAAGATCAGATTGAGGTATCAATACGTGGCCCATTGACAACATACCCAGACCACCCAGTTCCTTCGGCGTGTAAAACACCACGGGCGGGAATCGGGACGGCATCTTCGAGTTCAATCCGATCTTTATACGGGTCTGAATCTTGTTCTCGCATTTCACCAAGAGATCAAGCAGCTCCTGCGTCTGCACGACAGATTCGCGGTAATACGTCATCAATCCGATCAGTGCTGAGTTCCACTTGTTTGCAACCTTTGTGAACGTAGTACTGCCAGACGACATCAAAATCTGACGAATGCGGTTCTCAAACGTGTGCAGCGCCTCATCATCCACACGGAGGTACGCTTGTGCGGTGCGCTCCTTCGTAGTTTCATTTTGTAGAATCCACACTCCATCCTTGTGCGTAAACTCGGCATCCACCGCACGCATCTTAGGCAAAATACGCACTTCAAACCCACTCATGTTGAACAGCAAGTTCGGGTTATCCTTCGAGTATACTGAAACAAAGCTGTTGTCCCAATCGAAAGTTGTCATCGATCGCGGCAAACGGTTCTTCATATCCCAGAACGTTGCCCTTCCAAGGTTTACGTCATGCTTCATCAATCTCATACGAGCGTCGCGAGGCCAGCACTTCTTGTTATTGTAACCAACCACGTTCTCATTGTTCGGATCCGGGTGCTCCGTTAGATAACGCTGGATCAAATCGCGAGAATCATCCGCATCGAACCGGAACAGCACGTATATCTTATCGATGTAGCGCGTGTACAAGCGAATCGGGTGTCGCGTCTCAGTCGCTGTGTCCTTAAACGACAAATACTCGTTTGGAAGTTCAGGCGGACCGGCGATCTCAGTGGCACGAGTGAGACCCAGCAGCAGCAGATCCAAAATCAGACCGTAGTACTGGAAGATAAATGAACCGAACTGCAATCCGCGAATGAGACCGTACGAATTCGTGTGCATCATGTCCTTGTACGCGATGACAATATTGTTCTTCGCAGTCATGTAGTCGGCGATATTGTGGTCCAGAATTAATCGGAGAAGTCTGTTCAGCAGCGTCAAATCGATCTTCTCGTAAACCTTCTCCAGCTTTGACTCGAGCATCACCACACACTCCTCCTCAGTTGTGTCCCATACCTTGTGCAGGTTGTTGACACCTTGGCACCACTTGTAAACAAGGAGCGGGGTGGCTCTGAGTCACTCGGTTTGATCCAGCTCGGGAACAGATGGCGCTTATCTGCTTCATACCACAAGTACTGGTCCAAATAGGCGTCTGTGATCTTTTCCAAAGGTTCAATGTCGTACACCGGAATCAAGTGGCTGTACAGGTCCATGAACTCAATGTGGACTTCCTTGAACGCTCGCTGGGTAAGTAAGTGCCGCTTGATACGGGACAGCGCTTCGTGAGGGTTGTCATAAGCCTGTTCAATCAGCCCAAGTTCTTCGCGCTGTGTCTGGTTCAATCGATTGTTTACCGAGTAGTTCTCCTTCAGTCGCTCCAATGCAAGAATAAGAAGCTTGGTATCGTGCTTGTACGATAGAGGAGGGAACGGAATGGGGGCGAACTTCCGACTCTCCAGCCAGTGCACGGTGGTCGTGTATACCGCGACAGCTTCCTCGGCAGATACGTAAGGACCGTCCTTCAGGTAATTATGCTGACGCTCTTGCTCCGCCTTGAGCCAGAGTCGGGTCAGGCGACCAAGGTTCTTCTTGCACACAGTCTTGTCAACAGTAGCACCGCGCTTAATACGCTCACGGTTGTAGTGCGACACATTAGTCCACCAGTCTGCCTTAGACTTAACATACCGCAAGATCATATTCTCAATGGGAGCAGGCAACCCGGGCACCTTCCACGGAATGTTTGCCTTCCAACTGTTCACACATGCAAACAACCACACACATGACAAAATAAGTACACACACCATTCTAACACATTAAAACGCGGAGTATAGCGCAGCAACACGTACCAGCGCCATGCTTCACTAAGATGCGCCATGACCGTACGCGACTTGTTCACCTTGACTCCTTCCGGCATCATATCCAGAATGTCGTGCATCACTGCGGCACGTAGCTCCAAATCGAAGTGACTTTCCACACGCTGCTTCGTGACAGTCTTTGCAATGCCCTTCGAGTGGCGGCCTTCAAATTGACGCGCCAACAAGTTTCCAAGCCATCGTTCAAGCAGTGGCACGATGCCTCGCAAAAAGAACAACCACACGCGCCAGCCAGGGGCCCAGAAACCACACCCAGGCCCCTTGCCAACTGGGCCTGTGTTGAACCGGTAGTAGATCAAGTGCTTCAAGTCCTTACACATGCGAACTTGACGCATCAATCGGTACTTGTATCTATACATGCCCGTCAGCTGGCCGACGTGGGCAAAAATGTACTGCAAACCATCGGCCAGTTGGAACGCGTCAACGTTGCCCAACCGATATTGCACGTGTGCATCCACGATCAACTTCGTCAAGCGCAGAATCTCTCGCGTCAAGTGGAAGGCATTACCAAAACGCGACTTCTTGCGTTCCTTTGTCGTAAGCGTCTTGATCGGCTTCAGGTTGAAGTTATAGTCCAAGTGGAGGTAGTTTAGGTTTTTTCGGTGAATCAGCAGGTTCAGCATGTTGTAACCCTGACGACAAACCTGGAGCCCGGCTTCAACCCAATCCAGTTCAGTGCTCTGGAAGAACTTAGTGGACTTGAGAGACTTAAACAGGTACCTCTTGTTCAAAGCCTTTGGTGGTCGGTGGTGAAGCGAGTTCAGCACCCAGCATTTCAGTAGCTTCTGGTAACTGACACGAACCTTCACAGGCTGACCCTGAGGACAGTGCTCCTGGAACCACTTGTTCACCAGAGGCACATCGATTGCGCGACGCGTACGGCCTGTGCGCAGATTGAACGGCCGTGGAGCCCAGTACAGAGCGATACCGTTCGCCGTTTCCGGGGTGTAGAGCGGCTCGTCTGTAAGAAGAGGGTCAAATCCCATCGGTAGCTGGAACTCCTCGTCTTCATCGTCCTCTTCCTCCTCTTCACGACCATTGGCTTTTCCAGAGCGGTTCACTCTGAAGTGCGAGATTGGGTTCACAATCGGATCAAAGTAGAACGCCGGAAGATCCGGGTCCTCGGACTTAATGTAGCAGAGCACTGGTGTGTGGTACGGCTGGATGTGCACCGACCGCGGTCGACTGTTGTAGAGGAACGGGAATGCCACCTTGTACTCGGTGCGGATTTGGTGGCGAATAATGATCTTGTTGATGTCGTTGAATTCGTTCCAGTCCTCGTCATCCTCGTCCACATCCCGATACAGCGGTTCAAACTTGGGGCCTCCTGGGATCGCCACATTCAGCGCCTTGGCCGTAAAGAACGACTTCTTGTCGAACAAGTACTCGTAATTGGGGTCAATTAAGTCGCTAATAAGCTGTCCAGCCAGTCGGTGCAAGTTGGCCATGATGGGCACTGGTAGTCTCCACTTGCGGTAGCTCGGTCCGTTCACGAACTTGGAGTCCACGAGAGGCTTGGAGTCGTACAGCCACTCGATCACAGCTTCATCGTCTTCTTCGTCCAGTTCCATCGTGATGCTCTCGGACGGTTCAATGTCCAGGATGTTGTCGCCGTAGTCCAGCGGCGGTTCCTCGTCATCGAAGGGCGGGAAGCGCATGCGCTTAAAGTGGCGACGGTCGCGCTTCTCGCGACGCATCATGATCCACATGGTGCCCCACTGGGCGATGTACACGGGCTCGATGACCCACGGACCTCGTTCACGAACGTGATGGCTCCTGTGACGTGGTACAAAACCTTGACGTCCTTGACCTGCTCCCAGGGCATGGGCATGTTCTCCAGCAGCTTGAAGATGGCGTGCGGCACGTACTTGAGCGCGCCCAGGTACACGCGCTTGTCGTGGCGGAACTTCTTGCTGCTCATGTCTCCGTGGTCCTTGATGATCTTGCGCACGTGCTCGGGCGGCATGTCGTCCTTGACCGACTCCACGAAGCCGAACTTGCGCTTCTCGCCGTAGCGCTTGGCGTTCATCTTGTTCCAGCGGCGACTACGCTCCTCCAGCAGCTGCTGCTTCTCGTCGGGCCGCACAGAGGCCGCACCGTTGCCGTTGCGGTGGCCCGTCATGTCCGCGTCGGCGGTTCCTGGGGGCGGCATCCCTACGCTTTTGTATGGGTGGACGAGCGTTGAGGGGTGGCCTATGGTATGGGATACGTGAGGATCGTTAGGCTGTTGGATGGGTTCGGAATGTACCTATTGATGGGTACAGTTGGGTTGGATCCTAGAGGGACAGGATGGCGAGTCCCATGGCGACGCGAACGCCACAGCCGTCGGAGGACGAAGTGAAGGCTGTGGACAGGGAGATTCCGATTAAACTGACGCTGGGTGCGGCAACGCTGTCGCTTGAGGCGTCAGGAGAATGGGAACTCGGTACGAGCGGCTATTATGGCGAAGAGACTGCTGAGAAGCTGGGCTGGTGTAATTATCTGCTGTTAAGACCATTCAACGTTGCAGGAGACGAAGGAGCACGCGCGTCTATTGGAAGAGCGCAACGCAAAGCTTGAGGCGGAGAACGCACAGCTGCGGGACAAATGTGCGCGCATGACGGAGGAGTCCAACATGGAGAAGTTCAAATGTCAGCTGCTGGTCGAAATGGTGCGTCGTATCATATGCGCTGCCTCAGTGACTGGTTCTAACGCTGCCTTTGGGAGTACATGGCTGCTAGTTGGCGGTGTCAAGCCTCGATGAGGAGAAAACGAGAGCCCAAGCCGAGCAAGAGAAAGCCAGAGCCAACAGCTTGAAGACGGACGTGGTGGCGCTGCTCGAACAGGCTCGCGTGGAAGGGCTGGACGTGCGCAAACTCAGCGCAGCGCTCGCGGCCGGACCGTTAGCCGAACTGCCGCCTCCGTAGATAAACGGATTGAGCAAGCGATATACACTTTTTGTAACGTGACGCACCGGATTCAATTGCGGATTTTCTGAAGTTGCAGCGGCTACATGTAGCCATTTGTTGGTCACGTGCACCACACCACGCTCTTTTTCTAGCGTCGAAAGTATTCAGACAGGGCATACAAATCGCCATATATTGGACCTGCCAGCATATGATCCGAACGACCTCGGTACGAGGTCAGGTCCATTTCCCAAGTCGCGACTTTCCCGCCTCGTTGCAATTGATAGAACCATGGGCGGGTGTTCGTCCAAGAGCGACCCGAAGGACTACATCGCGCAGGACGGACCGGTGCCCAACGGCCGCCGCAGCGACAACCAGCAGCAGCGCGGCACGAACGCAGGCGGCGACGGCTCACGACGCGGTCGCCCTGGGTCTTCGGCCGATGCGGCGCCTGACAGGTCCAACCGACGACCCAATAACAACACGGTGGACTTCCAGGAGTTCAAGGACAAGGAGAAGAACGTGGTGGAGACGATGCTGGAGAGCAACAAGGGCCTGCGCATGGCCGAGATCAACTTCAACGACCTCAAGCTGCAGAAGATCATCGGAGCTGGAGCCTTCGGGGAGGTCATCAAGGGCACGTACTGCGGCACACCCGTCGTGGTCAAGCGTATGCTGCGTAACAAGATCACGGAGGACAACCTGCGCATGTTCGGCGACGAGATCCAGCTCATGATGAACCTGCGCCACCCCAACATCGTGCAGTTCATCGGCGCCAGTTGGAACTCGTACTCCAACATGTACGTGCGGTTGGAAGCTGTTGTTCGTGAGGCCTGGGCTGACGTTTTGTGTATTTTGTACAGCTGCTTTGTGACCGAGTTCCTGGAGCGAGGAGACCTCTTTGCGGTGCTGCGCAACCCGGAGAACAAGATGACGTGGGCCAAGCCCATTCTGCGCATGACCATCGACACCTCGCGCGGCATGGCCTACCTGCACAGTATGAAGCCCCCATTATCCACCGTGACCTCAAGAGCATGAACATCCTCGTTAGGTAACAACCACACAGTTGGCGCCTCTTTTTAGGCAGATGGCGGCTGACTTGATATGATATGTGATGCAGCTCAACATGGGGCGCCAAGGTGAGCGATTTCGGCTTGAGTCGTGAGAAGTCTGTGGACGAGACTATGAGCGTAACCGGCACGCCTCTGTGGCTGCCGCCCGAGATGATCCGTGGAGAACGATACACTGAGAAGGCAGATGTATACAGCTTCGGCATTGGTACGCCGCCGACCAACTTCGTTCCCTTCCGATTTGACTGACTGATGCCCTATTGCGAACAGTGTTGGCCGAGCTGGACACGCGCAAAATACCGTACCACGACATCAAAGCCAAGGGTGCGCGCAACAAGAAGGTGTCGGGCAGCACGCTGATGCACATGGTGGCCTACGAGAACCTGCGTCCGTCGCTGAGCAAGACCTGTATGGACAGCGTGCGCGACCTGTACAAGCGCTGCACGTCTGACGATCAGTCTATTCGCCCCACCTTCGAGGAGATCGTGCAGTTCCTGGAGAACGACGTACGCAAGGAGACACTCGTTCGCGCGGTACGTGGCTACCTGCCTGGGTTGTGCTTTGCTGATACAGGTTGTTGCGGCCTGGATACTGATCACCTGCTCGCTCGTATACATGTTTACTTCACAGAACGAGGAGATGAACCTAATCGAGGTAGACCCGAACGGCTCAGATGTATCTCCCGAAGAGCTTGGCGTCCACCATGCCACACAATACGTGGACTAAAATTTATGATATTTCGTTTTTGCTTTCTCCTTCTCTCCTCGTAGTGTAGCCATCTTTTATCGTTTTTGCGAGGTTTTGGGCCACGTGTCAATCCTCCCAGATCATACTGAATCCAAGTCAAACTGCTGCTTGGCTTCAACCAGATCCACGCGTTGGCATTCGCGCTTTGGACGACTTCGAGGCAAAGCAGTAGCAAAAATGGGTGTGTGGACGCTGGCAATTTCTCTGGCGGCGGTGGCGTTGGGCGTCGTGAAGGCCGGCGACGTGACGGTGCTGACGCCCGACAACTTCGACGACGTGGTGGACGGCTCCAAGCACGTGCTGGTCAAGTTCTACGCGCCGTGGTGCGGCCACTGCAAGAGCATGGCGCCCACGTACGAGACGGTGGCCACAGCCTTCAAGAAGACGGACAACGTGGTGGTGGCCGAGGTGGACGCCGACCAGCACAAGGACCTGGGCAGCAAGTTCGGCGTCACGGGCTTCCCCACGCTCAAGTACTTCGCTGCCGGCTCCACGGAGGCCGAGGCCTACAGTGGCGGCCGCAGTGAGGACGACTTTGTCAACTTCCTGAACGACAAGGCTGGCTCCCACGCACGTGTGGCCAAGGCTCCGAGCCACGTGGCTGCTCTGACGGACGGAGACTTTGACGCTGAGGTCATCCACTCCAAGAAGCACGCGATCGTCGAGTTCTATGCCCCGTGGTGCGGCCACTGCAAGAGTCTGGCGCCCACGTACGAGGAGGTGGGCGCCGTCTTCGAGGGCGAGGACAATGTGCTCATCGCCAAGGTGGACGCCACGGAGAACGCGGAGCTGGCCAAGCGCTACAACGTCAAGGGCTACCCAACGCTCTTCTACTTCGCCCCGGCGCGGACGAGCCGAGGACTACTCCAACGGTCGTGACAAGGCCTCGTTCGTTGAGTTCGTCAACGAGCACGCTGGCACGCACCGCACGGTGGACGGCGGCCTCACTGCGGAGGCTGGCCGCGTCGAGGAGCTGGACCTGATCATCTCGGAGAGCGGCGATATCACCGCTGCCGTGCTGGAGAAGGCTCAGACCGTCGTGGACGGCCTGGAGGGCTCCGCTGCTAAGCACGGCTCGCTGTACGTGAAGGTCATCAAGAAGATCGTCGCGAAGGGCCCGTCGTTCGTGGACTCGGAGATCAAGCGTCTTGAGGGCCTGCTGGACAACGACAACGTGGCGCCGCAGAAGAAGACGCTCTTCTCGCTACGCAAGAACATCCTGGAGTTCTTCCAGGAGAAGCAGAACGAGAAGACGGAGCTGTAAGTTTGTTTAGTCAAGGCTTGCGGGTTGGCAGTCGCACCTGTACGTGGAGTACCTGGCGGTTCTCGCAGTGCTGCGCCGCGTCAGTGCAGCGTTAGAATGTCACACAGTCCCTTGTATTCTGCTGACATTTGTTGTGGTGAGCCGAGTTTCTCGCAGTCTTATTATAATGCTCAGATCTATTCCGTGCATTGAGATGGACACTGGTTGTCCTTCTCGCCACGGCATTCTCTTTTTCTCCACGCCAGCTTTCCTGCTGCATGTCCTATTGCCTATCACCAAATCCCGCTGGCCAGACTTGACTGTCCGCCCGTGCATCCCCCTTTTCACTTTTCCTTTCGCCGACTTTTGTGTTCGGTCGTCCACCTTGTGGCCTGAGCTCCTATTTATCACAGCGCTTGCCAGGCGCCACGATCACACTTGTTAAGCTGTAGTTTTTTCATTATGCCGATGCCATCTCCGACAGCGCGCTGCGCAGTTTGTCAGCAAAATTCTGGCAGTCCATTACGATACCCTTCTCAGACGGACAGCTGGGCACGCGTACACCTCCCGATGAACTTTGCATTTTCACCGAATGATTCTACAGCGCAAATCAAAATGGGTTAGCTACCGGTACGAGCGGAGTCAAAGGAAAACATAACCCCAGACAGTTCATACCTCCAGAAAATAAATATCTACGGCGGAGCGATCTCCGTACGACAAGCGAACCTGCGTTTGAGACCGTGGAATCATCACCAGTTCAGCAGGAACGAAGGACTTGTCATCGCCACCGTAAGACTTCTCGGCGTAATAGCCCTTCTCCTCACCAGGAAGCTTGAACTTATAGCCCAGCTTCATTCCCTTCCCACCCATCTTGCCTCGACCTACAGCCTTGGGGCCTCCATTTGCTGCACTGTCTTTAGCATTTGGCGGCGGGTCTTGGCGGTAGTATTTAGCACAAAGTAGCTGGGATTCGACGACGCTAGCCAAGATACCCATCGGGACGCATGTGCGTTCCAACGCCTCTACAAATTGTGCCGGGTCGCTGTGTCCATTAAGCGCTGACTGGATGAAGTGCATCAGGGGATGTTCAGCTTTGTGGCTGTAGTTGACCACGAAACCCATTTTCTGCTTGAACTGCACTGTTACACGGTAAGTCGTCATGCCGTCCGGCGACGATCCAGCAGCAATGCAATGCCTTGGATTGGGTGCCTGACAGGCTAGCACAATCGCAAATGGATCGGCACTTTCCACGTAGAAATGGCCGTCGCTTTTGATGTCGTTAGTGTAGCGTCCTACTGAGGTGAGCATCTTCTCCAACTTCACAGCGAGCTCACAGAGTGGCCTCACAACGCAGATGAGCTCAACCATGAACATTTCCAGAGGGTTTTCACTGAATAGATCGCTTGTAACCAACGTGGTAGGGTACTTGAAAATCAGTTGGCCTCGTGCGTTGACGTAATGAGAGCGTTCTGATAACAAGTGCTGTTTTGGGTCCTTCGGGAGAATGAACTTGAACGGCAACGAAGCTAACTGAAGGCAGAGCTCGAACCCTCCACCATGCTTTAGGTGACCTTGAATGGCAACGACCTTCAGTGGGTCCGTGTTAACTTTTTCAGGAAAAGACAATGTCACCACTTGACCGCCGGTGCCTTCTCCGTTTGATGTACCTGCTTCGCCTGAGTAACGAATTCTTGATTTGCGCCGCCGAGCAAAGTTTACAAAGTGCTGCAATTGAATCCTCTCACTACACAAGGTAATCGCGTGCAACAATACCGACGTAATGTGCGGAACAAAATTGCGAGAGACTGCGTGGTGCTCAGCATCATCCAACCAATACCCGGTGCTTTCCTGTACTCGCCCACCGTCAAGCAGCGCCTTCTTCATTGACCGAACATTATTTCCAACCAAGGAGCTGCCATTCGCTCCGTATGGACGCTTCCGGTTGCCACGAAGACCATTAGCAATAATTTCGTTGTGGCGGGTGACGGACGGATGCAAATCGTCCTTCTTAAATGCGCCGAAGCGTTGGATAAATTGCACACCTGATGGCTGACCAGGCAATCCTGCACTTGTCTGGAGCAACGAAAAGCAAGGTAATCGCACGTATTCCTCCACCTCTGCAGCTTCATGCACGTTTCCGTTCACGCCATCCACCTCGCCATACTTGTCAATCTCAATAACCAGGTAGCACGTAGACTCCTTAGAGGACGTTAATTGGAAATACAGCGCTGTTTGCGATATCGATAAATCTTCGGTTTGCCCACCATGCTGTTGTCGAAAAGCAAGATACCGCTCCCAGTTCAAATTCACACTGCGCAAGACTTCAATGCCCTTGAAAGATGAGCCAATTTGCGCTACCTCGTCAGCCACGATCTCGCACAAAACTTTCCGAACGCTAGCGTGGATGAATTCATTCGACTGTTCGCCTTTCCCATTGCCGGAAACCAGCGCAAAATCGTTAGGGAACGACATGTCAATGTTGCCTCAAGCTCAACTTTGCACTGCGTGTTCAATATCCGTTCCAGCTGCTTCACCGTGGCGTAAAGCGCGGGATGTTTCGCCGCAGCGACTGAGCTCACAATAAACTGACCCTCGCGGATATCAAACGTTACCTCCAGAAACTGCTGCAGCCCGCCAATATCCGCGCGCGCGATCCGCAGACTCGTGTCCGAGCAGATCATAGAGACATCTTCCCCAGATACCAATTGCGTAGAAGCCTTATCGTCCGGAGAATCCACCACAAGCAACCTGCCCACGGAGAAAAGAGCGGCCGACACGTGGGCACGCATTGCAGCGATCAGCAGATTCTCAGCACTCAGCAAGAACATGTTGGACGGCACCTCAAGTGCACTCAGCAACGATACATACCCCGGGAGGTTCGGTGGAAGCGACGGACTAAGACTCACAGAGAGCAGCTTCTTCTGGTTGGGATCGAAGCCTAGTCGAACACACAAGCTCGACTCGGGGTACGGTAGCGAGGATCCCTTCTGTGAATTCGCAACTCGATCGCTTAGCTGTTGAAGCAACCGCTGCTGTTCAGTCAGCGGCTGCGCCTCCTTCCGCGTGCAAGCCTTGGGCCAGTAGCAAATGTCGAGCACATATTGGTCGCGATGGTGCTTAATCATGATGCGATTCTTCCAGCGCCCTTCCATCAGCAATTTCCCCTGCGACGCCAGAATTTGCAGCGCCAGCGACGAGCAGAACTCTCGCATCACATTAAATGCGTCCACAAATGGTTTTTCCGACTTGTTCATGGCACGCTGCACGAGGTTCTTCAAGTGGTTGTAGTGTGCTGCGTTAGGTGCATTCGTACGAATAATGCGCAGCATGCTCGTGGACGCCGCCTGCGCGTGATCTTCAAAAGCCTGTGGGTCCGTGAGCACCGTGTTGACGCTGATCACTCTCCACTTGGCGTCATTCTCCTTGCCCTGAATCGTCAGCACGATCTCGAACTCTCCCTCCGCCTGACACGTGACGAAGCCTCCTTCCAGCTTAATGTTGGACAGCTGTTCGGGGATCTCGGCCTCAATGAGTCGGAAGTGGATGATATCCGCCACCTCCGTCGCCGCCTGCTCCGTGTCCACCTCTGGCAGTTCGCGCGGGAACATGGCGTTCTTGATGATCGTGGGCAGCCGCAGATAGCTGCCTCCGTAGAGCACGTCGGCGGCGGTGCTGAGGTCGTACCTCCTCTCCTTGGCGCGGTTGAGATCCGCGTGCATGAAGAAGAGTCGATCATTGGTCTCGTTCACGTTGTTGCGGTAGCTCTCCGTCTGCTGCAACAGGTTGTCGCACTGCTGCAGCAGCGGCGACTGCACTGACCACTTGAGCACCGCCAGCAGCTGCGCGAATCGCTTGCGGGAGCTCTGCAGATGCGCCAACAGCGGCTCGCGACGTTCATCCTCGCGCATCGTGGGCAGCTGGTGCATGAGCGTGCGGAAGTCCTCGTAGCTCCTGTCCACAGCGCGGTGGACGAGCTCGGACGCCTTGACGCTGGTTCGCTCGGGCGGCGGGAAGTCGCCCATGTCCTGCTGCTATTTTGCCCCGGGTCCAGTTCCTGACAGCGCGGAAATAGCTCTCGATCGGACGACTTTGGCGCGCGGTTCCGGCGCTTTTCGCGAGTCTGAGAGTGGGCCTGTGGCAAGCGGCGTCTGATGGGGACACGCGGTGAGAGTCCTGCGGCACTGTGAGGCACGTAAAGTGACCGACACGCGCTTCTCTCCCCTCCCTCTGAGGGCTGGGAAGCAACTTCACAAGTGAGCGAGCCGTAGGACGGATCACTTGGACTTTGTATCGGAGCCACACCCCACCCAATTTCGCCACCCCTCCAAAGTTCACATTTTGGGTTTGCTACATAAAATAAGTGCGGCAGGATTTACCACGATAAAACCTCGTTGAAAACAACCGAGGTTTTTCATGATCAGGGCAACGTGTTGGCTGGTCGGCGACACCTTCCTTGAAATGCACGATGGTTGACTAGTTTCTTTCATTTCCAAGTTATCAACGAACTTCGTCGAAATGATCAACGAGCAGATTACAACCGACTAGTTCACGACACTGGGTGCAGCACTGCTTACTTGAACACCTTGGAGTCGGCGATGGGCTTGCCCTCCAGCTCGTCCTCGTTGCACCAGTACGCGGTCACGCGAGCCTTCGTCTCGTCGTTCAGCTCCGCCTTCTTCCACGTGTAGTACTCGGCGTCCGGGTTGGCCTCGATCATGTGCTCAGCCGAGTCGCCACGGAACAGCCAGCAGCCCGTGATGATGATGTCCGAGCCCTCAGCACCGCACACGTCCATCACGCCGAACGCGTACTTGCGCATGGCCTCTGAGCGCTGCAGGAAGCCGCCCACGGCGTTGCACGTCATGAACATCTTGGTGTTCTCCTTGTTGTAGTTGTAGTCGCAGAACCACAGCGAGTAGCCCTCCGTGTCCAGGTGCTCCCAGAACCACGTCATGGCGTCCGCCAGGTTCCTCGCGTTCGAGTATTGCACCTTCCAGCCGTCCAGGTTCATCGACGCGGGCTTCTCGCGGTTCAGCACGGCGAGCGGGTGCTCCACCTTCTTGGGCTTGGGGGCCTCCTCTTTGGGGGCGGCCTTCTCCTTCTTCGGGGTGGCCTTCTTCGCGGCCTTCTTGCCAGACTCGTCGCCCTCGGCGGTCAGAGCCACGTCAATGAGAGGCACGTCGCCAACCACAGCCTGGAACTCGGGCTGGTTCACCAGCGTCGAGAACCAACGGTTCACGGCCGAGTACGGCTTGCGGAACTCCTTGTCCAGCACGAACTTGAACGGGTACACCAGAGCAGAGGCAATGAAAATGTCAGCCAGAGTGATCTGCTCGCCCACGAGGTAGGTGCGCAGGTTCAGGTGGTTCTCCAGGGTCTGGAGGGCCTTCTTCACGTCAGCCTTAGCCTTAGTGAGAGCAGCGGCGTTGAACTTGGACCATCCAATGATGGGGTACAGCCAAGCCTCAAGGGGCACTTCCAATTCATTGGCGGAGAAGTCAATCCAGGAATCCACCTGACCCGACTCGAAGAAGGTCTTGCCGTACAGGTTGGTGTCCTGACGCAGGCGAGCGATGTACTTGGCGATGGCGCCGCTCTCGAAGATGCAGCCCTCGTCGGTCTCTAGAAGGGGAACCTTGCCGGCCGGGGTCTTGGCCTTGAACTCCGCCGACTTGACATCCTTGGCGAAGTCGAACTCCGGGAGCTCAATCTCCACGCCGTTGAATTCGGCGGCGATGAGCGCTTTGAAGACGCGGTAGTTGGCGGGGTATGTGTAGAGCTTCTGCTCGGCCATTTAGAGAGAGGAAGTAGGTGAGTTGACCTTCCATGGCATTGAGAGACAAGCAGCTAGACGACGTACCAGAACCATCTTGTCGATCTTGGACTTGAAAGAAAGTGGCCCCAAACGGTTGGCTTTCGCTGGGGTTACACTAAGTACGGTTTTGAAACTTTTAGCAAAGTAATTGCAATAGAATTGCCTTGCGTGGATTAATACTATACTACTTCTACAACAACTACCGGTACATGTAGTAAAAGTACCCTAAATAGTATATTTTAAAATTTAAATGATTTGAAGTACGAATTTGTAAAGTACTATAAACTCTGCGTTTTATATCACAATGCCATAGTAATTAGGATATCACATTGCCTACTATTGTCCACATATTTAATCAATTCTAAAATAGTACTATTGAAGTGGGCAACAGAGCTCAGTACTACTGTATTTTTAATAACATGTATTAATAATATTAATATGGTAATTAATTATATTCTAATACCCCCGGACCGGGTTCAGTCTTTTATATGTAGTAGCACGCGAAACTGGTTATATACCGGTATGAATTTTATGATTTAGAAATCCAATAAACAAGGTTGCGCTGAAGAAGCTCAGAAATTTATGATTTTCTGAGTTTAAAGTAGAGTAATGTGCGTCAATAAGGAACGGGATATTAATTAATTTTCTTTGAAACATTATACATCTGTCAGTGAGGAACACGAGGGTATAGGCACCGTGCCTTTACCCTCCTTAAATTTATTTATATCAGGTGTTCCTTATTGACGCACATTACTGTATTGAAGCGTTGCCAGTGTTTGCTTACTTACCCCGAGAGCCGTCACCTCAGGCGACAAGCCCCGTACAACCACCGGACCAGTTCAAGGCACCGGCGTTGATAACCAGGCTTAGGATTTACCAGACATCTTGCGACTGATTAGTTAAATAGACTAGTCTGCCTCTCTCTCAGTGTTTGCTTACAATCACAGCCTAACAAGGGCCACTAAAAGTTATTAAGAGTGTGCAGGTGTATGTGGTAGATTTCATACAGAGCGGACTCGACATATATGACCACGTCCTAGGCGCATCCGCAGAATCTGCTAGTGTCATAGGTGATAATCTTAGAAACACTACCGGTAGGTACAGGTAGCAAGCATCCCCGCCAAGCCAATCCCGTCGCGTTAAGACTTTTAGGGTGACAGTTTTGCCTTTGAGGCGTACAAGTAGTCATAACACTTGACGGTTAGATTTTAGCCTACCAGCGCGTAAATACCAGCATGACTTCACATGTGAAATGTGCTCCATTCGCGCAACATCTAAGAGCGCATACGTATCTTACCTAATTTTACATGTACATGCAACATCCTAGTAATTTATCATGTTAAGCGGGTATTGTTTTTCATAAAATTAACTGAACAGTACTGACACAGTTTTTCCAATTAATTCCCTTTAAATTGATATTTTCATTCCGCATAAATTACCAGGTTATAATACTCTGGAAAATGATGCTTCCACTGGATTAGCTCTGAAAATAAATTTCATAGAACATAGGAAATAAATAGTTTTGGTTTGTAAAATCATCAAATGTCGTGGAAATTATTACAGTACCGGTAGTAACAGGTAAAAACGGTAGAGTAAACGGGTGGATGGGTTTTCCATTTCCCACCCAATACCCTCTGTTCGAGGTGGACGGGTGGGTAACCCGGGGTACATGTAATCCAACCCAAAAATATTCAAAACCTTGTATTCAAGATTTCCCATGAGCTCAGAACACTACACTCGGCCACACCTTCAAGTTTACTGCTGGCGCAGCGCATGCACTCGCCGCCATCTTCACTTCAAAGCGTATTTCCTACAACGACTTGGTTAGCTTCAAAACGGAAGTGCAAATGTGCAGTCCAGGGTTCCGTAAAAACCATTTTTGCTCGGCTACGGGATGCAAAATTGTATGTTCAGCCTACGAGAGTGTTGGTCTCGCCTGCACCAGAGTCGGGCTTGGGTTGTAGTCGGAGTGTAAAGTAGCTTACTTGTGTACGAGGTAAGAAATTTTAAAGTGAGTAAGACGGTCTGTGTTGCATCGGGGAAGGCCCACAGGCAAAAACCCCTTTCAGTTCTCAGTGACTACTCCGGTTCACCGTAGTGAACAAGGGAGGACCAACCATGGCCCGGATTCATCCTGGAGATCTCCACAGAGCCTTTCCTGGATCTATCCTTCTCCCTCATAGTCACAACCACTCACAGTCCGCGCTTCTCTTATTCAAGTGAATCTAGCTGGGATGACACTACCACCAGCTATGTCTCTTACTCCCACTTCATACCACGCTAGATATCAGTTCATATGCACCTTATACAATGTGCACCAGTACGACCGAGCGTCGACTGATGCCCTAAACCAGAAGTGTTAAAATTCTTGCATGTCGACGTCGGTGGCAGCCTCTTCTCCAGCAGCAACCGCAATTGCCGCACAGGCTACCGGTACTTCTTCAACATTCAGACGGCTACGTTGGCGCTCAAACTCTGCAGGGCCCAACGCCATCGTGAACACATCCGCGAGTTCTCAGCCCTCTGCACGTACACCACATCCAATTCCTTTGCTTGAACATACTCGTTGATGAACCGCGCGTGCTTGGCCATGTGCCGAACTCTCGACGTGTTGCCATTGCTGGCCACCACTGCCATAGTGCTCTGGTTGTCGCAATAAACCGGTACTTGTATGTGTTGACCACCGTAGCCGAGCTCCAGTAGAAGCTCACGCGCCCATACCACTATCTTGCTGCATTCACAGCATGCAACCAACTCTGAACTGCAGGTATCCTCTGTGACGCGTCTCTGACCGTGGCTCTTCCACATCCACATGTTACCATGTAAGCGCAGTAGGTAGCCCGTCACAGAACTGCTCGTCTCCGGGCACGACTGGTGATCGGCATCACAAAGGCGTCCATCACCGGGAGCTCAGGAGTCACTCGATACACCAATCCCATGTCCTTAGTGGCTAACGCGTAGCGCACGACTCGCAGTGCGGCTCTGTAGTTCTCCACGGTGTATGCGCTCATGTAACGCCCCAGTGTCCTAACTGCATTCGCAAGATCTGGTCGGGTACATGCTACCAGGCACTGCAGCGATCCAACAATCTCCTTGTATGGCAGTGCCGGGTCATTAATCTTGGCTTCATTTGTTTCAATCGCAGTTGGCTTTTCGTGGTGGAACTGAGGAGAGCGCACTGGTCGAGCCGACCCCAATCCAAACTTCTCCGCAAGTCGTTCAATGTAGGCCGTCTGGGACAAGCATAACATGCGTCCAGGCAAGTAGTTTACCTCCATGCCAAGCAGGTGATGCACACGACCAAGGTCCTTTAACTTGAAGCGAGCAGCAAGTTGTTTCACAACACAGTCGATATCAGAAAGGTTACCAGCAAGTATAATGTCATCGACATATACTGTAAGAAAGACAACACGTCCTCCACGGCGTCTCCAGTACACTCCAGCATCGTGTGTGCACTGCACGAACCCAAGTTCAACTAGCACCTTATGCAATGTATCATTCCAGATCTTGGATGCTTGTTTTAGTCCGTAAAGTCCCTTCCTAAGTCTGCATACACGATCTGTTCCGTCTTCGTATCCTTCCGGCTGCTCCATATAAATGACGACGTCAACTAACTCTCCGTTTAAAAATGCTGTGACAAAGTCGACATGCTTGCACTCCAGTCCCAGGAACATAGCTATCAGCAACACGAGTCGAACCGATTCAATCCGGACTACAGGAGAGTAGGTGGCCAGATAGTCTATACCAAATTTCTGCAGAAAACCTCGTATGGCAAGTCTGGCCTTCAATCGGTCCACTTCTCCTCTCTCGTTCCGCTTTACCACAAGTACCCAGACTGAAGTCAATATGTTAGCTCGGCGTCGTCCTTTCTTAGGTCTTGGTCGAGGCACGAGTTCCCAGGTTTCATTCTGCATCAGTGCCTCGTACTCCAAATCCATGGCGTTGCGCCAACCTTCCGCATATTCCGAAGCTGAGGCTTCCTTTCGAGTTGTTGGGTTCAGGATGTCATTCACCACCCCAATCAGCATGCACTGCATTAATGACATCGCCATCACCCACGTGTTAGGGTTGTACCAACTGCTTGATCGTCGTTGTCGCCCCGATCTACGTGGTGCTGCTGTTGGAACTTGAGTTGCTTGGACATGCGTCCTGCCACCAACTGGGTCCACAGTTATAGTACTAGCGTCAACACCATTACTCGCATCATAACCAGCTGCAACCGTGTTTGTTGCTCCAGGTCCGTTCATTTTCGTGCTCCCACTGACTCCAGCAACTTGTGAAACTGCATTCACATTCTGGACGGATACCGTGGCCAAGTT
The DNA here is from genome assembly GCA_012656075.1 of Phytophthora hibernalis. NCBI lineage: Eukaryota > Oomycota > Peronosporomycetes > Peronosporales > Peronosporaceae > Phytophthora > Phytophthora hibernalis. The sequence goes on from JAAKBF010000218.1 coordinate 127,730, forward strand.
CACTTTCCGTGGCACCACACGCCCCGCCATGACATGCATCGTACTCTAACGTTTCAATGTATTCCCAGTCGCTTTCATCACTGCTACTCATGTTCACATCATCATCTGCGTTGCCAACATCGGGTGTCAGACGCTTGTCCTCCAGGTCTTCGACATCAAATTCACTATCGGTGATTACTTGGTCAACGTGTGATGGGATGTCTGAAATAGACACATAAACAGTACATACGGGATTTCACTTGGCACTGCTATTTGCTTCCCATAGTACCGCCTAGCCATCAGCTTCTCCACGTAATCCCCCACTGCTACATTTTCACGAAAACGGACCGATCTTCGTTGAAGAATGTCCCCAGTCTCGAGGTCCAGCAGTCGGTAGCCTAAGGTCGATTCCGCCATGCCAAGAAACACTGCAGGTTTGGCTCTCATCTCTAACTTGTTGTTCTGTTTTGGCTTTGGCAGGTGGTGGTAAGCCACACAACCACACACTTTAAGGTCCTTCATGTCTGGTTTGCGGTTCCACAGCTTCTGGTGCGGAGTCATGTCCTTCAGGGCTTTCGTCACACTCATGTTATCAATGTGCACAACGTAATACAGGATTTCACCCCACAGACACACCGGCAAATTTGCAGCTTCTCGTATCGCGCGAACTTTGCTCAGAAGCTTACCATTCATCTTCTCCACTAAGCAATCCTCTTCCGGAGTGTATGCGTTTGTAGTTAGCAACCGAATCCCTTGATCACGGAAAAATGTTGTCAACTTGTGGTTCAAGAACTCGCCTCCTTGATCGCAAGAGAACATCTTCACCTTGAAGTCCTTCTCAAGCTGCCGGACTAGGGTAATCACATTGTATGTAGCTTCGCTCTTACTTTTCAGCAGAAACACCCATTTGAAGCGAGATGCCTCGTCCTGCACAAGCTGGAAGTACCGGGTGTCGTGATGCCAACATAACAGACGTCAGACATCAGGCGTGCAGCGCATTCTGTAGCACGTTTGCCCTGCTGGCGCTTGAACGCCATCCGCTTTGACTTGGCTTAGTCACAAGCCATGCACTTAAGAGGTGTCCGCTGAAAATCGTACAAGGTCAGACCATCCATCCCATCTGCTAAAATGTCCTTCACCATTTTCTTCATGGCCGCCTCGTTCAGATGAGCAAGGTTTAGGTGCCACTTCATGACAATGTTGTCTTCAAGAGTCTCCACAGATCGAGCTACCATTATCGAAATATTCAGCACAGAGCTAGCCTTCATCCAGTAAAACCCGTCTTCTTTCTTCTTGAACTCGAGACGAACACCCTCTTTATCAAATACTTACATCGTAGCCTCTCATCGTTTGTGTCTGAATACGATGGTTTCCAACCTTTTTGTTCTAGCAGGCGCTGACTGATCAAATTGGTCACACCTTCCGGCGCATAGCAAACCCCAGACAAATCGAGGAATTTTCCCTTGAGTACTTGCAGTCTTATCGGTCCCGAGTATTCATTCGTGTCCAGACCTCCCTGCCAATCCAAAGTCAGGAGTGGGTCTCTGACTAACTTCAGAAACGAGCCTCCGTTCATGCAGACATGAGCTCCGGCACCGCTATCAAGCATCCAATCATGGCTAGTGTTTACTGTAGAGTGATCATCATCTTTAATCCACGCCATTCGTATTGCTACTGGTGGGTTGTCCGAGTCACCAAGGTCTCCAGACCACACCAACTTCATCGATGTTTCTCCTTTTTCACTGCCTTCATTCTTCTGGTTAGCGTCGATGCCATTTTTCTCTTGCAAAGCTTTCCATCCAAAGCAATCCGCACGCAGATGACCTTTCTTCTTGCAAAAGAAACACCTGCGATTCTCTTGTATTGCCTTCTTGCCGCTGCCTCCTTTCTTCTTAAAACGTTTCTTTGGGTTTGGGGAAGCAGCTCGTTGGGACGTCACCCTCGTGGCTTGCAACGCTCCCTCCTTGTGTTCCATCGCAGTGGCACAAGCTCTGTCTGTCTCTGCTTCGCCAAGCAGGACATTTACTACTGTGGAAAGCTCAGGTGCAGCTTCACCAATGTTGTTCCGGTTGAACATGCGAACTACATTGCGATGAGAGTCAACCACACCTTGGAGAATAACATTGACCATTTCGGCGTCGGTGACGGCCGCGTTCATATTTGCTAACTGACGTCTCATGGTTTCCAGCTTTTCGAGATATTTCTCCGTCTTCACCAGTTGTGAATTTGGCTGCCTACAAATCACGTCCAGGTCGAATCTCACTAGCATGAGCACGTTTGGTCTTGTCTTGCTCGAATGTATTCCACATTTCACGCGCAGTCATTATCCTGCATACTTTCTTCGAGTCTTTAGGAAGCATGCCAAACAACAAGGCGTAGCGTGAGAATTGATTTCGCTCGACCCATTGCGGACTGTTTGGTTCATCCGCTGCGGTACCACCCACCACTTCCCAGCAATCGTGTTGGATAAGAAAGCCCTCGATCTGAGCATGATACAGATCGAAGCCTCCTTCTTCGGTGTACTTCGGTGGTTTCGAGCCACACACGCGCCGCGTCCTGGCTCCACCAGTTGCCGCTTGCTGTTGGGTCTGCTGCTGTTGACCAGCCCCTTGTGTATTCGGACCAGTCCCTGGTTGGTTCTGTCCAGCTACTGGTATATTCACTCCAGCTAAGTTCGCCGCCATGTTGACTGCGAGAGCCGTCGGCAACGACTGTCTTAACTACTCGCACAAAGCTTGGCTACGTCCGGACTAAAATGCCCGATACGCACGTTTTGGGCTCAGAACCTACGAGAGTGTTGGTCTCGCCTGCACCAGAGTCGGGCTTGGGTTGTAGTCGGAGTGTAAAGTAGCTTACTTGTGTACGAGGTAAGAAATTTTAAAGTGAGTAAGACGGTCTGTGTTGCATCGGGGAAGGCCCACAGGCAAAAACCCCTTTCAGTTCTCAGTGACTACTCCGGTTCACCGTAGTGAACAAGGGAGGACCAACCATGGCCCGGATTCATCCTGGAGATCTCCACAGAGCCTTTCCTGGATCTATCCTTCTCCATCATAGTCACAACCACTCACAGTCCGCGCTTCTCTTATTCAAGTGTATCTAGCTGGGATGACACTACCACCAGCTATGTCTCTTACAGCCAACAGCATTTGCATGGTGTTTTAAGCTTATCACAAGTAAGAGAGTTGCTAGGCTCAAAGAGTTCAAAACGGCTATCATGCAGACTCTGTTCGAGGCTGTAACCAGTAGCCAGCCAGAATCACCGCCAGAATCATCAAAAGATACATGTATTAAAATTTAACCTCATCTCATTTTTACTTGACGTTTTTTTTACAAATCAATTAGATAAAATGTAGAATATTAGGCTAGGTGATAAATCCAAACCCGGACTCACCCACAATTATTAAAAGAACCCTGGAGGAATATAACCCACCCCGGAGATTTTGGGGTGGGGGATTGCTCTATTCCCACTTTACAGTTTAAAAATCCGTTCCGCAACCCTGGTGCAGTCGAGGTTGCGTGCGTACCTAGAACGGAGCGATATTAATAGCAATGGGATAAACAGCAGCGACGTCCGTGGGTTCTGTACTTTCACTCGACGCCTGTGGCACAGGCTGTGCGGGTGGTCCTCGTCTTGAAGATACCCCATGAGCTCACTCTGGTGGACTTTTGGTAGTGCACTGCAACCTTGTTTAGCAAAGTACTGGTAAGAATGCTGTTTCAAGATCATGTGCAGCAGCTTTACTAACTTGCGAAGATTTTGACAACAGCACTGTTGTACATATATATTCCCAAGAGCATACGCTCCTACCGGTAGTAATTAATTATCTTTGCTTCCTACTAGTAGCTACCAAGTGCAGCAATCACGACGCGGCAGAAAACTAACACCGACATACGTAACTACTGCCGAGGCTTGACGAGCTCAGATACCGCTTACTTGAACACCTTGGAGTCGGCGATGGGCTTGCCCTCCAGCTCGTCCTCGTTGCACCAGTACGCGGTCACGCGAGCCTTCGTCTCGTCGTTCAGCTCCGCCTTCTTCCACGTGTAGTACTCGGCGTCCGGGTTGGCCTCGATCATGTGCTCAGCCGAGTCGCCACGGAACAGCCAGCAGCCCGTGATGATGATGTCCGAGCCCTCAGCACCGCACACGTCCATCACGCCGAACGCGTACTTGCGCATGGCCTCTGAGCGCTGCAGGAAGCCGCCCACGGCGTTGCACGTCATGAACATCTTGGTGTTCTCCTTGTTGTAGTTGTAGTCGCAGAACCACAGCGAGTAGCCCTCCGTGTCCAGGTGCTCCCAGAACCACGTCATGGCGTCCGCCAGGTTCCTCGCGTTCGAGTATTGCACCTTCCAGCCGTCCAGGTTCATCGACGCGGGCTTCTCGCGGTTCAGCACGGCGAGCGGGTGCTCCACCTTCTTGGGCTTGGGGCCTCCTCTTTGGGGGCGGCCTTCTCCTTCTTCGGGGTGGCCTTCTTCGCGGCCTTCTTGCCAGACTCGTCGCCCTCGGCGGTCAGAGCCACGTCAATGAGCGGCACGTCGCCAACCACAGCCTGGAACTCGGGCTGGTTCACCAGCGTCGAGAACCAACGGTTCACGGCCGAGTACGGCTTGCGGAACTCCTTGTCCAGCACGAACTTGAACGGGTACACCAGAGCAGAGGCAATGAAAATGTCGGCCAGAGTGATCTGCTCACCCACAAGGTACGTGCGCAGGTGCAGGTGGTTCTCCAGAGACTGGAGGGCCTTCTTCACGTCCGCCTTGGCCTTGGAGAGAGCAGCAGCGTTGAACTTGCTGACTCCGAGGATCGGGTGCACCCACACCTCAAGAGGCACCTCCAGCTCATTGGCGGAGAAATCGATCCAGGAGTCCACCTGACCCGACTCGAAGAAAGTCTTGCCGTACAGGTTGGTGTCCTGACGCAGACGGGCGACGTAGCGGGCGATGGCGCCGCTCTCAAAGATGCATCCCTCGTCCGTCTCCAGGATCGGCACCTTGCCAGCCGGAGTCTTGGCCTTGAAGACGGCGGACTTGAGGTCCTTGGCCATGTCGAAGGCAGGCAGCTCAATCTCCACGCCGTTGAATTCGGCGGCGATGAGCACCTTGAAGACACGGTAGTTGCCGGGGTACGTGTAGAGCTTCTGCTCAGCAATTGACATCCTGTGAGACCCAATAGTCAAACTATATGTAGCAAGAGCAGCACTTGCGTACCATGTTCACAGTCTAGGAAGAATGAAAATGCGATCAGAGGCCAAAACGATTGGATCGCTGTTGCTCTGAGTTGTGTAAACCTACATCATGTTTACTGTGGTAAGTTTTAGGGACCTATTAAGGGGTGCAGGGGCTGGTTGGCTGTTACAGAGTATGCTCAGAGGCGACGCTAATCTGTAGTGAACCTACCTTGATTACAGTGGGATCTTTACGCTAAGTCGCTTTCGCAGCGTCGCTGGACTGGACTAAATGCTGCCAGGCTGCTATGATAGACGGTATGCATCTAATAGCTCCTGTACGATGCCGACCAAAGCAAACAGTAAAGCAACCTGCCAGTCCACAACTTGTAGCCCAAAGATTCCGCCTCTGAGGCCTTCTCTGCCGGTGCTCGGATTTTTGTGGGAGCAATACGCCCAGCTTATGGCCGCAACGCAAGTCGCGCAACTTAACCGCAACCTGCGCAACTTAAACCCGTAACCGGCGCTGGCTCCTTGTCTGGGCACTTGACGAAAGAGACGAGCGGCAGGAAGCGCCGCGACGACGACAGGCCCAGAGAAGCGCTCAGTCCCCTCTTCGCTACACACGTCGCCAGGCCTTAGCGCAGCCTCCCAGACGCCAGACGCCCCATGGCCAGCAGAGACAGAGACAGCGACGGCCTCCGCGTGTCGGAGCGCCAGCCCATACGCAGCGGCCCCTCCAGCTCCCACCGCCCGCAGTCCCACCGCCCGCACGCGCCGCCTCCGCCGCCTCCGCAGCGACTGCAGCAACAACAACTCGACCACCGGAGCGACGCCGACTACGAGCGGCAGATGCCAGGCGGAGACGCGCCCTACTACGTCCGCACGGACAGCGCACCCAACGCCCAGGGCTACCCCAACGGGATGCTAGAAGCAGGGTACGTTATAGAAGGTAGAGACTGGAGTATGGTGGTATTTATTATTTGTGCTGTTTTTGATCTTGTAGTAATGGCTACTCGTCCATGAAAACGCCGATTGAGCTCAAGCGCGGCTCTAAACAAATGCGTTCTGTAGATGAGAGCTCCGAGGACAGCTTCGACAACGGCAGCTACGTGACGGACAAGATCCAGGGTGGCCCCAATGAGGGAATCGGCTGGTTCCACGCCAAGATCAAGGTCGAGAACACCATCCACTGGGCCAACAACTACAAGATCCAGACCTTCATGTTCTTCATTTTCATCTGCGGAGCCGCGCTCACCGTCGCCTTCGCGGACAACGACGCCGAGGCCTCGGTGGGCCTTGTTGCGGGCAGCGTCATAACGCTCTTTTGCTGCTCGGCAGTCGTGTACACGTTCTTGACGCGCCCGACGTGGCGGAAGCATCCGAACCCCATTATCTTCTTCCGCAGTATCTGCGATATCTGCCTCGTGGCGGTTCTGCTCATCACTGAGCTATACAAGTGCGGCAATGGCGACTGCTCGAAAACGCTTACCGGAGCGTCCTGCACGGCCACAGCAGCGCTTACGCAGTTTTTCCTCTGGACGTCTGAAAGTTGGTTCTTCGTCATGGCCATCGATATGCTGTCGTCGCTGCAGAGTCCTTTCACCGACTACAAGACTAATGTTCGCCGCTACCACGGATTCGTGTGGGCAACAGGTACGCTTGTGGGCGTGATATTATAATCAGTGGAGATTTTTGAGCTAACTAAACTGGGTTGTTGTGGCGTCAGGTCTCATCACGTGCATTCTGCTGGTGTCCATCCCGGATTTTGCTGGTGAGTCCGAATTTGGATACTGCTGGACAGCGAGCAAGAGCAAGTTGCGCCATGATAACAGTGAGAGCTCCGGTTCGAGCGACACCGGCAATCTTTGGAACCTCAACTTTCAGTACGTTCGCACCTACTTTACTATGATGCTGTGCCCCCGTTATTGGATGTTTTTGACGTGGTCCTTGTTTCTTTGTGTGCGAGCAGGTCATGGCTTCTTTTCTACATCTGGCTCATTCTGTACTGGGTCTACGCCATCACGTACGTTCATAGTGCGCTGAAGTGGAGGCATTTGTGAAACTGTATTAACTTAACTGTATTTGGTATTCTCGGCATTTCATATACAGTGTTATCTACTGGGCGTACAGACGTCTGAACTCCGGTCTGTCAGAGACGTTGCGAATGCGCCTTCGCGTGCTACACTCGGTCACAATGTATGTAATCTGGGGTATTCTGCAGCTGGCAACTTGTTTCTTACTAAAGTGTTTTGTTGATTTGGATGTCTGTAGCTATGTGATCGCCATTATCATTTACTGGGGTCTTTCATTTTGTATCTACGTGCCATTCCTGGTTCAAGGAGACACACGATCTAGCTGGGTGGAGCAGATGATGAACTTTATGATCACCTGCAAGGGTTACTTCGACTTTGTGGTCTGGTTCCAGATGAACGATTTTCACGATGCCTTGAAAAAGGCAAGGGGAAGAAGACGGACGTCGATGTGGATGTGGATCTCAGTCCGCAAGTGAATCTTGCTTTGCGTTGCGAAGTGTTGTATTACACCACGACAGGTATTATTCAGGCCGTGCGTGACACACAGCACTTGCCACCTGGAGCCAATCAGCAGGAGTTATATCTGCAGCCGCAAGGCACTGAGGACAACCGCGGGTCGCTTGGTGTTGATGAGTACATGATCCGAACCCGCCCGAAGGCTGCGCTTGGAAAGGGCACGTTATTTATTGACTACTGCCCCCATACTTTCCAGACTATCCGTGAACACTTCGGTATCGATACAAACCAGTACATTGAGAGCCTGAGCCGAACCACTAAGGAACGCCTGAGTGAAGGCGCCAGTGGTGCCTTCATGTTCTTCTCTCACGATCAGCAGCTGATTGTGAAGAGTATGAGTGATGAAGAATCAGTGTTCCTGCGTTCAGTGGCTGCGGAGTACGCATCCTTCTTGCTCACAAACCCGGACAGCTTGTTGACGCGATTCTATGGATGCCACGCGATTCGGCTTTACGGCAACACGTTTAATTTCGTGGTAATGGCCAACCTGTTTAGCACTGAAAAGGTGATTCACCGTCGCTATGACATCAAGGGTTCCTGGGTGAACCGCAGTGCGAAGCACCCTTCCAAGGGCAAGAGAGTCACGTGCCGTCACTGTAATGCAAAGTATGTTTTTGGCTCGACAGACGCTGAAAACTGCCGCGCGCGGGTTGGTCGCCACGAACCTAACGTGATTTTGAAGGACAATGACTTGACCGCTAAGGTTCGACTGGATCCTAAAGTGGCTGAGGAGCTGTACGACCAGGTGGTTAAGGATGCCAATTTCCTCTCTCGACTGGGAATCATGGATTACTCGCTTTTGCTGGGTATTCACAACGTGGAATACATGGTGAATCCCGATTTGGAGGAGGAGGCTCCAGTTGTTCCGCCCAAAGATGCGGTCGGAACAAGACGCCGTACCATCAACAACTCAACGATGAACGGCGCTCCTCCGATTAGAGATTCCAAGCCTGTCACTCACCTCCCGCGTGTTGCCACGGGTACACGCCGGGCTAATACTGTCGTTGGTCCATCGATCTACTACTTCGGACTCATCGACATCCTGCAGACGTGGAACATGGACAAGAAACTGGAGCGGTTTGCCAAGACCAAGATGCTCGCGAAGGACCCTGACGGTCTGTCGGCCATTCCTCCGGCGGCGTACTGCGAGCGCTTCAAACGGAAGATGGGCGAGATCCTGTCTGTGACTACCCGCGACGAGTACGCCGAGTGCTTCGTGGGCGAGCGAAGAGTAAGCAACAGCATCAACGGCGCAGCAGACCCGAACCGACGTTTTTTTAAACCGTGAGGCCTTGGTGGGAAACGAAGGCAATGGTGACGCCCCACCGAGGGCCCGCCCTCACGGAACGAAGGAAGCTCCACCCCCTACTACCTGGGTTTTTATGTTGACGAAGTGCTGCTGCCGGTCAGCGGGTGTATTTTAGATCAAAAACACAAGCAGCAAGCACCAAGTCCAAGACGCAAGTGACTAACCAGCTAATCAACCAACCGATAATAAATCGAGCCATGCAGTTTTGATATTTGCCATCTCTCGTCTATCCGTTGAAACACCCGCAGCATGACGCGAGTCACGCTTGACGAGCTCAAAAACCACAACCTCTTTAGCCGTTTTTGGCGGGAAGACCCAAACGTCTTGAGCTCACTATGCCTCTCAGCCGAAACCTATTCGAAAACGGTACCTTTCCATGGCATCTCGCAATGACCGCAGCAACCGCCGCCCAGTTCGCAACGCGCTGCTCAAGTGGCAATTGCAGCAGGACCAGCGCCGTCTGCGGGAGGTGCAGCACCGACTCATGCGCATGGCGGCTCCGTCCCCGGCGTCTTCTCTGGGCGTGGACAGCTCCGTGGACCGTCGACCAACCGTTCGGAGACCGCGTCCAATGCGCCACGACCCGGAGGAGGACGCGCTGATGTCACTCATTATGGAGCGAGAAGAGAGAAGCATCCACGTCCAATCAGACCGAGCGCCCAGTGTCGAGACTCAAGTATCCGTCCGTGCTGCCGCCTTTACGGCGCTTGGAGCCGAAAGCTCCTAGTAATACTCCAGTGAAAAACGTGAATTTACGACCTACAGGACAGAAACTCAATGCTGCAGGAGACTTTTACTCCCCGTGAGACCTCAAGAATCGTCCTTGAACAGCTCGACCTCGGAATTCCGACAGAGTCTGGCCTTTTCGAGGATCAAAGCCCCGACACCGATGCGGTTGGTGGGGGCGACGGCTCCTTTGTCTCCGAGGAACCCACTTCGGTATGACCAGATGAAGACACCGGACAGGTGGCGCACGACGGCGATGAAATCCAACCAGGAAGATCTCAACGAGTCCACGGTGAAGAGATGGGACGAGGAAGACACCGCGCAAGCAGACCGGTTGTTGGAGAAAGCTTCGAGAGAGGGAGATACTGAAGCATTGTGGGGCGATTTATTTTACGGCGCCAAGGCTCCGCGGGCTAATACTAACCAGAAGAACCCAGAGCAGCCTGAGGTGTACTCGACGAGTAATTTTCCTAGATCAAATCCACATAGCACCTCACCTCTGAAGACGAGTATCGTCGACAATGGACTGCTGAAGAGTGAATTATCCGCGATGTCTACCACTAAGCCGTCCACAATGCAGCATAGCGATATTGGATCACGTGCCACTGATTCGAATGGAGCAACAGCTCCAACTTCGATGCAGACCATTGCTGAAATGCTTGCGTCCATGGAAAAATCAACGGAAGTCGAGCCAGTCAACGGGGATCTCGTCGCTGGTGATGATAAGGACTACAATGGTTCTAGCAGTGGTGGTGACAGAGAACAATTTTCAATTGGCGAAGAGTCTGCTGGCGATTGTACTTTCGTGCAAGTTGGTTTGCGTAGTGCAGACTTTCCGCTGTGGAGTATGATCGTGGTGTCAACCTGCTTGGTGGTCGGGACTGGTGGTTTTTTATTGAGGAGCTCATGAGCTTGATGGGACTGTTCTCGAAAAACACGCCATTCATATTGTCGAAGGCAGAGCAAGAACGGATGCGTGACCGAGTAGGCGCTCTGCATCAGGAGCTACAAGGTTACCAGCATTCAACCTCCGATATTGAAGTGAAATCTCAGACAGCCTTAACCGAACTGCAACGCCACATGGAAAGGATTCGGCTAGATCGCGAGAAGCATCAAGACATGCTCGCGACCGAAATGCAAGACCTGCGTCGCCATATCCTACACGTAACACGTGAATTGGTTACCAAGGAGCGAAAGTCGATTCAATCCCAGCTACAACAATTGGTAAAAGTTCAGATTATTAACGAAGATGATCACAGAGCGATAGCTGAAAGTGATGTCGAGAACAAAAAGGAGCCGGAAAAACTACCGAAGAACAGAAGGAAACGACAATTGAGGATCCGGCCCAAAGGGAATCAGTTGAACTATTACGAGAATCGAGCTCGGATTCCTCTTCTGACACCCAGCCAACTCAAGACGACTACATTTATTCTGCACCGCTCGATGATAAACGAAGTCAAGAACAGGGGATCATGCCATCCCCAGCAGTGATTGAGGAAGCTGTTGTCTCTGTGCAAACGGTCCAAATCGAAGATGTGCCAACTGAGACTGAGAACACGATTACTAAAGAAGGGGCCGTGGCTCCATCGCAACCATTTGTTGGATTAATTGTCGATTCTCAAGGAATTGATCATGCCATTCAAGTTGAACCTGTTCCTCAAGTCATCGTCGAGCAGATCATGGTCGAGCACGTCCAAGAACCTGTTGTAGTACCTCTATCGGAGATCGACCATGATGAAATCAAAACCGACATTTCTGTTGCACCTGCACCCAAGGTGACTATCATCACCAAGCCACCACGGAGTACGTCCGGAATGTCGTGGGATAGTATCCTTCTACTGGTGGGTATCATGTTTCTCGCAGCTTGTATTGTGCTTCGCGTGTACAACATCAACCGTCGCAAGAGGTGGTTCGAAGAGCGTCGGAAACGGAGGAACCAGCGAGCTCTGCTGCTAGCCCAACGGCGAGCTAGGGCGATGGCGGATAATCAGGATGATAGTGACGAGTGGGATGGCGATGAGACGGATGGTGGTGTTGAAGAGGTAGCGCTCATGACACCTGTACGTGATAGCGAAGTCGATGAAGCAACTTCAGAGCTGCAGCGCCAGTCACCAGAGATTGACACCGACTTTGATGACCAAAACGATGACGAGCGGGTACCATACTCTCCAGCTGAAGTCTATCGCACCGAGGTGAGTCTGCTCGAAACTTGTTTGAAAACTAAATTACCCATCGATCCCTAACTTTTTTATGAATTTTCCACAGCAACGAGCTACGAGCAGTACACAGTCGAGCACTAAAAGGAGTTTTAACCATAGATCCCCACTGCTTCACCGTCAACGCAGTCCTGCCCAACGCCGGCATCGCCCACAGTACTAGATACTTCGAAGTACTACACATTGAGGCAAGTCGACACGTAAAATAGTATTTCAATCTCTTCTTCAGGAGGGAAGACCCAACTACTGATACCATCATTCCGTCACACAAGTATATCGTCAATCACAATTCCGAGATGTTAGGGCGAGTAACACGTCGCGTGACGCCCCGCCGCGCCTTCACCTCCGCCACACGAAGCGACGACAACGTCAAAGGCACAGAGTCACTCTACTTCACCACGCGTAGGGCGAGCATTAAAGCGTAGCAACCACGTCCCACAGCCCCAAAACTTGACTATTGTTCTTTATCGTAGGCGACAACATTAAAGGTCGAGAGGTGCTGGAGGAGTTCGGGATGGTCTCGGCCGTGGCTGTGCGCTCCAAGTCTGTAATCAGTGACATGTATGTGGCTCTGGCGGGGCTGGTCGGAGGTAAGCCTACGAGAATGGTGAAAAGGTGGGCTTGAGGGTTTTCACGGTTTATTATTTTTTGTTGTTTTGTGATCATTTGTAGGCGAGGCGGCGTCGTACACGTCGTTGATGAATGAGACGATGGCGGAGGCGGTGCACCGGGTGCAGTTTGCGGCCAGAGCTCAGGGCGCCACCGCGGTGATCAACGTGCGCTTCGATTCCAACACGACCATGAACCGTCTGGTGTTTGGCATGCATTGCTCGGTGATCTGTTACGGGACGGCGGTAAAATGCCGTTCTCTTAATGAGACGACCCAAAAGACGCCGCTGATTGCTACGGAGAAGTAGCGAGGCAGCGGAGAAAATAGAGTTGATTGCTGAAATGCAGGAGTGGTGATGTCATTTTTTGCCTGGAGGTTTGTGGTGGTGCTTAGGATGTCGACGACCAGCACTTGCTTCGCGACGACGCAATGCAGGTTTATTGGCTTCTGCTAGCGGCAGAATTGAGGCGGAGTGCGCACCGAGCACGTTTTCCAGGAAATCGCGCTCGCTTGCAGCTTGAGCGAGACGGTTGTTGGAGTTGTTGTTGAGCGAGGTGACGTTGACTTTGCTCTCGTATTTTTCCTTTGTCTTCTTTGATATAAAACCACCTCCGAGGAACAGGCCGTTGGCTGTGGCACAGGAAAACAACTCGCGTTGCCGGTTACCCAAACGTCTTCGGACGTGCTCGCTATCGTCGTCTGCGTCTGAGCTGTCCGGTAAGTCTTCATAGTTGTTTGTGGACAGTGCTTCTTCACATTCGATGGTATCGGATTTCTTGTCTTTTGCAGGCGATAACGACAGCACCCGAGCGTCGAAGTTGAGTGTGGTCATGGTGGGTCGTTGTGAGTGGTCTTCCTCCACCAGGAACTTCTCGTAGTGAACCTGCAACGGAACCAAGGTCCTCGCAGCTTTTCGTTCATCGGTCTCACCCCACAGGTTTTCTATACTGTCGAGAGCTAACACATTTGTTGATACAGTTCGAGGGTGCTTTTGGTGATGCGGTGTTTTCGAAAGCTGATGCTGAAGCACCGTACGTGTGTACGCTTGTTGTTTTTGCAAGATTCCCAGTAACTCTTGTTTCCTCTCGTTTTCCAGCTTCTTTTCGCTGCTACCACGTTCAGCTTGAGATCCCGGAGCTGCCGAGTTGTAGTAAGCGGAATACGTGTGGCTGCCCCACTGACATCCAGAAACGATCTCAGGTTTTGCTCATATCCATGGAAGCTATTGTCTCGCTGCTGTTGGCGCTTTAGATCATCATCACGCATTTGTGTCAAGGTTTTGATCGAAACAGGACTGCGCCCTACATCGTCAAGACTTAGCTGGAAGCCATCAGGATCGGAAATATGTTCTTCGTCAAGGATTTCAGTCAAAGCCTTCAACACCGCTGACTTGTCGAATTTGATTTCTTCAATTGCTGGTTCTGGCGGGCCATCATCTGGAGGGTGCTCGTGCTCCAAAACACGACGCAGTAAATTTCGAGCTTGTTCCTCTCGCTTGCGTGGGTGTGTTGACGGCGCTAAGATGCGTTTTGCCTTCAGAACGATGAAGATTAACTGCGTGTTTATCAATGGGCTACATGTATACTGTAGTATATCTGAAAAACTACGACTGCACCTTAACGCTGCGCCCGCTAGTGCGTGAGTTGGATGACTCCGGAAGTAATGTTTCACGCGTGCCCCCAGCAAAAACTCAAGCGGTACATGATCGTTTGCATTCGTCTCGGGCGACATCAGTTTTCCATTCGGCAGAGGTACAACGTGAAGATGGTCAAACAACTATTTCCATTGCGGGCAGTTTCTTCGACACGAGACACAACCAGGGTACCATCACAGGAATTAGCCGCTGAAAAATAGAGAGTCCTATCAACGCTCATGTCATAAACCAAACAGACTTTGGAGACGTGGTGGAGGAGTTGGCTGAGTTGTAAATGACTGGATGTTGTACGAGCCCCAATGATATAGCTGAAAAGGAGGGCGCCGCAAATTTGAGAACCGCCTTCGCCTCGAAAAGCCAACGCAAGTACGTATTTGAAGTAAGACCGTATTCGACTACTTACACGATGGAGACCAACGATGAAATACTCGTTGCTCAAATTCTCTAGGTGTCGCGATGTGTTCTGCTGCTTCTTGTTCGTAGTCTACTGGATTGGTATGGTAAGGATTTTTAATTTTTCGTATCGTCACGCGAAGCCTCGAGTTTCTTCTTATCTAATGTTGAAATGCGTGCTTTCATTTCTTAGATTGTGGTTGCTATCGTCGCTCTACAAACCGGAGAACCTCTAAGGTATGCAGTTTTACTGACCTCAAGCACTTTTGTAGTTTTCTTACGGTTTATCTTTGTGAACCAAACAGCCTTCTTTACGGAAAAGACTACAACGGCAATGTTTGCGGTGACGGAAACTACTCCAACGCAAAATTCACGACATACCCGCGGCTCAATGAAGATCTTCTTCTTGTTGCAGCAAATGGAGTATCCGCTACTAGTGCCAAGTTCTTTGGTGTCTGCGTAGAAAGATGTCCAATGGCTGGGTCGAAGACTTGTACATACGGTGGCGAAACCTGTTGGGCGGTAGCCCAGGATACTGAACCAGCCTTCTTCCGTTGTCTACCCGTAACCTCTACGAATGAGACGATACTTGAAGAGGTCTGCATTGACCCGGAGGGTGCCAATCCGTCTTGCACCGTGGACTTGTTTGAAGCTGGCAAATGTGACACTGTCTGCAATACCAAACGGACGCACAAGGCTGTGTGGGAAGTTGAGGCCACCGGACAAACGAACCCGTTGTTAAGCCAATTGCAAGGTAAGCTACAGGTGCTAGGACGGTTTTTGAACGACATGTATGCTGCACGTTCGGTAGTTCTCCTTGTCGGAGGCCTTGGAGCTTTGATCCTCGGCGTGATTTGGCTAATCGTGTTGCAGTTTTTCGCCGGCTGCGTCGTATGGCTGACGTGCTCGCTGGTGCTTATTGGACTCGTGCTGATGAGTTTGGTTTGCTCCGTGCGCTCGGAGCTGATCTCCTCGGAACAACTAGGCAGTTTATCGTTCTTGAACGCCAGTACTATCGATAGTACCGTTCTCGCAGCGGAAAGTGATGAGAACACGAAACTACAGTTCAAGGCAGCGGCGTACGTTTCTTGGGTCGTCACTGGAGTTGTCTTTTTGCTGCTGATTGAAATGCGCAAGCGCCTCAAAATTGCCATCGCGATCGTCCGCGAGAGCTCCAAGGCAATTCAAAACTACCAATGCTTTTGATTTGGCCTGTTGTTCCAACAGCATTTTTGTTGGGCTTGTGGTTTACAGCTTAGCTGTAGCTGCCTACCTCTTGAGTTCGGACGATTTGACTTCGGTCGTGAAGGAATCCGCTGCGGCTTTCAATGCGACGAGCGAATTGAGCGCTGCTGAAGAGCTCCCAGCCAAACAATTGCAGCAGGTGCTGCTAGCCTTTCACGTATTCGGATTCCTGTGGACAAATCAACTTTTGCAAGCCATTTCAGTTTGTGTTATTGCTGGCAGTGTCGCACAATTCTACTGGACTCCGCCATCTGATAGCGGAAAACGTGAACTCGAAGCAAGCTTTCCGATTACACGGGCTCTCAGATACACATTACGCTTCAGCCTCGGATCGCTTTGCTTCGGCTCATTCATTATCGCATTTGTGCAATTCCTACGAATCATGCTGGAGTATCTCGATCGAAAGTAAGTCGATCGTGATGTTATACTTGCTAACACCGCACAACGACTAACTTTTTCTACTTATTGCGTGCAGTACCAAGCAGCTTCAGCAGGCTAATCGAATCGTTAGAGTGGCATTGCTTGCAGTAAACTGCTTGTTGTGGTGCTTTGAGAAGTGCATCAAGTTTCTCTCAAAAATGCCTACATCCTGATTGCGATGAAAGGCAGCTCATTCTGCGCAGCGTCGGCGCATTCGTTCAAGCTCATCTTCAAAAATATGGCGCGTGTAGCAGTTGTGAACTCGATCAGTTTCTTCCTGCTGTTCCTTATCAAGCTGACGATCACTCTCGCGGTCGGACTGGTAGTGTTTGCACTGCTATCCTCGTCGTCGTCCTTGTCGTTGTCAGCGGACCAACTTTCACTGTTGGGTGGCGCAACCGTAACATCTCCATTAGCTCCGGTGGTTGTGGCTTGCGTACTTGCCTGGCTTGTGGCTTCCGCTTTCGTGAACGTCTACGATGCAGCTATCGACACTATTTTACTTTGCTTTTGCGAAGACACCGAGCAGCACGGCGACGGTGCCAGTGAATTTATGAGTAAGGATCTTCGGCGCATTATGGGTGGAGATGCTCTACACGCCGAACCAAAGCATCAGTTGATTCATGTTTCGCCTCGAGGCGAGGAAAAGAGTGCAAGCCCGCCTAGTAGTCCGACAAGACAAATTGCAGCAACAGAGGAAACCATCGTAGATAGGATGGAGGAAACAGATATTTAGGTAACAGTTAGGTAGGATTCTAACGATAAGTTCATGCATGATGAAGCTACTAAGCAGCAATAGAGATAATTCTTTCATTGAAGCTTACATGGCTAGCTATCAAAAACTAAGGTCGAGTAGGCACAAACGGCCAGCTTTTTGCGCCACGTGACTTTGTGCTTGTCACGCTGCTGCTGCTCGAGCCGCTTGAGTTCTTCACTAGACTGAGCTCGTCTAATCTGGTCTTCTTGACAGACTCGAGCCATCCAAGCTGCATACGCTTGCTGGTTCTCAACCTCGGAACGACCGCGTTGGATGTAAGACTTTGGCATTGTCTCCGTACATGCGGCCTTGCGAGTTTTGTCCTTCGTTTTTGGATTCACGTGCAAAGATGGAGGTTTGCGCCACGGCTTTGGCTGGTAGCAGCAACGATGCGTGAGCAAGTAATAGAGCAATACCCGAAAAATGTGACGCGTGCCTCAACTTTGTCCCCTTCTGTTTGCTGCTGCTTCCTTGCACTTCGAGCTTGGTTCCTTTTTCTTCGAAGCCAATCCTTAAAAGCCGCATCGATCTCCTCTTGTTTACTGTCTTCAGCGGTATAATCAACCTCTTGCTCACAAGCGTACTTGCTAACGCGCGTCTTCTTCTTCAGCCAGAGCTCGTACGGGACGGACTTGCGGATCTACAGTACAGTCAGCAGCAACAGTGAGCTACTCGAAGCAGTTCCTTCAATGGCTTTCAATACCTTCAGTATCTGGTGACGACACGCGTCCTCCACGTCTACAGACTCAAAGCGCTCCTGCCAGTGCCAGGTCTGCGTCGCCATGGTTGTCACCGGGTGCTAAATGCGTGCCCATCATGTTGATGTAGCCATGTCAAGCGTAGCCATGTCTAAAAAGCTAAAAACCTCGTTCAAATGGGTTCCCGCCCATCTCTCAAGGTTTTATCACTTTCCGCGGGGTTGCGTGCGCCACACCATATTCTCTGGCTCCCCCTTCCGCCAGTGGCAGCTCTGCATTCCAATCCAATCGACCAACCGTAGCGCACCTGCAGGTACGCCAATGAGAGCGCTTGGCTGGTCTTTTCCGCCTATGACAAGCTGCCTGTGTCACTGACGTCTCCTAATGTGCATGTGTCTTCCCTCTCGTGATGCCTCCTCCCCGTCCTAACGCAGCCATGTCGAGCGACGGAGACGCCAACGCCAACAACGCCAACCTGCAGATGCAGTTGCAGCTACAGAACCAGCGCGCGCAGATGCAGCAGCAGCAGCTCCAGCTGCACGCCTTCTGGCAGCACCAGATCGCCGACATCTCGCAGATCGACGCCAACGCCTTCGACTTCAAGACGCACCAGCTGCCGCTCGCGCGCATCAAGAAGATCATGAAGACGGACGAGGACGTGCGCATGATCAGCGCCGAGGCGCCCGTGCTCTTCGCCAAGGCCTGCGAGATGTTCATCCTCGAGCTCAGTCTGCGCGCATGGATCCACACGGAGGAGAACAAGCGCCGCACGCTGCAGCGCAACGACATCGCCATGGCCATCACCAAGACGGACGTCTTCGACTTCCTCATCGACATCGTCCCGCGCGACGACATCAAGCCGGCCAAGAAGGTGGCACCCTTCAGTTAATACCTGTAGGAACTGATAGGAAGCTCATTTCTTGCTGTTGTTGTGCTGTTTGATGTAGGGACCCGTGGACCCGCAGGCCGTGTACCAGCAGCAGTTGCAACAGCAACAGGCTGCGATGCTACAGCAGCTCCTGCAGACCCAGCAGAACGGCGCCGCCGCTGCCAACCCCGTGCAGTGGCCCAACCAGCAGCTGCAGCAGCAAATGCTCCAGCAGTACCAGCGCATGCAGTCCATGCAGCAGAACGTGGCGGCAGGCGGAGCCACGACGCCGTCCAACGGCGCGCTGCCCAACCTGTCACCATCGGGCAGCGACGCGGTTGGCCAGACCTCGGCCAACACGACTCCCGGGGCTCGGCGTCGACGTCCGACCAGCTCGCACTGAACCAGCGCAGCGTGGATGTATGATTTTGCTTTAGCGCGGTACAGTACCAAGAAGGCTGACAACCTTGGCGTGTTTTTAAATGAATGATCAAGTTTACTTTGCAATGGGTAGAGTCGACAAGCATGACAAGATGCTACAAATTCTGTGAATTTGAAAACGTCCCACAGCATTCACGCAATTGTGCTCTATGATGTCCATTCGTTTCCTGAACTTTAGCTAACTGTACGCCGGCAGGGTTAGCCAGCGTGCCGCCTTTCACTGCTTCTTTCTCTGAACTGTAATCTATTGTAGTATATCGTCTTCTGGTAGTATATGTAAAGCAACGGAGCACTCTAGCGCGGCTTACTCGGACGACTTTACCGTAAGCGGTAACGGAAGCATTTTTGATCGCTTCTCCGTGATCTTGATTAACTGGTAGGCAGCCACGCCACCAATCTGTTGTGACACGACAGAGATCAAAACAACACGGTTAGACGTCTGTGCTTCGTTCTTGAGAAAGAAACAAAAACGTACCGCAAGACCCATGCCAAGGATCGACTGGACGGTGACGGGGTTTCCGAAGTAAAGCACCGCACTGAGGATGACAACCACGCGCTTCATTGTACTCATGATGGAGAACGTGAGCTCTGAAACCTCGCCCAAGACCCAGGACGAGCAGAAACTGCCCACGAAATGCATCATGCTGCACATCAACACTTTGCCGAACGGAAAACTCGCGACGAAGTTGTCCTGGTGCGCCCGCGCCGACATGAGCACGAATGGGGCGTTGATGGCGAACGACACAAACGCGCTGTAAAAGTGGAGCTGTCGTCGTGGCAAGGCAAAAACAAACAATATTGTTAGATCGCGTGGGCAATAAGGAAACGCATGGCAAACATACATTGACAGTGTCCACCACGATACGGCGACGGAGGAGGTACTTGGCAAACATACTCTGCATGACACCTAGCAGAGCTGATGTCACGGCGAACATTGTACCAGAGTAGGCCAGGTCCTGAAACACGAAAAGCCACAGATGCACCCATCAGCTTCAATCTACCAACCCATTTAGAAAACAACAATGTACTCACGTTCATGCCCATTTCAGACACGGAGGCCAGAACGACTCCAAAGACAATGGGGATAAGCGTCGAGTACGTGGTGAGCGTGAACCGCGAGCGGTAGGCCATGTAGGCCAGCACCACGTTGAAAAAGGGCTGCGACGCCTTGCAGGTCTGCGTGATGGACACCGGCACGGCGTTGTAGCTCCAGTACGTGAGCGTCTTGGCCAAGACGGAGCAGAGACTGAGCGGCACGATCCACATGATGCTGCGGAGCCGAACGCGCTGCATCCGCCAGGCGCCGGCATTGGTCGGCGAGCTCGGGAACGTCAGCACCACAACTGCAGCACATGGCACAACCAATGGAAGCATACGTTAAGCACCTCACCAAAAGGGTAGGAAACCATTTCAAGCGCTCGTACAGTCGAAGAGGATACTGATGAAGAGATGACACATGGTAAGCATCTCGGCCGACACGTGGTGCTCCTTGATCAGCACCTTGTTGGTGAATGTGGCGGTCGTGGAGAAGAGGTACCACACGCCCAAGCTGCACCCGATCTGTAAGCAATAGACTCAATAGTCAGCACCTCCAAGGCCATGTAGCAATCAAGAGTGTGTGACTCACCCGCAGCGCCTTGTTGTCTCGCAGGCGACTCATAGTGCGGCCCTTGGGGGACTTGTGCTCCTTGGCGGAGACGCCCATGCCGCCCTCCAGGTCGTACAGCGGGTACGGGGCTTTCATCCGAGCCAACATCATGGCGCCGACTGCCTGGTAAATATTTAGCAGATTCGGCACTGGCTTTGGACTGGCGTCTTCTGCTTGGTGAACGGTCTTTTTATGTGATATGGTGTGCCCGAGGACGGTGGCTGAGGAGAGATGGCTACACTGTGGACAGTTTCGTTGCAGGTTTGCGTTTGGGCAAAGTAAAGCGAAAGGCTCTCGCGTCAGCAGTTGATGACCACCTTTGGCCCAAATTGTGTCTGTTCAGGGAAGTAGGGCTGTCCCTCGATTCCTATTATTGGAGGTTTCAGAAATGGAGCACGGTGGGGATGGAGATGACTTGGACGCGAAAGGCGTGGACGAACTCAAGGTATGGCCGTGGAGAGGACCATGTGTGGGCTGTAGATGTGTAGTCACGTTTTTCTTTATTGAATTCGTGCAGTCTGGGGTATCAGAGGTGGCAGTTAGTGTTCCTGTACCGGTGGAAATTGCTGGTGATACAACGAAGGAGGAACGTTGCAGCCAAGTAAAATGCGATGACCCCAAAGAGGAAGTAATCGAACCATCAGCAGACAAAGAAGAAGACCTCGGTGAAGCCCCCGCGTCGGAGCCTTTGAATGGGGAGGAGGTTGAATTAGCTGCGGGTTCTGAGCCAGTTCCAACCTGCCAAGAGGAGCCGAAGCAACCGAAGCAGCGGCGTGGCCAGGACGAAACAAAATATTTGGAGATCGCTGCGCTTACGAAAAAGCTGAACCAAGCCAAGAAAGTCAATGCTGATCAGCAAACCCAACTACAGCGTTTCTACACAAATGAAGTTGTGCTGCAGGTACCGGTATATTATAGTACTAGCTAGTAGTAGTTGCTGCGTTACCGCGATTTTTTTACTTGCAGCTAACTAATCTGTGTTCGTGACAGCTAGAAAATCGTTTGAAGGAAAAGCAGAAACACATCGAAGAGCTGGTTCGCGAGACCCGCACATTGAAAAACTCGGAGAGGATGTTGACGAAGGAGATTGAAGACATTCAGAACTCAAAGGTTCGTCATGAGTTCAGCACCACCACTACTCGATGCACTTCCTTATTAGGCCATGTATTTTGTGACCAGGACAATTTTCCATCGAAGAAGCGTGCACTGCAAGATGAGCTCCGCGTTTGTAAGGAGAGAATTAAACAGCTAAAAGAGCTGTATCGGGCTGCAGACGAAAAAGGTTTCAAGCTCCATCAGCAAAATTTTGACTTGACCGTCAAAAACAAAGGGCTGAGTGAGAAAGTTCGGTTACTGGAGAGTGCCTCTGCGTCGTCAAGTTTGCTGTCACCGGCCCCTTCCAGTATTTGCGTTGGAACAGGAGCTTCTATCGAAGGAACCTCAAATGAAGAGGTGCAAACAATCATCTCCAGTCAGGAAGAAGAGATCACTCGTCTACACCAGCGAGTGGCCCTGATGAAGAAAACGCATAAAGCCGAGCAAGCTAAGCACGAACGATTGCTGAAATCGAGCCAAGACGAGATTGAGCGAACGCATGCCGAGTTGGAAGAATTTTACCAGCAGCTCTTTGCCAAGGAGCGTGCAGCACGGGTCCAATTCTTGCACATGAAGAAACTCAAGCACGCACTACACGAGTTAGCTTCGACCCACCAAGCGAACCAGCGTTTTCAGCCATTCCTTGCAAACCGGGAAATGCGCTTCGCCAACAGAAGCAACGCTTCTCAGCGCAACGAAGCGGGGCCGCATTCCCCTCAAAAGGGACCAGTACTCAACCCGGGCAGGTGGATTCACGAAGCCTTGCACCATCTTGGTTTCGTAATGCCCTCGCCAGAGGAGATTGAACCTGCAGAGTCTCCAACCAACAACACGCAGGACGACCAAGCGAACATCCCGTCGAATTGTATTCAAGGGAAATTGGTGCCGTTTCCACCGCCTTCTACGGTTGGATTTGCTGCCGGCACTGCTACATGTACTCGTGCACTTCCTTCAACCGCTCCACGTCGAGCCCACACAGTGGAGGAAGCACACGAAATGACAATAAAGAGGCTGACGCGAGCGTCGAAGAGCACAGCGATGAAGACAATTACTACGATGCATCAGTAACAGCGCCGCGTACGCCAGAAAATCCCGAATTAACGTCGGTTCGACCGTGAATATCGGCTACCTGAGCTGTACAGGAGAATCCTACCTGAATACGAATCGCCCTTCATTTAACTTTTGCTTGGGATGCAGAGGTGAGCGTTGCCTTACAGCATCGCACTCGTGAGTAACTGCACCGCCCCGAATTTTGCGATGTGCGACATCGTTGGACCGGTACAATCCGTTTTGAATTTGTCTAGTTGACGTTGTGGAGCATTCCGACGCTTGAAAAAAGGTAATCGAAAACGGTCAAATGGGAAAACGCACTAAGTCGCACTTCTCGCGGTTGCTATTTTGGGCTGCAATACGGTATCGTTGCCCTCGCAATCGTCATCGGCCTGCTTCGTGCTACCGGTAAGCGGCAAGCGAAACGCACCCAAGCAAAACTGTTCCGCGTCCCTGTTGCAGGCAACTCCAACGCATTTCCGATTTAGCCTCGGCAGTCCCACTCTCTATCAGCACCCAAGCTCCAACCAAGATAACGATGACTCTGAGCCGCCACGTCGAAGTTGACGCCGCCCGTTTCCGCAAGGAGCTTCTCTTCGTCTGCTGCAAGAGCGACGACCCAACCATTGACCGCGTGCGACAACTGCATGAGTATGGTGACCTGTTGCTCGTCTCTCAATTTGAACAGGTTGCTAACGGGTCCCTTCTTGTTGTGTGAACAGTGTCCTCCCCAGCCCGACGGACAAGATGCTGTCCCCAGTGAGCCGCGCTCTTCGGGCACGATCAAACAAGAGCGTGCACAGACCCAACCGACTATCCACAGCCTGAGCAAACTGCATGTTCTCGATAGTCGACTCGTTCTCAACTCCCTGGCGGAGGCGCCGACAGCCCAAGCGAGAACGAACACGCACCATCGTGCACAAGTAGCCGCCCAGCTGCAGTTTTGCTCACAGTCGAGCAGACGGCCATAGAATCTCCGTCGTCAGCCACTCCATGATATAAGAATGCGCTACGGTATTCAATTGCTCAATTCATCATTCATCACCCCCATTCGTCTACAACTTCAACATGTACCCTCAAGGGTGGGTTACACGTACCCTTCTCCTTTTCCACCAATCATAGTCATCCGACACTTGAAGCGAATCCATTCCGCATCAAACATGAGCTCGACGCTGGACGTGAAGCTCAACCGCATCGACCGCATCTTCCATCCGCATGTACATACCCCCGTACCCTCTATTGAAAGCAAAATAAAATACCGCCATCTCACGCCGTAATTTACAGGAGATCGTGCAGGGCCAAGTGATTATCTCGTCGCCCAAGGGCTTCTCCCACCAGGGACTGGCCATGAAGGTCGAAGGCAGCGCTCGCCTGCAGCTGTCCACCAAGAGCGCGGGTCTCTTTGACTCTTTCTACAACAATGTGGCGCCTCTGGAGCTCGTATATTTCCACCTGCCAGTGGCCCCCGCCGGTAAAATACCCCAGGCATCTCCAAGTTCCCCTTTGAGTTCGAACTGCAGGGCAACGACGGCCAGGAGCTGCTGGAAACATACCACGGCGTGTACGTCTCGGTGAAGTACGAAATAGTCAGTGACTGTGTCCGAGGCATCATGAAGAACAAACTACACAAATCTCTCGAGTTCGTGGTGGAAGTTCCGGTAACAAAGGGTAAAGTTTGTGAGTGGGGAGAAACAGGGACTGATAGTTTGTTGTTTGTAATATTTGCAGCTGAGGGAGCCATTACCGGACTCACCGGAGGAGTTCCACGTCACCCCAGAGTCGGTGGAAAATGTTCGCCCGGTGAGGTGCAATGAGGGAAAGTGTCTTGTTGGTTATTTACTGATTTTTTATTTATTTTATTGGTGGATTGCAGCAAAGTCTTTCGGCGATGCCGTATTTTCATATCACGGGGAAGGTTCATCGTACCAACTGCCCGGTGAATCTACCGTTCACAGGCGAGGTGCGGTTTGGACATTTGTTGTTGATGGGGTTGTGGTGTTTTCTACGCTTTCGGCCTTGCTGACTGTGCTGTGATTGTAGATTGTAATTGAAGAGGCGAAAAGTCCGATCAAGTCGGTTGAGCTGCAGCTGATTCGAGTGGAGAGTGTGGCACATGGCGACGGAGTTGCGAGGGATGGTAAGCTTGCACGATCAATGCAAAGCTATGAATGCAACTGAGCGTGCATGTGTGTGGAATAGCAACGGAAATTCAGAATGTGCAGATTGGGTGGGGCGACGTATGCCGACAAATGGCGATTCCAATCTACATGATCTTTCCGCGCTTGTTCACATGCCCGACAATGTTGACCCCTGGTGCGGCTCAATCATGAAGAGGGATACAGCGCCTATTGCTCACTTCTACTATGCTTATATTCTAGCGTTCAAGGTCGAATTCGAGACAAATGTTGTTGTGCTCTTTGAGAACGGCAACATGATCACGGAAAACTTCCCATCACATTATATAGGTAGCGGACGAAAGTTATCTTGATGAGCCGCCCGCGTAAGCTGCACGAACGAGTTGAGTGTTCTTGTTCAAGTGTTCTTGAACACTCAACGCGATGGTGAAGTTTTTCAGAGAGACTACCTTTAGGCGACCCAAATTTACGGTAGTGCTTGTACTCACTTACTACGTACATGGCATGTTGCACCTTGCAAGGTACTTGCTGTGTCCATCTAGCCGATCCGCCCTTACAACTCGAAGTGTTCCACCGTGGATTAATGAATGAATACACAACATTTTGATTTTTGGGTTGCAGATTGCTACCGCACTTGGTCCGATAGTAGCCATCACACGCTATGCGAACGCCAACGTAACTTCGGGTTTTGAACGAGGCGTCTTGGACCAGCCTTGCTGCTGCCGCTACGACGATTCGAGTGGTTCAGTTTTGATGTTGGTGTTGGTGGTTGTACTGCTGATGATTAGCATTGATGCAGCGACATCTCCGCAATTGGTGTTCATCATGCGCAAGCTTGTGGATGGTAGGATACAACCCGAAGCTGCAGGTGACGGCGATGGATATGTTGAAGGTTGCATGTATTTTGCCTCCCTTATTCTCTGACAGGCGTCCACCAGTAACTCGTTTCAATGACTGAGCTCAGCGATGTGGGGTTTACTTGTTGCGCTTGAAGATCTTGCTAACCAGCAACGTGAACACCTCCGACGGCATAACCGTCACCTGCGCAATCTCCTCCGAAAGTGTCTTGTAGGTCTCATTCTCGTAGCGGTGGTAAACCGCGGCAAGGTTCAATTCACTGTACAGGTTCTTGACAGCCGCGATTGCAGAGGGATCGTTACGACCGTAATTTGTCTTTAGCGTTTCGTGTTGCTCGGGTGTCGCGCGATCGAGCGCCTGAACAACCAGCCAGCTGCACTTGTTGTCTTGGATGTCAGTGCCCACCTTGCCAATCACTTTCTCGTCGCCATAGCAGTCGAGGAAATCGTCCTGAATCTGGAAGTATTCGCCAATCTGCACACATATCTTCTTAGCCAGGTCGTGCGAGGCCTCGTCGGCAACTCCGTTCAGGAGCATGGCGCACGCAGCCGAGAGGTAAAACGTGTAATACGCCGTCTTGTTGATCACGATCTGGCGGTAGCTATGCACCACAAAGTACCGAACATCAGCACTTGCAAGCCTCAAACGTTTCAAAACTCTTACCGCTCCAGGGTGAAGCGATCCAGGTCCACCTCACCATCCAGAGGCTGCGACGTCAAGTCCAGCAGCTGACCGATCTCCGTGTGAAAGATAACCTAATAGTGAAACCCAAAACACACAAAAACACGTTAACTCGTTGTCCACCTTTTCCTGAAAACAAAGATAAACCTTGCACACGTACGTCGTGGAAGGTGTCGACTAAATCCAGGTAGTACGGCTCCGAGCGGAAGTGCTTCTTTAGGATCTGGAAAACGAAGGCCTCCAGCAAGAACGCGTCGTTGATAGCAATCATCTTCACGTTCGGCTTGCGGTACCAGCAAGGCTGGCCGCGACGCGTGATGGACTCGTCCATGATGTCGTCCGCCACCAAGAAGAAGGCTTGGAGCTAAGCAACACAAATTCGTCAGTCTTGGCACATTGACAGCCTCAGCTCGTTTCACTCACCCACTCAATGCACCAGCCCAGAATGCTAGCCTTCTCCTTCATCTCGGGGTCAGGACCGCGCCCGATGCCATGGCCTGCGTGCTGTACATCCACATCCCATCAGTACGAATGATACGATTCCAGCATTTACAGCAACAAACACACCAATGCACGACGCCAATGCCGCGGTTGAGCTTGCCGCCGATGCAGTTGTACTCCACGACCTCGTCCACCCAGTCCAGAGCGTCCTGGGGCAGTTGGTGCTTGGCACGCAGCAGCTCCAGCACCTCCAGCTTAAGCTTTCCGCAGACGGCAATGAATTCTGCATCAAAGACCATTCGTCAGGGCAATTGCATCTACATGAGGTCCATGCGCCGGAGATACCTTCGCGTTCCTGAGCCATTGTTGACAACGATGACGATCTACAAATGCCCCACGTTTTGGACCTCCACGATGCGACGACTTGCCCATCAGATCGTACTTTTCTGAGACGATAGAGTAGGTGGGACGCGAAACGACGCGAAGGGATGTAGCCATGTTACCATTTGTGACGATGGCAAGCAAGAAGCGTCCCGGAGGATCTGAGAACCGAGATAATGGCGGTAGCAGTCGACTACCAGGACTGCATGAGAAGCGCGTGGTGCGTGAGAACCAGCAACGGCCTGTGAGGGCGCAGCCTATGCGAGGACCCAGTGCGGAGATCCCGGGGACGGCCAATGAGCAGGTTAGCTGGAATGATCCGAACGCGACCCAGCCCGGGCAGCAAGCCAAGATGAAGGAAGAGGTGTGTACACGGCTTCTCATTGACGGATATGTGCAGTCCTTCGTGGATCTCTTCTATCTCACGCACCAAAACGACTCTGCACGAGGTCCTGGAGCCACTTCGGAGACCCAGCAAGCGAATGGAGGGACGGACGGTGCAGTGACGAAGAGTACCGACTTTGCCGTGCTAGAGCTGCCGGAGATTGAGTTTTGCGGGACCAGTTGGTGGCAGCCGAGCACTGCAAGCGGCGCGGGGAGATTCCGGATGTGATGGCGGCCTATGACAGTCTCGCCACGTACTGCTCCGAGAAGCAGGACACCAAGACCATGATCTTCTTCTACGAAAAGTGTCTGGAGATCGCGAGATTGGTGAAGGATCAGATCAGCGAAATGCGTGTGCTGAGCCAGATTGGGAGTGGATATCATGCCACGGGAGAATTGGAGCAGGCACGCCAATATCTCGAGCTCTGCGTTGCCATTGCCAAGGTTGTGTACGAGCACGAAGACGATGAAGAGCTACGTGGCGAGGCCTACGAACAGCTCGGCAAAGTCTACGTAAATCTTGCGTTGCGTCAAGAGCAGGCGAAGAAGTACTTGGAGGCTATCGATCTGTATCAACTCCGCCTCGACTGCGCAAACAAGTCGCATAACGCTGAGGCGCAAGTGCACGCCCAATTTAAGATCGGCACCTGCTACAATGCGCTCAGTGAGCCCACCAACGCCCTACCCTTCCTGGAGACCAACGTACGTCCCTCTATAGATTTCGACGTGCCACGTTTCCAACTTACTCATCTGGTATATTGGTGTTTTGCGTGCCCAACAGCTAGCTGCAGCACGACAGAGTGGAGACGCAGAAGGCGAAGGGAACGCCTGTGCAGCATTGGCAACAGCGCACGAGAAGCTCGGGAACCAGCAGATGTCGATCGAGTTCCTCAATCACTACGTGACGATTGCAACTCGAGCTGAAAACATAGTCAACCAGGCTGACGCGTGCGCACGACTCGGCCAGATCTACACGGCTTCCCAGAATTTCGAGCGTGCACGCGAGATGCACGAGAAAAACTACGAGCTCGTCCAAGCTGTAGCAGCACGTTCCGGCGACAGATTGGAACAGAACATCTCCCGCGTCAACGTAGGCGCAGCACGAGCCAACGACAAACTTGCCACGCTGCTTTCTCTTGTAAAGGACGATTTCCACGGCCTGCTCGCATGGAAGAACATGCGAGCAGTGCCCACGACGGAGTAAACTCGTAGCAATACCACCCTCAACTCCTCTTTATAGTCCCACCCTTTGCTTACTTGTCCGTCGTGGTGACAGTCACTGGTTCTCCCTCTGTCGGTGGGTCCACGATGCTCACACGGAGCAAGCGACCGTCCAACTCCTGGCCGTTCATCTCAATAGCCGCCTCCAGCGCCTCATCGAACGTCGAGTACACCAGCGACGCCCACAGGTGCGTGAACGAGTGGTCGGGCGTCACGAGCTTGGCTTCCTCCAGCGTCCGTATACTGAAAACGCCTTACGCAATCGCGTCTCGTCCGTCTTCATGTGCAAACCTGCAGGCCAAAGCGTCAAGAGCGATTGCAACAATGATAGAGGAGGTTAAATGGCCTGAATCGACACCCTACCGATCACCGAGACGTGTGTAGACAACATCCTCCCGGCAGAAACGTCCCTCGACGGCGTCTCGCTGCACTGGCGCAGCGTCCGCAGCGCGCGCATTCCTCCTCGACGCACGCCCATCATGATCAATTTTTGTCTTCAGATTTTGAGCACACATAAATTCGGTCCCTCTACAAAGACAATATTTCTACAAGAACACATATATCCCTCTACAAGAGCACATCTTGTAATAGCTCTTGAACAATCGCCACGCAGGGAGCGATAGCGCACTCAGCGGCGGAAGAACTTTTCTTGCGGCCCCTCGTGTGCACGCTACAGGACACTCTGTAATCAGCGGCTCCTTGCTTCTGCATCTACGCATCGTCCGCTTCCTCCTCATATCCTTTTTGCGGTGTAAAAGCCGCTCGAAACGCGCGTAAATGGCTCAAGTCGCCGGTGACAAAGTCATGACGGAAGTATCAGCGGCCCCAGGCAGCAGCGGGGGTGACAACCGGCCACGTCTTCGCACGTCCGCCAGCCGTCAGAGCGCGTTGCCTGTGCTGCAGTTCTGGAAGGCCTTCGACCTGGACAGCAAGCGCCTGCAGCTGGATGCGCAGGGCGGCACCATGAAGAGCGAGAAGGATGCGAGCGTCCGCTCCCGCAAGAAGCTGGCGGAGACCACCAAGCACTTCCGACGACTGGGCACCGACGCCGATAAAGCCGCGGGCGCGGGGCCGCTGCTCAAGGCGTACCAGGAGGAGATCGACCACCTCACGCGACGCGCCAAGTTCTCGGAGAACGCCTTCTTCCAGCTGTACAAGGGCCTGTATGCGGCGCCGGACCCTGCACCTGCCCTGGCCTTGGTGGCGTCCTCGTCGTTCGGGGCGGAGGACTTGACGGACGAGAACAAGAAGCTCAAGAGGGAGCTGAAGCAGTACGAGGCCGAGTTCGCCTCGCTCAAGAACCAGGACATTACGATCCGGAATTTGGAGGAACAGGTCGCTGCCGCGGCGAGAGAGCAGGAGGAGACTGTTCATCAGCAAGTTGAGCGCCGCACATGGGAGCTGGAAGGCCAGTTGGAGAATGCCCGACTGGAATGGGCCCAACAACGTCGGGACTACGAGCGACAGCTGGAAACCTCCGTACTGAGCTGCGGGAGGCTTTTGCACGCATGGATGCTATGCAGTCGGACCTGTTCGCACACAAGCAGCGCTCGGGCCTTGCGCGCAATGCTCTTGATGCAGAGATGGAGGCCATTTCGCAGGATTCGCTTCTATCACAGACGCTGCAGCTGGAAAACGCTCAGCTCAAGAAGCAGCTCGATGAATTGCTGATCGCTTCGACATCGTCAGAGATCTTTGAAGCTCGTTCGTCAGCGCTCTCTAGTGCTGACACAGATGTAGGTGAAACTTTGCAATCGACGAGAGAGATGCAGGCGGAGCAGGATGCTATCGTCGCGGTACTGCGTCAGGAAGTGTTCCGTTTGAAGGAATCTCAAGCTACAGCAGGTGCAGCAGCAGCCAACGAGGCATCGCGACTGAAAAGCGCACTTGACACCGCCTTGGAAGACAAGAAGGATCTGGAGATTCGGTTGGTAGCCCGCCCGACCATGGAGAAATTCCACGAGGTCACGCGCAAGTTGCGTGTTTTGCAACAGCTGGAGTACAATATTGTCGATGATGATGTCGAAAAAACGGACGTGCTTCTGTAGACGCGGAGGACAGTGAAGCCGCGGAAGGTCTGGAGGCTGCAACAGTGGAGGTAGAAAAGATTCTGGTTTCGCGCGTGCGGCGTCTTGAGCATTCGCTTCAGGAATGCGAGCGGGCGCTTCAAGCACGAACATCATCCCTGCAAAAGCTCCAAAGCGAACTCCATGAGCGCGATGCTAAAATTCGAGAACAAGCAACGCTGATCCGCAATTTAGAGGAGAATGTGGCCGCGCTGGAAAAGACTCGACGCAACCGCAGTTCAGGTGTTATTGTTGGGGACATTGGATCAGAGATCCTTATGGATGCCATGGAGGATCAATTCACTGGAATCTCTGGTTTGTCACGTGGTGGCGGAACTGCAGCAGCAACAGCAGATTCTGCGTCCTCCAGCTCGACTACCTCGTCGGACAGCAAAATGCTCGAAATTGTTCGTGGTCAACGTGACCGCTTCCGTGAACGCATGAAGGAGCTCCAGGGCGAGAAGAACCGCGTGGAAGATCTCGCGCAGTCGTACAAGAGCACGGTGGCGCGTCTTGAGACAGACAACATGCAGCTGTACCATAAAATCCGCTACCTGCAGAGCTACGGCGCCGACAGCAAGGCTGCGGGCTCTCGCGTCAGACCTAACTTCTCTGCTTTAGAAGATGGAAATGGAGGCGCGCCAGATGTCGAGGCCCGATACCGCAGCATCTACGATGAGAAGATGAACCCGTTCGTACAGTTCAACAAGATGGAGACCCAGCAGCGCTTCACGAACCTCAACCCGGTGGACAAGATTCTGCTCACAAGCGCCAAGTTGCTGCTGGGTCACCGCATCACGCGCAACATGGCGTTCGGGTACATTCTGCTGCTGCATTTCCTCGTGGTGGCCACTCTCTATTCGTTCATGCACGTGTGTGGAGTCACCAACGACTCGTAAAAGTGACGAGAAACCTCCTGTCCATGTTGTGTTTCATCCTACTCAATAAAAACCCAATTCATCTACAAGTTGATTGCGAGGGGGTGGCGGCAGACTGCGGCCAAGAAGACGCTGTGACTTCCCTTGGGTGTGGTGGTGAACGTGGTGGACGTGATTGAGCGTCGAGGCTCCACCATTTCATCATAACTTCGTTTCTCTTATTTCGCCCTGCGCTAAAACCATAAACAAACCTCCGGATCTCGTACAAAAGGCAATGGAATGCATCACCGTAGATGTCCATACCACCGGAAAAGAAGCTCGTACGTGGAGAGTTCCTTCCAGACTTGGACACTGTCGGTATTGGCTTGGTGGCAGGAGGTACCTGTGGAACAGACGACAGCTGTAACAAAACGTTGGTGCACTCCAAACCAAAGCGTCGTAGACGCAGTCCACTGTATCGTGGTTCTTGAGCAGCATCTTCTCAGCCAGCGCGAGCATGCTCGCGGGTGTAACGCCGGTTCCACCTGCAGCATCATGCTGCCAGCACACGTACTTGATGTTATCGATGGCCTTGAATATCTTGAGCGCCGTCTACTGCTGCTTGAGGGAGGCGCCGCGCCGCGCGTAGGCCACGAAGAGCGTCTGGAACTGGTCCTCGTCGGGCGGCTGCCACGGCGCACGCATGCTCGAACGTGGGCAGCGTCTCTCGCAGTCACCCATATTGAAGACCAGGTGCATGGTGTTGAGCAGCATGCATCCGTGGGCTGCGGGGCTGGACGTGGAGACAGAAGTCCAGCGCCTCCTTCACGCGGCCTGTGGGTGGGTGTCGTCACGGTGGTTACGAGCTGTAAATGAAAAGCAGCAAGTAATCACTGTGACCACGATGAGGAGACGCTTACCACCTGCAAAGCAGGCTAATCAATTTAGAGATACATAAAAGGGCCACATACCACTTCATGTGGCAACGCCTGCAACTCAACCGAAAGGCGGCTGCCGATGCGGTCGTGCTTCTCTACGGCTCGGCTGAAGGCGTCTGCGAAGAAAAGTCTCACTCTGCAATTTCCCGCCGAGAACAAACACCACCACCTCCAGCCACTCAACCACTCAACCGACTATGACTACCAAGACACGAGCCCGCGTCTTCACGACGTTCCGGCGCCTCGTGTCTTCGTTCAAGCGCGCCCCGGTCACTCTCAAGCAGAACACCCGCCGCGACGACTGCACCGCTGACTCGGACGACTCGGACGACTCGGACGACGACGACGAGTGGGGCATTGTGCACGCGCCAAAGCTGCACGCCCGGACCGACCACCTGTGCCTCTCCACGGCGCACAACGGTGTACAGGTCACCCTGCTCCTCTCCGTCGCCGCCAACGTTCACGCCCCGCGCCTTCAGCAGTTCCGCGTGAAGTGGACGTTCGCTGCTGTCGACGGCAGCACGCCCCCGCGCCAATTCGTCCAGCTGCCTATGTACGCCGTATCGATGGTGACGACGTCCCACTTCAGCGCGTACGTCGCGTGTCAGCTCCAGCTCGCGGCGCACCATCACCAACAGCGGTTGATGGGCATCAACGTTCCCCCACGCCGCGATATCAGCCTGTCTCTCATGCTGTCGTCGTCGACGCCACCGCTGACTCCGACGCCAACCGCACTGGCACGTCCGACACGGCCGCCAACAAACAGCAGTCCGTCGCCGTTCACCGTGCTCACGCCCCTGCTGCTCATCCCCGGCACGGTGTGAGCACGAAAGTGGCCAAGTCGAGCACCTCCCCCACTGCATCCATCGACCACCGCGCTGACAAGTCCGACACGGCCGCCAACAAACAGCAGTCCGTCGCCGTTCACCGTGCTCACGCCCCTGCTGCTCATTACCGGCAGGGTGTGAGCACGAAAGCGGACAAGTCGAGGGGAGGCGCTACAGAAGCGGCCAAGTCGAGCACCTTCAGTGATCAGGCGCCGCGGTACATGCTGTACACAGCGTCGGCGGGGTACGCTTCCAGACGCCAGGATAGTTTGCAGCGGCGCCAGGCTGCCCACGTTCAGCATACTGCCAACACACAGGCAGCAATGCTGGAGCGCCAGCCGCCAGCGGTACGACGTCCCATTCGTCGTGTCGCCAAGCCGGCATACATGGACTACGAGACGTCCACTGCGTGGCTGGCAAAGCGCCACGACAGCCAAGTCCGCCGCGCGCAGCTTCAGACAGCCACTCGCAGCTGCTCGCCGTTCCGCCACTAGGCGCCACAGCAAGCATCGCCCACCGTCGTTGTCGTTGTCCGCGCCCGCACTCGCACTCGCGCTGCTCATTTCCAGCAAGGTGTGGCGCGGACGTGCCCTCTATCGACAGTTCGCCACCGTCGCTGTCCACGCTCATGCCCACGCTGCTCATTTCCAGCAGTGCGTCGACGAGGACGCGAACAGTTTGCAGACTTCTCCGGTCGCTTTCACCATCGATGTTGTTGCTGCCAGCAGCACTAATGGCTACCGCGCCCACGCATCTCTGCTCATTGCTAGAAGAGCGTGGGGTCCGGCCAAGTCGCGCGAAGCCACCAGTGCCATCAAAAGCGTGTAGATACTTCGCCATCTATTTATCCGTCTACTACGTAGTACTAAAACACCGTAATATCTCTCATTCCGTCGCGATGGTGTTCATTGCGTCGCTCGTCTGGAGCGTACGGCTAGTTATTGGACCTTTGATGCAAAAACTTTGGATTCGAAGTACCCGACCTACTTCTGCAAAATGGAGCGAATGCTGGCACGACGCTCCCCCAGCATCTTATTTGCAGCAACTGTAGGACGTTCGCAGGCGACTTTAGTTGCACTTGATCGTGCGCTGACGATGGCGCCTTCGAGGTGCTAAGCGATGTGAACTTGAGCTCCCAAAGACGCCAGCCCTTCTTGCATGTGCTTCAGGAGGTTCCGCAGCGCTGCGCACAGCTACTCGCTCTTCTTGCTCTTCTTGTTGGTTGACTGGAGGTGCGCAAGTGCCAAAGCGCTAAGTGCTGTCAAACTACAGTCAGCCAGCAGCGTAGTCAACGTGGATACGTCATACGGTGACATCGCCACAGTATTAGTAGAGAAATCGCCAGGCGCATACACCAGCCCTGCGCGAAGTAGCTCCAAAATCACAGCCCTGAAGCTTCGATATCGCAGGATCGGGCTGTAGCGGAAGTACGACGATATCGTGGCCTAACTGCACCTCACAGGTTCTGGTTCCGGCGAGCCTCGACTTCACAAGAAGCTTTGGAAATGGAGCTCGGAAGTGATTGCTACGCCGGCTCGCATTATGGATGCTATCAACGACGAGGGCGAGGGAAGCGACGACCTATCTGCTCCGACTGCAAGCGACGCAGATTTTCGCTGCTGACGGGAATCAGAGCGAGAGCAGGTCCTCGGATACGCTCGTTGCCAGGACGAGACTGCGGCTCGTTCAGAAAACCCGTAAGTCTTAATCTCCTTCTACAGTTCCTTGGCCGTGCGGTTTGACGTGTCTTCGAATCGAGCGGCAAAATGTACTCAAAAACGTGTAGTCGTCGGCGTGAACTTCTCCGTTCAGTCTTGGCGAGCGTGGCCTCCATCGACAACCTGCCAATGGCCTGTATCGGCCCCTCGTCGTACCCTCCGCAGCGCGTCCCAGCTTGACTTTCTTCGGCTTCGCTAACTACTACCGGTACACTTCAAGGTCCGTTTTAGACCCGAATTAAGGTCCGTTATATAGTTTATGCCTCAATTCGCTATTGAGACTATTGCGATGGGGTGGAGGCAGACGGCGGTCAAGACGGTGCTGTGGCTGCCCGTGGGCGTGACGGTGAACGCAGTGGGTGTAAGTCTGGCGAGCGTCAAGGGGCGATCCATGCAACCGGAGCTCAACGACGGACTGAAGCAGGACACCGTGCGCGACCGCGTGCTGCTGGACAAGTTCTCGGTGCAGATGCGACGTCGCTACCGGCGTGGCGACGTGGTGGTGCTCGAGTCGCCCGAGGCGGCGGGTGAGTTCCTGATCAAGCGACTCGTGGCGCTCGAGGGAGACCTGGTGACGGACCGCAGCGGGGGCCACCACGCGGTACCCGTGGGCAAGTGCTGGGTGGAAGGAGACAACCCCACGTTCAGTGACGACTGCAACGCGTTCGGCCCCGTACCGCTCGCGCTCATCGACTCGCGTGTGGTCGCCGTCATATGGCCGCCCAGTGAGGTGAAGATCGTGCGCAACAAGCTGCCGGACCGAGTGGACGGATAGAGGAGAGAGTTAATAGATGCGGGTGCTGGAGTTAAAAGCCGGCTTTTGCGAGGGGTATGAGTGACCTTGGTGGAGAAGGGAAAACTGATGTCGGCGTCCAGACGCAGATCAATGCTTTGCTGCTGCATTCTGAGGTCGTGCGCACTGGACGACATGAAATCCTGTGGCGTAACGGAACGATGCTTTGTTGATGTGGAGTAATAGGTTGATGCACTTTAAATGCCATGGTGGCGCATGGTGCTCTCTCTCTTGGGGCTAGTTGGCTGCAAGTGCAGGGCAAACTCTTGCAGTGGACAGTCCGTTTGCCGCTGTTTCCGTACGAGCTACTCCAAGAGATGGCATAAAAAGCTGATGTTGAAGTGCATCAAACCAATGGACTCGTCCTTTAGTCCATCGAAAATCGTCTTTCACACGCCTACCGGTACTTGATATTGTTTTCCATTGCATGTATCGCACTGGTTTTCGGGTTTGCGAAATGGGTCCGAAGTCGAAATACTGTATGTAGTATTAATATATACTCCTGCTTATGAATTCTTAACGTTAGCTTCGATCTCCGTGTTCATCATCTTAACGTCACAGTCACCATTCATACAATTCATCGATAGTGTTTGTCGATGTACGGCAGCAAGATGGCGGAAGTGCCGCTGCCGCGGCTCAACATTGAGCTATCATAACCGCGGCATTGCGTTGCTGATTCAGTCGTCTGCAGGATTCATCGCACCGGAAAGCGCATTGAGCAATGCTCAATGAGCATTCGACGCGCTCGCATGCAGAAACGATCAGGTTTGCCCTTGCTGATGCAGCGATAAACACGTCGCTACCGGTACACCTACAACAACAACTGCACGCCCGCGTTGAAGTGATGGAGAGCAAGACAAACTTTGATGAAATACCTTATCGTGTGGTGCAATTGTGCAAGGCTGCTGCTGAAAACAGCCTCAACTTGAACACCACCACCTTAACTACTCTTTGTAAATACACATCGAACACTCTATAATACAGGACGGACGCCAAACACGGCGCCGATAGATAGTCCCCTTGAGTCACCTCACTGCAGCCTCCGCTGCCTTCAGTTGCAGAAGCGACGAATGCGTGCCGAGTCCGACTGGCTGATGAGCGCGTTGGTCTTGCAGTCGATGGAGCAGAAGCCGTCGGCCGGCGTCAACGCCTTCTGGAAAGCCTGCGCGCAGTTGTGGCACTTGGACGTCTCCGAGTGGATGGTGGTGCCGTAGTGGCTCGTGCGGTTCTCGAGCGTCACCTCCTCGCTCAGCACATAGAAGGCGCTGCGACCGGAGCCGCTCCAGGGCTTGAGCATCACGTATCCGTAGTCCACGAGGCGCAGGAAGAGCGCGGCGCACCCCGTGCGGTTGGCCATTACGCCGGCGTCCGCGAGCCAGCTCACGGCCTCGGACTGCACGAAGTACTGGTACTGCACCTTGGAGCGCTTATTGCGCGAGGTTAGGGCCAGCACCTCCACGGCGCTGAACACGAGTTCCTCCTCCACGTCGCCCAGCTGCTCATTGTCCGAGGACTCGCTGGACGCGGCGGCCGACTCGAGGGACAGCGACGAGCCAGAGGACGCCAGCGTCGACTCGGCCAGCGCGTGGCAGTGCGTGCACACGCGCACGCGGCCCTTGTAGCCGAGCTCGGGCAGTCGCACGTAGAAGGGCGAGCAGTCGCCGCACACGAGCTCCCCGCACGCGCGGCAGTGGTGACGGCGGCGCGTCCAGATGGAGAAGTCGCTGCCGCAGCACAGACACGAGTCACTGGCGGCGTCGGGGCGCCACTGCGGCTGCTGCGGCTCCTTGCCGAGCGCCAGGGGCGAGTCGCACGCGGTCACGGACACTCCCATTATGATTAGTCGCGGGTTGAAGACGCTCTGTGCTCGACGCTCGAAATCCGAAAGTGAGCTCGGAGTTTGAAAAGTTTTTGATGAGGCGCCTGGCGCTGCATGGATGGCCTGTCTGAACACACACACACAGTCGCCCTCCGCATCACCGCCCATCACCTTCCTGCGGAACAGCATTTCGGAGGCACAGCCGAAATGGTTGGGATGGTTTCCTTTACGACAACGGGTTAGAGCCAAACTCGCGAACATCATGCGTTTTTCGCTCTAGACGTGAGCAGCACGGCTGGTAAACGGCTCGCTTGCCATGCTGCCTCTTGCCGTTTGCTGCCCGTTGGTATTCGCCACTTGATGAGTTTGCCGAGTTTCTGAAGCGCAGTGGAGGGCTGCGGGAACGGCTCATTTTCGCAGGTGTCAAGAGGATTTGCCGTTCTCGACAACTTCTTGCTGCGCCAACCACGAAGTCGAACGTGGCATTTTTGCAGCAGTGGCGAGTCGCCACTGGCGACTATCGCGACCACAGCCCTCCGTTGCCGCCGTTGCGACTGCGAAGATGGCGTTCGCTTTCGCTGTCTGCTTGGTCTAAAGAGTCTTTACATGGTGCCGCTGGTGTTAAACTGAAGTGAGGTGGGGCTGCATTTTTTAAGGGAAACTGCAGCTTCTGCAGCGTCTGCACTGATTTCCTATGTGGCCGAGAAACTATAATGCATGGATACCACGACGGGAGAACAATTTGTTCTCGGTCTCTGATTTCGCTGCGTGGGTGACCGAAGGTAAGAGAGGCCGACCGCGTCCGTGTGGTGCGTTGCCGGCCTTCTCCGCTCGATGTGCCAGCCAAACCTCTGGTTGAAGCGGGCGACGCGTCCGATGTGTCCGCGGTCCACCATCAGAAAATGGCATGACGAATGCGTGGGATTGAAGCGGACATGCACAGGCGACACGCCTGGATTGATTGAGCAGCCAAAAGACCAAGCACCGCGCCAGCGAGTTCCTTGGGACAGCAGCCTTCACATCGAGGCGGAATTGTTCTGCTTGTTGCGAACTTCTCAAGCTTCTCAAGCCGCAACTTCACCTTGGCATCGTGCAAACGAAAACACATCGCTTGGTGCTTCTTCAAACTCTGCCTCTGAAAAAGACTGCCATCTGCAAACAAACGCACAACCGTCTCTATCTATCTCTCCACGCACTCGGTGAGAAAACGCTGTTGACGCAGGGCTCCCTGTTGACAAAATACAACGCTTGCATGCATCGGCGAGCAAAGTCTCGATTCCACTGCCCCATATTTTTTAAAATACCTTTTAAAAAGGTTAGTGAGCAATGTTCACGAGGATAACGGAACATTGCGCGTCGGGCTCATTTGGCCGCCAGATGTATTGCAGCAGCGTTATCCTAAAAAATCGGAGCTGGTCTTCATCGCCTTGTCTGTCGAAGAAGTTCCTGCTTCAGCTCCCGCCGTTGAACCGACATAGAGCACAGTGGCAAGCGTTGGCGCGAAAGGCATCGTTTTCGCCGCCACCTTACTCGTCCGTACGGTTCGACTTTAGCGATTCAAAGCCTGCACACGAGCACAGGATAAGCAAAGGAACACGCTCGAGATCGAGTTGAGCTGTGCATCAAAATTACTGTAAACGCACAGCGCCGAGTGCCAACATCCCAATGCGAGGCCGAGAACGTTGTTGACCGCCATGGCATCGACCCGGCGCGACGAGCTGCTGCAATCAAGCGCGACGACCAAGACGGCACCGCTCAACAGAGACTGGGCCGCTGGTTTCAGCAGACCATGCTCACGCTCGTGTTCACCAACGCTGCGTTACCGGTCCCCATTTCTATTCACGCTACGAATGCAAATGCTCCTGTATTCGAGCAGCAATCCCCTAGTGTGCCAAGACGAGCCGTAGCAAGCGATTCAAGCCTGCAACCAGGACAAGGCCGCACCCATCGAGACTCGATTCGAGTGTCAAGTTGACAGAGTGCCAGCGGCAGCGTCTGCTGACAGCGAGTGGGACGGCGAGACAGACCAGCCAGTGCATGCCCGGTTGTCGCAGCTCGTCATCGCGGTGCTGGTGCTTTTGGTGGTCATCGTGATTCGCAAATGAGTGGCACTGACGAGCGCGAAAGAGCTTGCGGTCTCCGCTGAGGTCAGCCATGTCACCCCTGCCGATTTGCGAGACGGTGGTTGGCGACGGCATGTGTGTCGACACCTTGGAGGAATTCCACCCACCACCGCATAGTGGCGTGCGAGCACTGCCATGTTTGTCAAAGCACAGCTTCACGACGGACTCTTCAACATGCTCATCCCCGCTTTGCGCAAGCAAATGGCTACGAAAGCTCTGCACGTCAGCAAGACTCCAACGAGCCACCACCACCAGTCGATCTCGCTTCCCGCACTTCAGTGTAGCCACTTCTGTGTCTTGGACGGAACATGTCGCGTTGAAGCTGCTCGACATGCTGGTTGAAGTTAATGTAGCCATCTCCTAGAGACAGTACAGGCGGGTGCCGCACAGCACGCGCTTCATGAGCGTCTTGCGTAGCGAAACCACGGGCGCGCACCCACGGTCCTGGCCGGAATAGTACTCGAGCTCGAGGAAGCCCGCGCGGTTCACGCCGCCCTCCTTGTTGTCCTCTTTTTCCCAGCGAGCGGGCAGCTTCCAGCCGGGGATGCCCGACTCACCCTGCACGAGCGTGAAGCTCTGGTTCAGCCAGTTCTCACCCGGCTCGCCAATGGCTAAATCTACCAGTACTTTGGTCATCTCGCGCTCGTCGTACACCGACAAGTTGAGCGCGTAGAAGCGCTCAGGCGCCATGGGGTTCATCATGTTGAGCCAACCCAACGTACTCGCACAGACTTGCTGCTCTTGCCTCGGCATGGAGTCGTAGATGCCGTAGAAGTTGTGCACGTCGATGAGCCGAGAGAAGAGGATGCGGGCCGTCTCCGGTCGCGCGTGGAATGTCGCCGGCATGCACGCGATGATCTTGGAGGCCTGGTCGCAGGAGAGCCATCGGTCGCAAATGGCCGACTCGATCTGCACCATCTTGAGCCCCACGTTCTCCTTGGTGGCGCCCGTGAGGCGGAACGTGTATGAGTGGTTCACGACAAAGTCCCAGCCGCGCTTGAGTATCGACGCGCGTCTTGTTCCAGAACGCAGACTGCTCCTGGGAGACTGTGCGCTTCAACTTGGCTGCAAGAGGTCCTGCTAGTTCAGCCACGACTTCATTCTCCTCGGCCACGACTTTCGACTCAACCTTGGGTTGTTGACGCTGCCCTTTAGCACGTTGCGATCGCGTGGGGCCTAACGCACCTAACGCGTCTGGAAGCACGACATCCATCTGCAGCATTTCAATGAGCTGGTCAAAGCGTCGTTCGCTGATTTGTGTGGTTCCCCGCTTAGGACGCGTGGTGCTCACGTAGTCAAAGCAGAGCTTGCCACGCCGAGGAAGGGAGTGAAAAATGTGTTGGTGAGTACGATGCTGTGGCCGTCAAGCTCTTCGTTGCGAAAGTTTTCCCAATTGCCGTGCTGCGAGGTGTCGGCACGCCCAGAGCGCGATTTCGAGAAGAGCTTTTCGCTCTGAGCAACTTCGGCTAGTTTGGTCAGCGCGATGCGGTCTTTGTGCTTGGCGAGATCGAACGAGTAGTGAGATGTCGGGTTTCCGAGCACGACAGAGTACGCACTGCCCATGCGAGCCTTCAGCCGACAACGTTGCATGAGCGTCAGCGTCTGTGCTACAAGGATCTGTGCCTCCTTTGCCGTCAGCATTTGTGGCAGCATGAGTGCGATCGTCTCGATCTTCTTGCTTTCGGGTTTGAGGTAGTGACAAGCGTCAAGCACCTGGTACGCCTGCGCTGCTGTGAGCCGAATCTCCGAGTCGTACATAGCCACATGAAAGAGGTCGTCTTGTTCAGCCTTGGACGTAGCAACATCAGTGATGTTCCGGATCAGGAGCTCCAGACCTACCCGAGATATTTTGCCCTGTCGATAGGCTTCGTCGTTCGTCGCAAACGCCTCGCGGTCGTAGACGAAGTCGATCTCTAGCTGACCGGCTTCGGGGATTATCCATGGCTTTTGGGTCGACGCATCCAGCAGTGATACAAGCGGGGGCCTTTCATAGTCCCCGGTATCATCTTCGCCTCCATCGTGCCCAAGCAGCTTGTTCTTGATTCGTTCCAGAAGTTTGTTCTTCATAAACTCTACAAACTCATACTCCTCCATCTCGCCGTCCCCACTGATATCGTACGTGGTGATAGCGTTGGCGATTTCTTTCTCGTCGTACTCGTGGATGCCCAGCATCTTAAACGCTTCCTCGACTTCGTCTGCGTCGATTTTGCCGGACTGGTCTTCATCGATCATCTGGAAGACTGCATGGAAGAAGAATGCACTGAACTCGCCCTCGTCAATGAAGCCCGACTTGTTGTAGTCGAACTTCTGCAGCATGGATTCCAGACTCTCCATCCGGGGAAGAGACCGATTTGGTTAAGCACTGTCATGAGCTCGTCCTGGTCAACGTATCCGGACTTGTCACGGTCTATGTTGGCGAATAGTGCATCTAACCCTCTGGTCTCGAGCGTGGCTTCTTCTCCGTTGCTTTCTGCACTACGGTGGGCTCCTGCTCCTTTGTGCTGTTCAACCACGAGATTTTCCTTTTGATGAGGGTAATTGGCCGCTTTGACGATGTCGGTGCCTTGTATTGAATTCGCAAGAAACGGCACCCTTTTCGTGTTGTAGCAAGTCGAACGAGCTCCATCGCGATCATCTTATCATAGGCAGCGCCCAAGTTGAGTGAATATCTGCCTGCGGGCTCTCGTGGATTAAACACTCGAGTGGATTTTGCATCAAACACCGGCAGGTCTTGCACATTGAATTCCCCACTATAACTTGGACTTGAATCCGCGATTCCAGCAGAAGGTCTGGGAAGCACTATGGAAGGAGCCGCTGCACCAATCGGCATAATATTGGCTCCTAGATTGCAGGCGTGCATCTCGATAGCGCATCCAACCTCGGCTCGATTCGCGCAAAGTGCTGCCATCAGCAATTGACCACCCTCTCGTCCGAGGTTGTTCCCGTTCAGCTGAAGTGAGCGCAGGGCGCGATTTGAGCGGATGGCATTTCCCAGCACCATGGCTCCTTTCACTCCGATGCTGTTATACGACAAATCCAGTACCTGCAAAGTCTTGTTAAAGCGCAATGCCTCACCAAACATCATAGCACCAGCATCTGCGCATGCG
The DNA here is from genome assembly GCA_012656075.1 of Phytophthora hibernalis. NCBI lineage: Eukaryota > Oomycota > Peronosporomycetes > Peronosporales > Peronosporaceae > Phytophthora > Phytophthora hibernalis. The sequence continues at coordinate 170,908 of JAAKBF010000218.1, forward strand.
TTATACGCGAGCCTAAGCTCTATGAGAGTACCGTTGTCGCGGATTGAGTTTGCGAGTGCAATACTGCTTTCGAGTCGTAAGTAATTCCAGGACAAGTCCAAATGGACGAGCACGGTGTTCACGTGTAGCATTTGGGCAATGGCTTCGCCCCCAGTCGTAAAATTGGGCTGCACAACATTGAGATTCTCAGCTTTTCCGATGCAGTTTCTGCTCACCCAGAGTCTCTTGATAGACTGGTTTTTCTCGAAGGCCGTCATGAAGGCCGCGCATTCATGGTCGTCAATGTCGGCGTTGTCCACGTGCAGCATTTCTAGGGTGCATCTTGGCGACACTAGATATAATCGTAATGTCTGTGCGCTCTTGGGACCTATTTGGTTCTGGGAAATGTCAAGGCAACGGAGATTCAGTGTTGAGTTGTCGTCACTCACAGCCTCCAGTAGTTCGTTCAGCCCGCCGTCGGTCAATCGGTTGTCTCGCACGCTGATTTCTTCAATGTGGGGCAGGTCATGCACGAGGGACTTGGCAAATGCCGAGATGGCAGCATCCCCGAGCGACTGGAACGAAAAATCGAAAACCTTGGTGTTCCTGTTGCGGATGAGAAAGGGAACTACAACTTGGGATTTCGCTGTACACGAGGCCAAGAAGTGCGCTCGAGGAGATAACTTGTCTCGTAGGGGTAGCTCTGGGCGGCCTTCCATGATAATTGACGACAAAATTCTGGACATGAGTCTTGGTGGATTGAGCTCTTCACTAACCTTCCGCATCTCGATCGATGACGGGTATACCGGAATGATCGACCTCTCAGTGCTGTCGTCCAAGTCATCGTGTGCTCTACATGTCAGCTCGGGTAAAGTTGTCGCACCACTTCCTCCTGTCGTTTTGCTGTCCATGAACAGGTACGGTCGCGAGTAAAGCTGTTTGTACTGTGCGTAGAATTCTTGCTTCGCGGTTTTGCCGAAGTATGCTTGACTGTTTTGGATGTCTAAAGTTTCTTCCTTCGATATCCGGCGCAGACGCAGAGCTCTTGCAGTCGCATTTTCTCCATCAACATTGCCAAGGACTTTGCGTGGTTCTTGCGTCACGGGACTCTACAAAGTACAAACCACAAGATCGTCAGAGAAAGCTGCATAACTAAGGTCCGCATGTACAGCTCAATCGCTGCATCAGACGTACTGACGAACGCTGTCCAGAGACCATGCCATCCGAATATGGTTCTGTTTCCACCGCAATGGTGTCTTCACTTTCACCTGTGGCTGGGGCTTGTTGGCCTCCTGCGACTAAAGTCTCTGGTTTACGTGCTTCTTTCTCGTCCATGTAGTTGCTTGATTTCCTCCGCCTCGAAAGCTGCCGATCAAGTACCAGGTCCTTGTTCGACACAGACTTGACAAGTCTCCGGTCTTCTTTCTTGCTCGAAAGTAGCCGCTTTGAGGACATGGAGTTTTGGTGCTGCAGCAAGCGGCGGCTCGGACGCGAGGACGAGGCTTCTGTACGCTCAGAAAGCTCTACTTCTCGATTCGTGTCATCTCCAGGCTGTGGGTCTGCCAGGAGCTGCATTGTGCGCAGGTACCGCCGCTTGCTGCCTAGAGGTCGAAGGTCTGGGGAATTTCCATCGGTGGGTCCATTGCCAATGGCTCAGGCGGCATCTCTGGCAGCGGCACAGTGTCCCCGAAGGAGTTTCTAGTTGTGTACATTAATTAGCTCCTAGAAACGCTACATGTAGCATCACGAGGAGCTAATTGGTGAGAGACCTACCGATACCACGACACTTTGCTCTGGTTCTTGCCATGTCCATTACTCTGCCCACCTGAGCTTATAACACCTTCACCGAGGGCTGAGAGGGAACTTGGGCGGCGAATAATCGGCACTTCTTCGCGACGGTACTGCATTCTAAATGTACTGAGATGACCATAATTTGCGTTTGCGTCGTTTCGCGCAGGTGGAAGAGTTGAAGTGGCTGCCCAAAGGGGGATCTTGAAGCGTCGTAATCTCCAGTCGCTGAGCCGTGGAGTTGCGCCATGGAAGTTAACCAGGAGCTGACAATGGTGACTTCCAGCGCGGTAACCCTGACGGCTGACGTGGTTATGAATCGCGCGGGGTCTACGATCTTCTGGCGCTGAAGGAGGTGACAAGTTGTAAACAGTTCCCATCTTTTTAACTGAGACCTAACTGTTTTGTGCAAATGCTTTCAGTTGATTCTGCGCGATGAAGAAGTGGCGCTAATGGATGACACTTGTGCGCAAAGTTTAGCATCCCTGGAGATACTGTCGTTGTCCCACAACCGGCTAACGTCACTCGAGCACTTTCAGTACTTTGTCAACCTGATTGAGGTCTGCTCTAGTGTTTAGTGGTCAGGAGTTGTTGAAATTGACGCAGCATTTTGTTTTTGTGAGCAGCTCAATGTGAACTTCAATCAGATCGAGATGCTGGATAAGCTTCAGGTTGGACGCAGAGAAAACTCGCGTGATGTGCTGATGTAGCTCACGGGTTGTGCTGCCTGCAGTGTGCTGGACTCGAAAAATTGTTCATTGCCAACAACCAGGTTGACTGTGCACTGAAGTGGTGGTGGGTTACTTAGATACCAACTGAACCTATGCAAATGTTGTACAGATTGCGGATATTAGCCCTCTGCGCAAGCTGCTCGAGCTCAACACAGTGTCTGTCTACGGAAACCAGATAGTTGACCTTGATTCGGCGTTGCATACGTGTCGAGGTCTGCCGAAGGTTTGATTCAAATATGTGTCACTTATTGTTTACCGCGAGTTGCTCAATTACTACTACTGTAGTAGTACTAAACGAAGTTGCATGTTAATTGTTTCTGTACGAAAGCTGCGGTCACTAGACTTGGGTGGCAATCCGTGCTCTCGAGATGTTGAAGGCTATAAATTCCGGGTAGTGCGAGTACTTTCGCGCCTCAAAACGTTAGATGGGGACCAGGTCACGCAACTTGATAAAGACTTGACCGAAGATTTCTTTGCCTCTATACATAAGAGCTCGCGACAAGGAAACGACGGGTTTATCGGAGCTCGGCCATATACAGCTCCTGCTACTGCCGGGTCTCGAGGAAGCCTTACCACAATGAGCTTCAAGTCGAGTGGAATCGATCCTTTTGCGAGCAATCTCATGCCTCGAGGTAATGTCCGTCTCTTCCGCGATGACTTTCTCAACAATCATCCGATTTTGCTGGAATACATGGCCGAAGATGCTGGCGGAACGTCGGCAGTGGAAATGGAGAACGCCACCAATCACACAAACGCCGTACTTTCAAGTGATGAGGATGCTGATGACGATATTCCTTCGACAGCATCCAATTTTGTCGATAAGATGCGCAGTGCAAACCCGCTATCAGGGAGGGAGGTGGAGGCTGCTGCTGATGACTCGGCCGAATCCACAATTTTGTGGAATTTAAGGAAGCCGAGTTTGTCCCCCAGTGTTTTGACTTCACATCTTGGTGTGGACCCGTCAGACCCCAACACGACGATCCGAAAGCTGCTGAAGCACATCGAAGTATTGATGGTAAGCACTTACGTGTCTGTGCCTTCGGCCAGCTAATTTTTCTTAATGCTGCTTCTGTTGGCCTCAATGATAGGAAACGCTGGCGAGGTGTAAGAATGATCAGCTTGATGCCGTTAGTCAGTCGTTGCTGGAGGATAATAAGCACCTTCAGACGGAGAACAACAACATCCCCATTCTCCAGGGGCAGATTCAGGACCTAAAGAAGCAATTGGCCATATACAAAAGCGACCCCAGTGCAACCCGTGTGGTTGAAACAAAGCGGGTTAAAGCTTTAGAGGTCCGCACTGTCAAAAATGCAAAACTGGTACCGAAGTGCTAACACTGAGTTGTGTGCCTACTACAGCAACACAACGCAAGTCTGCTGAGGGAAAACACACGGTTGAGAGAAATGCTGCTTCGTCAGACACAGGAGACCGAAGAATCGCTTAATGCATTGAAATCTCCTCGAATACCGCAAAGTGGAAGAAAGAACCAAGACGACGCTATTGTAGTCCTTCAGCGGTTAGCTCATTCAGAGGTAAGTGCCATGCTGGTGGCTACCAGCTTCCGCCGACATTTACCGTTAAGCGATCCTCACGCACGCCATGTAGCTACTCGATGAATCCGCGCTGATTGATGTGGAGCTGACGGAGCTAATTCTGCAAAATGAAGTCTCACTCGAGCTCATCCGAAATGTACGTATCTGCGTCGTGGTCTTCAGATCACGGGAGACGGTCAAGTACTAAAAAAATGGCGTCTAAACTCCCAGGACATCAAAAACACGAAAAAGGAGTGGGAGGAGCACTTCCATCAAGCCAAAGCAGCCGAGAAAGAGCGAGTTAGACCTCAAACCTCGCTGGGACTCAGCACGTTCAATCGTAGCAGGCCCGAAGCAGACTCCTTTCACGTGACGGCTCAGAACGGAGGTACGCTTTCTCGTTATGCCTTGTGTATTGCTGGAACGCTTTCTGACTTTCAGTGTCGCAGCAACTCAAAATCGACGGCTTCACACATCGGCAGGGTTCCGCAATGGGCCTGAGGCAAATCTGCTTGGACAGACAGCAGTGCACCCTCTCACTAGCATTCGCGAGGTTGCCAGCAGTGACAGTTCCACCACGAACATCCTTACCTTATGAGATACGTCGTACTACGTACAGTAGTAATGACCCGCAACATGCATCACCTGTATCCCGTTGTGATGGCTGTACCAAGGTGCGGAATTAGTGGGTACAACGACAGCCATCCAGCGTGTAACAGCTCCGGGCCTACGAAAGATACAAGCAAAATACATTTTGTTTCTCCCTTGGTCAACTGCATCACTCTCCTCGGGTCTTTCATGTTTTGCTTGATGTACAACAACCCTTTAGGAAGTCCCGTGAGCTGTCGCATCAGGCCACGTGCCGTCCTCTAAGACCGGCCAATTGGTGGAGTTCCGCTCGTGGACCGGTACTAAAATCTCGCGCGTAGCAACATCCACTTGCGAAAGCTCTGCGTAAAATTGACAACAATGCGGCGGCCATAACAGTCAGGTTACACAACCTGCCAATCTTGACAATAGAAGATATTATTTGCGTACCTTGCAAAGTGAAATTGAACAGTGCGGGCGCGGGTACATCATTTGGCAGCTTCAAATCCTTCTGCCGCAGCTCATCGAAAAACGGGTGCGCTGCAGCCTCAAGCGGTTTCACACGTCTAGTTTTCACACACGCACACAACACAACGAGTCAGCCGCGGAGCCAGCAAGCATACTCGATCAGACTTCGACGTCTCACCGCTTCGGGTCGTAGACCAACATTTTGGACAGCAAACTAATAGCCTCGGGAGGGGTTCGTGAACGGAAAATCTTGCTCCAGGAGTGGGCCTTAATTTGCGGGAATTGGAACTCCGTGTAGTTTGGGTTCATTGCCTCGATCTCCTCACGCTGCGGCGTGCCCAGAACTTTAATGATCTCCACCAACTGGTCCACACCGCTCTCTCCAGGGAACAACGGCTGTCCCAGAAGCAGCTCTGCACACACGCAGCCTAGTGACCAGATATCTGAAAAAAGAAGAAAAAAGAAGGTCAGTGCGCGAACCACTTTTAGCATCAGAACCACGAGGCACTGACCGATAGCTGTGGTGTAGTCGGTGGCGCCGAAAATGAGCTCCGGGGCTCGGTAGTAGCGTGAGCAAATGTACGACACATTGGGCTCATTCTTCTGCAGCACCTTGGCGCTTCCAAAATCGCACAGCTTTACGACGTGAGACCTGGGGTCCAGCAGCAGGTTCTGCGGCTTGATATCGCGATGACAGATGCCCGTGGAGTGGATGTACGCCAGCGAGCGGCAAATCTGGTAGATGTAGAGCTTGACCAGCACCACGGGCATGTACTGCTTGGCCTTCTGCAGCTGTCTGGCGACGCCGTAGACCGTGTCGGGGATGTACTCGAGCACCAAGTTCAGATACAGCTCGTCTGGCTTCTCTCCGTTGCAGTAGAAGCAGTGCTTGAGCTGCACAATGTTCACGTGGTGCAGCTGGCGCATGATCTGCAGCTCCCGGTTCTTGCAACAACAAAAATAAAAACCATCAGCAGAAGAATAACACCACATTTAAATAAAACCAAAAGTCTTCCCCGCACCTTGAAGCGTTTGTCTTGCAGCACTTTTTGATGGCGACGATCTCGCCCGTTTCTTCCACTGAGGCTTGGAACACGACGCCGAACGAGCCATTGCCGATGATCCTCTCGGCCGAGTAGTGGATCGTCTTGCCCTGAAAGAAGAAGATCGTAAAATATAAAAAATAAAATACCGTCAGTTCTTCTTCTTCTCTTTAAAACCACCAATACAATACGTACGTCCGACAGCGTGTGGGCCGAGTCCCCCACTGTGATGCCCGTGCTCTCGTTGCGCATGTCCTCCTTCTTCTGCGTCGTGGACGCCGTGGTCGTGACGGTCGCGATCTCGTCGTCCGCGCTGAGCTGCACCGCCGGCTCTTTGGGCTTGGCGGGCGGCTTGGAGGCGCCGTCGACCGCGCGCTCGCTCATAGGGACAGGGAGGGGGCTTTTGGGGGTTTTGTATCGGGGAAAGGTGCGTTTTTATTATTCAGAGACGAGATGTGATTGGAGGAAAAGCCGCTAGAAAACTTCAACTTGGCCTGATGGAAGGGATGGAGGTTGTTTCTTGTTTTGCTATGCTTCTACTATCTTAAAAACAAGAAGCGCCGAAGATGGAGAGTTTGGACTTTTTCATTGCATCGTAATTCAGCAGTCAACTACATGTACCTCAGAGCCATGAATTCCAGCATGAAAAGGAGTGCGACGTGTTTGCTGCATTTGCTGGCTGCAACGCTCATTTCACGGTGCTCGCGAGGGCGGAACCTTCTCTGAGAAGCTGCGGCGTTGTCCACCATCGCATTTTTATTGGATCCGAGTTAGAGCTCTAGTCCTCTCACATGGTGAAACGAACGGCGATTTTCGAGCTCAATCGATAATTTAGGAGTGCAGGGTCTTTGGTGAAACCTGTCGGTGGTGTATGGTGCATGGAGCACCAAGCGTTTTACGCAACTATTTGAAGAGCTCTTCGTTCCTGGCTTGGTGCGAGGAACGCGATGATGCGGGGCGCGGAGAGATCGCGACGGGGTAACATGCCACGATGATCAGACCCCGCGGCTAGCATGAAGACTCCCAGTTCTCATCTCATCTCACGATGAACATCCGACAGATATCGCCGTCCTGTAAGGTGCCTTCCGCCTCACGCCGCTCTGTGTTTGTTTTGGCCGGACTGTGCGTCCAGCTTCTTTTTGGAGGAGATGCCCTTGTTAGCGCGCAGAATGACTCATGGGACCCCAACGGCAAGTTCTCGTCTCCGACGCAGCTCATCAACGCAACCACCGAGCAGGGGGCGTTCTGCAAGCCCCGTCACTTGACACAATGAGAAGCAAACCGGTGCCCACAAACGCTTGGTGGGGTAACCTCGTCACGTGTGACACCACTACGAATGCAACCGGACCAATCTGGCCAAACCCGTTTGCAGTGAGTGTTGAGTCCTCGGGAGCTTACGGCTTTGCGCTCAGCTATCCTTACCGCAACAGGTTCTTCGGTGGAGTCACCGACGGGGTCGCCAAATACTACGCGCATCCGAAGCGCAGTGAGATTCAATTGACTGCTGCCGAGTTCGCGACTTCGATCCCGGACATGCAGGTCGTCAACTGGACGGACTTGGGTGTCACCGTGCAGCTCCAGGCGGCAGCATCGACGGGCACCATGAAGTCCAGTATGGTGAGTGGCATGGCGTATTTCACGTCCACATACCAGGGACTCACCCCCGAAGTACTATTTGAAGCCCCGATCGCTACGATCAATGGAGTCGCAGCTAGCATCGGTACTCGCTACTCCGGAACCAAGTTCAACGTTGTCGCGGTGAGCGGCCAGCAGTGGTGGCTGCATGTTCTACCGTCGTCCTCGTCGGCGACTAGCATCCAGTTCAACTTGGCTACCAGCATGATACTGCAGGGACTTACCACCTTCAACGGGATGATCCGAATTTCAGTCATTCTCGATGCTACTCAGTCTGCTGCGCAGGATACGTACAGTAGCTGCGTCGTGACCGGTGGAGATGTGGAGATCGCCAACGACTCGAAGTACGCGTTCAAATGGAAGACTGAAGGAGATTGCTCCAATGGATTGCTTCACTATGCGCTGGACCACCACGCCAAGTCGCTCACTGCAGCTAGCGTGGCTGAAGTGGCCAGTGTCGCAATGTACTCTGCTACGCGGGGCCTCATGAAGGCATTCGTCACGGTGTCATCTCCACCCACCTGGAGCTTCTACGAGTCTCAAAACATTCCTGTGACCCACTACCCAAAGAACCGCCTCACGAAAGCCGTCGCGCTGCAGCAGGATCTATTCACGAAGCTGCGCGCAGATATCCAAAGTATCTGGACTGTGTCGACCGACGGCAGCTACTACTTCACTGGCAAGCTCGTGCAGCAATATGCGTCGCTGTGTCTGATGGCGAATGACCCAGTGATTGTAGGCACTGACATCTCGCTCTTGCGTCGCTGCGTGACCAAACTTGAGAACGCCATCGCTCCGTTCCTCGACAACAGTTGGAAGTACAAACTGAAGTACGATGCTGTCGTGGGCGGCGTTGTGAGCTCGGAGGGTTTCGTCACGGGCGACATGAACGCGGACTTTGGCAACACCGTGTACAACGACCACCACTATCACTACGGCTACTGGGTGCACATGGCCTCGGTGATCAACTATCTGCACCCGACCTGGACGCGGATTGGGGAGCTGAACAATATGACGAGACTGCTGCTGCGCGATGTGGCCAGCCCATCGCGCGACGACCCGTACTTCCCCAAGTTCCGCGGCTTCGACTGGTTCCGTGGCCACTGTACTCGCACGGGTTGACGACGTTGGCCGACGGCAAGGACGAGGAGTCCACTTCGGAGGACATCAACTTCGCGTACAGCATGGCGCTGTTCGGCCAGACGACGAACCACACGCGCATGCAGGCCATCGGTCGCCTCATGACCAAGGTTAGCGCGCGCTCCATCCAGACGTACTTCCTGTTCGACAGCTCCAACACGATCCACCCTGCAGCCTTCCGTCCGCGAATGGTGCCGGGCATCCTCTTCGACAACAAGGCCGACTACGCGACGTGGTTCTCCGCGGACGAGTACATGATCCACGGCATCCAGATGCTGCCGGTCACGCCGGTCACCGAGTACGTGCGGACGGCCACTTTTGTGCGCGAGGAGTGGGATAACATCATCTCGAAACTCGACATCGTCACAGCCGACCAAAACTCCAACTCGTGGTACTCGCTGCTGTATCTCAACTACGCGCGTCAACAAGGCCGAGGCGCTGTCCAAGCTCAGTCAATGCACCACCATGATGGACGGTCTCTCTCGCTCCTGGGCCCTCTACATGGCAGCGCAGTACTAACTTGTGTCGGTAGTCTCCATTTTCACTTCAACTTGCCTTTTTCAAAATCCACTTCAACTTGCCTTTTTTCAAAAATCCATAAAATATCCTAGGAATAAAATCAAATCCGACATGGACGATGAGAGGATATCCCGACGTCGGAAGCTCAAGAACCGGTGGATTTCCCACTACGAGCTCAAGTACGGGGTGCAGCCTGTGGAATTCAGTGCGTCGGTGGTGGTGCGCGCCAAGTGCCGCTTCTGTGAGAGCTTTGGGCGTGAAAGGGTCGACTGCCGCCTCCAATAAGCGACGCAAGAAGCGGCAGACATTGAAATTGTTCGGACCAAACTTCCGCTCCGATAATCTGGAGTCGCATCTGTGGCGCGAGCACGCGACCAAGTGGCACGAATACGAGCAGCTGAAGGACGAGGACAAGGAACTTTTCTTCCCAGTGGAGGAGAATAGCAACATTAACATTGGCAATATTGATATTGTAGAGGAGAGAAATCCAGTGGAGACAGGGAGAAGCAGCAGCACTTCAGACAGTACCAGGTCAGCTGCTACGAGTTTGTTGTCGCCGGTGAGTGCTTCAGATGCAGTCGGAGGCTCCGAGTCTCCTGCTGAGATTCGGGTGGATGCGTCGAGTGCAGTGTTGGAAGTGCTGGATCAGTTGCTAGGCTCAAGGCGGCAGGTTCTACATTGCAGCCGTTTGTCTTTGATGATGATAGTGATGACCACGCTGGGGACGTGGACTCGAGGAGTGATTGGCTGGATGATGGAGACTCGCTGGTGGTGTCGGAGCCGCTTTTTTCTTCTTTGTGGACACTTTCCGAGCTGGGCTGAGCATGGATGCAATGCTGGCAGTGCTGGAAGCCACCCGGCAGCTGCAGCCGAGGTTGGATCCTGCTACTGTGTTGAATGATGGGGATCCTGTGACGCAAGTGCACGTTGTGCGAGCGGTGCGGCAACTTATGGCTTTGAATTTGTCGTCTATTGCAACCCTGACAGCGAATCTGTGGGGATTCTCGTTGGTTCTCCACTTTTCAATTATGGAGAACGAGTTTACTGAAAACAGCGCACGAATAGGAGGCTTGTTGGACGTTCGATTGCAACTTCCTGTGGATGGTAATTTGCAAGAAGTGCATCTAGTGACCTTGCCGTTATCGTTCTCGCACGTAAATGCGATGGGAGCTTCAGCTGTAGGGGCAGCTATAGTTCGTATTCTCTGTGCGGTTGATTTACGTGCTATGGAGAAGCTCGTAGGTGTCACAGTAAACGGTGATCCGTTTGAAATGGGTGCGCTCGGCATTGGCGTTGCACGATGGCTTCGATCACAAGCTCAGCTGGCGGTGACAGTCTCGGGTGCAAGCAACGGTGGTATCGCCACCTTTTACATTCGCCCAAGTGCCACATTCTTGCTAAGTCTGGCGATAGAAGACGTACTGACGGCATTCCAGCGCGAATTTTCCTTCATCTCGTCGCTGGCGGGCATTGATAAGATGTTTACGACTAACAAGGCACTGCGAGAGCTGCTGGTTAGTGACACGAATCCGCTGACATTTGGAACAGCAAGTACTCGGACACATGGAGGTACACGTGTGGGTTCAACAGAATCGTCGTCGCCACTTTTACTACGGACCCACTGGATGCAGGTGTCTGCGCAATGCGAATGGCTTGTTATGCATCGCGAAATGCTTATGCAGTGGCAGTGCGATCATTGCAACGAAGCAGATGCCAAGTCACTTGCACCCGCTCTCACATCCAACATGTTCTGGGTACTCGTCTTTCTTTTCGTGACCTACTCAAAGACCTTCAGGTTACACTTCAAAACTGCGAACATGAAAGTGTGAGTTATTCTGATGTTCAGCGGCACTTGCGCGAGTTTCTCTCGCAACTTCGTCTCAAGTTTAATATCAAGTCGACAGCTGTGTCTTCACAAGTATCACTTGCCGCCGATTTGAGCACAGATTCCACAATATCTTTCATCTACCAGGACTTTGTGAACGCTGTTATCCCGTTAGACTTGTTCATGTACGAAACATTTCAGCTAAAGACCGTCGAAGGCATTGGCGACACCGAGCGTGAATCAGTTTTTAAGCACTTTAGCATGCTTTTGGTCGAGTTCCAGAGCAATTTGCAGTCCGCCGTTGCATCTTCTGCAGCTCCCTCAGAGTTTACAGAGAGCGAGACCCCAGTTACAGCGATTCATTCATCGATCACTTTCGATGTCTTAAAGCGAGACTGCAGTATTGTGCCACCTAGCACCCCGAGCGAGTTGATGGGACTACCCAACCTCACCTTCATGGAGCTTTTGAACGGGCATCAAGCAAGACTGCGCGCAAGATGGTCAGGGAAAATGCTAACGCAAATAACCGATGAGAGGAACCGCCTTGTCAATGCGTTTGCGCACTGCAGCGATCTTTATGAAAGGATTGGCGCCAGGCATCAGCAACAAAGGACTGGCAATGACGCGTGGAGTGGTGCCAGGGTGGAATACCCGTCTCTCGGTTGTTTTACTGCTGTCTTTGGTGCACATCTTGCAGTATCAAAGTCCGCAGAGGAGATGCTGGGATCGGCTTCTGCCATTATGTTGGAAGCTCGATTGCACGCACTACAACGGCGAAAGCTTGTATCATTTGGGAAGCAGTTGGAGGACACTGCCTGAGCAACAACGCGTATTCGTTTGATGCAATGTAACCTCTATTTGGTGGATCCACGGTTGGCTTCTAATCACGCTGCTTACCAGCACACAATTGCCCCGAAAGCTGCTTTTTGGGGTCACGCTCCTCGTACTCAGCCAGAAAGAGCGCACGGAGCACACCAACGAGCGATTCTCGCTCGCTTTTCTGAGCCTTTGACTCCTCGGTTTTGATGCCACGCGCGAATGGAGGCGCCTGGAGACTGACATCGATCACTTCGCGAACCAAACCACGCAATTCTTGCAGCAGTGCTGCTGAACGGAAGGAGGTTTGGAAGACCACCCATTCGTTCAGGCGCAGACCAATGGTTTCATTGCCGTCCTTGTCCTTGCGTCGCAGTTGTGGGAGCAGCTCCAGTGTATGGCTAAACAAGCACACAGCCAACGGTAGCACAAGACTCGAGGCTGGCAGATACACTTGCGACGTATGTAGTTTCACTGCGTACGTGAGAAAGCTGCTCGCGCGGAAGCTTGCCACTTTGTAGTTAATTGACCCCGGGTGCACTACAACAATCGAATGGTCGCGTTCGCGAAGGACTGCACGTTTGGGGCCATATGCCGTCGGAGGCTCAGCATGCACCAAATTCGGGGCCAGACCAGCATAGAGAACTGCAGACATCGTCGCTAACTGCTGAAGCGTCATGCGTTCATCTGCTGCGGGTTCTGACGCCGGCAAGAAACCAAGTTGTACCACGAGACCTCGGAATTGACGCTTGAGTTTACTGATCTCGCGCAGCGAGCGGTGGCTCAAGAAATTTTGGTGGCAAAACGTTTTCTCGCTGGTGCCACCACTTTTGCTACGCTGCACAGCGCAGCGCCATGCCTCGAAAGCATTCACGTCTGTAAGCAGATCGCTTGCACCGATAGCGAAATTCTGGCGAACCTGCTTCATGTCATTCTGGCGACCAAAGGGTGCCACGAAAGGCGACTTCGTTTCGAGCACAGCTGCACATGTGCTAGCAGCATCGAACGCACCAAATAGCGCTCCGAGCAAGAGCAACTTGCCCACTTTCACATCAACAGGCAGTCTAGCCAAATGCGCACCCAACTTGGTGAGGGTTTCGTCTTCGCGGTTCAACGCCCCAATTTCAAAAAGCTCCTCCAGTGCATCGCGAATACTAACTTCATCGGGTGGATCCAAGCAAGCACGTAGGAACTCACCGCAGCCATCTTTCTGCTCATTACCGCCAACGCCAAACGTCTTAATCTGCAAACAGAGCGATGTCAGTGGCGCGCGTCTGATCTCGGGCACAGGTTGTTCGAGCATAACGGAGCGGAAAACAGACTGAGGGAAGAGGCGGAAACACGAGCCACCACTTGTGCGGCCTGCACGACCGGCCCGCTGCTTGGCATTCGCACGCGCAACCCAAATCTCTTCCAGCATATTAGTGCGATGCTGTGTATCGTGGCTCATCTGCTTTACACGCCCTGTATCAATGACGACCTTGACATCCTCGATTGTCAGCGATGTCTCTGCGATGTTAGTTGCGGCAATGACTCGAATAACACCGGGACGTTGCCTGAAGATGCGTTGTTGCTCCTGCGCCGAAACCGATGAATGAAGAGGTAGGAACTCGAATTCGCGACCGTGGGGTCACGATGAAGCAGGCGGCTGCCTCCAAGTAAGTCCAGTAGCGTGGTGATCTCTTGAAGACCCGGAAGGAACACCAGTACAGATGCACTTCTCCGATTTTTCCCGCCGCTCTCATGGGTCAGTGAGAGCAGATCCGTATCCGTGGCAAGGTGCTCCAAAAGTGCTTGAACCAGCTCGTAGTTGACCACAGACGGATCGATCCGCTCTAACGCAGCCAACGTTGACTCGCTGTACTTTTCAGCCAACATGCGTTGCGTCTCATTAGCTGCTAATACCTTGAAGGAAGATGCGCCTGAAGCTGACGTCCATGAAACTTGCTGCGTGTATGATGTACCTCCACGGCCCGAGATAGTGACCTGCGTTGACTGCTTATCCAAACTGCCGTCGCTTACCGGGACGTAGGCTGGGGACTCTTCATCCACAACAAACTGGGTCTTTTCAAGCACATCCTCGAGGTAGAATTGCTCCACGGGGAAGGTGCGACCGGGAACTTCAATCATCGGGCATACTGCAGCACCACCAAAGTACTGCTGGAAACTTGCAGCGTTAAGCGTAGCACTCATGAGAATAACCTTTAGTGGTGGCAAAGTGCCACCAAACTTGCGGCGCCTTGCTGCATTACCCTCGACCAAGAATTGGCGCAACATGGCCAGTAACACATCGCTCTGAAGGTCACGTTCGTGCACCTCATCGACAATTACGTGGCTCACCTCCTCGCCCAACGTGTGTGGGTCCTGCAGCTTGCGAAGTAGGATACCAGTTGTGCAGAACAGCAGTCGTGTACGGCGAGTCATTCGCGTTTCGAGGCGGATTTGAAAGCCCGTAAGCGAGTCACCCGAGCCCATGTGTGACTCTCCCAGCTCTTCCGACACTCGTTCAGCCAGACTAATAGCAGCTAGACGTCGAGGCTGGGTGCAGACAATTTGACCACGCGCTCCTCCAGGCTCCGAAACCAACAGGTCCTCTAGCAAGAACTGCGGCACCTGCGTACTCTTACCGCAACCAGTCTCACCGGAAATCAAGATTACATCGTGATTAGACAGCATATCCACAACTTGCTCCTTGAACGATGCAATGGGCAGAGATTCGCGCTGCGGGAGCTTTGAACGATATGATCCGGAACGCATTTGTTTTTGAAGCTGCTCTCGCAGTTGCCGAGACAGCTCTATAGCAGCATTGCGCTCAGCTTCGTTCTCTTCCTCGATCTCCAGTTCGGCTACCGACTCGGAGATGTCATCGTTTGTAGACAGAGAAGAGACCCTGACATTTGAATCCTCCTCGTCGGCCAAATCGGTATCCCAGTCGTCGACGCTCCAATCCTCAAGGGTAGTTTGAGCGTCCTCGTCAGCCTTTTTCACAATCGGGACAGAAGTTTTGGTTCTGGTGGTGGTAACTCAGCACGCTTCCCAGCAATCTCTGCTGGCAGCGCGCGCAAGATCTCTTCCAGTAGTTCGTCCTGCTCATCCCGATTAGCGGCGGCTGCTGCTGCCTCATCTTGCTGTCGTTCGTTGATCCATCGCTGCCACATGTCACGATAAACCGGCGGTAGTACTCGATATAGTGGAAGATCAGACGCTAGCTCGAATAGAGCACTAGTAGCTACGGCATCCTTTGCGTCTGAAATGGAATCAAATCCTCGTGCAGCATCGCTGGAATCTCTCACTGTAACATCGTGCTTTCCACGACTTTTATTTCCGAGAACCACCGAATACAGGTTTCTCCGCCTGGTGGGCGGGCCAGCTTCTTGTACTGCGGCTTCTGCAACCCATTCTTGCGGCAGTGCTGCTCCAGGTGATCGCGAGGTGACTTGCCCGTCCAAGCTATCACAGCAGCATCTTGGGCCTGAGCGGCTTGGGCTGCTGCTGCTTGGACTTTCAGCATATTGCGGCCTTTCTTGTTCTTGCCTCCCTTGCCCTTCTTACCCTTCGAAGCTGCGAGATCGGCCGCTGCTTGGGCAGCAATAATAGCAGCCGCGTTGACAGCCGTACTCTTTTTAATCTCTTCGGCGCCCACCACGGTAGCTTCAGCTTCTTCCAACAGCCCAAACAAACCACCATTTTCATCACCCTCGCCACCTTCCGCTTGGACGACCGGACTGATTATTTCCTCCTCCTTTTTGTCTTGCTGCTTCGAAACTGTGTCAACCTGTTCAACCTGTGCAGGCTCTTCCTCGTCCGCCAATCCTAACGCTAAAGACAGCAACTCGTCATCCGCATCTTCCAGCGCGTGATTCTCCGTCTCTGGCGGGTCCTTCTTTCCGCGGACACATTCTCTTCCTTGACAACAACAGGCTTCTCCGTCTCGACATTCTCCTTCTTCTCCTTCCTCTGTGGCTGCATTGGGTCCTTCCATCCCCGCGCTAGCAACTGCCGCCGAGTATCCTGCATTTGTTCATTCATCTCGCGCGTCTTTTGCTTGTCGCCGCTCTTGGGTTTCTTCTTGCTCTTCCGCTCCTTGAGACGGCGCAACGCCGCTGCCAGTTCGTTGTACCTCGTCTCGAGCTCCTGCAGCTCGCGCGCCTCAGGCGTCACTTCCGCCTCTCGTCGTGCCTGCTCCTCCTCTCTCGCCGCCATCGTCAGCACATACTGCTGCGTCCACGACAGCGCTTCCGTCTGCTTGGCGTCTCCTCTCTCCTGTTCCTGTTCCACACTCTCCACCTCCTGCACCATTGGAGTTTCCTCTATCGTCTTCTTCTCCTTTTTCTTCTTCTTATTTTCCTTCTTCTCTTCCTTCACGGGGGCGTTCAGCTCGGCCAGCAGCTCGCCGCCGTCCTCGTCCGCGTCTTTCACGCCCAAAAGCTGCGTGGGCAGCGCCCTAAGCGTCTGCGGCAGCTCATCGCTCGCATACTGCAGCGCCAAGAAGCTCAGCGCGTCCTCCAGCGAGTTGGTGAAGCCCAGCGCCTCTTGGCTCAGTGCCAAAGACGCCCCGTAGTCCTCGCGCAGACTGCGCAGCGCCCGCTGGAGCTTCTTCTTGAGCGCTGCTGCAGCTGCACGTCCGCGGGCTCCGACGTCGACGCCAGGACGCCAGGGCGGAAGGATGAGCGCTGCGCATGGCGACGGGACGACAGGACGCCGTCGTGGACGAGCTGCTCCTGGTCGCGCCGGAACTCGAAGCCGCGCTCCGATGCCATTGTAAGTTATTGTGCTGGTAAATTACCAGTGGTCATATACGGTAGTACCTTCTTGCCTATTAATACTATATTACTGAATACGATATTGACATGAATATCTAACTTCAATTTACTATTTTGGTTAACAATTTATTAGCGACAACACGTATTATACTAATATACTACTTAAAACGTAGTACTTCAAAGTATGGGTATTCCAAGTCCTAGCCGATACTAAAATGATAAAGTATTATTAATGAGACGTGGAAAAACTGGCATGAAGGAGGCTTAAATCCGTACTTAAATATTGTGATTCTCTTAGTCAATCCACCAACGAATGAGTAGTTTCCGCGATCGAATTCCAATAACTCCTATCTTCGACAAGACTACGAATTCCAGCACCAACTTGCGAAATTAAGCAGGTCATCGATCGTCGAAGGTTGTGATCTAGGCATTGAGTTTTTCTGTCCGAACTGATGCCATAATTGCTGCAAAAAGAAAAGTTGGGTCCTTCGGATACGCGCCTTACCTTTCTTTACGAAGTAAAATCAATACGTTTGACGTGATTTCATGAAGCTAAATGAGTTTGCACTGCATGATATTCACTTGCTTTTCAGCCAGCTGAAAGACCAACTAAAATCTGCACCTACAAATCACATAATTACACTGATGTTAGTCCGAACGCAAAGAAATCGTCAGCACTCGTACCGTTGTGCTCGAGCGAATTTTGAACAGTATAGAATATCCATAGGAACAAATTAGATTGTACCATTCGCCAACTACGGTCGAGCGCGTACGAGAGCAGCCGTAGCATCGAAACGCCCATCTTGCGTTGAATTAGAAAGCCAAACACCAAGAGTGAGAGTAGCTCCACCGATCCGAACATGACAACAGTTCCAAGCTTTTTCCAAGCCCAGCTTCATCGAGAGTCTCTAACTGCGGATAGTAGGCGCGATTCGGGAGGTAATACATGCCAGCTGTGTACATACCTGCACAACCATATTGAAAATGTAAAAACAATGATGAATCAAACCACAACCAACACACGTACAGAAGATGAACGGGACGATGACTTCTGTGTACTCGACGAGAATGACGAATTCAGTTGTGAAAAGCACTTGAGCTGTCCTCTGTACGAACAGGCGACGTTCTTTCGGCGAGAAAACATTTTGCAGGAGGCTAGGCTGTTGTGCTTCATCTTGATGCAAAGGTGTGAATGTTTCTACCGCTGCAACAATTAGTGGCGCGCCTGTAGAGGCTACTGGCAGCACTCGTCCACTAGGCCTCGGTGTAATGTCTGTAGAAGCTCCCATGGAGTTCATACTGTCAACACTCAGACTCGACCGCGCAGAGCTATAGTGGCGCAATGTAAGGTGGGCTTTCGCTTGAGAGTCTTCCTTGATAAGTTGTTGAGTGATTTCAATGAAGCTCGCAGATTTCATGGGATGGTCGGCGGGGATCTTCTTTTGGAGCAGGGTTATGTATTTCATCAGATTGTTGATGTCCGAAATCGAAACCCAGGCTTGAAAAGCATCCAGTCCAATCACTGACACCATTGTACTAATGGAGTTGGAGTTCTGCATTGAGCTGGAGATGTAGAGAGCATTGAAGACATCAACATTGAAGATAATGGTCTGTGGCATTAAATCGTACTTGTTCCCAGGAAATGGCCGATCCAGTTCTTTGCGATTATCTTGATCATAGGAAGCAATACGAGGTAGAATTTCTGGTTTGATGTTCGTACACTGTTGGAACCGTACAGATAAGCAGGGTAGACGAACGTAAGCAGCACCTGGCAGATGAGAACAATGAGGCTGCCTTGAAGCTCCTTGAGCAGTTTTGGGTCTTTTCGTAAAAATCGGCCGAAGCAGCAAATAAAGGACACAAGAACCACGATGAACCACACAGGAATGCCAACCACGAGTGCAAACGGCAGGGAAACCCGATAATACTCGACATAGCGATCATGAACGCGATCGCTCCTCCACCTGCAATGATAGGCATGACAATAACGTGCATGGAGTTGATGTGGAGATTCGGAACACTTATCCGGAACTGCTCCAAGATGGCCCGTGTCATAAGAGCGATTGCAAGCCCATCTCTTATCCAAAACAAGTAGTTTGCCCGAGATCCATCCTCAGGAGGAGCCATCGGGGCATAGTCGATTGCGGTAACAACAGACAAGCATGGGAATGGCGACACCACAGAAACAAGAAGAGCCCAAGCCAGTGTGGTGCTGTGCCTGTAATCGTTAAAACTACTAATTCGTTCAGCAGAGTAATGTCCGCGTAACTCCACCTGAAAACTAGCGCAAAACTTGTAGACTCGACGCCAGAATCGATGCAGACCTGGCATTCTGAAGAAATGTTGACTCAGCATTAGTGAGTTACCCGATTGAGGGGGCTAGCCAACTAAATATACATGTACCAGGATGAGAGCACAAAAACTACTTGGCACATGCCTTTTTCTCGAGGTAATTGATGTCAAACTATATTGATTCCCATTCATTAATTATACCTAGCGAGAAAAACCGCAGCATTTGTGCCGTTGAACTTTTGGATCCTTCGATTGTGTCGAAGCATCTCCACATATGCGCGTACGAGTGTGGGTGAGGTTACGTTGTCGCGTAAATCGACTTTTACCAGAGTGGTGTGCTTCTGAATGGCTCGAGCAAGATGGCATAAGCCCTTTTCCTGCAGTTTTGGCTTCGTTTGCGAGCCTTCAACAACCGAATGCAGTGAAAATGATACCAAGGTAGCATTGTCTGCTAGGGCAGCGGCGAGAGCAATTGCACCTTCATCCCCGATATCGTTGAAGCTCACGACTAGATCTTCAAGGCGAGGGTATGCGCGTATTAGATTTGCGACAGCCTGAGCACCTTCGTCACCAAGGATGTTGCGAGAGAGGTCGAGGCATCGACACTTCGAGCTTGGTGTAGATGCAAGTTCCTCGACGATAGCGGCTGCACCGTACTGGCGTAAGGCCTTCCCACTTAACTCAAGATGTTCTAGAGGAGCAAGCTCTTTGACAAAGCGCTTTCGAAGGTCATGTGCTTGTGAGATTGCTGCCAGCATGACCTTACACTCCGAAGTGAGTGGGTTTCCAACGCTGAGGCGAATCCGGCGCTGCTGGTTTGCCTTGAAAGCTTTCAGATATAGTTGCTTGGCACCGGTGTCAGTGATTTGGTTGTGGTCGAGAAGCAATTCTTGGAGCCTAACGTTTGACTCGAGTCCTTCCGCAAGCCCAATAATTGCCATATCTGGGCAAATAAACGTGAGTATTTACATGTACTTCAAGTAGTTTCCTAGTAGGATGTTATTTGCTTTACCTGTAATCAAGTTATTGGACAGATTGAGCACTCGAAGTGGAGGCTGCAACGCCAGGAACATACCAACATCGTAAGCACCTTTCTCTCCGATCTCATTTCCATTTAATTCAAGCACTTCCAGCAGTTGCCAATTGGGCGATGATCGAAGTGTCGCCATGACAACATGAGCATATTGGTCATTTAAGCAACACTCCAGCAAAATATCTCGCTTCACCTTGCTTTCGCTTAAATCGAGCGTTGCAGCAGCAAATGGCCCAGCATTTAACTGCGTCTCGATTATTTTTCGTGTAGTTTCCTCCGGATCTGACTTTGAAGGTGTTCAGCTGCAAAATTGTTGCGGCCGAGATGGAGATATCGCACTGGAAATGGTGCTACCATTCCATTAATCGCGTGGTAGAATGACATGATTCCTGCTTGTCCGATCTGCATCATGGTCAGCAAGGGAGGAGTTATTTTACCTTACATGAATGAAAAGACCGCACGACAAGACATCGTACCTGGTTCTGCTCAAGATCGAGAGTTTGCAGGACTGGAGCTTGATCCAATACAAAAGCCAGGCTAGCAGCACCGCAGTCTCCTATCAGGTTACCGGAAAGCGAAAGAACTTCCAGCGTCATCAGTGAACATGCGTGTCCTAAGGCGATTGCTCCTTTGTCGGTCAAGGCGTTTGAACGAAGGTACAGCTTCTCAATGTACTTGGAAAATTCTGCTTCCAGCAACTGCGAGAAACACGCGTCTGTAAGACCAGTGCACGACATGTCCAGGATTTGAAGATGTTCACGGTTCTTGGCATCAAGTGCTCTTATCAGTGGTTGGATCCAATCGGACGATGAATTCTGTTCACCAAACAGATTGAGGGACACGTCGAGCTGTGTCAGACTGGGACATCGCGTGATAAAAGCCGCGATTGTTTCGAGCCCGCGAGCTGAAAAACTATGAACGATATACCACACATGAACTGATAAGCGATTGTGCAAATCATTAGCTCGAATAAATCTTGAGTGGCAACGTACTGATTGTTGGCGAGGTTCAGCGATACCAGTCCTGGCCACACTGCTTCGTGCAACTCCGTTGCCCAATTCAGCCAAAATCGATCATCCAGCTCGTTGAAAGAGAGATCAAGCCCAGTCAAAGATGCCAACATAGCTGGAAATGCTATAAAGGGGAAGAACTCGGCACCAAACTCGCTAACGAGCTGCTGCTCCACCAATAGGATTTTTTCGGACCCTGCAGTGCAAGGACTTTGGACGACCTCCGGGAGCCTTGAGTCTGCATCAAAACGCTAGCTGCATCTTGCACCTGGGTAATAGACGTAAGCTGCGTTACCGTCGACGTCACCCCAACTCTAGATGCCATGCTGCGCCGAAAACGGTAAAAAGTGAAGAGTCACGTAGACCCTGTGTTGGATAGTGTAAGCCAACTGAACGAAAAGCTGAAATCGGCACCTACACAAGAATTGCACAATTAGAGTTAGCTTACTGCAAAGAATAACAAATGCCAACCTACCGTTGTGTTCCAATGCGTTCTGAATCGTGTAGCAGATCCACAAGAACAAGTTTGACTGCACCATTCTCCAGCTCCGGCCCAGCACGAATGAAAGCAGATGCAGCATCGAGATTCCAAGCATTCGTTGGATCAGGAATCCGATCACTAAGAGTGATACCAACTCAATAAACCCAAACGCAATCACCGTTCCGAGGTTACTGGCCAGGCCATCATGATCAAACGACTGAAGTTGTGGGTAATAGTCGCGGTTGGGCAGGTAAAACATTCCGGCTGTGTACATGCCTGTCAGAGAATAAAATGATGGTGAGTTCGTATGTTTCAGTGTTTCAGAGTAGCAAAGCAGCAAAGACGCAAAGACGCACTGTAGATGAACGGGACGATGACTTCCGTGTACTCAACCAGAATGACGAACTCGGTCGTGAAAAGCACTCGTGCGCTTTGTTGTACAAATCGGTGACGCTCGTTAGCCGAGAAAATAGCGCTCAGAGATTTTTGCAGAGGGGCAAGCCGTAGTGATGCTCGTTTTGAGTCTGGAGCTGTAGGGAGTGAGAGATTTGCTTCGTCCACAGGAAGAATCTGCCGACTGGTAGACAAGGGCTCAGGTTGTGCCACAGTAGGCGTAATGGGACCACTCGAGCGCCCTACGATTAGAGCTGTAGAGCTGTAATGACGCAATGCTAATCGCTCAGCTAAGTGAGGGTCATCTTCGATTATTTGGAGAGCAATTTCGACGAAGCTTGCCTTTTTCAGTGGATGTCCCATAGGAATCTTACGTCGAAGTCTGAGGATATCTCGCAGAAGATGAGCAATGTCGGATAAAGATATCCAACCGAGAAGAGCATCAAGAGCGACCATTTGCAGCACCGTAGTAATTGATTGAGAGTTCTGCATCGAGCTGGCAACGTACAACGCGTTGAAGACATCGACATTGAAGATCATGATCTGAGGTATTAGATCGTGCTTGTTGCCAAGACAGTAGCTGATCCAGTTCTTAGCGATAATTTTGATGAGAGGAAGCAGCATGACGTAGAATTTTTGGTTGGACGGCTGAACACTTATGAAGCCCAAGAGATAAGCTGGGTACACGAACGTCAGTAGCACCTGGCAAATGAGCACTACGATCGATCTAAGCAAGTTTTTGAACAGCACGGGGTCTCGCTTCAGGACTCGACCGAAGAATAGTGCGAAGCACACGACAAGTACCGCAAACCACACCGAGATTCCCACGACAAGTGCAAACGGGAGTGGAAATCCGATAACGCTTGACATGGCGAGCATAAATACTATAGCCCCTCCACTCGCGATAACCGGCATTGCAACAACCTGCACAGAGTTGATATGCAGTCCCGGCACACTTATCCGGAATTGCTCCAAGATAACACGCGTCATTAGAGCAATCGTTAAGAAATCTCGACACCAGAACAGGAAATTTGCACTGGACCCGTCTTCGGGTGGGGCCAGCGGGACACAGTCAATCAGCGTCAGAATAATAAGGCAAGGGAATGGTGACACCACACAAATCCAAATCGCACGCCACAGTGGTGTTGATCGACTGTATCTGCGCAAATCGTGCATTCGTTCGGTTGAGTAGTGCCCTCGCAGCTCAGCTTGGAACGTCGATGAAAACTTGCGCATACGTCGCCATATAATGCGGGTTTCTTTCATGATATCTGTGCGAAATCGCTGAGGTGAGGGGCTCGAGCAAATTAGTCTGTTGGAGCGCGAAAGTAACAGCATTTGTGACTCAGACACCACCAATTTAGATACTACAGTAGCATTTTCCTGAAACTCTTACAATCCTACCTACCCCGAAAAATAGCACGGCATTCGTGGTTGGTCACATGAAACCCTCGGTACTCAATTACGGTTCTGACGAAGAAACACAATGCACGGTTTGCGACGAATATGGCGGGGCATCTTTGACGTTTGGATGTACCTTCAAGTGGAACTGCATGGAAGCTACTCCATTTCCCGAATGAGGCTATTGAAGGATTACAGCAACTCGACTTCGGTATTTCGTGCCAGTATGTTCGTAGTGATGGCGCCATTCCCGTGCCTCATCATTCTCACGTTGATCGATTGCGTCCCTTTAGCCCCAACTGAGGACGGCTCTCGAGCAAACTACTTGTTCTGGGGTAGGAACTATTTGACGATTTCGCTCATGACGCGTGCAGTTCTCCAGCAGCTTCATCTGACTGTACCATCCTTGGTCTTAACAACAATTCGGATCGTCAGCATATCCGCTATTCCCAGTGCGGGCGCCGTCGCTTTCATGTTAACAATGACGAGTCTGATCGGATTTCCACTACCGTTTACGCTAGTGGTTGGGATTCCGGTCTGGTTCGTCGGTCTAGTCATTTGCTTTGGGATTTTCTTCGGAGCAAAATTGAAGCAAGAGGCTGCGTTGCGGAAAGAATTATTTAGCTATGTTGTAGTGATCGCCTGCCAAGTGGTACTGACGTTCATCTATCCAGCGTATCTCTATGGATTTCGCCGTGTTGGTTCTACAGCTCAGACATTTTACGTTCTTCTGCTTCCCGTGATTAAGATAGCGACGAAGAACTGGATCAGCTTTTCTTGGGCCCAAAGGATGATCTAAAGCCACAGGTTATCATTCTTAACATTGAGGTATTCAACTCGCTCTATGTTGCCAGCTCTATGCAGAATGCCACTTCGATCAGTACGACCATGGCTCTCACATTCGTGGATTTTGTGCTTGCGTGGATCTCCATCAAAGACGTGAATCATTTCCTCACGGATATCTCTACGCTTCTAGAGAAGATCCCTACAAATCACGCCCTAAAAAAGCAAACTTCATGGAGATCGCTCTACAGATGCTTGAAGAAGATGCCGAACTCAGAGCAGACGTATCGCTTCGCTTTTTCTCAGTTCAGCTACCTTGTCCAAATGTAATCGGCAACAGGACATCGAGAGTTCAAGATATTCCCCAACAACTGAAGAGGATAAGTCAACTCGTCAGCTATTTCAATTGCCATCGATTTTAGCAAAGTCGACTTCCTTTGCAGCCGTAGTACCAGCCAAACCGCAGACGTCAAAACCCCTCCGACGATTTTTTACCGCCAAACAACGCAGAGAGTACGTGCACAAGACAGCTCAAGTGCTTTTCACTACAGAGTTTATCATCCTCATCGAGTTCACAGAGGTTATCATCCCATTCATCTACTGTAAGTTGCTCCGGACCACTGTAGACATTTTGAAGCTAACGCTGTGCTGTATCTAGGCATGTATACGATTGCCATGTTTCAGCTTCCCAATCGGGTGTATTATCCGCAAATTCGCGCGCTTGACCAACGCAAACTCGCGAAAATGATGGGCAACATCGCCATTTACGGTCTCATGGAGCTCTTATCCTTTTTTGCTATGAGTATTCTTCTAAAGAAGAAACTTCGGATATCAACACTACATCAGTTGGCTTTCGTGTTGGACCGTGAGTGGCAAATGGTTCAATCGAACCTTTTCTCTGGATTTGCTACACCATCCAGAATTCACTTGATCACAATGGTACGTGGCGATTTTGTGTTTTGTTCGCTACGTGTATCTGATCATTTGTCATTTCTTTCTGTGCTAAAGGTGCAGATTTCAGTTGGCAATTCAGTTGGCTGGAGGGTAAAGGCAAATAGCAAATTCACGCTTGATTGTTTGAGGATATTTAATGTTTATAATTTCAGGAGTTCAGTTTATTTGTTACGGGGTTTCTGTCAAAGTCGCCGATGGTATGAAGTCATGATTTCGTGGAGACATTAATCGCGGGCCTGCAGGGGATGAGTGCGGCCGTACAGGTACGTGGTGCTCTGAAACAGTGTTCGTAGCTGCACTTCCTGCTAACCCATTTCGCGGTTCGTGGATACTTTGAAGGTACCTAGGGTCAGGAAATGGCATGGAGCCTTGGAGTGAACCAATTGAAGAGTGCACCAATTGAAATGGCCGTGGTCCTGCTGACTTGATAAGTCGATGCTGTACAAGTCAAATCGACAAAAAGTTAACATCACTGAGTAGTACAACCACCGGGAAGAAACCTACCGGAAGGTGATAACCCTCGTTGTACGATGAGCCTTCAGCAGCCTTTTCATTCCTGTGCACCATTGAATTAGGCCGCGCTGGCTGATCTGGTGTGGATCCAACTATAGCTGGAAATGTTGTTGTAGGAATTTGTTGTGTTTGGGGCAAACGATTCATGTGAACTTTAGTCGCCGGGTAAAGCAGGCGGTTGCTTGTTGGGATTCTGCGAGGAGAACCGCCCTGAGCTGGATATAGGAGCTCAGTTAGATCGATTGTGGGTTTTCCTTTTCGACTCAGATTTTCCAGAAGCATAGCCACGCCATGGATCAACTACAGTGCATTTACATGAAATACGATGATGAGCAGTGGACGAGGAAGCCATACACCAGGTTTTGTGACTTACCTGTGCTTGAGCCTTTTTGAGATCTCGGCGAGAGATTTCTCGAGCTGAATTGACTGCACCCAACGCGCTTTTGCGCTGTTGGACAATCTTTGTCATTGTAGCACACATACTGGCAACCTTGTGGCTAGGGCGAAGCGTTCCATCAAGCTGAGGCTTTGCTCGCATATCTGCTGTGCGTTTCAGCTAAGACATGCAATAAAAAATGTAACTTCGATCTACAGAAGTCAGGTTTGATAGCCACATACCTGATCAAGTCGCTGCTCGCCCGCCACACATAGCACTCGAAGCACTAAACTCTCCCAGCCTGAAATGGATAGATGCTCTTTTGCTGCTGAGCTTTGCTTGATCAAAAGCCGAAGATGACGAATAACCTCCGGGTCCCGCTCGATATTGTTGGAGCCGTCCGGTAATGGAAATTTCCCCCTCTCAACATGAAAGCATCTTCGTCATCAGAATTTTGAGACTTGTACTCGTCGTGCAATGGTGTGATATCGTTGGAGCCGTCCAGTCGTGGAAATTGTTCCTCACTCGACGTAAAAGTGTCTTCGTCATCAGCTTTTGGAGACTCGTACTCGTTTCGATGCAATGGTGCGCTACGTGCTCTCTGCGGTGTGTTTAGATCTGCATTATTGTCGAGTCCCGAGTCGATATGGGTTTCCAATCTAGGTTCGATCTCAGGAGCTTTCGGAATATGTCCATTGAGAGCAAGGCCATGTTTTGTTAGCGAAAACCCACCCCTTCCAGGATCTCTTGAACCAATGTTTTCCGGTGGCGAGGAGAAACACTTCCTTGCGCAGTCTCACTGTCCCCAGCAGTGCTGGCGGTCAATTCAGGATCCGCCGGAGTTGAAATTACCCGGGTTGGACTCGGACTGGCTTTCGAGCTGCCATTGATAATTTCTCCCGTATTTTTTAACTGGCGAGTAGATCTCGATGACTTAATCCCTGTGAAGCTCTTCCTTGGAGAGTTTCTTGTTGACACTGGCGAGATCTCGCCATTACTCTGGTTATTCGGTCGTGAGTCCTTCAAACCCAATCTTGGCGTTGATGCTACCGTTGTTCTCCTGGCTGAACGTGGATTAAGAGCTTTAGCGAGATGAGTAGCCACCAATTCGCGTGCGACTTGCTGCTTTGTTGCAGTCATTCCGGAATAGATACTTTCCAGGTCCAACAGAACACTACTGACGAGTTTTCTTTCTGGTTCCGTCAATGCCGATGGTGTAGGTACCTCACCCTCTGGTTCTGCACCAGTCGCTTGGGCTTGGTTCAAAAGCTCTTTTGAGATCTGCAAGAGTCTCTTCTTGTGCCTTTCGCACATGAAGCAAACTCCCGACGACGCGTCTCCAAATTCTTCATCTTTCGCTTCTTGGAGTTGCTTCTGGTAGATTTGTTGCTCAGCTTCTAGCGCTTTGTTGGTGTTTTGAAGTTTTTCACACTCCAGCTTCCAGAACTCGAGCTCCGCTAGATTTCGCTTGCGTAGCGTGCAGAGCTCTTCTGACATGTGACCCAAATGGGTTGTCAAAGTCAACAAGCGGTCGGTTTGCAGTGCCGATGAACGTTGTGACGCCCTGCGTAGCTTCAAAATGTCCGTTTGTGCGGTCGAAAGTGCCTTAAACAAGTCGCGAGGATGCGAGGCCAAGTTGACAACAAGACTTCCCTGAGAAATGCTGTTTGTTCGGCCTCGCTTCTCGACCTCCTCCACCATTTCAGCCTCAGCCGTTTGAAGCAGCTCCTGCTGAGTCTCATACTCCTTTCGCACACGAATCTTGTCCTCTGCGTATCGCTGAACCAGCGCTTCCATTCGCTTGACTTCGTGCTGCTCATTGTTTTGCCCGTTTTGGTCCGTCGCAGCTACTACAACATTATCGCCTGCATTTTTGCCACCTTCGCCACTGTTATCGCTGTCCTCATCGTGACCATCTTCATTCATCGGGGTAGAGCATTCACATTGCTTAGCTTCGTAGGCTGTGACTGGGGCGGTTTTTATTCGCAAACTTCTTTATCAGGAGCTTCACCGCCGTTTGTCGCTCTTCAATCTTGGCATTGCGGGTCTTTAGTGAAAACGCCAAGGACGTTTTAAGCATCGCCAGCTCTTGAGCATGGACATCTTTCTTTTTGAAACGCGCGCTGCAAAGTTACAGTCCGCGTCTGGGCTACATCGAGAGCTCTCCTGCTCTCAGCCAAACCGCCGTCCTTATCTGCGAGTGAGCTCTTCAGCTCGACGATCAAGTGCTCATACTGCATGTTTCGTCGATTTTGACGCGGAACAGCTCGAAGCGTATCCATGGCAGTAATGCTTTGCCCGTAAGCGGATCGCATGATCTCGTCGAGATCAAGACCCTCCTCGTCGTCCAAATCTGTTTGTAGGCAACTGTCTATTGCACTCGTCTTGATGAGTTCTGCCTGCTGAATCTTCTCCTGTAGCTGCGTCACATGCATGTCCGCTAGTTGAAGTTGTCCCTCCAGTGCCAATGCTTTGGTGTTAGCTTTCTCGAGGTGCGTTTTCAACTCAAGCACTTGTTCAAGCGTTTTGCGCAAATACGAGTCCGAGTCGTTGGTGTCATTATCACCTCGGTCAGCGTGAATATACCCAACACCATTGCATGCTCTGCATGGAATGAGACGGCCTAGGTCAGTAAACGTTGAGCGTCTTCTTCCTAGGACAGAGGCTGATGACTCTTGCTCTTTGTCATTTACAGCCTCTTTCTCAATCGTTGCAGGTTGCGCCCAGCTATCAATCTGCGCCAATGTAGCCTCCAATCCCCTCGCAAGACGGCGTTTACCACCTCGACGAGCACTTTGCTCCACTGCAGCCCACAAAATATCGTTGTTGAGTAGTTCAACAAGCGAGTCGCCCACCTCTTCCCATTTTCCTTGATACGAACTCACCGCGTCCGCTATGCGCTGTCGCTCGGCGATGGCGCTCTCTGGTTTCAAGAACCAAGGCACAGACTCGGTACAAGTAGCTTGGTACGTCATATTTTCCTGTGCCAAGCGCGCGATTTCGTCACGGAGCTCTTGGCACTCCACGGCTGCTTCTCTCGCCCGCTGCTCCCATTTCTCCTTCTCTCGATGCAAAACCTGCGTATTAGTGTTCAAGCTCGTCCAGCCGCGACCAGAGCCTTTAGCCTGGCCTCGATCATTGTTGCTCTGCGTGGCCTCCGGTGTCAACGTCTGTTGTTTTCCAGCTAAAACCCCGGCGATCGCCTCGTTCAACGCAGTCAAAGCTCCAGGCTCCGTGCCTTGTTTGCTCATGATATCGCGCAGCATGAGCAGTTGTCGGTACTGCTCCTTGCGCAGTGCATTGTTTTCAGCCACACGGCGATCAACTTTGGCTTTGAGGTGCACTGCCTGCTTTTCCCACTCGTCGATCTCCTGCGTGAGTTGGGTCGTGCGTTGTTGCTGGCTCTGGATGACGAGCTGCTGGGCCTGCATCTCTTGTTGGACGCACTCGTGAATGGTGTTCACTAGAGTCGTCTCGCGTTCCTGCATCACCGGAGCCAAAACAAGGTCGAAAAATGCTCGCAGTTCGCCGTCGAGGGCCTCCGCTGCTTCATCCTCCCGAATGCTGCGCTCTAGTTCATCCCGACGCTTTTCAGGGTCGTGACCTAGAGCCACCAGCAGTGAAGGTTTCCACGCTGGTGACCGAATGCGCCTGCAGAGCTCCCGAAATGCTAGAGCCAATGGCGCGTCTGAAGTCTCCTCGCTGCTCAATACGAGGCGAGGCGTCACAAAGCGCGTTTTCGTGGACGCAACCAAACTCGCGACTGTCTGCGTTTGTTTCGCTTCTTTCGGCGAAAGGCCGTCGAGCTCTAGGTTCATATAGGCGCGACGTCCACCAGTGCGAAGCCCGGCATGAGCTGGGGAAACAGGATGAGCGTGATCTTGAAGTTGACCTTGAATTCCCATCGAAACGAGTTTTCCTGGACACTTGGAAGCGAGAACGCGGTCATGCTAAAATAGTCACAACTGCCGTCGCGTCCGTCCAGGAAGTAACAATGCGAAGTAAACTCTAGTCGCTGGATAGCAGCGTACTATCCTGCAACGCATGTCGTGTATCCGGATAGTGTTTGTTTATTGATCTTGACCTCTAGTGTGATAAGCCTGGCAAGTACACGTAGGTAGTACTGTAATCTGCATCAATAAGCGATTTTCCTCTCCGATTGATCTCGACAGCATTGCACTCGAGAAGCACCTGCACACAAGCACAGTAGAATTTTGCGATGATAGCGGCAAGATTAAGGTGCAGGAACCACCTGCCCTTTCACAAAACGGTCAGCTTCAAGAAGAGAAGCTTTGCCGGCTGGCCGAGTTTCTTCAACGCGAACAGCGCTGCAACTCCACAAGGCGTAGCGCATCTCTCTGGCAGTTGATGAACCCCGTGAAGCAGCCCGATCAGGCAGAGCGATGCCACCACGCCTAGTTGACGCGCCTCGTTGGTTGAATTTCCTTCGACTTTGCCCTATCAGGCTTATCGATGGTGTTCACAAAGGACTATGCCGAGTCTCAAGGCAAAAGCTGTCATCGCCACGTGATACCCGCAAAATAGTGGCAGAACCGCGGGTTGAACTTCAAGCCGCGGTTCTATATCCAGCGGTTCTATTAATATAAAGACCGCTGGATACGATTGGCCGTTATGATTCACGATTACTGCCAATCGGAACGCACCACACACAAACCTGTCGCGTCACTTTTTCAAAACATAAATAGGCTTTTGAAATGCGTTTTTCTGACCGACGACAGCAATTGGTGGAGCAGATTTCGCCGCAGCACGAGCGTCCATGGGCGAATCTCTTCTGCAGTGGAGAGTCTCAAGTAAAGTCTCCACCTCGTCCTAGATTCGTACAGGCGTTGTTATTAAAGCGTTGCGTGCGACGGGCGCTCATGCACCGGCATCTCGCCAGCGTTATTTGCCTTATTTGTCTGGCCGCAAAGATTCGTGGCTGGCCCCGTTTGACTCGCCATAGACTGTCACAGGCGACACGCACGTCATTTGGCTCTTCTTACAAGTCTAGAGGTCGTGGAGAACGCGGTGCGCGCTCGCCGCGAGCTTATTCGATCCAGCCCGATTTGGTGCGCGGCACGCGTTTGCGTTTGTTTGTTTGTTGTTTGTCAAACGCGTGTCGCCGTCGGCGAAGGCAACATGTACATGTGTACATATAGTTGCAAGCGATGGCAAAAGCGCCTGGGTGGGTGATCACTTAAGCAAGTGTCGGGTGTCGGGTGCCTACCGTACAGGTTCGTCTCATCATGAGACTCTCATACCTGATGACAACGTACCGCAACAACCACAAGAAGCCGCCGTATTGTGCAGCGTGTCTTTTGCGGGCCTCCGGGACCAGTCCCTGCGCCAAGATCACCGGTTTTTGCCAAGCACTCAACGCCATACAGTCCCGCATCTTTGCTGCTTGGCGCGTGGTCATCGACCGGAAGTTGCCTTTTCCGGATACCGTCTCCGGATTGGCTCGCGTCACTTCATTATTGGCCAATGCGCAATCTGCGAGCGTGTGCGCATATACATAGCGCCGAGATTTTTCTGCTGGCAGCGTTCAACGTGGGTAGACAGGCGGCGATGATGGCCTCGCAGCGCCTGGTAGACAACCATTATCGAATCTCCCAGCTACCGCACAAGCAAGCGCTCGCCAAAGTCCCCACCAATACACATGCAAGAGTTCTCCCAGTGGATGACCACGCTGCAGCAGCACAGCCCCGCGTCCTCGTACGCCGAGACGGACAGCGCCGACTCGGACAGCGACGCGGACAGCAGCGACTGCCAGTGCCGCCTCGAGGTCAAGCGCAAGTTCGTGGCCGCCCAGCGCGTCTCCCAGCGCACGGCGCCCATCAGCATCCCGTCCAGCGGTCGCCCGCACCCGCATCTGTGCGCCAGCGTCGTGGAGAGTCCGGATCTATCCTACCACGCAGACAAGCGCCTGCTGCGCGCGGGCCGCTACCTGCACGACGACGAGGAGCTGGACGAGGACGACCCGGCCTTCTACGGCAACCTGGCCTTCTTCCGCTCGCAGCACGGCTCGGCCCAGCAGACGCGTGTCCTCAAGCGCAGCGTCCAGACCGCACCAGCTTCTCCCAGAGGCGTCGACCACTGTGACGAAGACATCTTCGCCATGGAGCTCTAGAGAGTCCCAGTTAGGAAACAACAGGTCTATTTATTCGCCCGCTAGAAGGTGCGAAGTGCAGCACCTACGAGTGCAAGCCATAACTTATCCAAACAAGAAGTTTTGCAACAAACACAAACTTTCGATCTTCTCGTCATCGGTGACTGTGGTGACTGATGTCTCACCGTCGGCAGCAAACACACACATGCAAGCGAATGCATCCGTGTACATGTACCTTAGTCACGAGGCCATGAACAGCCATGAAGCGGAGCTATATCGTCGTCGGATTCGCCGCCGTCGGGGCGCTGCCATAGTTGCAGTTGCAGTTGCAGCCCTTCGAAAGCGATCGATGTACCCGGTTTTCGGTACCGACGGTTGGAAGGCCGAATCTGGGGTTCTAGAATAGGCGGAAGATTCGCTTTGCGATTGCGCTCTGTTGCGGCCGACCACCCGCCAATGGTCTCCATAAACGCCACCCGGCCGACACGAGCATAACACGTGAGGCGTCCTGTGCTTGGCATGCTGTTGGTGCGAGTTGGGATTCCTTTTAGCGGAGCTTGGCGCCTTGTCACCAGCCACTGCAGATTCGTGCGCGGGGTGGGGATCCGGCCAATCACGCGAGATTCCCTATTTACAGCCAATGGCGAGCCGTCGCTCGCGCTTGACACCCGCTTTCGTCCAATGGCGGGGCGTCTGCGACGTGCGTGCACCTCGCCTTGTCCTTGTCATCCTACGCCAGCGGCGTGCTGCAACACGACCTGCAACGGGTGCAAGTGGCGTCAAGGCCCCAGTCTGCAATTGTCAAAGCACCACGCACTACGCCACCAGTCAAGCCGAAAATGCCTCCTGCTCAGACCCAGAGTCTTCCCATGTGGGCGCCTACGCACGCACTGCCGTCCGTTACATGCAAACCCACCACCACCTTCGACGAGGAGGACCCGTTGTACCTCTCGGGCGAGGAAACCGACTGCGACTCGGAACGCGGCAGCGACACGCTCAGTCGCGAGGACCAGCAGCTCATGGCCAGCTTCATCCGTCTGCAGCGCGAGCGCAAGCAGGTCTTCCAGCACCACCGCCAGAATCAGGTCGCGCATACTACGACGCCCGTGCTGATCCCCGCGCAGAGCCGCCAGTACGTGCCCACGTCCACCAAGCAGTGGATCTGGGACGAGCAGGACGAGGACTGCGACCAGTGCCCGTGCTGCAATCAGAGCGAGCACCGGTCGGCCTCGACCCCAGTCCACGAACCCGAGGCGGATGTCGCGGCCGTCAGCGACCTCATGTTCGACCTCGAGCTCTAGGCTCCACCCCCGTTTAGGATAGTTATGTATGTAGCCCTCACCTACTATAAAAGAGATCGACGTAGTACTGTAGTAATAACCTGTGCAGAATGAATGCCAACCCGTTACCAGCTCAACCTCACTGCCACCCTGCCTTCGCGCTTGTGAACTTCAGTCTGGAGAGCGTAATTTGCAGTCTTTTGAGTAGCTCAACTTGAGTTAACCCAATACATGTAGCGGGACTTTAGTCTTCAGGAGAAAGCATCCCCCGCATTAAAAGCTGCCGAGCCGTACCGGTGTTGAGCATCTACAGACAGCGGAGTTGATCGGCCGGAGCGCCGCAGCTCTGGCGGTGATTGATCCTGGCAGAGCGCCACGAGGGATCTGCAGCCGCCAGTCGGATATGCGATGCCTGCGTTCACCGCTTTACACTCTGTCGCCATAAACAACCGTCCGCAATCCACAAAGTGATCATAATCCCGGGCCTGTCGCGGGGTAGGCTGCTGCAGGCGAGCTGCGAGACTCGAGCGCCAATGCATTGACATTCGACGGCGGCCGGAACAGGTATCGCAGCATAGATATTGGCGCAAGAGCTTTGCCGCGCTCGATTCTGACCGGTTTGCGCAATTTGCATTTCTGTCCAGCGTCAACTTCAAGGCAACTTTCACACCGGAGGGCAGACCGTCAAGGAAAATCGAGCAAAATGAACAGAAAATAGTACTGGCACACAAAAATCTTGGGATAACACACAGTGGGGTGGGCGACGTGGTTGGACATAGCACCAACCTAACACTGCGCGTTCCCGCAGCGTCACGGCGAAGGCAGGGGCAGAGGGCCCCCGCCGGAGACGAAAGCGTGACGGCAACACGTGAGGCCGGAGGTTCTATCACCCGCGGGGGCGCCGAAGGGGCGCCCAACCAAGCGCAGCGCGGCTGGTCATACATAAATTATTAGAGGTTTTTTATGTCTTATCACGACGCAAGGTAGGTCAAAACAATACATTTGCCAAGTCAAATGATTTGCTGGGTGAAATTACTGTTAATGCATGTGTTTATCCAAAATGAATCCGGGAGCCATCTCGCGATCGGCGCGCGGACGAATCCTTAGCCCTCGGAGACCACAGGAGGCCATTCAGAGAGCGGACACGGGAGCACGACTGCAACATGAGATTATGCCTCTCGCTGCGTCGCGCGCGCTGTCGACGATGTCGCCCTTGTCCGCCCCAGGAGGTACACTGTTGCACGTGAGTTGCCGCAAGGCTTCCTGTTAGCGTGGTACCACATTATTGGCACAGTGTGTGGCCCACTCGAGTTCATGTGACAAACACGAACTGAGTCATTTCCACCAATCAGAGACAAGGCGTCCATTACCGCGCAACGGACAGCAACATCGTGCTGCTCCAGACGCCTAGACGAAGACATGGAGACGCTCGTCGTGGCCTCACTAGTCTCTGCCTTTGCTGTTGTTATTGTCATCTTATTCGTACACGTCCGTAGACGAGCGTCCAGTGCAGCCGAGAGCGACAGTAGCGACGATGAGACGCCCGGACCTCTTAGCGTCAACGTTGTGGCCGACCACGACGAGAAGGACTCGCTGTTGCCCTCGTTCGCGGGTCTGCTGCGCTCGCCATGGCACAGCGTGGACGCTGGACAGAAGGAGAAGCCCAAGATGATGCGGCCGGTCAGGGGCTCGCGCTCCTTGTCGCTGACGATGCCGCTTCCTCTGCGCAAGAAGAGGAAGGCGACTGAGGTGCCGACCAAGAAGGTCCACGTGCCGTACTTCTTCCCATTGCTGGACGAGACGGCAGAGTGGTGGCAGACGCAGCAGTCTGCTGAGTCGCAGCCGACGCCCGAGGAGGAGCCCGAAACGAGTCATACGAATGAGAATGTGGCCTGCAACCAGCGGAAGGAGACGTCGACAGCCAACAATCTGCTTTACTCTGAGCAATCGCACGAGTTCCCTGTGATTATACCCGCGTCCATTGAGGTGGGAGGTGGGTACCGCGTTGGATTAGACACCCTGTGCAGATAGAAGAATGAACAATACGCTACAGTAGACCTTGGTTGAAGTCGTCACGTCGAGTCCATGACTCGTTTTGGTGTGTGCCACAATAGCGCAACTTACGAGCGTGAAACTGAGCCCATCAATCATCGCGCGGGAAACAGCGAGGGGGAACAGCAAGCAACACAAGACAACATGGTGAAGGAAATGCCGCTCGACATCGGCCTGCGCGTGGGTACGTTCCGCTCTCTCTCATCTGCTGTCTGGTGTCCCCAAGTGACCAACACACTCTCTCTACGCAGACGTCCTGGACGACGAGGGCATCTGGAACACGGGCGTCGTGGCCGACGTGGGCACCGAGGGCGACGAGGACAAGGTGGAGATCAAGTACGACGGCTGGACGGACGAGTACAACCAGTGGATCGACGTGGCGTCGCAGCGTCTGGCCCCGCTGCACACGTACACCATCGTCAAGAAGTGCTGGGCCAAACTCACCAAGTGGCCCTGGTGGCCCGCCTTCGTGCGTAGAACAGTAGTACTCTCATGAGTAGTATTTTTACTGACAAAGTACTATTGTATTCATCAGGTAGTACTCCGCGCGCCCACGACGGCGCTGGCTGCCCAGGGCCTCGAGGAGGAGTCCAAGCTCTACGTCGAGTTCTACGACTCGTTCAACGAAGCTAAGCGCTCGCGCTGCTGGATGCAGAAGAAGAACGTGGCGGCCTTCCGCGACGCCTTCGAGGAGCGCGCGTCCAAGAACATTGGCAAGAACTTTCCCCAGTTCGTGGAGGGCACCCAACGGGCCAAGGCTGGCACGTCGCCGCTGCTCTTCTCCGGCCCGGGCACACTCCCGATCGAGTACTCGAGCAAGATGGCGGACTCGCTGGAGGAGAAGAAGAAGGAGTGCTCGACTGAGCAGTGGTTCCATCTCTACAGAGACTTCAGCAACCGCTACAAGGAACTGTACGGCTACTCGACGGCGCCCGCTGCCTCGTTGGGCAAGAGAACGGCCTCGTCGGGTCCTCGCAAGTCGGGGAAGCGCGCCCCTGCTCGCTCGGTGACGAAGGTGGTGAAGAAGGCGCAGTCGGAAGGTTCGTGTGTGGTCTTCTGCTCGTAAGAGGTGGAGAATGCGGTAGTGCTGAGCTGGTGTGTATTGCATGGTGTGTTTTTGCTTGCTGCTTCTTTTAGAAGAAGATGAAAGTGAAGAGAAGGAGGAAGAGCCCGAGGCCGATGAGCCCGAAGAAAGCGCCGAAGAAGAGGAGGCGCCGGGTCGGCGGACTTCTCGTCGACAGAACAAGCGCGCTGCAGCTACAGCTCTGCCCGCGCGCCGCAGCACCCGACCCCGACGCGTTAAAGGTTAATTTGACGTTCCTGCCCTCCGTCTGTATCTGCAGTTGTAGTACGGGTGGATGGGTGCGTGCATTCGTGCCTGTGTGTAGCTCTGCCTTCCATGCGTGCATAGTGTTGACTGTGTATGTGTGGTTTGGCTCGTTTTTAATCAGTAATTGAGGAACTGATCCTGCATACAAGCTCTGCGTCTTCCCTTTCACCTCCCATCTCCGTCCGCGACACGAGCTCGAGATCCTCCAGTATTGTCAGGGACTGCAACCTCATCGATAACTCCAAGCAGTTTGTTGTCAAAACGGAAGCCTCTCCTGAAGTCGAGTCGAAAGTGCAGCCCACAGTTGAGACGAAGCCCAAGCTACTAAAGATGCCGAATGAGCCGGACGTCAAGATGCAAGACGACGATCTGGTAATGGAAGAGTGTAAGCCTGAGACTCCGTCTGTCGAAGCCAAGTCGGAGAGTGTGGGAACGGGCCGTCGACGAAAGGATCTGACCACGCCACCTGCCAAGCTTTCTGAGCGCATTGACACCGCAAAACATGTAACGAAAACCGAGGGACCAGGCGACCAAGCTGCGTCGGAGCAAGACCCCGATTTCTATCAGGATTGGTCTGGCGGGTCTCGCTACGAGGTGGACGACAAGCCTTGGAACATCCTTGGGTGGCTTGTTGACGGCATCGGGAGTAGGCTACAGAGGAAGTGAAGGGCGAATGCATCTGTGTACATGGAGCATTTGTACTGAAATGTTTTATCCCCATGCAGCATTAAGAGAAAGCATCTAGACACCTTTGCTTGAAGTGACCAAAATGTTGGTAGTTTTCTGCCGCAAAGAAATTTTTCTAGAAGACATGTGAGGCTGCTCACGACGTACTTCCGTTAGTGTTGACGGTGCTCGAGGCGAGAAATTGAGACGAACTACTGAGGCAGCTTGGTGCGCTGTCAACAGCGACTGAAACACTCCGGCTCGACAGATTTTTGGCACGGATGCACCGATGTAACGGGGTGAAATATCTGGAGCCAGCAACTGCGAACGGTGAAGCCACTGCTTATCGTCAGCAAAGGGTGTGTGGACCGATGGAAAGCGCGGATTCTGCTCATAAAAGGCAGACTTTGCGCTTGCTATCGGGGAGCGAGGCCTCAAAGGCGAGGATACTCTCTTGAAATCATCTTGGTAATAGGTCGGACTCTCATAAAACTCACACAACGATCTCGAGAGAGAGTCGGCATCTCGCAATCTCTCCCACGACGGAGCGCTCGCGACCCACTGTATCCCACACAGCCCCGAAAAGTACACTCTTCGGTTGTGCTCACCGATGAAAAACTCGCATACAAGGCCTGGCCGTGGAAATGCACAACACGCAAAAATGATTAACCATTGCTTAAGTATCCAGCCACACGTTTCTTATATCGTACCACAAGCCTGCCGTGTGTTGCGTCCCAAGTTGATAGAGTTCGCGATCTCGGAAGTCACTCGCTTCATGTAGAATAACAACGGAGCCATCACATCGGGGTCAAACCCACCTTGTCGAAGAAGCTTCCATGTAGTGCTTCCGTGATCATCACGATGATGCTCAATGTCAAGATAAGCAAGTCGGCAAGCCTCCTTCTGCGATATCTGGCTCGCTCGAGTTTCTTCTCTCACGTTGCCGTCCTTAGCGTCATGCGTGCAATCTGGTTCGACTTGGGTCAGAAGAAAAACGTCCGAGTGAGCACGCCGGGAGTGTCGACTACTGGTGACTTTGGCTTGAACAGTAGGATAAACACCACGATCAGTGTCCTCTGTTGCCGGTTCAGTAGTTTTGCAAGTACTCTTCGGCTGTTCGCTGCTTGATACTACGGGTGAATTTCTCCACACGATCAAGAAGGTAGAATTAGTTTGGTGAGGTATGTGCCTCTGCAAACAAAATACGCCCTTGGACAGCCCCGACCGCACTGGTGTGGAAGTTGAAGTTGTGGATGGGAGCTCGAAAGGCAGGCAGATATCAGGGTGCTCCATGTCCGTGCAGAGCATCTATCATAGCCAAGTAAGTGTTAATAAGCACAAACAAGCTGTGTATTTGCATCGATTTCCTCACCTTGAGTTGATGAGAGGACAGAGTATCAACTCGAAACCCCAGACGACGGACTGCAGCGAAATCCGTTGTGGCAGCTGCACAAACAAAATGCTGTTGCGATTGTGGCGTCTGAAATGCTTCACAAATCGCTTGAGGAGAGACGCGCTGCAGCATTGATATGGAAGTTTGTTAGAAATGATAATTGCTACAAGTGGTGAAGCTGACCATTAAATCTTTTTCTGTTACACGTCCTGATGATGAGGTTGTGTACCAGACGCTTGGCTGCCTACGGTAAACACACGCACCCACGTCACAATTTGAACATACCAGTTTCACGTACAATCGCCGATAACATACCCACTTGGGCTCAACAAAACCGTATCAGGAATTTGGAGTGGCATGCATTCACCCATCTTGCCTCCGCTGATAGCTTTAAAGAGCACTACCCATTCATGTGCTAAATCCTCCTCAGGAAGGCCGAGCCCAGAATAAGTTTTCTGAGTGAACGCAGATACTCGCAAGGGCTGAATCAGTGGCGGCTGGCGGACGGTGTATAGAGGTCGTCGCTTGCACCCTCGTTTACCATGTAGCCCCTCCTCGTCATCGCCTAGGTCCATTTGGGTTTCCGTCTTGTGCTCTGACTCACGGTTTGCACGAAATACTTGTTAGCAACCAACCAGAATAGATGTACAGGTAGGCTCACGGTGAGCCTACCTGAACATCTATTCTGGTGAGCCGCTCACCCATCCATTCACATTTCCTTGAAGTAATTAATACACATTAGACTAAATATCCGATTTCCGACAGCAGATAGCACGTTTTGCTACTTGCTCAATTTCTTGAACAACAATTCTCTCGTAACAATCAGGTCCCCGCTCTCTTGAACCATTTCTCCATCGAAAATTCGATACTGGAGCTGAAGACTGTTGACGACGAAGATGTTTGGGCTGCTTCAGAACGATCTGGAAACGGCGGCGAAATACCCAACATCGAGCCCTCTTCATTCGAGGATTTATCAAATTTTCGTGGCACACTGATCGCAGTCTTCTTCTTATTGGGGGACTTGATAGTTTCGTCTCTGTCCACCTCCAGAGCATCTATCACAACAAACAACACTTAGTCACAACTTTGATTCTCACATTTTTTCCAAGGTACGCTTCAAGAAGGTTTACCTTCAAAACCAGCTCTCATCACGCAAAACTTTCGATCCACCTCTAGAGATTCTTGCTCTTGAAGGTGGCTTGCGGCTTTCTCCTCAGCTACTTGCTTTGAATCGACAGAGATTTCCATTTTCGGTGAGACCTTCGCGTCAGCTTTGTTCACTCTCGGGCTTTCTTTGGAATCGCTTTGAATATCCATGTCAACATCGAATGGAGTCGGAAAACTTTTTGACGCTTGACTGATCGAGCTGTACGCGATATCAACCGACAGAAATGAGTGGCCCAGCTGATCAGATTTCAACCCGAGGTCTGGTGGCGTTGTCAAGGCCATCCTGTTAATTAATGCATATCATGGTTCCATTCAGCCCAACATTAGTTAGCTGCAACGGGAAAATCTACATGTAGTATGCATCATTGCCGATTTATCATACCTTGGCGATCTCCATCAACATCGGACATCATCGATACTCCATGCCCCCTACGAGCCACCTCGTCCGACCTTTTCTTTGGCGCAGAGGGGTTCCTTCACGTCTGCTCTTGGCATACTTGACTGAGACCTGACGCGGGCTGCAAAAGCGGCACAATATAGAAGCTCGGTTACGAAGAACCATTTGCGAAAGAAAAATACTTACACTCAGGTACTGCATCATTTGCCCTCTTTCGCCGATCTGCTGTAGAAGTGTCTTGAGTTTCCTGCGCCTTCTCTTTATCTAGACGCAACGCCTTGTGGGCAGACGCAATGCGCTGCTCGATCAAAGATGCCGCCATGAACCGTTTTGGTGATTTCTGCTCTATCGGCGTCGTTGAGAAAGCGACACGTTCATTACGCGGGGTTTTCTCGAGCTGCCGGCTGCGACGCCGTGTATTCGATTTCTTCGCGGCTATTTTTTCGCGCCAGTGCATTTATGGCCTTTGGAACACCCTTTTCTTCATTTTCCCCATCATCGTCACCAGAAAGCGAGCGTTCAGAGCGGGCACGCCTAGGCTTGGCACTGGCAGCAAGATTGAGTTCTTCGTGGAGAATACTTCGCCTCGATGCCATCTTGCTATTAACTGTTAATGACGAAAAATCGAAAGTTAATGACCCCATCCCGATATTTACCTCTGTCTCTCCTCATACCTTTACCACAAGCTTTAATCTCGGTTGAATCCAGATAACCCGCCTCAGTCTTTAATTTTGCAAGGCGTGCAGGCCTTGCAGTATCAATATGAGAAGCTTCAGCGTTTTCTTGAGAGCCCAGATGCGAATCAAAGGGGCTTCCAGCCTTATCTTCAGAAGTGGTCCCTGGATCGAAGCTGTCCGAGTACTCGATGTCGTCGTTTTCGTCATCACATGGGATGTATGAGGCTACAGAACCAATTACATCACCGTAGTATTAGAAATAGTGCATCAAGGGACACACTTTGAGCACAGCGGACCTTTTCTCTTGCTCCGCGGTGTTGCCGACTTGACTACCCCACTGAAAATTTCGTCCCACGCCTCTCTTTGTTGAGTGGCTGCACCTTCCGACTTTCTGCGTCGCACACGCTGACGCGTCCGAGCAGCCTTTGCCACGGGTTTCGACAATGCTTCCGATTTTGAAAGTGATACAGAATAGCCGCTATTTCCACTTTCTTCTTTCATCCGTGCTGGGATGCTGTTCACAGTTTTTTCTTGACTGTGGGTGGCCAGTTTTCTTCAACGCCTTTCTCCAAACAACCCCACTGCAGTCGCTGTCTTGATCGTCATCGACAATAATCTCATCCATCATCACTGTAACATGCCGTGGCATGGTCGCTACAATGTTTGTGACCTGTTGGGGGACCACACGCTTGCTTTTCTTGGGACCAGATACAGGAAGTATAGTGGAACGTGTTTTCGCTTGTAGTCGTCGTTTCTTCGTTAGATCAGCCTCTTTTTCACAATCACTCTCACTGTTGGCCATCGATTCAAGTTCGTAAGGCACTTCAACTTCTGCAAGCGGTTCCGGCTTAATTTTCACTGAGACTCGGTGCCTTTTAAATGGTCGCTTCTTCTTTTGTGTGTTATGCTCATCGATTGTATCTGCTGATTTTGTTCTTATCTTGAGCTTCGACACAGAGTCTGACTCGTCGCTGCCTGGTTCCTCCTCTTCACCCCCTATCTCTTCGTAAATATGAGTGCGCATGTGCCGCTCTTTGTTATTCGCGAAATTTCGATACCAAAGTCTGTTTCCCATATTTTTTCGCATCCTTTCGACAGATTCCGTCGTCAAATTATCATACTGCAACGGTAGCGTTCCTCTGGCAAACTTGGGCATTTTTGTGGTTGCATCTGACCTGAGCGCAAACTCCAGAGCTCGCTCAAACTGAGCGCCATTTGTTCCCATGCGATTTCGGTCATAATTGTAATCAAAAAATCATTTGGCGCTTCTTCTGCCAGCACCTACAGCGTACCCATTAACATCATCGTCAACAATAACTTAATTAATAAACAGAGCATTGAATACCATCTCGTTCACGTACCGGTCTCGCATGGCAAAGTTCGGATTATCCAGGAAATCCACGTACAGTTGATTCTCCATTGCAAGGTTCTCGATCCCTTCGGCTGTTCCAGGCGTCCGGATTGTAATCTGCATACACACAACAACAAAAGCAGTAAATCTACAGCTCAACAAATAAATTCGTTAGCTGTACGTACCACCGACGGCCACATGGGCCAGTTGAGATACTTGACCCAGCACTTGACCGCCCACGTGAACGTGTGGAACGGAGCCACTCGGTGGCTGTCCACGCGGACAACCTCGTCGTACTCCTCCGGCCAACCGTCGTACATGACTTCAACCTGCAGCAGTACCAAACAGTTAGGACCCGCTATCTACTGGACTAAATACTATATACTCTATTTTGTGCACTAGATACCTCTTCTGGGGAAGGTACACTCAGCACTCGGGCGACGTTCCATACTCCGTCGTGATCCATCACATCTATTGGCATTTTGAAAGCAGCAGAATTGACAGTTAGGTGCTTGAAGATGGAGCCGGAGGAGCGAGAGAACACACCGATCCAGTCGCCCTTGGTGAGCACCACGCTCTGTCGTGGCGAGAAGCTGTGGCCGGGCGGACTCGAGACCTTCTCGGCCAACATGACCCTTTGATGATCCAGAACTTCAACGGAATGAAATTCAGAGAATAATCAAAAACAAATTTCACAGTTTTGATAATCATGTGTCTGATTTAGGTATATCACTCTTTATTAACATGAAATAAAACCTAGCCGGATGCTCGAGCTTTAATAATTCGAGGTTGATTTACATGTCGCGACGTGATCGACGAATTCAACGCTTACTTGAAGTGAAAGGTAGCGCAGGGAAGGAGCGACTTTAGAGAGTACTAGGATTGATCATCTCAATCTTCTTTCGCTCGGCAAAGATTCGCTCACACTTGCTAAGCCTGGATCCAGCGAGAATGCGCCGCGCTCTCTCATTGTACTTACTCCTCATTTTTCGGGAAACTGACCGGCATGAGTCAACGCGAACCAGGTGAAGTCGAGGGCACTGTGCGTCAAGTGCTTCCAAGCTTGTGTCTGTCACAGGAGTACCCTGAGGAGACGTTTGCGATCGTAAAGGTATTAAGATGGCCAGCCACGAACCCGATTTCATTGACACGAACCTTCAAATCGACCAGCTCCAAGTGTGTGCATCCTTCCGAAC
The DNA here is from genome assembly GCA_012656075.1 of Phytophthora hibernalis. Classification (NCBI taxonomy): domain Eukaryota; phylum Oomycota; class Peronosporomycetes; order Peronosporales; family Peronosporaceae; genus Phytophthora; species Phytophthora hibernalis. The sequence continues at coordinate 214,589 of JAAKBF010000218.1, forward strand.
CATCTGAAGACGCAATGGCAGTGACCCCATCATCGGAGATGGCACGGCAGTCCTGCAGAAGTACACACATTTCACGTGTCATATTGCATACTGGAATGCAGGAAGATATAATTGCTTTGTCAACGTAAAAACTGGGAAAGGGATGCGACAGTTAGTTGAACAACCAAAGATGAGAACAAAAAAGCTGAGGAACAGACAGTTGAGAATTTGCTGCCACCGCACTAATACGAAAACAAGGCGCCAGAGCTTGTTGCCAGTGCCAACCCCAAAGCTGCCTACGATTGTAAATCCTTGTTCGCCTCTTATTTTCAGGCGCTGCAATTGCGAGACCACGGGGTCCCTGAAATGCTGGAACGAGTCCAGCTTCTCAGTCGTCCTCAATGATCTCCGGGATTTCGAAATAAAAGCAAAAAAATCAGCTCCTCAATGATATCCGGGATTTCGAAATAAAACCAAAAAGTCAGCTTCTCAGTCGTCCTCAATGATATCCGGGATTTCGAAAAAAATCAGCTTCTCAGTCGTCCTCAATAATTTCCGGGATTTCGAAATAAAACCTAGCCGGATGCTCGAGCTTTACATCAGTCCTCGCGGTTCATCAAGTTTCGCATCAGCTTGCGCTGGAACCATGACCCCATCGAAAACCCATTGTTGGAGCTTAAATTTCCGGTTGACGGAGATACCAACGTACCACCGGAAGTCGAAAGGCGAAGGCGAGGCGGTGGCGCGATTCGAAGTGTGGGGGTAGTTAACAGGTGGCCAGGCACTTGAGAACTCGAAGTCTTCTTGCCAAATTTTCGTGGTACCCTGAAGGCGGTCTTCATTGAGATCTGGACTTTCTCAATAGTGTCTGCATCTCAGCATTTGAAAGAGTGTTAGTAAAGAATGGATCCTGCTGAAATTATGACACCTTTATCGACCAGGGACATCCGCAAAACTAACCTTCTTTCTGTGCTTGCATCACACAGAAGGGCCGGCATTGTTCTTGTGTTTCTTCATCTTCACTGCTCACTTTTTGCTGACTGGGGGCTCAACTGTGATTTTCACTGTTTCCCGCCTTTTGATCCGGTCTGCTCCACGTGTGTAGTAGCATCCACGGCGTTAATTTCCATTTCCTCGCTGAAGGTATCATTGGCTTCGTCGCGGCCAAAGGTGTGCGCTCTGTCCTCAGAGAGATGAGAGCAACCTAGCTTCTCATAATGGGCATTCGCGGCATCCGAGGTCTCTATTGTATTTCCTACGCCACCACAAAATAATACGTCACACGAGGTACATAGCGTTATTAATATAACCCTGCAGAATAAAAGGATTAGTCTTACCCTTGTGATGTTCGTTCATCTTCGACATGGGCTGGAAACCAAGCACCTCGGCAACTTGTCTAGGATGCTGAGATAAAGCTGAACTTGCTCGCTTCGATCGATGTTTATCCACCTTATCGGTGCGGGGTGAGATCGGCTGAGTCCTATCTTGCGCTATACAAATCGCAAAACATGAAAGTGAGACGGTGTAGCGGAAAGACAATTCGATACAGGTATGGACTTACAGTCAGTTGACATGGGACTGGGATCACCCAGTCTTTCTGTCTTACCAATGCATTTTCAGTAGCTCGTTCCAACGCTGGGGTTTCTTCTTCGTAAGTGCAATTCCTCGCAACCCTCTTGATGACGTAGAACTATTGCCAGAGTCCACCGCGGCTTCAATTTCGCTAAACTTCTCCAACTGCTGATTTGCCAAATGCTTCGGGGATGTGGCCGTTTGCAATTTACCCTTCACTGAATTGACTTCCCCATATTTCCTTTCATCTTCATCTGGTGAATAGTTTGCTATATCATCCGCAGTCAGGTTCAAAATTCCACCGACAGACATTAAACTATGTCTGGCAGCCATTTTAATCTGTCCTGCACAAGCAAATAACATCACCAACACTATCATCAATTTATGCTCAAATGAATGGTTGACACCCCCGCACTATGCTGATGCAGCTTTTCCATGACCTTTTCTTCTGTCCACCAGGACATGCGTTGAAATGAGTGTCGATGACGAACGCCGGTTTTCTGTGGCCCTCGTCTTGCTCGGTTTCGTTCGCAGGCGCCTCCTCTTCGAACACGTATTTCCCTGGTCTTCCTTGGCCACACTGTCATCACTGCTGTCCAACGGCGCCAGTTCGTACGGCACTTCGACATCTGGACTAGATTCATGTTCAATCTTGACAGGAAGCGGTAATGCAAACGGCTCAGTTTTCGCCGCTGACAGATTTAACGTTCGCTTCTTCGTATTCAGCGTTGCAGGAGATGATTTGGCACCTGAGACTTCTTCTTCATCTCCATTCGTGTCATAAACGTGAGTCAACTGGTGGCGCATTTGATTGTTTGTGAAGTTTTGGAACCAAAGCTCATCCCCATTCGCCTTCGCACTTCCTTAACAGATTCAGTCGTTGTGTGTGCATAATTATCTGGCAAAGTGCCTCCTGCAAACTTTGGGAGCTTTGTGGGTGCGTCTGCTTGCAGCACCCACCCCAGAGCTTGTTCAAAGTCACCACCAGTCGATCCGGTGCGCTTTTTGTCGTAGTCGTTCTCGAACGCTCGAACTTGCCGCTTCCCTTGCCAGCATCTGCCATTTTAATTTCATCGAGTGCTCCGTCAAAACTTAACAATTTCACCTAAATGCTGGCACCCTAGTAACAGCACGCGATATTACCGGTCTCGCTTGGCAAAGTCTGGACTGTCCAAGAAGTCGATATGGAGACGAGTCTCGGCAGCGAGGTTCGTAATGCCATTCTGTGTTCCTGGCGTCCGAATCGTGACCTGCAACATTCACAGCACCACATCATGAGACCAAGCCCCAATCAACCAAGTGGCGAGCAGTAGCTGCGTACCAGAGAGGGCCACAACGGCCAATTGAGATACTTGACCCAGCACTTGACCACCCACGTGAATGTGTGGTAAGGCGCCACGCGGTCGCTGTCCAGGCGCACGATCTCGTCATACTCCGCCGGCCACCCGTCGTACGTGATCTCCACCTGGACAGAGCAACAATTGAGTGTCAGCGGTTATTGCATCCAGACGGCAGTAAAGAGGACAGGACGGCACCTCTACCGACGAGGGGACACTCAGCACTCGAGCCACGTTCCACACGCCGTCGCCATCCATCACATCTGCACTCAGGACGCAGCACCAGGAGTTAGTTAAGTGACAAGGGGAGGTGGGGATGAAGGAGGTACAAACCTAGCCAGTCGCCTTCCTTGAGCAACGCTTTCACATTCGGCGAGGGCTTGTTCCGCTTGATCCGCTTCCTGGTCACCATGGCAGGCTTCGAAGCCGGGAGCGCGGATTATAGTACTATAATTTCAGCCAATAGAAATGCGTCGACTCAAGTTGCAACAGTTCATGAAAACCATTTCCCGAAAATGAAGCTGGTCTTTTTACTGTTTCATCTTCTTCGCTACTGGGCTAAACGTACAAAAGGGGTGGATATATAAAGTGGTTGGCTTGCTCCACGCTTCTCGGTCTTCAGTTGGCAGCCACTTTACCAGCAGCACGGTTGCCGCTTACTGCAGCACGCAACTGCCGCGCATGAAGTCGACGATGTTTGTGTCGGCGCAGCGCTCGCAGCGGTACCAGCCGCTGGTCTCGGGTCGGACCCTACGCAGGTCTCGGTAGAACATCTGCCCGCAGCCTCGACACGCCGCGTAGTCCTGAGCGTTGGTGCCATCCACAGGGGCGAAGTTCGTTGCCACTGGGACCGCTCTGGGTGGCAGGTGGGCCGACGGGTACACGGATCCAGAGGCCACGCTTGGGAACAGCAGCTGCACTCTGCACACAGGGCAACTCATGTCCGTCCGCAAGTGGCTGTCCAGGCAGTGCGCGTGGAACAGGTGACCGCACTGCGGCTGCTTCACAACGTCCTTGTCCATGAGACCCTGGCGACACTGCGCACACTGGGCCTTGGTAGTGTCCAGTCCAGTGGACGGGTCCTTCATGGGCGCGTACGAGCGCTGTGGATGTCGGCCGCCGTCTGCGGCAGTGGCTGAGCAGCAGGAATCATTTCTTCTCCACGGTGATTAATCGAGAATGAAGCTGGTGGATTTTCGAGTTCTGATTGCGACAAGCATTGAAAGGGTCTAACATGGCTACATTTCGTGTATTGTACGTAACTATGTTTGTCACATCAATCATAGTACCGCGTGGCGCGACCTTCAAAGCCGAGAGCGCATTGGCATCAATCTGTCTCCGAGAAGGCGCCCTCCTCCGTCTCGACACCTCCTCTGGCTGTCTATCAACCTCCTTCCTAGCTGCAGACCGTAGTGTGAGTACCACCCCTTGAAGCCAAGACGCAATGTTTGGCTACTTCGCTGAAAAGCTCAACGTGAAGAACTTGGGCGAGCTGCTGGCGCCCACGCTCACGCCCGAGCAGGAGTTCCACGCCGCCATCGAGCAAGGGCTGCACGACAAGTTCCTGCACATGCTGGACGAGCTGCACGTGGAACCCAACGCCAAGAACGAGGCGGGGAACCTGCCCATCCACACGGCCGCGTACTACGGCCGCGTGGACTTCCTGGAGCTTCTGCTAAGTCGCAATGTGGATGTGAACGCCACGTGTCCGCGCCAGAACTCGCCGCTGCACTACGCGGCGGCGCAGAGTCGGTACGATGCCGTCAAGTTTCTGGTGGAGAGGGAGCGAACCCTGCGCTGCGCAACCGCCAGGGCCGCACGGCCTACGATGTGGCCAAGGGAGACAACACCCGCCAGTATCTGCTGCCGCTGCAGTTCCGACACGAAGACCCCACGCAGGCAGCGTCGATGCTGCCGCCTGGAATCACCCCGTCAGTGGACCCCATGGCGCCTCGACCGGCTGTCGCCCCGCCCCCGCTCAGCGGAGACTACTCAACGATGCAGGGCCCGCCTATGGGCATGCCACAGCAGCAAACGCCGCAGAACAACCTCTACGCCGCTGCAACGCACAGTGCAATTCCTCGTGGCGGACCGTCGCGGTTTGCTCGTCCGAAGGACTACCGCCCCATCCAGGCGGACGGCTTTGGCTCGAGTGTGGGCAACGAAGCGCTGACTGCCAAGTTCGGCAACACGCGCGAGGTCAAAGTCACGGCGCCGCCTCCGTCTGTCATGATGCCGCCAGCTCCTGTACCGACCGAAACTGGTGCGCAAGATGCACCCGCTGCCTCCTCTGTAGCTCCTGGCGTGAACCCGTACGCTTCCTCGTACGCGAACAAGCCGCGCACGTCATCAACTGGCGGGTACCCGGGGTTTGCGCCTCCCAACGCCGCTGTTGCAACCCCGCAATTCAAGATCTTCAACCCGAAGATGGCTGGCAGCGCAGACGCTAATGCTGCTCCTGCTGGTCCTCCTGCAGTCCCAATTGCCGCCCAGACTCCGACCTTCGGCTCGATGGCGGCTCCGCAGTACCCTCCTCCCAATTCCGCCCAGTACGACATGCCAGCGCACGGCGAAGAAGTGAATTTATCAGCCAACGCCAGCGTGCTGCAGTAGCTTGAAGTAGTAACCTGCCAGTAGATTGTAAGCGCCATGTGCTGCTGTTGAGGGGTCAATGTGTAGCCATTTGCATTTATGCCTCGTCTCTTGATGGAAAACCTCTGTTATTTGATATCGGATCGCAATTCCACGACCTGCCACCAGTGAAGCAGCATGAGCGGCGCGGAGCAGGAGACCACCAAGGCGCTGGAGTCGCTCTCGTTCGAGGAACTTTCTCTGCTCAACGAGCGCAAGGAGGCGCTGAAGAAGGACCACGCCGCCTACGTGGAGGCGCATCCGGAGATCAAGACGCTGCTGAGCGGCTTCATGTCGGCGCTGCTTCTCGAGAAGCCGCAGGACGTCGTGGCCTTTGCGGCTGAGCACTTTTCGGCCTTCCAGCCGCCGCACGCAGAGGTTCGTGACTGCAAAATCCGCCCAGGGGTATTAAAAATGACGTTTAAAATGACAATTCCTTGTCTGCACAGCTACAGCCTATCGTGGTCGCTGGACCGTCGGGTGTCGGCAAGGGGACGCTCATCAACCTGCTGCTGGACAAGTTCCCCAACACTTTCGGCTTCTCTGTGAGCCACACGACGCGTGGCCCGCGAGAGGGCGAAGTGAACGGTGTGGCCTACCACTTCACCGAGAAGGAGAAGGTGTTGAAGGAGATCGAGGCCGGACTCTTCCTGGAGCACGCAGAGGTGCACGGCAATGTGTACGGCACTAGCAAACGCGCCGTGCAGGACGTGCAGGAGCAGGGAAAGATCTGCATCCTGGACATTGACATCCAGGGCGTCCAGCAGGTCAAGAAGTCGGGCATCCGGGCCAAGTACCTCTTCATCGCGCCGCCGTCGATGGACGAGCTCGAGAAGCGTCTCCGTGGACGCGCCACCGAGACGGAGGACAAGATCCAGCTGCGGGTGAAGAACGCCGCGGGCGAACTGGCCTTTGGCCAGCAGCCTGGTGTGTTTGACGCCGTCCTCGTCAACAAGGTGGTGGACGACAGCTTCCGGGAGCTGGTTGCCACGCTCAAGCAGTGGTACCCGACTGTGGAGCTCAAGTAGACGCGTAGAAGCGATCGGCTCACGCTGCCAGTGCGGCAATGTGAACGACGTGTACTTGTGGAAAGGCAGTAGCGCACCCTTGTGAGAACAATTGAATCCGTGTTATTCAACTCACTCAACTGATGCGATATTCTACTTGAAGCGAGTCTTCCACGGGCTTTGGCACGAAAATGGATGAGCGCTTTCGTCCATTTAGCGTAGATCTACGGCGCCCCTTAAACGCATCGATGATCGCAGTCAGTGCTGCTGAGTCGGCAGGCGGTGGCGTCGGGGCAATGGGCCTTGGTGACATTTTGATGGAGACTGAGTGCTGTAAACCTCCAAGCACACTTGCTTGATTGAGCTCCGTCATCCACTTCAGCTTCTCAGTCGCGCTCGAGGCCGTAAGCAAGAACTGCGTTGCTTCGTCGACCATTACCAAAAAGCTTTGGCGTAGCAAAGCTTCGGCTTCTCCTGGAGTTACTGGAACATCGTTCACCACGCAAGGTCGTCGAGCGTTGCACAAATTGTAGCGATGAAGACATGGAGTTTGTGCGATATCGCTGAGAGAAATGGTATCTGCATACTCGCGCAGCTCTCCGTCAACTAACGCATAAAAGAATCGTCGCCCCTGGTGAATACGAGGGAGAATGGTGTCAAGGAAGTCGCGACCGTCGCCATCGAGAGGGGAATAATTCTTGACGCGTAGGGATGTCAGAAACCCCAGTTTTCGTGTCAACTCGGGGACCACCGAGCTTCCGATTGTATGCAGCAGCTTTGGATTTGATCTGAAAACCCTTATTGGCTTGTGTTTTGGCGGCTTGATGTGCGCTTTTGTCACCGAGGTGGATAGCTGATGCTGCTGCACACGCTGTCTCCGATACGAATCACCAGATTTGGAAAATGGAGACGGGGAATCGGAAAAGTACTTGCCCAAACTATTTAGTGGTGTGTGTGAAGGCTCCAAGCGGATCGCTCGCATCGGTGAACCTGTCATACACAGCTGAGCGTGAACTCGTGTACGGACGTCAACTTCGTACATCACTGCTTCAATTGGAGCCGAAGACTCCGCTACAGCAGTGTCTAATGCAGCAGATATTCCACGATCGAGCTTCCTCCATTCAACAGGTCCCGCATGCAACATATGATTAGAACTGGCAGGGCGATTCATGAGACGACCAGCAACTGGAACTTGTACATTCAAACGTAGCAAGTTTGTTGTTTCCTTTTGCTGTAATTCAACAGGTACAGCTGTGAGCTCTGGGTTGCAGTATTCATCCTGTTTGAATGGAGAGTCCTGAGATGCCATTAGCATCGAATTCTCTTCGACATCATTTACACCTTCCTCCTCAATGTTTTTGTCTAGGAACGACCCCGTCAGGTTTGACTCTAGAAACTGGTCGGGGTTTTTGTAGTGCTCAATTCGATGCTGAGCATTATAGACAGCGTTCGCCCTGTCAGTGAGTAGAGATACGATGTCGGCTGATTCCGAAGCAGCGTTGTGAAGGAGCTTTAGTTCCTGGGCCACAGGGTTTTGAGTGGAGAGATAAACTTTTTGAATGGGGTGAGGCTGAATCGTTGGAAGCCGCTCACTCATTTTTGATCCTTGCCTTTTTGTCGTTAGCTTCTCGTTCATCGCTGCGGCTGTGGCTCGCTTGGCTAGCTCAAATTGATGGCCGTAGACTTCGCGCAGCCGATCACTTAAATCTTCAAGGCCAAGCAGCAGACCTCGGGGTACGATCGCTTTCAACTTGTCGATAGAAATGCTTGCTATCGTGACAGCAGCTGATGTTGCCACCAAAGTAATCGGATAGTGCTCCGCATCGTTCCAAAAACGTGTCCACCACCAACGTCCGCCACAGTCGCCAAGACTTTAATGGTCTTCACAAGCTTCTTCGTCCGAGACAGTTGGGAGACTCCGTGTCGAGTGCTTCGGCGTTGATCATCGCATGGATCGTAGTGAAATTCAGAGTCCGGACGACTTTTCAAGGTGACATGTTGGCGAATGCAACAAGTTCCCTCCTTGATCAAGTACACCTGATTTGTCGGCTCTGAAGCTGGCTTCATGTCGTGGAGCTGAAAAATATCTGCAAAATTAACAAAGAATGCATACGAGTGTGTAAGAAGTGCAATGTGATGAATGTGAGACCGAAAATACAAACTTACTGGTTCCTCGAATGTGTGTCTCGAAAGAAAAACTGTGGTAGAGGTACGCAATCCGTTCAGGGTCAAGCGAAACAAAGGACGGTATCCCCGTTTGTAGATACTCAATGTTTAGGCGAAATTCTCTCGTGCACGGCCAGTGCCTCAAAACATTTCCGAAGGAATCGACAAAAGCTTCGTAGGCTCTGCAGCAATTGCGGCTATGTAGGTCGGTGCCTCATGCATCAAGATCTCAAACTCACCAAAACCTTCTCCTCCAGAAACCTCACCAAGACTTTGGTGATCAGAATTGGAAGCGTTCGGGGTCAGGGATAGGATGTGGCTGTTTGGTCCATTGGCAACGAGATTAATACGCCCTGTCAACAGCAGAAAAAGCGGTGACCAGTGCCATTGCCATCCCCGTTGCCTTTGTATGCGTCAGTATACCGATCTAATGCTTCGAATCGTGCATTGAGACATATATCTCGTCGAGCGTCGTTCGATAAGTCTCGTAGTAGTGGGAAGTGAGCTATAGTCCCCATCGTGAGAAATCGTCGCTGATTCAAAATATTTTTGAAGAAGTCAAATAGCTTAGGCATCTTCTTGTACCCTCCAGGCTCTTCGATTGTTGAATGCGATGCCCTCTTAAAGAGCTTCTTGCCTGCGGTCTGCCATCTTGCCTTGGCATTTGACGCATTGTCTATCAGCTCGTTTGCTGTCTCCTCTTCGGTTTTGGCAAGAATGGAATGCAGCACATGACGATCTAAGCAGAGCACTTCTGTCCCCGTTAACAATGGCTGAGACCGTTTGAGTCCAGATTCTTTTCCAGGGCTGCTAGGGGCTGAGGTATCAGCGTAGATATCGTGCACACTACGGAAAATACCATTAGGAGCAGTGACTTCCTCTCCGTAGATATCTCCGGGCCCCAAGTGAAGCATGAAAAGTGCCTTACTTCCCTCTTTGAGACTCTCTGTGTTACTGTCGGTGTTTTGGTCTCCAACTTTACGCTGGAAGTTAACTTTCTTTATCATCGAATGCAGGCGTCGATTTCCCGGTGGGGTTTTGGTGCATGAGTTGCGTTCTCCGAATCCTCAGCATTGCCTGGCTGTCGCGCTTTTGACTCTCTGGCTGCGTGCAGGACGAAGTCCGTGAAACGCGTATTTGAGTTGGCAGATTCCGACTCTGAGGTTTCTACCTCTGCGATCCGTGCAATCTTGCGTTGAAGCGCCTTTCGACTCGCTAAGCCAACTGTGCCAGATCGTTCTTGGTAGAGCTGTTGAGATGTCGTAGAGTAATTACTGGCAACACTGCGCTCCAACGTCGCACTTTGTACAGAGCGTTGGCTTGCGTTCAAAACAGAAGCAACTTCTTGGCTTTCTCGGACGTACACAGCAAGCTTTCCTCTGACAACAAGCACAACTTGGTTTAGCGTATCGTTGCACTGAATAAACCGCTGCCCAGGCGCAAGGTGTACGTGCTGCATCGAGCGCAGGAGAAGCGTCCTCTTGGCAGAGGATGGTGGAAGCCACGGAATGCGAGTTGCCTCAAGATGCGATAACAATGGCGCTGGGATCACCCCTTGTAAATGATCCATGACTGGAGCTGTAGTTTTAGAAATATCCAGCGGTAATGAAGCTTGCGGCTCAGATGCGTCGGTGTTGTTAGTTATCGAAGAAGTCGGTGCTGTTGTTTCTGAAGACGCTAAAGTAGCTACGTAGCTACTCATATCGACGGCAGGAATGTGTTCTACCAGCAACCGAGTATACACGCTTTCGTCAATCAGTAGATACTCGCAGTCAGTTTGTGCTAGCACGGTTGCAGGGCACTGGGAACCATCTTCTAGCACTCCTGTGCGAAAAGCGTTGCGTGGTGGAAGAGTTTGGATATGAACACCCTGCATCGCGGCGCGATGCTTCAACGCAGTGGCCTGGGGTAGAAGAATAGCACAATCATCGACTCTTGGCTCTGAAACATAGTCTTCGGGGCTGATGGTGCTCCCTGAAAAGGTGGTGTATATACAAAAGGGGTGCTTCTGGAACATATCGATAGTCGCTGACATGTTCTCCAGGCTGTAAAACGAGACGAATCCTGACAGAATAACAACGAGTGCTCGATGGGTGTCTCCTTCCCGAAACAGCTCTTCGCCAGCTAACTTAGTCAACAAAGTGGCTTGAGTCAACATTTGAGCCAACAAAAATCGTGGTAGAGTCTGAAAGAGTCCAAACCGCTTCAGCAAAATTGCTGCTTCATCGAGCTTGCGCATTTTAACTCTGTCGGGATCCACAACTGGTGATGAAAACACCGATGGGCCTGACTGCCGTCGATTCACTTTCCCCAATGAGGCATAATTGTTCTGGTAAGCCTGACGTGGGCTTGTTGGGGGTGACAAATTGCTCCATACGAAATGCTGCAAAATACTTCCGGCTTTCACAATGATATTATGGCGCATTGGAGATACCCATCTCTCAAAGGCTGCGCGTGTGATGCAAAGTACAGTCGTCCCTGGGTCTGCTAGGACAGGCGCTTCGGATGTTGAACAACGCTTCATCAACTCACGGGCACCAAATGCATCGCCTGGAATGAAATGCACACCTTGGCCGAGAGACATCCGTCTCAAACTTCCTTGGTGTACACTCACTTGTTTTGCTGTGTGCACGTTTTCCAATCCTCCAAAATGATGGCTGTGTAAAGCTCCCGCTACAACCACAAAGACGCCTTCGATGAATCCTCCAGCCTCGATGAGTACACCGTTAGATTCAAAGTGTTGAATTTCCATGTGTTGGCACAGGCGATCAAGAACAAGAGGGGGAACTGGAAGAAAAACTTCGACAGGTTTGTATCTGAGAGCACCAACCTTGTGATCTGACAAATTTCTCGACTTTCGATAGCGGATACGTGTGCAGCCGTCGTGTAAGGGACATAGTAATTGCCAAATATGGGGTTGTATGAAAGTCGGAGCTGGTCTTCGCGAACATGTTGCTCGTAATGATCTCTTGTGATCCAAAGAACTTCCGTTGACGGTTCACCTGCAACAACCTTAAACCGGACATTGAATTGATGTCGTCGGCGTGGATTTGACACCCAGACGTGCGGGTGGCCGAGCGCAATCATTTGATCGCCGAACGTTTGACCTGGATTCAGCGACGCGATTGGGTCCTTTGGAACTCTACAGGTACCTGGACCACAACTCGCGGTACTAAAGGACGCAATTGACGCAATCTCTGTGTTTGCTGGAACAGATTTCACCGAGTTCATGTCACCATATTCGATACAGTGGATATCAAGTCGGCCGTTCCGCACTACAGCGAAAGCTGCTGAATTGGAGTCGTTCTCAACATTAGCGGAAAAAGAGCTTCCCCAATCTGAAGTTGTCGAACCAACGCGGTTTGGAGTAGGTCTATCTTGGCAGTATCTGTCAGTTGCGAGAAGAGCGCTAGATGACATACGTCCGTCCGCGCGATTTCCTGATGAGCAGCAAGAGAAGAAATAAGTAAACAGGTTATGAAGATGGTAAAATGCTCGTGATTAGTATGTCTTTCACGACCTTTGCTGTGGTGAGCACACCTTTTCGTAGATTAAACCAAATCGTTCCGACACACGATCAAGGGTGTCCTGCAGAATGAGAAGAAGGTAGAAAGAGTGTGAAATACCACTCCTCTAGGAATTTCTTTTAAGCGTTCCCACCTTAGCCAAAACGACAATTGTTGTGGATTCCTGGCTGTGCTACATGGCACACGTGTCGTATCAACGAGTTCTTCAGAAACCCAAACGTGACGATTACAAAGCAAAGCCTTACCACGCTTCTACGACGACAAAGAGGTTTTACGTGATTGCGACTTTCGCGAGTTGGCTTGGTCAAGGTACTCATGTTAAAGTCGTCGATACCGCAAATGGCTGCGATATTGAGAATGAGATTGTTTCGTTGGTACAAATGGACGTGTCAACGTTGAAAACGCACCTCCTTTGCCGTAAGTGACCTGAAGGTCACCGAAATCGATGGTGATGCCCCGAGCATTTGTCCTTTTGTTATTCCACGCGCGGAAATTGTCTCCTCTGCTGTGGCGTTGGCTAAAAGTTTTGTTGAAGTAGCCACACAGCGAGCCTTCGAGCTATACAACCGAAGCAATAACCCATAAGCGGTTGCATCTCAAATAATCGAATGGAAAAGATGGTTGCGTACAATAATGTATGCATGGGAGTGGTCGTCAACCACATCTTCCTGCGGATACACGATGGGCATATTTGAAAACTGCAAGTAAGTAAACGAAAGAAACAGAGCAACTCAGGCAACGTGTTTACCTGGTAGAAAAGAACTTCTCCATCAGGAATTCGCTGCAAGAGGGACAACACCAGTTAGCTTTGGGTAAACGTCATAACCTTGTGGCACGTACGTTGATTGTGCACTCCGTTGCTAAGTCTGGTAGGAGCAATATGAACATGAGAGACGCGAACATTCCGACAGCAATGAAGCATTCCAGTCGTACAGTGCAGAATCTGCAGAGCAACAGTCGCGAAGGCCCCGAGACTGGCGAGATGCTGTTCAATCATGACCACGTCAATGTCACTGCGAAAGCGAGGCCTGTTGAGCATCCACCACAGTCGATTCATTATATAATAAGCGCTGTAAAGTCCAACCAATACTGAGGTCGAGCGTACGCGGTTTCGAGGGCTGCAATCAGCAGCGTCCGCTTCAAGGTGGCAAATGTCTCTGCGTCCGATGGCTCCGACACTCGGCGGACGCCAGCATTCGACGAGGCCGCCGCAAGGACCTGTCCAGAGATCATTGGGCACGAAACAATAGAAAACTGTCTGCAGCGTTGTGGACAAAATGTTTCAAGCAGCTTGAAGCGACGCATTATTCGATTGGCTGAAATTGCACTTCGAAGCCGAAGCCTGCCATGGTGACCAGAAACCCTCTGCGGTGGGTTCTTTTAGAAATTGTGGGCGGAATTTACCGGACGGCTGTTGGACTTTTCAGGATGATAAATTGTGAGAGGTTAGTATAAAGTTTAGACAGGTATGCCACGCTGCCTTGCATTTGCAATTGAGCCAGGAGACGTAGAGCGCCACCATGAAGGTCGATGACAAGGTCCATAAGATAACGGAAGGCTTCGGAGACGAAGGAATCGCAACTACAGCTGCTGTCGTTGGTGACACAACTACCATTCAGCAGTGGGTGGTCGTCGCTATCGCTGATGGTAGCCGTGATGAGACTTAACTAGAACCTGACTTCACGGTAGTGCAGGATGCGAACACTTTCCGAAACTGTTCCTGTTATTTTGCCCGCTCAGTGGAATCATAGACAACACAAATAATGATTGCATACATTTAATTTAAAAACTTATGGGTGCCCTCGCTTGCGACGAAGTCGAACAAGAGACTGCTGTCAAAGATGCAGATTCCGGACAATTTAAAATAGTACCTGTGCCCTAAATAACCCACTCCGGAAATTTTGGGGTTATTAATAGCGATGGCCAAGCGCAATCGAGGCGTCGTAAGTTCGCAGCGAAGACTGCATCCGTGTCTGGTTATGATGCCTGCAGGGCTGACAGGGTACTGGACAGGTCTTCCACGTGTCGCTGCTGTACAATTTGGTGCTGCGGCATGAGGAGCGACGCCCGTGGTGGAGTCGCATCGAGCCGAGGTTGATCCTCGGCGCTCTGCCATTGCAAAACAAGAACCACTTGAACCAGGTAGAGGTTATCAAATTGTAATGTTGGTTGCTGAGTAGGCCTGGCTAACTTCGAGTCTGTGCCGTGTTGAAGTTGGTGCAAGACGAGGGCGTGACAGCAATAGTAACCATGAACCAGCCAGTGGAGCTGCTGCCAAATCTCTTGTCAACGCCAGTCTCTCCAGGTTTGACAGTAAAAGTTTTTGGGTAGATATGTACGTCTTCTTACCGATCGTGTTGATGTACCAATGTTGCTGGCGTTCAGTGGAGTGGAAGGGTGCACAAGTTGCGCAGTGCTTTGGCTCGACGGGAGACTTTTCTCCACCGACTTTGGAAACGTTAGAGAGGTAGGTCGGAGAAGAAGTGAAGCCTTCGTAGTGACTGACGTTCCTGTGCAACTGCACAGATGTGTGGCATTTGTTCACGAGCAGGTCGACGTGCAGCAAAACACGACGTACGTGCACTGCAAAGCTGGGCGCGGTCGGAGCACGGTGGTCGTCGTGGCGTTCCTTATTCATCATCGGAACATGACGCTCGAAGAGGCTTTTGAGTTTGTGAAAACCAAGCGGCCACATGTGAGTCTCCACCCGAAGCAAAGGCGAATTTTGCACGAATTCAGCGAAAAATCTGCTTCATCCGGATCAGCATCACCTGCCGCAAATGGAAATACAAGCGCGTAGAACCACATCATCTCACAGACGCACGGGGAGAGCCAGGTGTCAAGGTAAAATCTACCTGCTTCTCGAATTCTACTGCGTTAAACGCAGACAATTTTACACTAATCTATACGTATAGATTCCTTCGTCGTCGCTGGGCTCTTCCCACTCAAAGCCGAAACTCTTGGCAGTCTCCAGGACGTAGTCGATGGAGACGTTGCGCTTCGTATACGCCAGCAAGAACTCCGACGTAGCCTTGCCACCGTCTTCGACACTGCGACGCCCCGGTCGCAGCAGGTACTTGGCCGTCTCAAAGAGCGAAACGACGTGCTCCTGTTCATAGATGATGTCGGCACCCAGCACGATATCAAACTTGTCCTGAATCTGTTTCAAGTCGACCCCCACAGGAGCTTCTGACACTGCACCCTGTCCTCGTCCACCTCATTAAGCTTGCAGTTGGCGGTCAGCAGATCAATGGTATCGTCGTCTCCGTCCGTGATCGCCACTTGCTTGTCCGTGAGGTAGGATGCCAGGATGCCAATGAGCCCGAGGCCGCTGCCCAGTTCGATGATGGCCTTGCCAGCGAACCGACTGCGGTTTTGGTACATGAAGTCACTGAGGAAGTCCCCGGCGCGCCAGAGCGTGAGCCCCGTGGACTGCAGCGTCTGCCCGATGTCGCGGCGCAGGCCGTTGAGGCGGATGGTGATCTCGGCGTCCTCTTTGTCGCCGTCCTCTAACTGGCCGAACTTAAACACGAACGAATCCTCCTTGGGCTCAATGTCCAGCGCCTTCTGGATGTCCAACCGCACGTCCGACGACTCGTCCTCCACGGCGATACCCCGTTCAATAGCGAACTCCTGTAGCGCCGCCAGAGCCGCGCCAGAAAGCATCAACTGTTCGCCATCGCTGTCGCAGTCGCTGTTCATCTTGACCACGAATTTGATTGACAATTTTTGTGCCATTAGACATATTTTATCTAAATTCGAATTACATGTTTGTGGTGACGTCCAACCGTACAAGGAACAGCCAGTCGTGCAAAGATGCGACTCGAATCCGTAAAAATGGTTTCGCTCAAACCAGAAAATAGTACTGGCACACAAAAATCTTGGGATAACACACAGTGGGGTGAGCGACGTGGTTGGACATAGCACCAACCTAACACTGCACGTTCCCGCAGCGTCACGGCGAAGGCAGGGGCAGAGGGCCCCCGCCGGAGACGAAAGCGTGAGGGCAACACGTGAGGCCGGAGGTTCTATCTCTATATCGCGAGCGAAGCGAACCGCGGGGGCGCCCAGCCAAGCGCAACGCGGCTGGTCATACATAAATTATTAGAGGTTTTTTATGTCTTATCACGACGCAAGGTAGGTCAAAACAATACATTTGCCAGGTCAAATGATTTGCTGGGTGATATTACTGTTAATGCATGTGTTTACTGTCCGTTCAAACCAGCATCGACAACTCGTATAATTTGATTTCTCTTCGATTCGATAATCGATGAAATATAAATTATACAGTTTGGCAGGGAAATTGAATTGCGCGCGCATGGCGGACGGCGGGCAGATCTCGGAGGGGGCTGCATGGACGGAAGGAAATAGACGAATGCTGTTACCGGCGGACCTACACCAGCACGACATAGGTATCGCGATACAAGTGCAAGAGCGGTCCTTTGTCTCCCGTGTACTGCCAATTTCGGGCCGCGCGATCGATTACCAATTACAGCGAGTTGAAGACGGAGGAAACCATCAGTGGGAAGCTGCAGACCAATTGACAGGACCGAACGCAGGATATTTGCGAGGTCATCTCGAACAACAAAGCTTTGAAGAGATGGAGATCGAGGACCAAGTGCAGCAGACTGGCGACGGTTTTGATGAGATGGATTTTCTATCACGCAAGTCACTTGGGGCAAAGAGATGTATTGTTTGCTGCGGTCAAGTCGGAGGGCGTGGTGAGGAGGGTTCGAGTGCTGCGAACGATGTGAGAACGGAAGTGAGCTACGATAACTACACGCTCTACTCTAAACTTGACCTGGCGACCTTGTTGCAGTCTGCGATGAAGCAGCACGTCGTCCGCTTCTTATGCTTCCGGAAATAGGAGTATCCTTCCTGGATACTTACACTTTCCATCACGCAAGTCACTTGGGGCAAAGAGATGTATTGTTTGCTGCGGTCGAGTCGGAGGGCGTGGTGAGCGGCCCCAGAGCTGAGATTATTTTCTCGCCGCGCGTGATGACTGGGCTGGTCGTATCATTCGTTGCGATAGCCCTTTGACTCCGTGGCCGCCAATCTCGGGTACTCTTCGTAGCAATTTGATAGCCATCGACCGAGGAACTTTATAGAGAGCTTGTTTGGACCTCCTGCGGCTAGAGCTGTCACGCCTCCAATTCGGATTGAGTGAGACGAGTAGCTGGCAGCAGGAACACCGATCCTTCGCGCCGTGTTCTTAATGGCTGTCACAACCTCTTGAACTGTGAGCGAGGCGCACAGATGCCGGTGTTCATCGACCTTTAGCAATTTTCGTGCTCGGAGAATATGGTGGAGCCCTTGGACTGGACAGAGCAGTTTGTCGCCGGAGGAATTCATGGTACGCCAGGCGCCACGACCGAATTGGTCGTTTTTGGCGCCTTCCAGGCCGATTGTCACGGATGAGGCAAGTTTCCGCGTCACTCGTCTGCCGTTGTCGTCGGAGAAAAATGCGTTGTTGGTCTTCAGGCAGTAGAACCGACGCGTTTGGCCAATTTTGAGGAATTCTGATCTCCGAAGAAGGAAGAAGTAGCCTATGACGATGCTCCCCATAGCAAGCGCTGTCTTGGTTTGGAAATATCGAGAGAGCGATGGAGCATACGCAGGAATGACGGAGTCAGCGGCTGTTTCTTTTGTCGAGGTGAAGATAGGCGTTTGATACCTTGGAGTAACAGGTCGAGCCTCGGGCTTGTTGGCAGGAAACAGGTCCTTGTATCGGCGATGAAACCAGCCGATGCTGGCAAGTTTTAACTTGATCGTAGAGTACTGATTTCCGCTGTGGTGATTGTTCCGTCCACCGGTCCAGTAGGAAGTGGCGAAGTACCCCATTCGTTTTGAGGCTGTCGAGGGTGTTAGCCGAATTCGGCGAGGGATAGTAGTCGATTTTACATTTTGGCGATTGGATTTCGGCTCGTGCGTCGGTTTGCCCATGCGACTGCACTCGTGTTGTCGATATGGAATTGGACATGCGCACGCGTTGTTGTACTTGTTGCTTCCCAGTATGGTCCCCAATGAAGAGCTCCGAGGACTGCACTACGGAGCTCTCTGACATTGATAGAGTCATGTTGCCGGTCATGATCCGAGAATCGCTGACGAATGTAAGTTTTCAAAGTAGGCTCGAGCGTACATAGTCCGTCTCCACTGGCGTCCATAAACACATGAAATTTTGGTTCCGATACTTCCGCGAAATGAATGACGGGTATCGCGTTGAACCGTGCCGGGTGGAGAAGAATGGCGTGAAACCAACGAAGGTCTTCGATTGTCGACGATGATAGCGGGCTTTGGCCGTACTTAGGACACCCCGACGCTGCTTCTTGTAGACATTGGAGAAAGGCGCGCGCGGGTGGGAAGCAGCTAGCCACGTGACGGAGGCTACCGATCACCTTGAGGAGGGCGGTTCGTGACGCGATTCCGTCGGACAGTATACTTTGGACTCGAGTTGATGATTTGGCAAGTTTTTCAGCGGGTATGGATACTGTCGCAGTAGTCGTATCCCACAGGAGCCCCAATGCCTTGCACTCGGTGGACCAAACAGTGAACTTCTGCTCGTTGATCGCGGTAGGCCCTAGAACTGTAGTCATCGCTCGTCGTAGTGACAGATTGGCATCGAAACATTTCGATCCGGTGTCCACCTCGATGCACGTGTGGTCGTCGCACCACACGTTGCCGGTAAACCGGCGGCTCAATTGGCTGTCGTGCTCGTACAGCGAGTTGATGATGGAGCCTGCGAGTGAATAAAAGGCTGGTGATCCACATCAGCCGAATCCACACGAAAGATCGATAACGAGAAGATTTTCGAAGACGAAAGTGAACATGTGAACCGAGTCAGCATGTATCGGGATGTGGCGGAAAGCGCCCGATACATCCCCGAGCATCATCAACACGCGTTCTCCGATGTGAGAAGACGTGAGTCGGTGAATTCGCTTTGCGATATCCCGAGGGGGATCGAAGGGAAGCCATCCCGAATGGTGTAGTCGTTGACCGACGCGCCGAGTGGAATCGAGTAGTCGTTTATTGGGCGGATATCGCTTGCTGCTGACCCGGTCTTAGTGACGGCTCCGAGTGGGCTGACGAAAACCTCTGTCCATTGATCAATTAGCCGCGCATCAACAATGAGGTATCTGCCTTCAAGTTGTCCGGTGAGCAGGTGACGACGTATCTGCTTCGACAAGCGTTGAATACCAGAGTGGTTTCGAGGACGTGTGGTCTGTCTTGGAGTCGACCCGTTGATCCATTCCGGTCGAACGCCGTGCCGGACTATGTCGTTCCATTTGTCGACAATTGGGACTAGCGCGGGGTCGGCCGGCGGCGAAATTTCGTACAGATCTTTATTGGGCCTGGGATCTGATGATGTTTGACCGCGAAGAAGCCGCACGATATCCGGTAGTTTCCACTTGCCGAGCTCGGCTAAGTTGGACCAAAAAGGAACTTGGTCGCTGTCGATTTCATCTACCAGGGTTGGACGGAGTGGCGGTAGCTGTAATCCAACGTTGTTGTTCTTATGATTTTCATGGATGGAAGCTTGGCTCGTGGCCCGAATGCGATGCAGAGTTGACATGAAGCTTTTGTAACGCAGTTGGCTCTCCTCTGTGCGACTGGGTTGAGAGGGTGTTCTCGTCGGTCGCACCGGCTGCATAGGTAGTCATAAATCGGCAAATTGAGTCCCGAGACCTCCCCAACGCTCCGAGATGATCCTTCGTGTTCCGTCTGCTAGTGAGTCTGGTCGGAAGTGGGCGTTGGAGCATTTCGAGAACTGGCAGCCCGGTTTGACAGATATTTCAGACACAGTCTGCGTCCGTCCTCACCGAGCGGAAGTTGGGAAAATTCTTCTGGTGGGATACGGCTAGTGTTTGACGCGCGAGGTCCGCGCGGATTGCGTTCGTTGTCGGAGGCGCGAGCACGCGTTGAGGATGATGGCTTCCTGTATTGGTTTGAGTCTCGGAGAGCTGCGAGTTTATCGTCGCTTCGGCAAAACTGGGCTGATACCTTGACCGCCTCGCTGAGGCCCTCTGACAGAACTTTGCAGCGGAAAAGGCTGAATTTCCCGTTGATCCAGAAAGCAAGGAGACGCGCCATCGTTGGATCAGGACGGGCATGGTCGGCGTAGCTAATGATGAAGTCTTTCGCCGTCGAGATGAAGTCCGATGTTTGGCTGTTGTAGAAGTATTGACTGAACTTGTGAAGAGTAGCTAGCGCGCTGATCAGGTCGGTATAACTGGAAACCTTTGGAGGAGCTTGGTAGCCATTTTTTGACGAAAAATCCCACAAGTTGATGCCCTTCTCACCCATGGCGGCCTCATCGGCCCATAACGCTCGCTTACAGTGCATTACTGAGAGTCCGAGCCCGAATCCGAAGGAGTACAAACCTCGTAGTACTGCAGGACTTGCCATGAACTCCACGTGTGGTGACTGCTGAATAGATTGAAGTAAAGTTTGAGGGATCGTACCTGTGTGGCTGCGGTTGACAATTGCGGCGTAAATACGGCGGTCGGTAGGAGAGGGGTGGAAAACAATACCCTTCTGTGCTTGTGTGGACCGATGAGAAGATGACTCGTCACTGCTATCGGAGCAGCTATTGTCGCTGTTGACGCGGCGTCGCTTGGATAAAGGTGCATTCATGTGCTGCACTTCACGAATATCATCGCCCTCGGATAAGCTAGCGTTTTGATCGTCGTCAGAGCTATCGTGGCTCGTTGGCTGAACTACCGGATGCGGGATCCGGCGGCGCCTTCGAAGTGTTGGGGTCGTCGCTCCAGAAGTTTCGAGATGCGCCGAGTTTCTGTGACCGGAGCATTGTCTGTATATAGATCGTTGGGTCGGTTGGTACGACTGGCAGTCGCAAAGTCGACGATGTGCTGGCGACGGACGTGTACAAGCTGTAGCGTATCTGGTTTCACAAGAGGAACGTTGTCGTCTGGTGCATAAGGGACGGATAGGACGGACATCACCGTGGGGGACGCCGGACTTTCGCCTGCGACAGGCTTCCAGGATTGAGTCCTGGTGATGACGTAGCTCCATCGGTCCTAACGCAACCGCGTTGGCGCCCTGTCCGGGTTGTAATGCGTAATTGAGAGAGTCCACCTTGATCACCGATTGGGCGTCTGTCAGAGGCAATCCAGTCGGCCCTTCGGAGCTCACGATATGCAGGATATCGGTCGTTTCGATGCTATGTAGCCCGAAACGACCCCGTACGACCATGCATCGACGCCGGCTGGTGATGTGTGTACGAAGGCGACCGTGTGGGCTATGTATGACCCTGGCCAAAGTCTGCGTTCAGCATCTGAGACCATGCGACGCATTATGGTGTCCTTTGGCACTTGAAACGTGATGGCCTGGTCGTTGTCGTTGGGGCCCGTGATCTTGACCACAGTCGCGCTGTCCGTGACGTCTTCTACTTCGACGTACTGAAAGTCGGTCAGCTGACTTGCGTGGCATGGTCCTATAAACGCGAGGGCTGCGACGCTAACCGTGTTGGCCATTGGCAGGTCGTGAGACTTGGGAAACTTGGGGGGTTGTTTTCGAGTGCTGAGAATGATGTGAGAACAGAAGTGAGCTACGATAACTACACGCTCTACTCTAAACTTGACCTGGCGACCTTGTTGCATTCTGCGATGAAGCAGCACGTCGTCCGCTTCTTATGCTTCCGGAAATAGGAGTATCCTTCCTGGATACTTACACTACACTACGGAAGACGTCTTCGTCTATGGTGGTTACATTCATCACGGCATTCAGGCCGGCACGTTGCGTGAACCTGGACGCGTCGAGAGCAATGAATTCGTTTCTTTGCTGTTAACCGGCAACGAATCGCATCGAATGTATATATCCGCTCAGTGATGATGACGACAACACCAACGACGATGTTGTTGTCGTCGATGATGGTGATGGTGACCACCTTGTGCATGGCGTTATCGACAATGGAGTTGATGAACCACGACGAGTCCTTGCTCATGGCTTTGTAGCCTTATTATTGAGTGACGACGATCCTCGTGAAGCAGATAATTCGGCCAGTAGCCAAGATGACGACGCCAATAGCGAGCAGAGTGGCGATAATGAAGAAGATAATTCATCAACCTGTGAATCGTATTTGCCTCGGGAATGCGAGCAGCACATTATAGAGGCAGCCGAAAAATATTACGCCAAACACCAAGGAACAGCATTGATATATGGGTACTGTACCGAAGGCTTCTCCGGTACAGGCAATTGGGCTTGCTCTCGCGTGCGGTTGCATGGCACTAGCGATGCACTTGCGAGAAGAAGAATATGAACTTCTTCGGTCTGAAATCCCGAGTGTCCGATTCAACATCAACGTTTTGTCAGAAAAGGACTGCGTCGACAGATTTAGTTTCCGCAAAATTCATCTAGCTTACCTGCTTACGACGTTCCGACTACCCCCGTTTTTCTCGAGCGAAGAAAATATCGTGTTTTTGGCATCGAAGTACTGTGTATTACGCTGGAGCGATTAAGTTATCCTGCACGATGGCGGGAGCAAGTGAACAAGTTCGGGCGTTCAAACAGCAACTTGAGTTCAATTTTCTACTACGTGTGTGAACATATTGCAGGGCGATGTGCTCCACTCCTGCGAGGTGATTGGGATCGGATAAGTGCCCGGCTGGGAGACTTTGCCTCCGCTATCTACGAAAAAGGATCTGGTTTACCAAATCTGTGGGGGTTATTGATGGCACGGTCCGCAAAATCTGCCGAGTATCGAGCAGCGTGCTATGTATAATGGACACAAACGCTCCCACGCCGTCAAGTATCAGGCTATAACAACACCAGACAGTATGATCGTGCATATGTTTGGTCCTGCAGAAGGCCGAGCAAACGACCTCACACTGCTTGAAGACTCAGACTTGGAAAACATAATTTGTCGTGACCTCCGATTCCGTGGGTATTTGCTCTACAGAGACCCTGCCTACGGCCAGACAGATGTGTTTGCGTCTCCGTTTGACAGAATGAGTGCAACAAGCGAGGAGCTAGCAGTAAACAAATCATTGAGCAAGGTGAGGATCTCCGTCGAGTGGGGGTTCGGAGAAATTGTTGGTGACTGGGCTATGATGGATTTTAAACGCAAAATGACGATCGGAAATGTTCCTGTCGGAATGCTTTACGAGGTGGTAGCTGTATTAGCGAACTTCTTGACAATTGCAAAACATCAAAACGTCATTAGTAACTACTTCGATGTAGTTCCTCCAACGTTTCAAGAGTATTTTATGGACTAGAGTAGTTCGGCCTCCTGCGCGTGCAGCAACGTTAATTCGTTAATTATACACCTTTACTCGGCCTAGTTGGAAATAAGAGCAACCAATATGAACAGTCGATTGATTACGGGCCAGATGTGCCGAGTACAGTACGCTAATTTGCAACCAAAGCAAACAATTCCGCAAGCAACCTGAACAGGCGCGATCGCGCAAGTGCAGTGCGCTGTGAATTCTGCCATGGACCTCGTCGTGCACCGACTCGAGCGCGGAGGCATCCGCATGGAGCAAACTGCAGCCTTCATTGACGAGATCTATCGCTCAGCCAAGGGTCCGCTACGTACCTCAACCATTTCGCCGGCAAGAAGGTGGTCGTCGTCTTAGACAATGCCCCCGCGCATTGCCAAACCGAAGACCGTGTGGAAGAGCACGACGATTTGGTGTTGTTACGCCTGGGCCCTTACTGCCTATGTGCAACCCCATTGAGGGTTGCTTGAGTGTGCTTAAGGCTAGGATCAAAGACCGTCTCGCTTTCGCTCGTGAAGAAATTTGCGACCGGTCCAACATGATGGACGATGATGGCAATCGTCTGACGATATGCGAGCGCCAAATGCGCTTCCTGGAACGCGCTGCGACTGCGAGCATGTCGTGCTTGACCTCGACGCTGGTCGCACGGAATCCGTGACGGATGGAACTGCACTGCCGCGACGCAGTGAACAAGGCGGCGAAAGGGAAGGGTATGATTTACGGAAAGTGAAGACTAGTTATTTTGTGTGCCGTCGTCGCGCCTGTTCAGGTTGCTTGCGGAATTGTTTGCTTTGGTTGCAAATTAGCGTACTGTACTCGGCACATCTGGCCCGTAATCAATCGACTGTTCATATTGGTTGCTCTTATTTCCAACTAGGCCGAGAAAAGGTGTATAATTAACGAATTGAGGCCTGAGCAGCCAGCGGCTTAATCATAATCAGGTAGCCGATGATCAGAAGTATGATCCAAGAATGCTACCAGACAGAACGGCCTACGGCTGGTTGGTGATGCTGAAGGAGCCCCTCGCTAGCTGGTCCATGATCATCTTGTTTTGGTTGACCAGTGTTGCAATGATTCCTTTCAGCGCATTGTTTCGCGCAGCTTGGGCCGCTCTCTTTCTCCATCATAGCTTCTTCCTTGGCCCAGATTTCACTTACTCGGAGGCGCGTTCTCCCCTGTTGTCGTTACCGTTTTCATTTACAGCCACGTCCTCTTCGCTCTCATCCAGATCATCTTCTTCGTCGCTGTGCACTTGCTTTTGTTCTTCGTCACTACTGTAGTCAGCGCCAAGGAAACGCCGCACCTGAATGCGTTCTTCACGGTCCACAGCCCCGTTAGCATCTTGAGCTTGGGTTGTGTCGGAATCTGCATCACTCCCTGGCACTGATGGCGAATCCTCGTCGCGACCTGAACCATTCTTGCGCCTCTTCAACCTACATCACAGTCGCAACCTAGGTTTGGTAACTGGACTACGATAGGAAGAAGCACAATCCTTACCGTAAAGCTGCTTTACGCATTGCTTTGTCGCCCGCCGATGCAAGCCGCTTTAGCTTTCGATTTTTCGTTCTTCTTTTCCTGTTGTTGCTCATCAAATCTGTTCTTCAGTTGTAAATACCCTTCAAGGAGATCACTCAATCCAGTGTGGTTCTCGATGATTCCGCTGGCTCGCCTGCTCGCCGCGGATGCTCGTTTGTGATCCCGCAGCAACGCAGCAACTTTGTCTCGACAGGCTCTTGGCGAGAACGACGCAGTCACTGCTTCATTTAATTTGTCTGCGACTTCTTGCCATTCTGTCTCCCCTTGGCTGTGAGGCGTAGCGTATGTCTTACGTCGCGTGACGATTTGCATCAGTATGAGTAGATCGCGTGCTTGGAAGCGAGCGCTTCTCTGGATCAACAACGCGGAACTGCATACTGTCGTACTGTCCACGCACGAGGACGTCTAGCTGGTCGGCACCTTGCATGTTGCCGCTCCCGAAGAAGGTTGCCTTTGCGTGATTTGCAGCTTCTGTTGCTGTTGTCCATCAAGGAATGATATTCGTACTTAATTGGATAAAAACTGTTTGCAGAATTTACAATAAACGATTTACGGGAGCGCGCAACTGTACCACAGGGAAGACTATGGAGGGCCCGCCAGCTGGGGAGCACCCTCACAGAAAACGAACAATACCGGTATAAACACCACAAGCGCATTACCGGTATCGTCGGCAACGCTTGTCAGCGGATGCCGTTGCCGACGAAAATGGCTGCACTGATGATGCGATTCGTTAACAGGTTTAGCTGTACAGCTTTAGCACGCCCAGACGGCCGCCATGTACGACAAAGTCTAACCTCCTGACATAGGAGGAGTTGCTGTCTCTAAGATGCGCCCAGCGTTCCCGTCGTCCGGCTACGCCATAGTGAGTTTGCAGCTGCCTTTCGCGGTTATTGACGCGCTCCTCGAAGTGGCCAAGGCTCGGATCTACTCCCCTGTTTTCCGGCAGGTGGGAGGTGCACTGGACGACAAGTTCCGAAACCAATCCCGGGTCAGTAGAATGAGCTCGGAGCTCCGCCTCTCAGCAAATGCAGTACAGGAAGATGCTGCTGTACGGGACAGCAACTTTACTCCTTGCGTGTTCTCGTTCATGCCAGGGGGACCGACCAAGAGCCCCACCAAGATTACACAGAAGAAGTCCGTGCCTCTGTAGGCGCCAGATTTGTTGGCACTGTTCCAGCAAGTGTGATTATATCGCTGGAAACTTGGACCAGAATTCGAGTGTTTGCGGGCAGTTTTGAATATGCAAGATCACAGAAGGAGCTGATACTGGATATACCACCGGGATATGCAATGGTGTTTCGAGGTGACCTGTTTCATAGTGGAGTAGGCTACACCGAGTCAAACTATCGACTCCACTGCTATCTATTCTGCAAAGGTATGAAGTGGCCCCCGATGTTGTGTCTAACACTCTTTCGTGTGCCAATACTGTGAACACATGGAGCATACACCTAGTCGTGCAGTGCTGCCTCAGCCACGTCGTGACTTGCATACGACGCCTCTGGCGGGGCTGAATTCGAAGCAGTGTCTCCGCCGACATTTTCCAAGGATTCTATAACCAGCAGCAGACAACCAAGCAAAACAAGAAAGCCAAACGAGAAATGTAGCATAGGACGAGTCTGTTTTCGTGGTGGTTTCAACGACCTTACATCAGTGCAGCCATTTTCGTCGGCAACGGCACATCCGCTGACAAGCGTTGCCGACGATACCGGTAATGCGCTTGTGGTGTTTATACCGGTATTGTTCGTTTTCTGTGAGGGCGCTTCCCAGCTGGCGGGCCCTCCATAGTCTTCCCCTGTTCCACTCTTTCAGGTTTCGTAAATTACGTGCCTAATAGAGGATGTTAGCAAACTCGTATTTTACGAGATGGGAAAAAGAAACGCGCGGTGTACTGTCTATGTGTTCGAACTCGTATAATGGCAGTCGTGTACGTACGGGATTCTCCAAGAAAGTCGTAAGAGCTCTTACAACATGACTAGGCTTTTGATTGGCTATATATATTATTTCACTCAGCACCAAGCATACATAACACGGTGTCAGACACGTGATGTCGCCAAGCCCGCTTCCCCTTCTTCTGACACCGACGCCCGACCCAACCCTCGCTCCGCCCCTCTTCTGGCGAGCAGTCTCCTGCTCAAATACCTGCCAAATCTGCCAAGTCGAAGCAAAGCAGGCGCGGAAAATTTACCCAGGAGCGAGGAGCTAGACTTAGTCCTCTTGTTTGATATGACTAGGTACGCCCCGTACGCAACTTACTACGTATTAGCATGGCAAAGACAAGGGTTGATGTCGCTAGCTCTGCCTTATTAAAAGCAAAACTGCGCAGGGCCTTGCTGCTGTAGTGTAATGACCCTGGACATCACAATGCAGTCCTGAGTTAACGGATTCCTTCCTTCGTGAAAGCCGCCAAGTCAAAGCGAAGCACACGTGGGAAATTCACCGAGGAGCAAGACCTAGTACTTTTGTATGCTATCACTAGGTACGCTCCATACGCTGCTGAGCACGGCGACGTGGGAAAATCAGGGAGGATGTCGCTAGCTCTGCATCCGCATCATTGCCTCCGGTTGTGCATGTTCGATCGCTTCAAAGCGCTTAAAGCGTGGTATAAGAACAAATCGAAGCACATAGTAAAATATGTTGCTGAGCCCAGGGTAGCGACGTCCGTACTTGGTTTCCTGATCGCTCCAGCGGTTTGGATATGTCAGCCGCTCTAAAAGATGCAAAGGGCCTCGACACTGTGGCATTTCGTTCGGTCTCGCGTTATAATGACGTCTGGAAATTGCAGCGTGGTCGTGAGCTGACGAATTTCCTCCTTCGTGAAGCGATAATACACCTTGCAGTATGCATTACTGCGCTCGTAGAGCCGAAAGAGGATGTCTGGGATGATAGGCCGCTCGGGCTCACTGGGTAACGCGCGAAGTAGAAGCGCAAGACGGGTACGCGGGTCTCGGGTCAGGAGAGCGAGCTCCATGGTTGAGGGAGTCAGTGTGACTTCGTAAATAAGATAACTTTTACGAGATTGCTAACATAGTTGGAAATGTCGTAAATACCGAAAACATAAACACGCGTGTCGGAAGTCGTATCGGGAATCTATTAATACGAGTTTGCTAACATCCCCTATTATCAATTTCATCACCAAATCTGAAATCCTTTGATACGCGATACATTTACTTCAAAATGGCGGTAGCAAAAGGGCTTCTACAATTTATAGCTGGCAAGACTTGATCAACATATCACTTACTAGAGGCGTAACATTAGGCTGGGAGGACAGTTGACTAAGATTTTTTTAATTAAGCTCGCGCTTCATTGAATTTACATGTTAATTGGGAAACCTACCGGTGCATTTGCATATTGTAGTCTTTGCCAGAGAAAACGCGTTTGCAAACACATCCGAGAAGCCTAGCAGCACCATGTATGGATACAACGTCCCGTTCACACCAGGTACAACCCGAGCAGGTAATGGTGAATGCGCAAGTATAGCTTGCACAGCATGTCCTGAGAATCGTAACCTTGGCGCCCTTCCAAATCTACACCTTACTAATACCTACTGGGCCAAAGCGACTGCGTGACTCGTTTAACGAAGATACATGTAGCGCACTGTCAAACAAGGCAGCTTCTTCGCCCAACAACATTCGGAACACCACCATCCACAAGATACACAAATTATTTTGTGTGCCCATAGTCACAATCGGTGACATATGGACTCAGGCGACATTCGCCAATTAAACCCTGGGTGGAGGGGTTTGCTGTCCATCAATTTGGTATCGGATATGACATTTGTTTTGAAGTATGACATTTTCTCTATTCTTATTGGCTAATTTGACGTGTCGGATACAACAAGTTGCTGGATGTGACATTTGCGATACGGTAGGCTGTCCACCCAGGTTCAATACATGTTTCATAAAACTGCGTTGTACTGGTTGATTGTTCATTTTGACCAGCGTTCGCGCTTGAAGCCATGTCGCTGGAATCTCCAGCCGTGCTGAGCCACCTGAGTTCATGGCTCACCTGCTTCGAGCTGTGCTCACTGCGTGCATTGAGTCGTGGCTTCTACATTACAATTCCTCGCCATACATGGGAGCTCACTGCCAGCAGCATCAGCAATTCAGCGTCGATGGGTCACCTGGCCAAACTCTTCCCGCACGTGTGGTGTCTGCGGCTTCAGGATGCGCTTCTGGAGGAGATGCCGAGCATGGAATCACTCATACCGTGGCTGCGCCAAAACTGGAACCTGCGAGAGCTGATGCTGACGAGAGTGACCTGCGTCAGCGGCTTCTACGTGCATCTCCTGACAGAGGAGCTCACCAAGATCACCATTCGACAGTGCTACCAGGTGCAGGAACCGGCGATTGTGGCGCCGTACCTGGAGACACTGGTCATTGAACACTGCCCTATGACCAAGTTCCATGCGGACACGAGCTTGCCACAGCTCAAGAAGCTGACGGTGTCTTCGCGAAGCCTCACCTCGCTGCAGGCTCGACATCTGATCAAGAACATGCTCCCGGGGTCTCCTGCATTGTACACATTGAATCTAGCAGGTTGCTTGCAGCTTGAACAGATCCTTGTCGACCCAGGAGACCTCCCAGCTCTCCACCATCTCGACCTCAGCTGTTGTCCGAAGCTCACTCGAGTGCACGTGTCCAACACGCTGCTGGAGATCCTCGACCTCTCGCACAGCTACAAGCTGAAGTTCTTGCTGTTGGACCTCGAGCGAGTGGAGAATTTGGACTTGTCGTTCCTCAAGAACCTCTCGCACTTGTACATCCGCTCGCTGTCGCTGAGACGACTGAACCTCCGGGGCTGCGACCAACTGGTGCGGAACACCACGAGTGTCAACTGCCCGAACCTGCAGTTTGTCGTTTTGCAAGGCACGTCGCTAGCGGTCGACGACTTCAACAGGGAAGAAGTCAACGAAGAGGTGTTCGCATTGCCAGCCAGCACCGAACTCGTGCGCTAAAAGACGCTTTATGGATTTTGACTTTACAAACATTCCTATCGTTATATTTCACGGTACTTCTCTCAGTTTCTGCCATTTCCACAACAGAAGCCGAGTGCGACCATGGGGAATGCCACGAGTTGGCTGGCGCAGTCGTTGTGTCCGGAGGAGCAGGTGCTGTGGGTGGCCGCCAAGAGCGGGGACCTTGTGACGCTACGCGAAGGGCTGGCGCGTCTCACGCCTCAGACGCGCTTCTACGCCGAGTGGCGCGACCCCATGTACGGCTACTCGCCGCTGGCCAACGCGAGCTCGCAGGGCCATTCGCACTGCGTCCAGGCGCTGGTGGCGTTCGGCGTGGACTGCAACGCGAGGGACTCACAGGGCCACACGCCACTGCACATCGCCACGAGTTGCGGCAAGAGCGAAGTGGTGCGGCTGTTGCTGGAGACGCCGACGGTGGATTATTTCGCTAAGACGTCGAGCAAGGCCCAGACGGCGCTGGATATTGCGCGCCAAGCCTACAGGACGGCGGATGGGCGAGGACTCAAGTACATTCAGTGCGTGGAGCACATTGAGAAGGTGGAAATTGATTCGATGGGTGAGTGATATATCTCGAAATCTGATTTATTGTGTTGACTGTTGCAGAAACTTTGCCTCTATTCCGGATGGTTGTATGAGAGGTCGGACAACTTTCTGTCCATTGCATCAGGGTTCTCGGGCTTGGACTCGTGGAAGAAGAGGTGAGCAACTTAAAAATATTTAACTTTATTGTTGGCGAAATTTTAATTGGTGGTTTCTTGTGCTCAGGTATGCGATGGTGCTGCGGACTGCTGCACAGGATGTGATAGAGATCGACTTGTTTCCAATGAAGCCTGGAGAACGACGACCTCCGATCCCGAGGTACACTTTGCTACGATTAAGTTGACGGTGTGGGCTACAACGTGCTTACGCTGGTGTTTTGTGAACAGCTCGGAGCTGTTGTACCGAACAAGCGACGGCATTCAGCAGAGCGATGAGTCTACGTGGCTCCATCGTAAGGACTTCCGGTTGTCCTTGAAGGTTTCGCGGAAGTTAGGCACCAGCCGTGCCTCGGCCGTTCAGCCAATGGATTTCGCTGCTCAAAACCATGGTGAACTTGTCGCTTGGAAGACATTCCTGACGGGCCTTCGGGTAAGGACACCCTCGCTGGTTGTGAAAATCCGTGATATCTGTTGTTCTAACCGAAGGATACTGCGTACAGGTCAATTCGCAAGCGAGCCCAATTTCTACCGCATTTGGTGGCACTCAAGACCAGCTCCCTCAACGCGCACAACCCGCCGAACCTCCTGCTCAGTGCACTAGCCCCACTCAAACTGCGTTGCTACAGGAGCAGCGTGATTTAGAACGTGCTTTGCAGCTGTCGCTGGAGGAAGCACGACAGAGCTCCAGAACCACAAACTCTGCGCCATCCGCCCCGCCACCTTCCGATACAATGCTGGGTACGCTGGGTTACTCTGAAACGATCGTTGGGCCTGATGGAGTGGAGATTGTGCAGCTCCTTCGCGACGATGATCTCTCGACTGCCCATGAAGCAGCGTCAGCACCTCCTGTTACAAAGAGCATTTTAAGCCAAAGCTCGGACATGCAAAGCGCTGATGAATGCGTCATTTGTTTTGATGGACCCCAGGAGGCGGTTTGCGTTCCGTGCGGCCACAATGCCGTCTGCATGAAATGTGCACAGGAGCTTCTGGATACAACCCGATTGTGCCCGGTGTGCCGCCAGCAAGTGAGAGAAGTTATCCGTCTTTACCGCGTGTGAAGAAGGCAGCTACGCTTACATAAATTAATTTTCTTAATAAGCGACGCACAAGTTTAAACAGCACGACTGTAGCAATTCCTACTCAAGCACTCGAAAGCAATGTTCATGTTTTCAGGTCAGACACGGTAAAGCTTGATGAGCTCGCGGATGTGAGCTCGACAAACCGGGCACTCTGCAGTGGTCTTAAGAACCTCCTCCGCACACTTCATGCACACTGCGTTGTGGCCACAAGGAACACAAACAGCAGACTGCGGCCCGTCAAAGCAAATGACACACTCGCCGATGGATGAGTAGGTTGACGTGTTTCCGTAATTGACCACCGACGGCTTGTGCTCAGACGCCAATGACGCGACCGAATCGTGCTCACTCGCTTCCGTGGCACTTGTTCCAGAACAAGAAATCTCATTTCCACTGGATTCGCATCCTTCCCAGTCTTCCCAGTCGGGAGCTGACGTCGGCAGCGGTGGTGAAAGTGCCATGGTTGCACCAGGCTCATGACCTGTTTCAATGGCCGTTTGGAGTGAAAGCTGGATAGCTCTGCGAATATCTTCATCTTCTGGGCCAATTCCTGGCGACAAGGTCGTCAATATTGCAGCAGGAGTCGACAGAAGGGCAGGATTCCAACCAGGGATACTGCTGTGTCTGGCCTCGGCTGGTCTCAATTGTTCGTGGAGACTCCGATTCAGGTGAGGTCGCTCAGCCAATTGCTGCTGTTGGTGACTGAAGAAATCGTTCCATGCATGAAAACTCGACTGGTCGATTGCAGCAAAGTGCACGGGGTTTTGAAGTGCCGAACTTGCACGGTGATGGCACTTACTCAGCTGGTCTCCGCGAACAACAAAAGTGAAGTCCTTGGGGCTAAACCATCTCGGGTCGCTGGAAGGCTCCATCCCAGCAGCGACGCTATACAACAGCACTGAGGTCGGGCACACAGGACGCACGCCTCCACCTTCTTTCATACTAAAGAGTGCCAACTCCAGCACATCCGGATCTCCACGCTCCAGCACGATACACAATCGCCGCGTCCACGAATTCAGCGACGAAATGCCCGACACCAGCGAGAGCATGTTGTCTGTTTTTCATACACCCAGCCACTATACAGACAGAATTTCTATAGCATCAACAAAGACAATTAGAGTACTGCACCAGACCCCAAAGTCAAATCCGTCGAGCTCGCACCTTCTCCAGAACTTCAATGCACTTGGCGTACGGCTCCGCTTCGCTCTCTTCCTCCTCCTCTGCAAACTTGCTCCGTGCCAAGTCCAGCGGCGTCTTCATGCACAAATTAATCTCGAACGGGTTCACTGCAGGAACCCCAAGCATGAACTTGACCACCTCTGGCCTGGCCCGTTTGCACGCGAGATGCAGCGGCGTGTTCATCTTCAGGTCTTTGGCGCTGCAGTTGGCGCCCGCCTCGATCAGCAGTCGCGCGCACTCGCGATGACCTTTTGCCGCAGCTTCCAGCAGCGCAGTCCGTCCGGTGTAGGGCTCCTGCCACTCGAGATACTTGCGCGTCTCGGGTGTGAGTCGCGACGTGGCCGAGCGAATGACGCCCGCGTCACCATAGCGTGCCGCTGCCCAGAACACTTGGTCCTCTGGGTACAGACACTGCGCGAGCCAACTCGTCACGTTCCCCATGCTGCGATTGACTTGCTGGCTCGGACGCGAATTCACTTGTGCTGCTTGATTCACGTGAATGGGTAATATGTCGGAATGCTGGTTTTGTATGGCGGTTTGTAAAAGTCGAGCGAAAATCAGACAAATTAAAATGCAGAAAAATGCTGAGGACCATTGCGAACTTCGTAATGAAAGGCGCTATTAAGATTGAGATTTTGGAGTGAAGTTGTGCGAACCCCACTTGGCCTCGTCGAGCTGTCAGCAATATAAAGGGCAGCGCCATTTTGCAGCGAGGACAGGCGCTAGCGCTTGGATGGACAGGCAGGCTCAGCAAAGACTGAGACTGTACCAGAGTGAGAGTCTCAGTCTGAGACATCGGCAAGGCCAATAAACTGGGCCAGTTTCACCCCAGCTGACCAGTTTTCAGCTGTTCGAAGTCTGCGGCGGCGTGAGGAAGCGTCTGGCATGTTGCAGTTAGTAAACGCACGCGTGAAGCTCACGTGACGACTCGAGCTCAGCTGAGACGATGCGATTCTTCGGCAAGCGGCAAACGCAGGGACTCGATGCCAAGCTGCCACCCCCACCCGCCTCTTTGCAGTCTGTCGCCGCCCCGAAGGAGACGACCCTCGTGTACACGGGCGGCGCACTGTGTGTGACTCTGCAGCGAGCCAAGTCGCGGTTTCTGGAGGAAAAAGGACCCACGCGCCTCTCCTGGTCCAAGGAGCAGCGACTCGGACTCACGTTCGTCGAAAGGCCTCAAGGTGGAGTGGCGGTGAAGGACGTGCCGGGTATGCGCAGCGATGTGTCTCCTGGCCAGGAGCTCATTGGGGTTGGAAAGGTGTCGGTCGTCGGGATGAACTTGCAAGCGGTGATAGACCTCCTGCAAAATACAAGTTCTCCTTGTGCCCTCAGCTTCACTCCACCACCGTCGCCGGTTGTTGTATCAGAGGTGCTTGGGCCAGCGAGACTGCTGGGTGTACGACAGGGTATGGTGCTGAGGTCGGCGAACGGTTCAAGTATGATCGGAGCAAGGCTGTCAGACGTCGGTGCTGTCCTCCACAGCGCCACTGAATCATCTCCAGTAAGACTTACATTTACCCCGTACAACGCAGTTGTGCACCCCCAAGCCAGTTCTCCTAACCAAGAAGAACCATCTCGCGCGAAGCTACGGAATACGCTCTGCATCGGCGCAGTCGTCGCAGCCATTTCTCTGTAAGTGCAGTCACGCAGGAGAACCAGGTTCTATGGCGACGACATTGGGCATCGTCAGTCAGTTTCTCCGGATCACCTCCACGAAGGTATCAATCTCACAACTTCGTCTTTTGACTCTCCAGTCAGTTGCAACGGCTGGGCCGAACTGCTGCAGTCCGACCTGCCCACCATCAACAGCACGGGCGATGTCAGAAACTTAGACACCCGTACGTCCCTCAACGAGGTGCATTTTTCGATGAACTCTATGGTCGATGACAACTAGGGAAACAACACAGAACTACTTACCGTAATGATAAAACGCTCGAATTATACTTATTCTCCTTGCCCTCCTTCATGCTGGCTTACCATCCTGTCAAAAATGCACTTCTGCTGCTACTGCTGTAGTTGTATATCGTGGCGAATTAGTGTCCCGCGTAGCCGTCTCCACTTTTCGACGCAATGTTAGCAATACGTAGGTTGATGCGTGCCTGCTGCTCTTGGCGCACTTCTTCGATTGCATTCTTGATCAGCAAGGACGACTGGCGGTGCGTATGTGCGAGTCTCTCCGCCGTTCGCGGCGACACGGGAGGCGTGCCGTCAAACATGTCGTAGTCCTGGATTTCCAGTGGCTCAAGGGCGACGGCCAGCGATTTCTTTTCAACCACCTCGAAGCTTTCATCGCTTCCACTGCTTCCCAAAATTCTCTGCGTTGGAAGTGGAGGCGCTGGTTCCTCGTACACAGCAGCGTCTGGATCATCCTCCATCGACACCTGAGAAGTCGCCTTCTCTTCTTCCGACTCGACGCTTTCCTCTTCTGCCTCCTCATACAAAAACTCGCTCTCATCGATGTTCTTCATCACCGAGTGGCTCGCTGGTCCAGCTGCCAGTGCGTTGTACTTGCGGTGCAGACGCTCGAACAGCAGCTCCTCATTGAACTCGTACTTGTGGACCAGATCGTCCACTTCGTCCAGCTTCCCGGGTTGTGCTTAGCGTAGAAGGCCGCCAGTCTCTTCCTGCATACAGCACACCATAAAAACGGGTTACCAAACAGCTCTTCAACGGACCTATACAGCGTCAAAAACCACTCACCGGAAGCGCGCTTTGACGCCTCCTTTCCCACCGAACAGAATAACGCTCACGATCGCTGCAAAGCACAGCACGGCGCCTGCCAGGAACAGCTTCTTCTCCGCCTCCACACCTAGCCCCAAAACTGAGTCGTCCGACAGCTGCAATCCCCACAGAGCGAGCTGAAGTGCCGCAATCGCCACCAAGACCCAGAACCAGGAAGGGCGCAGACTGGCCAGCGCGTAGCTCAGCAGCGTCAACAGCCCTCGCAGCACGCGCACCGACGCGTCGGCGTCTGCCCCGTCCAGCTCCGAGCCGACAAGAGGCTGCAGCAGCAGCTGCGGACGCACGTAGCAGGCCGCGGCCATCGCCAAGACACCCACCTTGAATCCCGTCCCGAGCATCGGCGAAATTCCTGCCAAATTGAGTAGTGAGCTGATTTCAGAGTGACGAGGCAAAATGACTTGAAGCTATTTTACCAGCCAATGGGGAAACAAATGCGTGCGGATTGGCTGATATTCGCCATTGTGAAAGTAATGGGTCTCAGACTGCGGCAGCTGATGGTGCTGAGTCGCGACTTGGCGCGCTCAAGCAGTTCTACCAGGAAGGACTGGGGCTCAAGTTACTGCGCTCGTCCGACACATTCGCAGAGTTCGACATGCAGGCGGGCGTCCCGCTCTGCATCAAGTTGGCGCAGTGGTCCGTGGACTGACAAGTTGCGGATCTCACTCACTCCAGTGCTCATTGGGTTTGTTATTGCAATTGATGCAGTGAGGCTGCGTGCAGTAGCGGGTACTCGCCATTCCTGAACTTCGACATTCCGGATCTCAGCGACGCGGTGCCGCGGCTGCTGATGCTCGGAGCGATCATGGACGGCCCCATCAAGTACCCGGCACATGGGAAGGTGTGTGGTTATCTGGATGTGGAATAGGATGTTGCAGGTTTTTAGTTGTTTTAAGTCTGATGTGGTTGCTGTTGTGGTAATTTTGTTTGGTGCAGGTGGCTGCGCTGCGTTCTCCAGACGGAGTGATGATTGGGTTGTATGAGCCAAACTCGTGGGACAACGTGACCTCAGCATGATATAAACGATACGAAGTATTCAAGAAACATGATCTGCGTGGAATGTGTCGCGTTGTAGTATCACTGTTTGCTCTTTGTTTGACTTTGTAAAAGTTCTGCTTGCGAGCTGGCTCACATTCGTGGAAACATCTGCCGAAATTTTAGAGACGGAATTCTCTAATACCAATGGCGCTCATCTGGCAAATCGACGAGTCGTGGGTCCGTAGCCCTGCTGAGAGCCATCGAAATTATGAAAGTTTGGGCGCTATGACCTGCGGATCGTCTCGAGGGACAAGTCGGACAGAGATACTATTGGTGTTGATTCAGACAGAGGAAGCTCTACTTGCATGTTCAATGCTTTGTAAGCCGAACTTGCTTGGAGTTATTTCCCCGCGAGCATTTTAAACTGCCGTAAATGTAACTTTTGAAAATGGTTAAAAAAGCTTTTTAAAAGTTAGCATTAAACCATTTCATTAAAATTTTATCCAAAAGTTAATTATTCGTTTTCGTGAATACCGTAGCGTCGTATTCCTTGGCGACATTTAGTCCTTCGCGTCAGGCCTTTTTGGCAAATCGCATGCTTCCAAAATATCATATGCTGCAAAAATTAATTACGACTGTGCTAATTTTAACTTCCTTTTGGGTAAATCGACACATGTTGATGTCACTTCGGGATCAACATGGTCCGACCTTGTATCGAGGGCACCACGAAAAAGCTAAAGAAATACAAGCGCGTCGCAGTTGAGTACATGCACAAGAAGCGGTTGCTAGACTACATCGAAGAGGGTCATTCTACAAGCGAAGCCATCAAAGAATTCTATGGTGATCTTACTGACATGCAACGGAGGTCAAAGTGCCAAAAAGAACATTCTCGACATTTCAACTCTCGCGATCGCGGTTTGGCCACAGTACTTTCACGAGGAACTGAAGAAGATGTGGATTAATACACTCAGAAAGGATGGCGCCCCGGTGTCTAGAACAATGTTAATGCTAAATAGTAAGGAAGTCGCAGAAGAGTGTGATTTAGCAGAATATCAGTTTGCAGCGTCGGAAACGTGGATGGAGTTAATCATGCGACGACACCAGTTATCGCTTTGAGCAAAAACACGACAAGGACAGACAACGCCTGAACATGCAGCCGAAGCTGCTCAAGCATTTAGAATAGAGGTGATGCGGACGGTTGTCGAGCTTAACTGTGTCCAGGTCTTTAATGCAGACTAAACAGGTACAAAATATGTCTCGGTCGTGTTTTTATGCCAGCTAAACATTTTTTATGTTATCTTTCTTTCAAAGCTGTATTTTTGAGTACGTACCAAAACGAACAATCAACAACAAGGGGTCCCATAGCACTCATAATTTTTCTCTGGTGCACGAGTCTGCTTGGTCGCGCCGACGTTCACAATGGGTTTCTTAACCCTATTGCGACTGGTACCCATAAAACCCTACAATATGCGTGGTTTTACAAATATTAACGAATCGTAATGACAGGATTTATTTTTGACCAATCATACCATTCGCGGTAAAACAAGCAATATGCTTGGTTTAACTACAATAATTGCAATAATTATTGTAAAACCACGCAGAATGATAAAATTAAATGCTGCGGGGTGCAGGCTAAAACCTAGCATTTAGGCCCTTGTTCAAGTGCTGGCACATGTGCTTAGCTCTCAAAGCTAGGGTTTTCATTGGCCAACAGAAAACGGCACACTGTACCAATTGTGACTGGTTCATGCTCCAGCACACCAGTTTTCAGAACACCAAACTTCTTGTGCCACCCACAGCACACCTGTGCCATGGACGACGAGACAGCAGCCATCATTGCTGTAGTTGCTAGATCGTGTTCGTGCGCCTGCATCACAGCAATTGACAACCGTCTGGTACCTCCACGTTTCGTAATAGGACGTTTGAGCAAGCCATGCAGGCACCAAGTACCAAGTGGTTTCACTAGATGCTTAGGATGGACCAGGCTTCTTTGTTCGGATCTACAAAATTGTGCGCGACGCCAGCCCTCGTCTTCCTGTAGCTAACAGCAGCACAAGACTGATCAAGAGAGTAGCCCTGACCATCATTTACTTAGCTCAAGGAGGCACGATGGATGCTGCTACATCAATTCTTGGTATTTCAAGGCCGCGAGCAGTTGTCTAAATTAACGACACCCTAGATATGCTAAGTGGCTTTGTCGGAGCAGTCGACGGAACGCTGGTGAAAATTCCGCGACCTCGAGATTTGAGGGCTGGTACTGCCGGAAAAACTTCCCGGCTGTCAACGTCCAGGCCATTGTGGACAATCGTGGCTACTTCAGGTCAGTATCTATACGAGCGGGCTCTAACAACGATCAGTCGTTGTGGAATGGCTCCGGTGTGAAGAAAAGGTAAGCGTATTCGCTTTTGGAATTCACCCGATTCTCATTTAACATGTTAAACCTTTTGCAGACTGTCTTCTTATATTCCACCAGGAAAACATATACTAGGAGATGCTGGATATAAGATATGGTCCCAGCTGCTGACCCCAATTCCGGAGAGCGAAGCAGTGGATGATCCGCGCAAGCGGATGTACAACAGATTGCATTCTCGAACTCGAATTGTAGTTGAGTGCGCATTTGGACGCGTCAAGAATCGTTTTCGAGTGCTTCTGGGAAAGCTAGAGCAGAAGTCCTCGTCGCGTATTTGCAAGGTTATCGTGAGCTGCGCACTGCTTCACAATCTGCTTATTCTTCTAGACGATTCGGTCGTTCTAGGAGAGAACGACCCACTTCGCTTTGAGGAGCGGCCAAGACCAGATGAGGACTTGGAAGAACTTGAGATGCCGCTGTCCAACTTGGAGAGAATAGCGAAGCGCAACGATCTAGCAGATGCGTATAGTAAGAATTGATACTTTTGATAAGTCTCAATTACTGTGGCTAACTGGTTTTTGCCCGTACTGTATCTTCAACTGGTGCCACTGAGCTGTCTTGTCCAGCAGGCGCTGCATAAGCTGCAACTGGACCTAGTGAAAGCGCAGGGATTCTTGTTGCTGAGCTTCAAGAGCGCGCGTCTGCTGCTCCATAGCTTTTGCAAGAGTGCGGAAGTGGTCATCACTTGCAGGGCGGTTACCCATAGCCGTTGCAATTGCCGTCATGCCGCTCTCCATTGCCTGTGCAAGCTGCGCGACTGGTGCTAGTTTTAACTGAGGTGCCGCTGCAGCTGCCTTCTTCTCACTTTCGTCCGAGCTGTTGTCATCTGGGTTTGCGGTCGTGTCGAGCAGCGTCTCACCACTTTTTTGTGGTGTATTGTAGTCACTAAAAATATCTGTTGTATCCTAATGCCTACTAATCACACCATTGGTCTGCCCTCGCCCATTTGCGTCGCAGGCTGACTGCCCCTGAGCAATGCCCCGAAGGTGATGGTTTTTCTTTCGGCGCCCCAATCCGCTTTTATTTTTGCTCGCCACTCCTCAGCTCATCGAGCCATTGTCGTACGTCGCCCCCGAGTGCGCATGCACCGCTTGCTATATGCCGTCATTGCTCGATCTGTAGTGTCCAACTCCACTTGTCTACTACGAGCGGTGTCCATAGCCGAGTTAGCGAGTGCGTCCGCCGTTTTGTTAAACGGCCGTAAGTGATGTGTCCAGTTGTGCATCGCGCATTTGTCCGCCAGCACTCTACAGCGCTCGTATAGCTTGGAGAGATGCCGCGCCCTCGGTGGTGTTCGGTTTTGTTGTTGCCGTATGATCATCTGGCTGTCTCCGACCACCGCGATTGGTCGCAGTCGCTGTCGATGCGCATAGATGAGCCCCGTGAGAAGACCTCTATACTCCGCTTGATTGTTGGTTGTTGTCATGCTGCCATAGGACATGCTTGCAGCCCATACTGCTGTGCCGCGCGTGGAATCTCGGTCTATCCGCAAGATCACCGCCCCGCTTCCTCCAGGGCCGGGATTCCTCTTGACCCCCGTCGAAGAACAGCACGTAGATTAGTGTTGATCCTTCAGTCTCCCAGCTCCTGTGGAGCGCTCCCACCACTGCATGGACCGCCTTCATGGTGGGACGACCTCTCTTGGCCTTTTGCTATATGCCGCTTCAATATTGCAGTATCCGTCTCTTAGTCGAACTTGGAGCAGTGCTTGAAATTTACCCGCTGCCACCACTGGTTCACCAGTGAAGTGGGCTGTTCTCCATCGCTAGATCGTTCGTGATACTGTTAGCACTCCGAGCTTCCCGCAGTCCGCACTTGCTGTGTAAATTTGCAATAAAACCGCTCCCCATTCGGTGGATGGTATCCAGAAAAGCTCATCGTTTTGTCGATCCAGGATCCCCGGTGGTACTGCGTCAAGCGTGAAAGTCATGCGTGAGGCCGGTCGGGTCAGAGTCGCTGTGTGTCCGAGCTGCGCCCACCGGGCAATGAAAATGCCCCAAAAATTTGGCACGGGGACACCCCCAGAAGACGTGCGAGAGCGTGATATGTGTCATTCCTGCACACTTGGCGTGGGGACACCTTACGCGCCCCTGGGTTCGATCGTAACAGCTAAGGCTGCGAGTCTTGAGCCGGTACAACAGGCGCTCTCCCCAAGCATCCAATCCGATCCAGCGTCGTATCTGCTGCCACTTCACAGTCTATAAGGCTTGATGGAATAATGGGTTCTCTGTCTTCCACGCGAGCTCTCTCTCTCTTGTAGCATCTCCTTTCCCGCTAGAGATCGAAGGGCAGTGGCCCGAGCCTTGATCATCTTCCTAGTGCAGGACTACCTCCGTTTTCCTACCCACAAACACGCAAGTCGGTCCAGATTTGGATGGGGTGAACGTCGGTGATGATGGTCGTCGCGACAGAGGCTGGACAGCGCGGAGCAGGTTATTTTTGGAGGCGAGCAAAAATATCGGCGCTCAGTTTCGCCAACTATAGTAAGCTGCGCAGTGGACGGTACATTGGTCGTGATGTCCAGCACGTAAGGGTGATCAGTGCGTGAAGTCACCATCTCAACTCTTCAGTCCGCGCTGATTCAAATACCATTCCTGGGTAGTTGAACAGTAATAGTCCGATGAGCTGTGTGAGATGGCCCTTGTGAGCTCCTGAGGGTTGAAGAACCGCAGCCCCTCGCCGTAAGGCTTGGAACACCATATGTGTGTCTGCTATGTGCATCCATCGGACAACGTCTCCAAGCCGTGAGGTTGCCTCGGCGAAGCTGGAGTGTCATATGGACGGCGCGATTCGGTCTCCATCTTCATCAAAGAAAACCATGTGCCATATCTCCATCCACTCAAGCGATTCTGCACACAATGTCCCGTTCTGTTGCAGTTGTCATTGTCGAACAGGAGCACTTGCTGGACTCCGTAGTGTTCGTACGTCAACTATGCATATCTCGTCAGCCCACTCGGTCCGATTGGGTAGTGCGGCAACAACCCCGTTCAAAATTGCTTCCGCCATGGCCTTCGGAGTAGCAGCTTGCTGGTCCCTTCCAACCGCAGCAAGCATCTGGCTGCCTGCCAACCAGATCGTTGTTGGAAAGATGCCTCCAATCGGATCCTCAGTTGAAGTGCTTGCCGTGATGTAAACGTTGTGTTCCATCGGTTGTCGCTGTTCCCTGAGCATGTCACCTACTATAAGCATTGTCACGTCGCTCTCAAGAGCCCATAGAGCAGCTTCTGTCGCCGCCAGAGCGAGCAACTCAACCCCGACCTGTGGTTCTGCGAGCCCTCCGTCCTTTCTCGGGAGGCTCGCAATCTGCGCTGCGATCCCGGCCTTGCGACCCGGGACATTGTGTACAAAATGTCCGAACCATACGAAATTGTGGACGTGACGCTGTAGAGCTCTTACCTTTTTTTACCAAGTGGGATACAGTGAAAGCAAGCTGTGAGCAGGTCTTACTTATAACTGGAAATGAATAAAACTGGTTGGGCCAGAAATGGCATCTCAGTGGTCTGTGCCCTGAGTAATGCTTGGCCAGGTGGGGTTGTACACATGCATGTTGTCCTATAAGGTCACAGCGTGAAAGACATTGTGAGTGTGTAGCCTGAGGAGTGATCGGTTAGACGGGGCTATTTGTGTCACAGTAGTAAGCTGAGCTTATGCTTTAGAGCTCAGTCTAGAACTGTGGCTTGGTAGCACTTGCGAGGAAGCAGACGTCGAGTCGTTTATGACGACAGAGTTGACGTTGGTTGAGTTTCTGTAGCTGGGCCTATCCATCTTGGTCCAAGTTTTTCTTTGTCGTTCCTGCGTGATAATTGGCTAAGTTGGTCGTTGAAAGTAATACTTGGTCACCTACATCAAAGTTTTGTGTTGGTCGGTTGTGATCGCATGCGGTCGTGAGCTGCTTGAAGCTGCCAGCGAACACGAGCTATATTTTCTTTTTGCTGCTCCAAAAACGCACTTCTAAGTCGTGATTCGACATTAGCCTCCGACTGATTCACCTCGTTTGCTGTCCTTCGTGATGCTGGAGTCGCTGGTTGATAGCCAATATCTGCTTCAAAGGGTGACATTCCTATCGACGCGTGGTACCTCGAGTTATATGCGAACTCGGCGAGAGAAAGGAATATATCCCAGTCATCACTAATGCTGTTGGTGAACACTCGTAGGTAATTTTCAATTGTCTGGTTTACGCGTTCAGTAACACCGTTTGCCTGCTGGCGGAACGCGGTCTTCAACGTCTGCCGCGTCCCGAGCATCGCACACGTATTTGTCCAAAGTTCTGACGTAAACTTAGAATCTCGGTCTGAAAGGACCTCTTCAGGTAGTCCGTGCAGCACAAATACTCGATCTCGGTACAATTTAGCTGTCTCTAGCGTCGACGCAATTGTAGTCGTTGGCACGAAGTGTGCACGCTTTGTCAGACGATCAATAACAACCATGGTGGCATCGAACCCATCTCTGGCCTCAGGCAGCGCAACAATAAAAGCTAATGCTAGATGCGTCCATCTTGCAGCAGGAATTTCGTGCGAGCGCAATAATCCTGGGGGTTGCTATTTCTGCACTTCGTTCTCTGACATACTTCACATGACCTGA
Source organism: Phytophthora hibernalis (assembly GCA_012656075.1). Classification (NCBI taxonomy): domain Eukaryota; phylum Oomycota; class Peronosporomycetes; order Peronosporales; family Peronosporaceae; genus Phytophthora; species Phytophthora hibernalis. Next base: position 258,217 of record JAAKBF010000218.1, read on the forward strand.
CGTAAGCACGAACTGATCGCTCCATGTGGCGCCAATAGTATTCCTTCTCAACAAGGCGGAGGGTTCTTTCTACTCCTGGGTGCCCATAGCACTTGGCGTCATGAAATTCATACAACAGAGCATCGATAATCTCAGCAATGTTCGGCAATACTAGTCGTAGGTGTTCATCACTTGGCGCTTGGTAGAAAAGCTGTTTGTTCTCCATGCTGTATCGCTTAAAATGTCGCATTGATGGTTTATCTGGTGTTACGGTAGCACCCAGCTGTTGTACTAGACTCGCACTGAACGTATCATCAGCGTATCGCTTCTTTCACGAGGCTTGCTAATCCATGGTCAACATGTTGATGAACCTGTTTCGGGCTTGTAATCGCTGCAAGCGTATTAGTCTCACCCCCATGAAATCAGGGCGACGGGAAATGCCATCCGCAAGAAGCAGTTAAATATGCTCGTGGATGGTGGGGAGGGACCAAGGTGACGGTGTTGGTTGTTGAGTCTTGCCGCTGACGTGAGATTTTTGTTTAGGTCGCAGACCTGTTGTTTCGTGTAACCCACTGGCCAACTCGGTTATACATGTAATATAAAAATTCATCATCACCGCAAAACATAATCATACAATGTAGGTGTCATCATTGCATCATATATTAATACATATTTGTTGCGCGTAATCTTATAAAATCATAATCGACGGGTGACCTTAAAATTTTTAATGGGAATGGTCTGACATTCTCCCGACTCTCACAATGAGAGAGTCTAACGAACGACAGAGGGTTTTGCATACCCTTGTATATAGCGGAAAGTGATGGGGTACTCGCTAAGCTCATCGTACCAACGGGCAACTCGACGCGATATCGTTTTCTGAGTGAAACTCGTTTCAAGAGATCGATGATCCGTCTCAACCACGAAAGGTTTGTCCAGAAGGTACACTCGCCATAGTCGAAGACCAAAAAGAATCGACAATAACTCTATCTCGAATAGAGTAATTTTTCTCAGCGTCTTTATACTTTCTGCCACCAAAAGCTATCGGTCTTTCCACGACTTCATCACCCCCGACCTGCTCTTGAAAAAGGACACCTTCGACTGCGTGGTCACTGGCAGCCATGCGTAGTCCAAATGGTTTGCTAATGTCTGGTACAGCCAATACAGGCGGCGCAGCAATCTTTGCCTTCAGCGACAAGAAGTGCGAGCGCTGCTCGTCAGTCCATCGGATCGACTTTTTAGCTGGCCCTTTCAACATGTCGAACAGTGGTCCGACATCGGATGCGAAGTCGCGGCAAAATCGCTGAATGTATACCGCTGTATCTAGAAACGACTGCAGTTCGTTTCGGGTACACGGCAGTGGCCAATCTTGCAGCACCTACACTTTCTTGGGATCAATTCGAACTCCATCACGTCCTACATAATCTCCCAAACACGGAACTTCATCAACACAGAAGACGCATTTGCTCAGCTTCACGTAAAAGTTGTGATCTTCAAGTCTTGTTAGCACTCGATCAAGCGCTTCCAAATGTGCGGCCAGCGATTTAGACTTGGAATAGACGTAGATTTCATCGAAATAGCACTGGCAAATTTCACTCAGGTCTGCCGAAATGCGTCGAATGCCTTCGTTGAATGTAGCAGGTGCATTAGAGAGTCCCATCGGAAGGACGAGATACTCGTACGAGCCATCTGACGTTTGGAAAGCAGTGTAAGGTATATCACAGTCACGCATTCGAAACTGATAGTACCCACTCAACAAATCCATGCACGAATACCAATATGCTCCTTGCATTTTTTCAATGATGACATTTCTCCTTGGCATCGGAAGTGTCCTCCGAATTGTGTGCGAATTTATGGCGCGGTAATCGTGCACTATCCGCCATCCGACTGGAGTTTTGACGCAGAATGTTGGTGCCCCGTGCGGTGATGTCGAGGGTCGAATTAATCCAGCGCTCCGCATTTCGCGTGCCCAATAAAAATCCCTTATCACCTTCTCTTCGGCTGGTGATTGTCGCCATTGTCGACGAAATATTGCATCCTGGGTGTCAACTTCCATTGCATGATCGCCATGCTCACGTGGCGGAAGGTCTGCGGGGAGGTTTTGTTTGAATACAGCCTGGTGCTTCAAAAGCACTGGGTAAACAGGATGACCATCGAATGTATCAATGCCAACAGGATCGGCAACATCTCCATCACTCTCTTTGTCCGTTTTCGGTCGGATCACAAAGATGCACTCAATGTCTTTGGTTTTTTTCAGTATGCGTCGAAATTGTTTCGACGTGATGAATTTTGTAGTTCCTGAAGTCGCTGAATAGTAGCTGTGCTTGAAGTAGTCAATTAAGCCATCCTTCTTCATCCTAGGTGAAATAGGATGCCGCAGAGCTCTCAGAATAGATATGTTCTCTGTTCGGTTGATTCAAGAATGACAGCTCTTGTCGACTCAAGAGCTCTCATTCTTGAATCAACCGAACAGATTGTGAGTTGCTTACAGTTGAAGTGCCGATAGCGCCCCATCGGCACTGCAACTGTAAGCACCCCACAATTTAACTCGAGCCTATAGTAAAACTAAGTCACAATAAAATGCAGGCATTGTATTGGTCATGCTGGTTTCCATGCCTACGAGCTCTATTAGCTCTATGTTTTTGGTGCTGGTCTCGCGCTGGTGGTACCGGGTAATCAGGTCTTGAATATACAGTACTCCAGGTTTTTCACAGGCTCCCAGGTCAGCGTCGACTGGCCGATCCACTTCACGTGGTACTCCTTCTTCCTTTCCTCCGGCGATAGTGTAGTGTTGTGATTTACAGAAAATGTCATTAGTTCGGCTTCCACGCAACAGGACAACAATCCGCCGAGCCAGGTCAGCGATGATGGGTATGCGCAGGGTTCCTGTCGGTTCCCTTTGCGGTTCGCCCCAGCCGGGGTTCAGTTGCGTGTTGTTTCCAACAAGTACCAAGCTCCAAACTTCTCCAGAGACTCGCCTGAGCGGGGTAGTCTCCGTGCTAAACCCTGTGTTCTCCACCAAAGGATGGACGGCAGCGCGCGAGCGCTTTTACAGGTCAACAGGCGCAGATAACACCCAGCTAGGAGGTTACGGTGTCCTGGGTTGTGCAGACCCACCGGCTCGTCGAATCGATCGACGAGACTTGTCGTCACTTGGTCACGAGAAGTGCCTACCCCGGGCCGACCTTGATCTATTGGCGCTTCCAGATTGCCCCCTACAAGCTATGCCTCTCGCGAAACGACGGTAGACATAATCCAGCCCACGCAGGACTTACCGGAAAAGTGTACGCTGGTCTTGGACTTAGTAGATTCTGCTCTGATTTTTATCTCTATGTATTCGGAGAGCTCCTTCGGGCTCTTCCCTATGGTCTTCTATCGGTCCTTTACAAATATCTAATGAAATGGAGTCGTTACAGATCTCCCTGCGACGTTTCGCTCAGCTGCGCCTCTTGGTGTCGAGCCGTTTGCCTACCTCTCGGCGACTCTTCGCCCATATCCTGATTTATCCCCCAGTTGGTATATCTTCCTTGAGGCATATTCTCGCCAAGTCGACTTTCGCCGAGTCCAACTTTCGCCGAGTCGATTATCGCTGAGTCCGTCCTTCGCTGAGTCCAGTTAAGTGCGGTTCCCGTTTAAATGCGTTGCTTGTTGAGTACGATGTATCCACTCGGCTGCGTATCCACTTGATGGTGTACCCTCTCGATCCTCTTGAGTGCGATGTACCAACTGGTCTAGCTTAGGCATCCCTAGTGTAGGGTCACCCAAATCTGGATTTCCCTACACCACGACTGCCCCGGGCGTGATACGAGCCAGGCTGGTGAGTGTCTCGACCATCACTCCGCTCTCCAACGTTTCTTCGGTTGGAAATATCGTCGAGTCAAGTGCGGTCATCTTCAGGAAGCCCGTCGAGGACGCCACTGCTTCCTTCGCTGACCAGGTACGTTTCCCGCGTTTGGCATGCGTCTTGTTCTCACCTATGGCCATCTAACCCGTCGCGTGGGTGCGCTTGGCCGATTCCCGTTGCGGCCTTACAGCTGCCGCCGCCTCGTCGAGTCGCTTCTCCTTCGCGAGCTTATTTTGCCAAGTATCGTCGCCTTCCTCGTGCGCTGCTGTAGAGGCGCTGTTCACGCGTCTTGGACTTCGACTGCCCATTTCTTCGCTCAGACCCGTTGATCGACTCGGCGATGGATTCTCAGGAACCGGATGTTTTGACGAACACGCTGGGCTCGCCGGAATCTTCCCTCGCTGGGTCTAGCCGAGCTCCGACGTCCACAGCTGAGGCCACAAAGGATCCCCAGCATGCTGATACTTCGGCTCGATCGGGGCCGATGGACTCATCAGTGGTAATTGCTACCCTAGCTGAGCCAGAGGGTGACTCGGCGAATCTCGCGGCAGGTGATTTCGCTGACCTCGCTGGGATTCGTCGAGCTCTCGCTCATCAAAAGAAGAGCAGAGACAGCGTGATGCTTCTCTCGTCCAGCTGGTCTCGTTTCTGCCGACCAGCTCTCCTCCACCCGCCGACGCTTCAACTCGCCAGGCCATCCTCTGGGCCACATCGCCAGCTTCTATCCTGGCTGCGATGCAACGCGATGTTGTGCCTCCCTGGATGTTTCTGCCGAAGTCGCCGAGCTTCGGACCAAGCTCGCCAAGTCTGAGCGAGTGGCTTCTGCTCGGTACAAGAGAATGAAGTCGGCGATCGCTGAGTCGGCCTCCTTGCACCAACGACCCCACCAGTCTTCTTATCATCATCATCACCCCACCATGTCTACAAGTCTATACATGCTAGTCAGCATCGGCTTCACATTGTTCACGTATCACATTGCAATACTATTCTTTGAACAGCGTGCCAGGCTGAAGACTGGGGAGCGTAGTTCGAGAACTTCGTTTTTAGTGTTAAAATAATTGAAGTGGAATTGCATGGATTGAATTACTGATCGACTAGCGAACGGAAATGCATGACTAAATGACTGATTGCGTGGAAGAAGCACGACGCTTGTGTGCGTGCCGAAGGATAGGCTGGCGCGACTTGGCGCGACTTGGCGCGATGTGGTATAGATTCCTGAGATGTCGATCCTGGTGAGGCCGTAGAGCTTGGCATCGACTTGACGCCATATCCTGACCTAAGCCACAGCGGGCTTCGACTCCCGGCCTTTTGTGCCTCAACAGGTTACCAACCGCCCAATGGGGACAATGCGGCGTAAAAAGTCAGGTTATCCAGCAACTCAGGACCATCTAGTCTACGATGGTAGTGATTTTTGGTAGCGTGGGATAAGGAGTCGGTAGGAAAACTTAGCTTAAACCTAAAATTGAGTCAAATTTAAGACTCGGACAAAGCATTTTACCTTATCGTTCGGTCATTCAGTTCTATATTATGCTTTTCTTACTGAAATTAAGCTCAACCTGTTAAATAGTACATAACGTATGCTTTATGGACCTATTACCAGAGGCTTTACTAAGAAAATCGTAAGATTTTAAATAAGATGTGCAAGGTTTTAGGCGACCCTTCAGGAAAAATGTACCTTAGGTACCTTTCTATTTGTAAGCCACTGATTCGCTGAAATCGTTCGTCAAAACGGTTGCCAAAAAGCGTTGGGAGAAGTACAGCGGCTAACACCAAATACAACGGCAGCAATAACATGATATTTGCTCGTCCGCACCAATCAAGGGTCTGCCCAGCTCGAGAGACTGCAGCGACTCGAGCGGAAGTAAAGCCACGTCGTTCGACTCAAGTGGTAACGGCGTGAAGCATGTTGAGTTGTACCCTGAGGGTGTAGCACGGTAGAGCTGCGGAAGAAGATGAAAGAGATCTCGAGGCGGGCTACGCACAATCGCTGGGGACTCATGGTGGAAATAAGCCAACAAGGTACAACGCGCGGATGCTATTTACTCGAGGAGACGATCAAGTATTCATCACGTCTCTGCCGTATTCGAGCTACATGGAATTGATGAGCTGAACAACTGCACGCCACACCAGACTCGTTTACGGTCCTGCTGACAAAGAACCTGATGCCGCATGCATGGCTGACTAGCTCGTCCAAAGCCGTACTAACCACGATCATGTACGCCACGGTCGTCCAAGGCCGTGTTGACCACGAACATGTACTCCACGCTCACGCCGGACTGGTCTACCACCTTGCTGGCCTCGAACAATGATCTTCACAGTGGAGTTGTTCACAGCACGGGATGCTATGCGTTGCCGTGTACGAGTCGACTTTGAGCCGGCGCGCTCTGGAGCTGTCTACAGACAAGTTGTACAATGGCTTCGTTGATCTAGTGGTTAGTCGTCGTGAGCCCAACAATGTTAGACAAGACCTTGTTCACCGTCACGGTGTAGACGACGGTTGACGACGTGAAGAGCATGCTGTGGCCACTATCACCTCGACTTCAATCTCGTTCATGTACTACCATGCTAAATAATTGTTAAAATCCGTGCGACGGACCTGGATGGCTTTAGTAGCATCAGCTCAACAACAATAGTAAATGCAGTGTACACAACATGTCATTGTTCAATTTGTTTTCAATTTCATGTGTGTCGTGAAAGAGTTTGTCGTGCCATTTTCACATGTGACTCGAAAGAGTTTATTCGTTGACCAGCCCCAGATGATGTCTATCAACCATTGACACCCCATGTGTGTCTGTATATCGAGTCTTCGCGAGTAGCAGCAAAGCCCAGCATACACCAATAGATAAACAAGCATACAAGAGTCAAAGTATTTGGTCTTGATCTGACTATTCACGACTGATCTTGACAATAGGCCCGCCCATTCCACAACTCTCCTCACCCACGGTAAAGATGGACACCTCACCTACACACAATGGAAACCGGTACTTGCGACGATCGATCCGTCAACGATTGCAATCTCTAGTAACACCTACAAATCGACAAGGTTAGTTCTGATTGCACGTTGAACGGAGATGTTGACCGGCACTAATATACATTGCGCATGTGTCACACAGTTGATCATGTGAATTTCAAGGATGTGTACGCCTTGCATCGTGCTGATTGGATCTCCAATCCGCCTAATAGTCGCAGTCTGGACACTCGTTTTTAAAATGTATTTGTCCTTGAGGAAACCCAAGAGATGAAGAAGGCACAGACTTCTTTCTACGCGAAGAAAAGCTTATACAGCATTACATTTCGTTGGCTGGCAAACATGCATCAGGTCGTAGCGGTCCAGTACCAGACCGAGCAACAACGGGTGGTGAATGTGAAGGTTGAGAGGTCGATTTGGCTTGGGATGAGAAGTGCGTTAGTGTCAAATGAAGTCTGATCGAGTCTACAAATACTGACGTGGGTCCAAAGGAATATGAATCTCGCAACATTGATGAACTCGACGAAGCGGAATGGATGGAAGAAAAGGATGGCGAAGAACATACTGATGGTTTCTGCGAAAATATCCGTAGGAATTCTAATGGAAGCCCTGTTCAAGTGATTACCACTACTTTATGTGCTGTTTGTCGAAATGAATGCTCCACTGAACGCGCACGCACGCGTTGTGGTGCACCCAGGCGCCACTTTTGCTCTCACGACGTGTATGCAACTCTTGATCTCCACCACACGAACCGTGAACGAATTGTTGATTTTGGGGACTCGTGTTATTGCAGTGGAACATGTTACAGCGCGGTTACCGCACATCCTTGCAATGATCCATTGAGTCACTCGGTTGGAGGAAACAGCCATACAGCAGTAAGACGTGACTCACACATATATGACTTGAGAAAAGGACCTTTGTATGGTCCAACAGCGAAAATTACAGCCACATCGGGGGTGGCAGATTGTGATTCTGACTATTCCTCGGCGCGAGCCAAAAACATATAAGTGCCCTCAAACGATGATCGCGACCGCGAATTCTCCTAGGAAGAAGCTGGTCAAGGCACATGCTAATCGAAAGGCCGCAAATGCCATGCCTCCGGCTCTGCGGAGACGGAAAAGAAGAACTTCTCCGCCAAAAGATACACAGCGATCCCTACCAGAGAAAACGCCAAAACAAGAACAGCATAAAATCAACTTCAAAGAGTAAGAAGAGGAACGTTGAAGCCACGTTCAGATTCGAGATCCTTCGTAGAATACGAGCATCTGCGGATCGGTTTGTCAATTCAAATGTCAGTTTCTCCTCCGAAGACGTTTGGATGCCCGCAAAAGTATATTGCGATGTTGGAGCTGCGTACATCACTGGCATCGTGACCCGTTATGAGATTCGTGGTTCATTGAAAATGTTCATGTACCTATGACAATATTCGTTTTGCAGTGGACAAGTACTGCTTTTCAATGTAAAGATCACGTCCACAAAATTGATGAAGAAATTGTCGTTCCTGGTGTTGACCAGCTTGTACGAATGTCCAGAGGACAGGCAGAATTTATGGCTTCGTGGAATTCATTGTGTAATATAGTGCCTAAATATTCAAATATTCCGGCTCTTACGGAAGAGTATGAGGAGTTAGATAAAGCGGGCTATCATGAATTGGGTGCGTTTTGTGGACGGAAACACTTCAGCCTTGAGACCTGATGAAGTTGAAGCCATAGAGCCCATGACGTTTGCACCAACTGGATCGCTAGAACAGCCAATCGGCATGTTTTCTCACGACGACGGATCCACTACGACTTAGATAGAGGCTAGTAGCCGGAAATTTTTAGCCCCTCTGCATCAGCGAGTTTCTTTGCATTCTTGCCCTTTCCGTTTTGGAAACAAGCGGTTGAATTCAGCAACGTGTATGCAGTCTCACGTCGGCCGATTGATTTGGATGAGTTCAGGATTTTTGGGGATCCTATGGTACATGGCTCTGGTGGATAAGGGTGAAATGAGGAACTATTGGAGAGACAACAAAGAATCAAAAATATTCCTCGGGTCAAGCTCTACGTATTTGTCTTCTGTAATGGTTTGGAACAGATTCCTGTATATACGAAAGAATTTAGCTTTTCATTCTGAAGTGACAAATGCGGAAGTGAAACGCGATCCTGCAGCTAGGATCCGTCCGCTGCTCACCATGCTAAAAACACGGTGCAAGCGCCACATTATTGTAGGTCGAAACGTCGCCATTGGTGATGCCAGCGTCACTTGTTTATCTCTCATATAATTGTTTACAACCCGCGAAAGCCGACTGGAAAATCCATTTTAAATTTTATATGTGCTGCTGTTCGACAACTTGGTTGATAGCGGACTTCAAGTTACATTGTGCAAGCGAGCTTCATGACCGACTAGAAGGTGTTCTTGAAACCTCTGAACTTGATCGTCTAGCGGAGGCAACGACTAAGTCGTCTGACATTCGTAAACATGTACTAGAAGTTACCCACTCTCTGAATGGGTCTCGGAGAATTGTAAATACGGACAATTTTTACACTTCGTGTTTGCTTCTCGAGAGCCTGTGATCCGTGTGGTTGCACGGTTGGGGAACGTTTCGCTCTTCAATTAAACTTTTCCCTCATTTTACTATGTTTGACTATAAAGTGAACAAAGACCGATGTAGTATGAAGCAAGGTGTGTGCCTTGCCAAGCATATTATAGCTGCAAGCTGGATGGATGGATCGTTTGTCAACATTAATTCGAACGCTGACGCGTCGGGTACAGCAACGGTTCTACGCAGAATCAAGCCGGATCGTGTTGCTTTTGATGCTCCGACTTGTGTCGGCGAATACAATACAAATTTTCACCAAGACGAAGGACGAGGAAGGAATACGGGAAAGGCGCGTGGCGTCCCACGGCACGTCTCAAGGGTGTCGCAAGTCTATAGACTTGCTGAGGCAAGTAGTAGTGAAGAAACTTCTGCTAACATGTTCAAGTCTCTTCTTGGCATAAGTGTGGTTTCGCGCTCTTAATTGGATAGATTCGCTAACAAAGCGCGACATGGTGAGTCTCGCAGAAGTATGGCTTTCAGGTCGGGGCCCTCCGCTCAAATCATCGCCCTCCCTTCAAATCATCGACACCCAGTGCACTCACGCTTCGTCCGACTCCTACTTTTCAAGAAAATTGATGATTCATTGCCAACACAAAGTGTCGCTGTGTTTTCGTTTTCGATGCATTGATAGATCTGGACAATATAGACTCCAGCGAAAGCAATAGCTTCTGCAGAGCTCATCCACTTTTTCCAGGATCCATTAAACATTTTAAGAACAAGTTCTGCAACAAACGCACGATGTAGGTTACGCACGGCCGCTGGGGTTATTGCTGTCCGAATCATGCGGGCTTGCGATATTACCATTTCTCCTCGAAGTATAACCAGCGAGGTTATGGCAAATATACGCGTTGCACCGTGCCATTTCTACAATAGTCATGGCGACTTTCTTGTGCCATTTTTGAAACCAGTGTCCGTCAGCTATCGAAATCTACTTCGTAGTCGATCGAGGCGATCCAATCCCTGCATGGCAGCATTGAGAAGATCTCCTATCTACAAGGCTCAAGCTGCAATCATTAGGAGACGTAATGAAAAATAATCGGAACGCGCTAACAGTGCAAATTCAAATATGAAGGGTGGGAATAGCATGTCTGCTTCTGTTTGACTCAGGTAGAACTATTGCTCGAAAAGAAATGTTCATACTGCATTGGCTCCAACAAACAAGCTATTATCCACGTCCATGCTGCGTACTTCATCGCTACAGACCCGTACTTCATCATATCTCGCTTCTTCGGCATCGTGTCATTCCATTCGGCGTTGGAAGTTCAAGTGGACCGGCAGTGTCGGCGCTTGCGGAGCCTAGAACTTGATCAGAGTGACAAACACAGGTACATACACTGCAACCACTGCGATGTGTACAGGGTCGTAGTATACATGACTGTCAACACGTCCGGCGTGGCGTACATGGCTGTGGTCGTGGTCAGCGGAACTGTCAATGAATATGGTGTCGCTTACAGGTTCTTGGAGGGCGTAGCAGTCTACGAGTCCGTCGTGGTGTTCTGGACCGTCGTCAGTGATGCCGTCGACAAGTCTGGCGTGATTGACAGGGTCATTGCCAACATAACTGTAACCACGACCGTGTGGTTAAGTGAATCGTGGCGAGCGGGGCAAACAAGCCCGACCCAGTGAGGACCGACGTGGCGAACAGGACCGTGGTCAGCAAGGCCGTCAATGATCCCGGTATGGTCAACAGGATCCTAGCTAGCGAGGCTATCGGCGCGTCCGGCGTGGCACACAGGACCGTGGTCAGCGAACCGAGTCTAACGCGACGTGCTTGGTCGTGACCAGCAAGTCCGTCAGTGATTTCGACGTGGCGAACATGACCGTGGCGAGCGAATCTGTGAACTCTTCCGACGTGGCGAACAATTCCGTGGTTAGCGAGGCAGTCAACAAGCCCGACATGGTGAACAGGATCCTGACCAGCGAAGCCGGCAACACGTCCGACGTGGGAACAGAGCCGTGGACCGTGAGGCCGTCTACGAGTCCTATGTGGCGAGGTGGCTTAAGACCAGCATGGGTGTCGGCGAGTCCGACGTGCCGAACATGGCCGTGGTCGGTGAGGCCATCTATGAGTCCTGCGTAGCGATCTGGGCCGTGGTCAGAGTGGTCGTCTGCGAGTTCGACGTAACGTGCTTGCACGTTACCAGCGGTCCCGTCGGCAGTCCGGCGTGACATACATGGCTGATGCCAGTATAGCCGCCGGCAAGCCCGGCGTGACGTACTTGGTCGTGGCCAGTGAGGCCATCAATGATCCTGCCGTGGTATGACCAGCGTGGCGTTGAACGATTACGGCGTGGGGTCTGGATTGGAGCCCAGCGTCTGTGAACGATTTGACCGTCATGGTAAGCGTGGCCATGTCTGGCGTTACCGGTGTGTGCTGGACGGGGAAGATTTGGAAATGAGACTCGATTCAAAAATTGCGCGGCGGATTTTGCAGCTACAGGGTCGCTCGACAGGGCTCACGTTTAAGTTAGATCAGATGGACGCGATTCTGCCAATCCCCGCATGTCGTTCAGATACGAAAGCTGCTCATTGGCAGAATCGTCGAAGCGAACCCCAGGGCGAAAGTTCAATCTGCGCACTTCAACTTGACGCCCATCGTTACTCGAAAGTTAAAACATAGCTAACTCGTTCCAAGCGCATATCTCATTCTTTGCATAACCGTTGTCGTAATTACACATATCAATATCACCTACATAGTCGTAATAATCCAGGAAAAGATTTGGCTAGTCGCACAATCGACCTCAGTGAGTGAACCCATATCAACGTCACATAGCATTGCATGACGGACTAGATCACAGCTACTGTCACATCAGCGATCGTGCTCGTGATAGGAATTATAGGCGTTGGTGCTGGCCCTCACACATTGAAGAAACATGTGTGACTAACGGGGACTCTCGTTGTACGCATGTAGGATATAGTAGCTGACCCCCAGTGCGCGGTGCATGCTACGGAAGCTACTGTCATGGCAGTGAACTTTTTGTTTTGCTAGATAATCGCTGGGTTTGCCGCTGCCTTGGTTGGCCTACCGTCACGGCCGTGAGCACCCGCCATGGTGTCCTAGGAAGTGCTCGCGTAGGACCTCTCCAGGAAATACAAAAGTCGACGAAGTGACCTACGGTAACCTAGTCGTACGCATGTTAGATATTGTTGATTTTTGACTACTAGATCGCTACCCCCCTTGTGAGAGGCGCTTTCGGCAGTGACAGTAGCAGCTGTAGTACGCACCGCGCGCCGGACGTCAGTGACCAACAAGTAAATAATTTTATCAGCAATATAAACACCGACAACCGTAAAACTGGTCGCTCGATGGTAGCTCCATCGACATCAGTTCTACGGGTCCGGCACCCACGCTACCGACGCCACCTAGTACGCCATCACCGCTATCTCACCACCGTGACAATGGCCGCTGTAGCACGCACCGTGCGCCTGGCACAGGTGTCCAACCAACAAAAACGACATCAACATCATCAACGCTTACCATCTGTACGACTAGGCTACTGTAGGTCACTTCGTCGACTTTAGTCCTCCCTGGAGAGCACTCACGCGAATACCACATAGCACACCAGGCCGGAGGTACGCACGGCTGTAACGGCAGGTCACCACGCACGGAGGGGGTAATCCTGGTATGAACAGACAACAACAGCATCAACACGTTCAACCCGTGAAACTAGTCGCCTGATGGTTACTCAACCCACCACAGCGCTCCGTGGGAAGCACCCATGTCAACAGCGCGAGCCCTTAGCTCATGGTAACAGTAGCTATCTACCGGGGTCGAAGCCAACGACCAACTAGCAAAAGAGCGACAACAACAGCATCAACGACTGCGATGCATGCAAACCGTCGCCCGTTGATCAATCCACAGACCTCGGCGCTGGGTCAGGGATGTACGTTCAGCTAGTACACCCTTACAAGCGAGTAGTCCGTGATTGTGGCAGCCAACGCGGATAGTATTTTGCAATGGGAAAGGAAATAGTGTATATTTACACGGTGCTTGCTAGCATCTTGACACGATGGTACAAGTGCGCACTGTGAGATTTGGCGGACCAAGATACAGCTACTGGGACAACTGGTTCGAGTTGCCACATAGATCAAAATACCCGCTTGCATGTCGAGCGGTGACGAGGGCATACTTTCTCAATTAGGACGACGCTCTCCAACGCCGGAAGTGTTGGAAGCAAATCTTCTAGAGCGGAATTGCTAGTCGGATCAAACACGAGATTATTCGCAAACGTAACCGTACCACACAGTATAGCCTCCTTCGTTGCGTGATTCATAGATCGGATGTCATCTCCGTAGATTGAGACTTTGTTGAGCTCAGGGGAACGACCACTTCCACCATCAATCAGAGAAACAGAAAGCCATACCGAATGGCATTGAAACTCAATTCCAGCACATCGACCAACGTTGGACGCAAGTACCACTTGTGCAACGATGTTTCCAATGCCAGACCCAAGGTCCACAAACATATCAGCAGGGAGCAGCGATGGTAGAACCGCTAACATGGTGGATACTCCGACAGTAGTAACCTCTCCAACATGAACGTCGGGCGAGTGATTCGATCCAAGAACCTGGAATCGAGTCACATCTCGGAATTATGTCGAAAGCTCTTCCTGAGCGAATGCGCTTTGGTCCATCCCAACATATTCAATCAAACAACCGACATCTATCGGCTCTGGCGTAGACCGGGAAATCACCAAAGAACCGCCTCGAAAAGCATTCAAGGCACGTCCCGTACGTTCGCTTCATGTCTTTAGTCGGATCTTCAGCTGGTGTTGACTCTATCCGAAACACACCATGCTCGGTCAAATGCGCTTCCAACAAATTTTGTGCCTCTCATCCAGCTGGGTTTTTGCGTGGCGAAACCGGAGATTGTCTTCGTTGTCAGAGAACTCGGACATTGCAAATTTAGTAATGGTCAATTCAATCGTCGATGCAATTGGTCTCCTTTATATTACTTTATTTTCCATGACCACTTTTTCTTTGTACTAAAGCTTACCCTTGAGCTTACTGCAACGGTGTCCAGATTGGCGCGAAGTAATTCCTATCACGAGCACGATCGCTGATGTGACAGTAGCTGTGATCTAGTCCGTCATGCAATGCTATGTGACGTTGATATGGGTTCACTCACTGAGGTCGATTGTGCGACTAGCCAAATCTTTTTCCTGGATTATTACGACTATGTAGGTGGTATTGATATGTGTAATTACGACAACGGTTATGCAAAGAATGAGATATGCGCTTGGAACGAGTTAGCTATGTTTTAACTTTCGAGTAACGATGGGCGTCAAGTTGAAGTGCGCAGATTGAACTTTCGCCCTGGGGTTCGCTTCGACGATTCTGCCAATGAGCAGCTTTCGTATCTGAACGACATGCGGGGATTGGCAGAATCGCGTCCATCTGATCTAACTTAAACGTGAGCCCTGTCGAGCGACCCTGTAGCTGCAAAATCCGCCGCGCAATTTTTGAATCGAGTCTCATTTCCAAATCTTCCCCGTCCAGCACACACCGGTAACGCCAGACATGGCCACGCTTACCATGACGGTCAAATCGTTCACAGACGCTGGGCTCCAATCCAGACCCCACGCCGTAATCGTTCAACGCCACGCTGGTCATACCACGGCAGGATCATTGATGGCCTCACTGGCCACGACCAAGTACGTCACGCCGGGCTTGCCGGCGGCTATACTGGCATCAGCCATGTATGTCACGCCGGACTGCCGACGGGACCGCTGGTAACGTGCAAGCACGTTACGTCGAACTCGCAGACGACCACTCTGACCACGGCCCAGATCGCTACGCAGGACTCATAGATGGCCTCACCGACCACGGCCATGTTCGGCACGTCGGACTCGCCGACACCCATGCTGGTCACGATCCTGTCCACTATCTCAGACCCGTCGACGGCCTCGCCGATCACAGCCGTGTACGTCACGCCAGATTGCCGACGGCCCCGCTGGCCACGCCGCAGTACACCAGACCAGACTCGTAGACGGACTCGCTTGCCACGCCCATGTACGTCACACCGGGTTTGCCGATGCCTTGCTGACCGCGACCATATACTCCACGCCGGACCGCCGACGCGCCCGCTGGTAACGAGCAAGCATACCACGCCGGACTCATAGATGCGACCATCGTCGACAGCGATGCTGAACTCCACGTATGCGTTTTCACGAACGAGACCATTTTAAGTCGACGTGCACAGGATATGTCTTCGGACAAGTTGTACAAGATCCCCGTTGCTGCAATTCACGCCGTGAGCAAAACCATGCTAGACATCACGCATTATGGTCTCGTTCGCGGTTACGCTGTGCAAGACGGTTGGTGACGAGGAAAGCAGGATGTGGCCACTATCGGTTCGACGTTCAATTTCGTACGACGTATATGGGTTCATGTACCGCCATGCTAAATAATGACCGTTACGCGTGCGATGGAGCTCGATCGCTTTGAGAAGCGTCAGCTCAATCACAATCATAAAAACAGTTTGTAGGACATGTACGCACTGTTCAATTTAGTTATATGACTCGAAAACGTTTATCTTGCGTTTTCGCTTTGTCCGGCCACAGACGATGGCCATCAACCATCAACATCCCACGTGTGGCTACATATCGAACCTGCACGTGGAGTAGCGAACCTCAGCATTTACCAAAAGATAGACAAGCATACGAAAGTCAAATTATTCGGTCCTGATCTGACTATTCAGCAGCGAGCTTGACACGATGCTCGCTCTCGGCATTCCGCAATTCTCCTCATCACAACCCAAACAACGTCAAGAGACAAACTGCTGGGGGTACCGAATGAGCAATGGATCACCGATTGGATAAGATTGAAGTAGGTACGTGATATGTTGGCGTACGAATTCTGATGTGCATTGGTGAAGTTGCCTTCTGTACCCGGTGATTGCGCATCGAATGAGAGGCGGATCTTTGTCAGATCATCGCTCTCAGTAGCGCTTATCTACTATTCCACCCCGTTCAAAGTGAACTTCGACTAATAGCTGCCCGTGTTTGTGCCGGCGGATACCCGAGTAAATGCAACTTATGCTGACGTTTGATCTACAATTGTTAGTTGTCTAATGAATTATGCATACAGGTGTTCCAGACAGCATTTGAATCTACCCAAGATATCGACGACATTGTCAATATGTTGCCAATCTAGGAGATGCACGCGGTATAGAAAGGAATCTGCTCAGGAGACAAGAACCGTGTGAACGATTTCATATGGATGATGAATTGGCTACCGAAATCCATGGAGATATCAGAGGTAATGTCAATGCTGTTGTAGCTGGTATTTTTCAATGCAGCACTGACTCAATCCGTGCGTTTTTGCTAGATAACACGGCAAATGATTCGCTATCGTCTGACGTTCCTGAATGACTTCCTGATCAAGAAAGGAAAATTTCTCGATGCGCAGATTGAGCGTGGGATCGAATTGGAGACGGACCCATAGGTCGATGAGAAATGAATATCTGAGCATCGATTCAAAGGTTCGTTTCACGAGTTTAAGTTCAAGCATGTACAGGCCTTGTGGATCGCAATGAACGAAGTGGACATCATCGCAGACCAACGAAGATTTGAGCGGGTTAAGCACCCTTGTCACTATGAAAATTGCGCGTATTATCGGACGCCAGCCTGGCAACAAGAACAACAGTTTGATCTAACGTACGAAGGGCTTCCGGTAAACCAACTCCATAGGCTTGTAAGTCGTTGGCTGCATAGTGAAAAAATTATACTGTGATGTCGCTGTTATATTTTTTCCTTGTCCTTGACGTCAACTAGGAGGCTGTGTGTCTATATATCAAATAGGTTTAGCGCAAAACACCCTTCTGGGTATTTGTTCACCCCCGGAAGGGTCAGCGACATTAGGGCGCAGGCGAATATCACAGATGCATCTCTAAAGAAACCACGTGATCCTTTTTCGCGGTAAATCTTGCTGGGAGCGACAAAGTATCTCTTGTATTATCCAGGTGCCCGAATAGTGCTCAAGATGAGGCACCATCGTCTTCAATCACATTACATGACTCAACTATTCCTACCCTCCACTTCATTTCCACTGCGGCCTCGAGTCTCGTCAATGCCTTGGTAGCGATTGAGGTGGCCGTGTGTCCACGCAAAATCGCGAGGCTCCGCATTTTCTGGGTGATGAAGACGTGTCGAAATAATACTGTTGCAGGATCTTGTTGGCCCGCTCAGCACGTTCTCCGGGCGTCGTGTTCTTCAGCATGTCCATCACCGCAGCATGCACTGCCCGACCGCTGAAATCAGCAAAACAAAACGGCGATACCACGGAAAGAACGTGGCTTCCGTGACTTTTCACCAAGATCTGACCGTCGTGGGAAATATCTCTAAATCGGCCCACCAACAACAATATGCAGGTCGCGCTTTTGGCTCGCAGTGCAGCAGCGCCCCGACTTACCAGACGCCAGCGAGTTGGCTACATTATCCAGCACTTGATCTGTCCTATGTACACAATGAGACACAATAGTTTTAGGTGGTCCCTGTCCTTCTCTTTGTCGTAGTGTGATATTGCTTCAACCTTGATTGGTAGAAAATGCTCTTTAAGGCAAGCGTCAGACAGAAATCCAACTTATCAAATGCTGGTGAGCTGAACATATTTAACTTGGTGTTAGTAAGACCGCCTACCCACTTTTGGTAAATGGAAATTTAAGTATTATTTTAGAACGATAGGGTTAAAGACTGAACATGCCAAATTCTTTTATTTATGGCTAGGTGAGCCATAAATATCAGTCTTTTACCTCAAATGTCGGCTTTAACAAAACATGACTCCTTCTTCTGTTAATTTTTATCTTAAATTTACTTCTCTTATCCGAAAAATTACTATTTGAGTGCAAAATTGTTCTGAAAATCAAGTTTGCTTTTGTAAAAAATTGAGGTTTGTCGCTCAGTATTTGAAGCACACTTATTTAGGATTTGGATATTATTTTATCTGCCCCTATTATCTTAGATATTTCACTTCGATCATATCTCGGAGCTTTTCAAACTGTCCTTTGCTTAGTGGTTTAGTAAGCGCGTCCGCTATAATATCGTGCGTGTTACAGTACGTAGCAATGATACTTTTCTCTTCGTGCTTATCGCGAGCATCTAGATGCCTGATATCAATATGCTTCGTGGATGGGTGAGTACAGGGTCCTTAATAATACTAATTGCTCCGTAATATCACACCAGCACTGGGTCGGTAGTACTTGTCCGTATCATAATTTTTTTAATAGTAGTCGTAACCACATTACCTCTCTTACTCCTTCACTAGCGGCTACTAACTCCGATTCCGCTGAATGAAGACGTATGCAATCTTGCTTAACACTCTTCCATGTAATGCATGCTCCAGCGAGTAATGATTCATATCCTGTAAAAGATTTCATTTGCTCATTTGCATTCGCGAAGCTCGCGTCTGTGTATAGATCTGACTTATTAGTACTATTTACGTTGTACAGTAGGCCATACTTCGACGTTCCTTTAAAGTGCTTTAGTACTCGCTGAGCCGCCCTCAGTGGGTCTTATTATAGCAAGATAAGATCTTACTTAAATCTCGTACTGCATAAGCAATATCGGTTCTTGTCCCTCTTACTAAATACATTAACTGTAAACATCCAACTAAACCCCTATAATCCAACGGCTGAGCCGCGATCTTTTCTGTCGTTAGTGTTATTTCCTTTTCTAAAATAACACTCTTAGCTTGTGGGGTTGGAGCGGTAGTACAATCTCGCATCTGGAATTTATCCAGAAGATCCTGAATATAATTCTGTTGTGATAAACAAAGTGTTTTCTTGTCCAGATCTCTTTTGATCTAGTAAATAGTGCAGTTTGTCCAAATCTTTCATAGTGAACTTGGCTGACAACCGAGCCTTAAGATCATTGATAGAGCCGAGGTATGATCCCGCTATAGTGATGTCATCGGCGTACACGCACACAATGACGAGATGCACGACTCCGTTTACCTCCCACTTTTTAGATACAAGCAATGCTTTTTCTTGCATCTGAAAAACTAAACCTATTGGGAATAGATTTAGTACTTCGTACCAAATTCAAGCAGCCTTCTTTAGGCCGTATAGACTTTTCTTAAGCTTACAGACCAGCGGGTCAGATCTTTTCGAAACACCAGCGGCTGAGTCATATAAACGCTCTCAGCCAGCACCCCATTCAAGAATGCGATTGACACGTCCATTTGGTTCAGATAGAGCACTAAGATAGTAGCTAACGCCAGGAGAAGTCGCAGAGATCCATAACAGTCTACAGGTGCAAACCCTCTTGATAGTCAATACCGTAAGATTGTGTATTACCTTGAACTACCAATCTAGTTATGAATCGGTCGACCGACATATCCGCATTAAACTTAACATCAAAACTCCAATGGCTGCCAAGTGCCCTCCTTCTTGCTGGAAGTGGCACAATGGTCCAAGTTTCATTCTTTAAGAATGCTTCGCGTTCTGTCTTTATAGCTCACTCCCATTTCTTTGCATGTGGGTTTGCTCTCGCCTCGTTTATTGATCTAGGAACCGGTATACCGGTATTAGTTGTTCTAATGCGCTTCGACCTACGCAGCAGAGTTTCATTACGAGCCTCTTTATCAACTCCCACTATTCGTGATGTCGGTGGGACTGCTGCAGACTCTGAATTAACCCTTTTGTTGCCCAAACATTTTCTATTTGAAAATATGTTTACTTTAATCAAGATAAAATTGCAAAACGATGAATAATACCTCGTTTTGCTATTACTTTCCGGTGACTACATTCTAAGTTTTCTGAAATGACCAGAAAATGTTCCCTCCCCAGTCGGCAACAAAAGGGTTAACTTCATCCGTCTCTGTAATTTTTGAGTCACTTCTTGACATTTTCCTAAATTTTGAATGTTTATTTCTTCATTCTGATCAATAGTAATATTTTGATAGGAAACGATCGTTTGATCATAACTTCTATCCCTGGCGAGCTAAACTTGACATCTCCAGCTATGAGATACTTATTTTCATTCACATCAAGCAGGCGATACCCCTCAGAATTGGTCGAGATGCCTAAGAATTTGCATTTCAACTGAGCGATCGCTCAATTTAGATTTAGGAATATGGACAAGGCAAGCTGAGCCCCATATCCTTAATGCTAATCCGTTTGGGTTCTTACTGTGAAGCATTTCATACGGGGTCTTCATCCCCAGCCTAGTCATAGGTAGTCGATTCATCACATCTACAATGTAGAGCAAGGCCTCAGGCCACCGCTTGACTCCCATATTAGCTCCTTGAAGTGCACATCGGACACCGGTCATCACTGTTTGATGGGCTCGCTCCGCACTACCGTTTTCTTCTTGTGATTCTACATTTGACCTCTGAAAAATATTCCTTGTTTGGTACAGAGTTTTGATACCTCTTTATTTACAAATTCAATACCCCCGTCAGCACGGATCCTTCGAACTGTATACGGATATTGTACTGATAACTGAATTAACAAGTCCTTAATTTTTCCAGTGGGACTTCTTTTAGAGTTTTCAAAACGAAGTACCATTTATACCCAGTTGCATCATCAACTACTGCTAATGCATAATGGTACCCGAAGGTACCTTTAGCTTTCCGATAGAGTCAATGTGAAGGGTGTGGAGTGGTTGAGTAGCTTTAACTCCCACCATGTTCCGTTAGGACATTCTGCAGTCCTTCATTTTAGCGCAAGTCTTACAAAAGAATGGCACTGCTTTGAGTGCAGAATAAGGCACGTTTGGAAGGCCATCTAATTTCTCAGAAGGCGCTCCTTGCCTTCGTGACCCAGACGCAAGTGCCACTTCTTAAGCAAGACATCATACTTCGTGTTTGCGCACTGAAAATACTACGTACGACTAGTATTTTCAGTAGTAGTGCCAACTACTAAAATAGTGCCACTTCAAGACACATTGTGCTTGCGCACTGAAAATACTACGTACGACTAGTATTTTCAGTGCGCAAAGCACGAAGTATGATGTATTGCTTAAGAAGTGGCACTTGTAGTAAAATACTACGTACGACTAGTATTTTCAGTGCGCAAAGCACGAAGTATGATGTCTTGCTTAAGAAGTGGCACTTGTAGTTTAGTAGTTGGCAAGTAGAATACTTCACCTATTACTACTGCAGCAAATAGCAGTTTAAAGCCTTCTCCTAAAAGAACTGGAATTCTCCTAATTGTGACTGAAAATGTCGGAATCTCTGCCTTGCAAAATAGTATGCACTTAGTAAGTTACTATCACATTGACGGTCATATGAAATATCCGTTAATGCCAAGGCACTCAAGCCTCCTTTAGAATTCAAAACACTACGTTTTATTGGTCCTTTAAGTGTGCTATGTGAGACTGATCAGTTGCCGTACGTTGAAGGTATGGGTTTAGCTTGGCTGTAAGTTTCCTTTAAACCACCTTCTGCCTGGCGTTATAGCTCGGCCTGCAACCGTATCCACCACCCATATATCATTAGTCACATTCATCCTTTAGAGCCCATAAAAAGGACGCATTTTGTTTACGAACCTCTGCTTCGATGACGTCCATATTTTGGGGCTACCCCGATGGGGTTCCGGCCGGGTTGCCGTTGTCCACAAAGTCACCATGATGGGCGAGATTGGGACTTTTAATGTCGTCCATCATTTCATCCCCCAGACACTCCTCGAGCAGAGTCCTGCCCTTCTTGTTCAGACGACCCGATCCGTCGCTCACCACAGGATTCATCGTTTTGACGGCCGTCGTCCTGGCCTTCTTCGCTCCAGGTGCCGTCCTCACGTCCGTGCGAAACAAGGGACCACCTGCTCGATTGGGTTCCCTGTCGCTGGCCATGACCGGACAATAAACTTTGAAGTGTCCTCCTTGAAAGCAGTAGAAGCAGGTCTTGTCATCAGCACTACCGTCCGTCTGTCGTTTCTGTCCTTGTTTCGCTCTCACATCATTGACAGATATTAGCTGGCTTTCATCCATCAAGCCAATATCCTTTTGAGATTTATCACCAAAATCTGGCGCAGGGCACAGTCGACCTGATCAACCGTGAAGTCCTCCTTCTTCATGTAAATTGACGAGGCCCAGAATTCGCTAGGTAGTTGCGACAAAACCTCTATCCACAGCCAAGTCTCGGTCACCATATCCTGACCAAGTAGCATGAGTGTTTTTCGGTTAATTTCGTTGCGTTCCTTCTTAAGTTGCGCAAACAAAGTTCTTAGGTCGTGCCAAGGGCTGCGGGTCAACTTAGACCACGCACGGGTCAGCTCAATCAGACCCGCCGCATCGCCTTGACCAAAGTCCTTCTCGAGCTGTCTAATGATATCGCTCGGGTCCAACATGGACACGACATCAGAAAGCGTGGAGAGGAAGAAGATCGGCAGAACCTGGTTCAGCAGGTTCTGCAGATCTCCCCGTCCAGTGCATCGTCTTCCACCTCATGGCGAACGTCTCTTTGTCAGACGTTTCGTCAGCGGGAGAAGTGGCCTTTCTACGTTGTCCCGCAAAAGCTCGTCATGAGTACCTACGCCTCACGCTGGTCCTATTCCAGCTGTTTGCGTTGGTAGTCTTGGTCGAGCTGGTACACGTGGCTGAGAAGTTTTTCCTTCCGCATCGTGTAGGACTTTCCGTTGAACTTCTCCAAGTGGCCTCCAAATCTTGCATCGGCCACCATGGTTGCGTACTTGAAATGTTGTGTTGCTTGTCTTGCCGTCAGTATTGGGAATGAGGTGGTATCACATGGCCACCTCGCCCTTCACATCCATCGGCTAATCATGAAGCTCGCTGGCTTATTTCCTTCTTGGTTGGCCGTCAATGGCCCTCATCAATAGCATCTTAGTACCGCAAATGTCTGATAGATCTGGCACTGAAAGATTTGGGAGGGGTTAATCACCTATATCAAGAAGGGGCCAATGAGCGCGCACTTCAACTTTATTCTACCGTGTTTTGGAACGTGGTGGTCCACATATATAAATGTGTTACATACATGTAATAATGTGTCTACACAACTACTTCCGTGGCCGATACGACCACAACTGAAGAGCTTGGTGTGGGCTCACAAGGAATGAACGGACCGGCCTTCAGGAATGAGTTATTGATTGTTTCTGGAGTGATAGCTCGAAGAGCATGCAATAAGCGTTGAAACATGTGGCGTCTGAGCTTAGCGAGGCGACAGCAGCATGCGGCCATCTGCTCACGCAAGCAGTGCTGCTATGCAGCGATAACTACCCTTACCCCACCATTTGCTGGCGCCCTCGTCACCACAACGAAATCCACAGTTGTCTTGGCACCTACGTCGCTGTAGATAGCGGTTTGATCCATATAGTAGAGCACGCACGGCAGCGGGGTCGAAGCAGCAGCGTCCAGGAAGTCAGGCAGTAGCGACGCACACTGCGCGATAATTCAGTCGATTGACACGGGTCTCTCTTCTCGGCGCTTGTCCTTGAACCAGCCGTAGAGCTCGTCCTCAACGAACGCCGATGGCGAAACCCGACCGCTTCCGCCGACTGCGGTGCTGCGGCATTTTACGGATATGAATGGCGCCATTATGCCAGCCTAAACGCCCCACCTAGTTTTGACAAAAACACTGCTGTCTACCACCTACATACGTTATATTATTGGCCAATCAGAGACAACCGCAAACTTCCGAAAGACTTGGCACCCGGCAAAAATGATTTATGATTTAGAGTAGAGTGCCAGATCTATCAGACTTTGCGGTAGCCAATCAGATAATATCATTTAGTCCTTATGTCCAATCAAGTAACTTCAACCAACTGCATACAAAGCTTCAGTTAGTGTGGCGCAACAAGAGGATGCCCTTATGTGGAGGTACTGCTACGTGAGCATGTTTTCCTAGCTGTCGACGCCTATCGGGTTGAGTGTAGCGGATCGCTGTTGGCATAACTAGGATTTCCGTTTCGGACAATACCGGTATACTTGGCGTGGATCCGCTATACCAGCATACGCGCAACCCTAGTTCTTCGATAAATGTTTAACTCGCATTGCCCCTCCCCTAACAGGCCGAAGGGGAAAAATCAGTTCGCTTCAGTTTTTTAGTTTAAAAACTGATAGAATCATTGTAAAAGCAACAATACCAAAACAAATCAAAATTCCAGTTTTTGACCCTCGTCGATCCTGCCTACATGTAGTTGTCCTTGAGCATCGAGTTCATCGAAGGGCGCACCTCGTTGAGGGACGGACGGGTGCCCACGTAGCTGTCATCGCCCGCGCTGTTGATGCTTGGCAGGTGGTACTGCAGCAGGCCGGCCCAGCCGTTGCGGCTGGAAGCGTGCTGCTGCCCGTAGAGCAGGTACGAGAGGACGCCAACCAGCACCCACGCGACACCGAGGGTCAAGCCCAAGTTGCTGATCTGAGCGACCAAATAGAAGTCCGCCAGGATGCAGATCATCGGAATGTACGGCACCAACGGCGCTGAGAAGTAAAGTGGGTCGTTGCCGACCTGTGGGCACTTGATGGCAAGCACAATTGTCATCACGACAGTCGCCACCAGGCAAATGATGGCGATCACCAGGCAAGCCATCGAGTCGTGGGTCACGTAGCCCTGCTGGTAGAAGAAAGCCGTTAGAAGAGCCAGCACAACCGAAGATCCGATGAGTTTGGGCGCGAGGCGTGGCGACTTCTCCGACATGCGGATCATCATGAGAGACGAGTTGGACAAGACGAACGACACCAGGATACCGAAGTTCACGATATCCCACAGCGTCACGAACGGCACGATCAGTGCCACCAGCGTGAAGAAGATACCCGTGATGAAAGTATTCACGAACAAATTGCCCCTGGCGTCCACCTTGGCAAAGATCTGCGGCATGAGGCCATCGCATGCCAACGCGTAGTTCAGGCGTGGCTGAGCCAGGAAGGCAATAAGCACCACCACCGGCATCGTAATGGTCTCGCCGGCGCGGACGATCTCAGAAGCCCAGTCCCAGCCGACACCCTTGAAGCCGTCCGGGAAGCTCGCGGCCTCCGCGTACGGAACCATGCCAGACAGCACGAGCGAGCACAGCACACTCAGTACGGCCGTGCCCGTGACGACACTTAGCACTGCAACTGGCATGATCTTCTTGGGGTTCTTAGCCTCAGCGGCGAGACAGCAGACTTCGTCAAATCCGATGTAGCCGAAGAAGGCCTGGGTGGCACCAGTGATGATACCCTGCGTGCCGTAGGCCATGTCACCCGAGCTGTTCTCCGAGCGCGCAGGAATGAAGGGACTGAGGTTGTTTGTGTCCATCGCGCAGAAGCCTGCGATGATGATGAACACGACCACGAACATCTTGAGGATCGTGAAGCCGTTTACGAAAACCTTTCCGAAGCGAACACCGACTAGCAGCACGGCCACACAGAGCGCCTGGATGAGAGCAGACAGCAGGTTGGCGTACTCCAGGTTGAGCCAGTGCACGTCGGCGCCCGGGTGCTGGTACACAATCCAGTCCTCGACTTTTTGCGCCCAACTTCGTGCCACACCAGCACCGGACACGGCGTACTCCAGGGTAAGCAGCCATCCAGCGACTACAGCGGGCATCTCACCGATGGCGTGGTAGGCGTACGCGTAGGTACTGCCGGACGATGGCACGCGCGTGGTGAGCTCCATGTACGCCAGGGCGTTCATGCAGCAGACGACGCCGCCGATGAGCCAGCTGACCAACGCAGACGGACCAGCAGTGTCGGACACGATTGAGGCCGCCGTCGAGAAGATGCCGCTGCCGACAGTTCCCCCAATTCCAACCATGATCAAGTCAAAAAGACTGAGAGACCGAGGCAGATCGCTTTGGCACTCTTCTGCCTGGATCACTTGCATGGGCTTACGACGCATCATGCGCTCCAGCAGTGGCGCGGTCGCGATCGTTCCCGATTTCTCCATGACGATCGTTGCTTGAGGCAGTTCACCGCAGCTAGCAAAATGTGGAATAAAAGATGCAAGGTGAGACGAACGGAGGAGCGAATCGCGTGACGGGGTCGTGGCGGGAGCGTCGGCACAATAGTGCGCAGAGAGGGAGCGGCAACCATGGACCAGCCATCGCCTCAAGGGCTCCGATTGTATCGACGATACGTGCATCAGATCAAATACATGTACGCAGTCGGCGGTACATGTACATGTAGCAATGGCTGGATGACAGGCGCGTGCTGATGAAGCGAGTTGCATACCCTCTGGGGCGTGTGTCCCAGCCGCTCCCAAAGCATTCGTTCACAGACCTGTGTCCTCTAATCTCTTTGTTTAGAGGCCACTGCGCCGCATTTCAACAGTAAAAACGTTCGAGTGAGCGCCCAGAGACAGACGAGAGAGCTGATTGCTAGGTGCACTACGCAAAAGAGACTTTCACGCAACAGGTACACATACTTTCGGCGAATCGTACTGCTTTAACAGCGAGGTTGAAGCGCTGCTCGCGCACCGACGGCTGCATTTTGGAGAAGTCACCTTTGCCGTGTCACATTCGGGATACGCTCGGCGGGAGTTCGTCTACATGCCATTTTAGTACATGTACATGTACTAGTACGGTGGGGATGACCAAAAGGAAGCGCGACTATCATAGCAGACCTGCCCATCTACCCATACAAAAGATAAGTTAACCCTCCAATCTCCATGCAGACGAAAAGAGACGGTAGCTGGTCAAAACAGGTGTACTTTGCACCGGAAAATATGCCGCCTTTTGTATTACCAAGGTATTTTCGTGTTTCACGCCAGTAGTTTTAGCCAAATGAATGCTCGTACCGTACAGTCTTAAAAACTGTACGGTACAAGCATTCATTTGGCTATTAAAATAGTCTGTTTTGTGCCGCTGGGTATGCATTTAGCGGTACAGTACGACGCTCTTTGTTGCGGGTAGTCGAATAAGGCACCGATCATTTTGCTGGATAGTATCCTGGCAGTGGATACATGTACAAGTCCTCCGCACGATACCTACCGCCACTGCCCGCATGTAGTCGTTCAATTGAACAGTGCCTCTGTAACTTCCCACGAATAAATCTTGAAGCGTCCCCAGGATTGCAAAAAAGCGTGTCGTCAATCAGTGCAGTGGCAAGCTACAAGCATAAAAAGTAGAAACACACGCAAATCGATGGGAAAACACCCAGTGGGGTGGGGCGACGTGGTTGGTTATAGCACCAACCTAACACTGCCCCAGAGCACGTTTCCGCTGCGTCACGGCGAAGGCAGGGGCAGAGGGCCCCCGCCGGAGACGAAAGCGTGAGGGCAACACGTGAGGCCGGAGGTTCTATCTCTATATCGCGAGCGAAGCGAACCGCGGGGGCGACGGAGGGGCGCCCAGCGCGGCTGGTCAAACATAAACTATTAGAGGTTTTTATGTCTTATCACGACGCAAGGTAGGTCAACAACTTACATTTGTCAAGTCAAAGGATTTGCTGTGTGATATCGCTGTAAATGCATGTGTTTCGCATGTGCTACAATACAAGTACATGTACCTCGCAGTTCCTGCTGCATGTACTCGCGGTGACAGTGGAGCGCTTCGAGTCGCAACCTCAAATTCCTCTCTTCTTCCTCCATTTCTGCCACCATACTCAGTGCTTCGTGCTGTCGTTGCTTTTCAGCGATCAGCCGTTCGTATTGCTTGCTGCCTCGTGCATTTGGCGCTGGTACAAATAGGCAATTAGTCGCAAGCGAACCACAAGAAATTTCCTTGTGAAAAACGGACAGGCGAACCTGTTTCTCAAGGCGCTGCTCTAAAACACGCTGCTCCTCGGCTCGTATGCGCTCTTTTCGGCACCGCCGACTACTTTCTTGTTCTGCTTGTTTTGCTTTTTGCTCGTCCAATGCTTGCTTCAAATGGAAATGACAAGACGATTAGATGGTCAGCAGAAATTGGTGTAAGTTCGCCAACCTTCTGGCGCTCTCTTAGCTGGCGAGCAACGTCGAGCTTGTGAACTTCGCGTGCACGCTTCTGCCTCTGTCACCCCAACGGTTGAAAGCAAGCAGATATTATCAGTCGAATATGTTGTGTGGCAGGTGATCTTATAATACCGCAAGAAACTCCAACTGCTCGCGGATACGTGGCACTTCCAATGTGCGCTCGGAGTGCGTTGGTGTCCGTGTCTGTTTATTATAGTATTCGGGTGCCTGAGATGTAGCGGGAGGGAAGTTGCAGAATTGAGCTCCTGACGCTCTTGTTCATGTGTCTTCGTGAAGGTTGTCTCTAGGTGCGTTCTCATGGTTTGCATTTCATGAAGTGCTTGCTCCTCCTGGGTTCGGAAGTGCGAAATCGGCGCGCCAAATGCTCCGCTGCATCTTCGGCGTCCTTCAGAGCAACAACAACATGATAGATGCTTGCAACATGTTCCTCTGGAAATTCTGAGTCGAGAGAATCTTTCCGCCACAAGCTGGTGTCCATGCCAGCCTCGCGAGCGGTTTTGGGTAGACGGATGGCCGGCGCTGATGTTGCTGTGAAGCAGCGTCTTGAAGCGATTGCGCTTGAAGGCCGCCTTGCCTTAATATTTAGAGGGCGAATTGGACGTGGTGGGGCAGACACCGTGATAGAAATTGACGGTGTTAACGGGGTCGATGGTTTACTTTCTTTGACTCGCATTGCTGGTGCTAGCGGACTGGAAAGCTGAGATCGACTTCGAACAGGTCCAGCAGACTTCGGGCGCACAAACACCATTTAAGGCGGCTTGACATTTTTACTCATATCGACAACACTTATCACCGTGCCACGTTGTTCTACACTTGGTCTCACACTACCAGCACGCAGCCTCAGTGAGCGAAGTGATCAGCTTCGTCGTCGATTTGAGCTAATTTTGTACAAGTACTGCTACTGTAGAAGTATTCAGTAAAACTGCCGCCGTACTTCAGCGACCTGCAACGAGGCCCAGCAAAAGGATGTCCAAGCCTGGCGACTTGTCGAGGGTTGCTCCTCAGCCTTCGAAGCCTCCTGGTAGAAAGAGGGTCGAGTTGTCTCGTGTGGCGAGACCATCGCAACTGGTGTCCCCACATCGGCACATTTACGCCGCAATTCCAAAGCAACATCTAGCCCCAAGGCGCATACCGGCAGTGACGATGACAACAACGCCACAGCTTCCAGGTAAACGAGTAAATAGCCTATCTTCTTGCAGGTTGATACAACTAGCTCAACTTGGGTCGCTGCCATTGATAGCCCACGCATTTCTTCTCGAGACGGCGAGCCAGCTACCGACGAAGAAAGCCACGTCGATAGTAGCCGATATATTCCAAGTGAACAAATAGATCACGGCAACTATTCTCAATTCGATACCTCCGAACGTCAAGCTGTCGCAATGCTCAACAAGATCACGAAAAAGAACGAGCGAAATCATCAAAGTTCGTTGTCTTGCAATATGCTGCATCTGTTGGCCGATCTTTAACGGTTGTTTGTTCTTCGAAGATATTATGTCTTCCGCGACAGCATTTCCGGAAAAGACAAGCAAGTCGACGCGCTCTATGCTTCGTACGTCTTAATCACGCTGCGTATAGTAACAAAAAATGACATCGGCTGCTCCATTAGATTCGAAGACTTCACTCACCAAACCGTGGGTTTGGAAGCACTCTGCAATAGCGACGTGGATGGGGAAACTTTGGAGAAACTTTTCATGGCCATTCCAATCCAACAACGACAGCTCTACCTCGGTGGATAACTCTCGGCGCGCTTTCTTTACCAACAAAAATTAGCATCACACATCTACAACGGCATCTTCACGGTCATGGGGAGTCGAGACGGTAGCTTATCCTTAAAAATCTGGTCAAGTGTCAGATCTGGTGTGAAAGTGTCGAGCACTCTTGACGTTTGAAGCAGACTTCTAGTATCAGTTTCTTTCTGCCAGTGTGCCTTCCATTTTTCGCCATTGCCGTCCATTGACTTTTGCTCCATATTCTGTCTGTGGTACTTGATGCTTTTCGTCATCTTCGTCATTTTTGGTCCTGCCAGTGGGAATAAAAGCCTGGAGAAACGTCGGATCTGCATCACCAACGTCCGACATCGACCCAGGATGCAACTGCATGTCGCTATCAGTTGTGCTGGGCATCATACCTTTCGGTCTGTTGCTTCGCACGAAACCAAGCAGATCTTTGGATGGTCTCAGTGCCGTCTGCGCGAACAACTTCATTCGTAAGATTGGCAACATAGTCTGTTGCGAGCACATCATCGATGGTGCGGACGGAATAAAACACTTTCCTGGGAGGACATCACCGAGGAGTGGAGTGCTGGTCACAAAACTAAACAGGCGAGAACCGAACATGTGCATCAGTGGATGCGAATCGGATACAAGCATGTAGAAAAACTTGGGGTTCTCAAAGTCGCACATTGACTCAGAATCAAAGGGATATTTGCGATCTTTGAAGGCAAAAATATCCTCCATGAACTGCGCAGCAGCTTCGTCACTGAGGGCCAGCAAGCGCGACGGGTTCCGTGTCGATGACGCAGCACAGAACCAACCACGAAAGTATTGTTTCGCGTACTTTCCGATCGAGAGCCATTGGAGCGAAGGTTGATGTCTGGCAAGAAACGGGTGCTGGAGATTGTAGTTGAATGTGTATCCCAAAACCATTAGCGGTTGGTCATACAATTTCCACATCTCATTTACCGTTTGTAGTAAAAAGCGCACTTGCTCAGCAGATCGCCCCACGCCAGCAGTGTCTTCCCAGTCAGATAAAATGCTGTTGTATTGTTGCTGCATTCTCCCAAACTGGTAAAAGATGTCTGACAGCGAAAATGCTGGCGTGAAAGTGCTGGTCATCATCTTGTGTGTCTCCTTGAGTGGGGACACGAGCTCGCTTAGAGCAACCACACTTTCCCAAAACTCGGCATTCTGAATAGTTCGTATGGTAGCACTTGACAAACCGCACTCCGCTAACTCGTCCACAGTGTTTCCGGCGCTGTCTTTTCGTGGGTTATGTGTCTTCAATCCATTCGAGGATCGATTTGATACTGTTCTAGAATCTGAGGAAGCCTGCACAACCTTGGATGAAATAATCTTGATCATGTCTTCGTATTGACGAACTGAATCGATAGTTTCGATGAACGAATACCAGTTGGTTTGCGTTGGAGCATGCAGTACTGCATCCGGATCACCGCATTCACGCCGTAACACCTTCAGCACCCGGTGGTTTGAAAACATTTGCACAAGTTCGACCACATCGCTTATCGTTTCCATCGACTTTTCTGATACTGTCAATATGACACCCAGCAACAATTGCAACAAATGTGAAAAACATGGCAGCACCGGGATGGCTAAGCTCGTCCACTCACTTGAACTTACAGCAAGGCGGGCGGCGGTATAAGCGAGAGATGTATCGGCAACGATGTTGATCACGTGGATACCTCCTCTCCGTAAATCAGTTAAGTTTGTCTTGATTTTTCTGCCAAGGTCTCAGGTGCAGTCTCCTCGATCCCCAAATCAATCATCTCCCAGACAGTTGCTTCACCAAGAGCATTTACGAGAGAAAGCAGTACAAAGCTCGACCGTGGATACTTGGCCACCCACCAGCTCACTGCTAGCGTAACTCCAACTGACTCGTCTTTCATTTTCAGAATTTGCTTTTCATGTGAAGTGGTTCCCATCGATGACAATAACGCGGCAGTCGGCAGGTCTACCTTCTGATGGAGGTCACCAAACAATTGAGCAGACTGCTCCGTCCACACCCAATCCCAAGGTAAACCCGCCGACGCTGTTGATGATAGAATCAGCTTATGCAAAGCGTCTGAGCTGGCCGCGTTGTTGCCCATTTGAGTCTTCGGGATTACAGTTGAAGGCTGCTGCTGTGCAGCTCGACGTTTTTCGTGCTTCTTGCCGGCATCTCGGAATCGAGATTTCGCAGATGTGCTCGGTTTCTTCAGTGTAGGGGCAACTTCTTCGTAACTGAGCGGTTTGGAAGATGTGCTCGTCGTGAGCTCTCCATTCATGTCTAAAGGCAATTGAAGCGGCATAAAGTCTTCCACTCCAGTCGTATCCTGTGTGGCAACACTCGTCTTACCAATCAATGCTCCGGATCCGAGCAAGGCTGCATTTCGCAACGGTACAGCAGTTCCGTCTACACTTCGCCGCGTCTTCTTCGAAGCGGGCGACGGGTCCTGCAGATACACGTCGACGCTGCGGTTCGACTGATGTCTCTTGTTGAAACTTGCCGCATCTTTCTGCGCGCATAGCAACTTCAGCTGCGTCACCACCTCCGCGGGGCAGTAAATGCATTTTTGCAGGTGGCGGATCATGTTTCCCGACACACCTCTCATCGCGACGGGGTCCACTCCATTCTCGCTGCAGAACCTGCAGTACGCGTTGTGGTGGTAGCGGTTGCGCTTCTCTCCGCGGACAAAGAACTGCCAAGCCGGGTGGCTGGGCCTCCCCATTCTCTTCTCCTCTCCGTCCGAGCTCTTTCCCAGGAGCTCCTGGGCGTCGAACATCCCGTGCGCATCTGCGACGGAGGCTCCTCCAACGCCGGCACCAGCGTCTCCCATGGGGATCAGCGGCGCTCCGCCCGTGTAGCTCGACAGGTCGAAGAGCGCAGCACCCGTCGTCACGTCCACCTGCTCTGCTGCGTTCATGGCGCGAGACTGCGCTGGCCCCTTCGCCTCCGCTTCCATCCACGGACGCGTCGAGCCGGGCACCATACGCTGCACATGACGATGTTAGTGCGGAAACCAGAATGATAGTCACTTCAACAAGCACGTCTAACTTGCCGCGGGCACGTAAATACCTGAAATGTTCGTAAAAACTAGTGGCGACAGGCGCACCAGGTTGATGTACCGCATTTATGGTACAGTACCAAAATGAAGACGACACAAATTTTTGAGCACACACATATTGAGTTTTGGAAGTGGCTACGATCACCAGCATTTTTGCTGAGAGAAAGGCCGAGTTAGGGTTACCGAGATACCACTGGGCAAATGTCTATTTTTAAGTTTTAGAGATTTTGAATTATTCCGGGCATCCACTTAAAAATCCGCCCCCGGCCCCAGCCTCCTCCGCGTAGCAAGTGGCCCCCACGCGGCGCGATGTCGGCGTCGAAGGGAAAGAAGCTTGCCCACGCCAGCGACAGTGATGATGCCGAAGGCACCGGCGTCTCTTTCAGTCAGTTCAACGGGGAGTTTTCGTCCTGGGACGCGTTCCATGGAGAGTTGACGAGGTACGCGTGTGTTTATCTAAATGTGCGGCTTTGTGGGGCTAATCTGTACTTGTAACAACAGGTACCAATCCGAGACGCACCAGCTCTACAAGGTTCGCTCTACTAACTCGGTAGCTGACCGTAACAAACAGCGTGAGCTTTCAGCAAGTCGACGGGGAAACGAGCGGTTCTTTTCGATGAGTCTCTCAAGTTTTACACGAAGACGCTTATCTGTACGCATGGATGGACATTCAAGCCCAGAGGAAAGGGATCGAGAACCAACCACAACATCCCTCCATCGAGTGCCCGGAAAAGCGTAATGCAGTACTTGTCGAGATCAAGGACGACGAGTACAAGGTCCGGGTTTGCTCGCATGTTGCGACCCACAACCACGACGTCGGTCGAGACGTCTACTATTCGTACCCCGAGGCTCGTAAAATTACGTCCCCTGGTACGCGATGTGTGGCAAGACACTGGTGCTAGGTACAAAGATGAACACGATTCTGAAAATGCAACATTTTAACAAGAGTCGTCCATGATTTATAGGCGGGTCCAAGAAGAAGAATATCCTGCGCTATCTAAAGGAGGTGTCGGGACACCCAGGGCTTCCTAAAGATGTGGAGAATCTCGTCGCAAAAATTGCGCCGCGAGACTTACACGTCAGAAGACGACAACGAGCGAGTGACACAAGTCCTGTGGGATTTTAGTGAAGGTCCTGGAAACGCTGTGATTTTTTTCGCGATAAAGCAACGGGCCTTACCTCCTGTATTACTTTCCAGACGACTCACATGAGAAGGATGACGTCAAGTTTCCAGAAACAATCTGTGTTGATGCTACTTATGGGACATATATTAATTGGTAAGCGGCTCCTTAACCCTTTTGTTGACTTCGGATCACTAATGTTTGTGTTGCTCTCACAAACACACACACTTATTTGTGAACGGTTCACTCAATGATTTGGATAATTCGTTCCCTCCTAGGTATCGCCTGTTCACTTTTATGGTTACAGACACATTCGGGTGTGGGTCATTTGCACAACACGCACTGGTCGACGGAGAAAGCAGATTGAACATGTTGTGCGCGGTACGAGCTTTCAAGCAAAACAACCCAGCGTGGACGGATGTCAAAGTCATCGTAATCGATAAAGACTTCACTGAATTGGCGGTGCTGCGTGAAGAGTTCCTTGTGCGACGGTCATTCTCTGCCATTTCACGTTATCGACTATCTCAAGCGAGAAGTTAGCAAGAAAGACTACGGATTTTCGGCGTTTGAGAAGATGCACATCAAAAATATCGTGACGACGATTGTTCGGGCTAAAAAACAGAGCGTGTTCGACGAATTCCTGTCTGCTTTGAAGAAACTGTGTGAGGAAAGTCGTCTATTCTCGACTACTTTACGGAGAATTGGCTCAACTGTAAGGATCGATGGTGTACATTCAAGCATGGAAACATCCGTCAACCGCTTGGTAGCAAGTTGGGGGCTGCCAAGAATTTGCTACATCGTCATATGGCCATGGACGAGTGCATCGACCACCTTCTGTTCTTACAAAAGTTCGCCGAAGATCAGTACACTGCCAAAGTCAAGCGCGTGGGCTTCCGCTTCAACCACAACTACGATTCGGAGATGAGAATGTTGGCAAAGTTAGCTACTCATCACGCGTGCAATTTGGTTGAAGAACAGTACGTGGTTAGCGGCCGAGAAGCGTATGACACGTCGAGTGATGAAAACGCGCCAGATCTTTGTACTCTATTCAGTGCAAAGTCGGGAGGTCGATTTGCAGTGAGCTTGGTCGAAAACACCTGTAGTTGCACGTTCAACCAGACCGTGTTGCTTCCATATCGACATATACTATTTTTACGGAGACAAAATTCTCGCCTGCGCTCCATCATTCCGTATGAGGTGATACCGGAGCGATGGCTTGTAGATGAAGACGAAGAAGATGCAGTCCCTGTCGATTCCACGCAGAAGTTTTACGTCGAAGACATTGAAGATCCTCCTACTCGCGTTCATGGTCAAAACGATAAGTATCGGTCGGTGTTTGTAGTGAGCCAGAGGATCGCAGAAGTAGTGGCCGACAAAGGATCATAAAATTTTCGTGCTAGGCTGGACTATCTGACTGAGTTAGAGAGACTCGCTCGACAAAACGTCAAGCCGCCGGCCCACCATGTCGGCGCTGATGGCGAATATGCTGCTATTTCGAATGCACTTGGTGATCCTGTCACAAGTATAGGTGATCGTATCACAAATGTTGGTGATCCTGTCACAAGTATTGGTGATCCTGTCCTAAATGTTGGTGATCGTATCACAAATGTTGGTGATCGGAATGAAAAGAGTTGTGAACAAGTCACAAGCAATGTTGAACACGTCTCCAGTACGGATGAACTTGTTACCAAATCAGAGTATGGTTGTGAAAAGGAAGTTGTGGTGGATTTGACTTCGTCAACTGTACCTATACCAGTGTCTCCCTCGGCTCGAACAAGAAGAACGTTAAACCTCGACGATCTTGAGAGTGGATCCGATGAAGAAATAGGCAGCATTGTATTAAACACCGCAAGTAAACTGGCTGGACGACCACGGGAAAAATCTACAAAGAAGGCAAAGCGCCGGAAGGAATTTGAAGAGACGAAGGCATTTGTCCGGCAGGTCAACACTCACAGCGACATTACTATGGCTGATTTACGGGACTGTGTGCTCCAAAACAACCTGTCGCTGGAAAAGGTTGGACCCGTGTTCAATGCTATTCGAGCCCATCACGATGATGCCCTTTAAGCGGCCCAAAGTACACGTAGTTACACGAGGGATGACGAAAACTGTCGAATCAAATATTAGGTTCGTTCTCCCAGAAGCTCTCGTGCAGAAATCACAAACAGCTGGAATGAATGCAATCGCTCGCGAACAGTCCAAGTCTGGACGCACGCCTCCATGAGAAGACATCATCATAACAACATTAGATGTTGGTACGTTCTCCTCACCGACATCGACACCATGTACGAATGGCATAGTCTGAAGAAGAAAATTTCAAAACCTGGTGAAGTTGCTTGAAACGAAACCTGACACGGAAACGCGCCGTGCAATTGTCAGTCAGGTGTCCACCATGAATATGTACTCGGCATTTAAATCGAAGGTTGGTGAAACTATCGTACAGTTTGACGACTTGACAAAAATTGCTGGGGAAACGTGGCTATGCGATGGGTGCGTGTTCGTGGCGGCGCTAAAAATGATGCTTGAGTACCAAATGGAAGAATTTCACATGTGAACGTGATGGATCCTGTATTTCTCGGCTTTGAAAAAGTTACCGACCTAGTGCGAATGATTGACACCAAGCAATGCGTGCTGAGCAAAGCAGTCGCTACCCGCGTCATTCTGGTCCTTATCTATATTCACGTAGATATCAATCATTGGTGTGGGGCAATCATCGACTTTGGCAGCAAGTTTATCTGGATTTATGACCCAAAACACAGAAACGACTACCTTGACGAAGTCGAAGCCATTGTAGACAAACAAATCGGTGCCGGTGATGTCCAAATCATGGACTATGACCATTCGACGCTCATCAGCTTGGCACCAAATCGACGGGCACAATTGCAGTTTACTGATCATCAAGTGATTCGAGACGTTTCTCAACGTCGCCGCGAACACCAAGCCAGGCGAGGATATTCTGGACTTGACCCCAGAACATTTCGGCCGCGGACCTGGATGCATGCATATACAACATGTTTCAGTCGGTCTTTATGGACATTTCTAACCCGCCTAACCAATAACACCTCTTTGAATCTTTACATATATACTGGGTGTTGCTGTGTGGAGGAAGCCTAATTTTCACATCTCCATTGACAATAATTCACCTGGAAGTACCTTAGGTGGTGTAAACGACCTTCCATTTGAGTAATAAAAGTTTTCCCAAGGAGCGTCAGTGAAGTAAGCAGATCTATAAAGGTTATGTCTGTCTTCCGTGAAACTTTTCACTTCGGTACTTACCCTTCGGGTTTGCGTGTGGTGGAGCGATCCAGATCCGTTACAGCGGGTCCTATCTGAGGTCATTGTTCTGTCGATTAGGGACGCCAAGGCTAGTATGTATCTTGACTGTTGTGTTGTACTCAGAGGAGGGAGGGGTCATGAGCAGCGAGGAATCCTAGGTCAGCACTGGTGGTGCTTGAACGGGGCGCCAGTGGCTCACCAGCCCAGGGATCTGAAAGTACCTTAGTGCTAGAGCTCGCAAGGAGCAGTGTGGTGCACATCACGCAATCAAGCTCATAGAGATTTTTTCAGAAATACCGATGATTACCGGCATTGCCCTGCGCTGTATTCCTTGAAGCAAATGACCGCTTTCTACCCAAACACTGGTGAACGTAGGGAGAGCCTTGAGGTTTTACAAACATTTAGTCCCAACAGCTCCAAAAGAGAACAAATATTATTGACAAGAGTTTTTCATTGCTGTGTGAATTTTCTGGTATGTCCATGTAGACATGAGCTCGCTTTATGAATATCATGTCTCTCATGGTGTCCACGTTTGTCCATCCGACTGAGAAAGTGATTTCAAACTGTCCTTTTTAACATATTCATAGTTTGCAAAACTTTGTTTGTTGCCACGCGGCTGTTCCGTCACGTGACGTCAGTCAGTACATGTGCACCAGTATTGTGAATTCCGTCCAAATTTGCAGATCTTGGGCGGTTCGCTTAATCGCCACATACAAATTACGTCATTTGCAAGGTCGCCCAAGCAGCACATGTGTCACAGTAAGTACGAATCGGACTTAGTGTTAATTCGGCAGTCAGATTTGGGGAACTGGCCATTGCATGGCGATTTCACCGCCGGAGATTCAACCAATCGCCCAATGCAGTTTTGAGTAGAACCCACAATCTACTACAAGTAATAGACGAACCATCCACTATGTTGGTTGCGTCGCGGCTGCCGAGCGTAAGCGAAGGCGGCTCCCGATTGGCTATAAAGCGTGCGAGCGAAGCGAAGGCCGCGCCATTCCCCGTGATTTGCGGGACCGAAGGGCCCGCCCAAGCCTTAAATTAACTAATTTATTTTGGTGAGTAGTGCAGCGAGCCCCTGCGAGCGGAACGGGTGCGCTCCCCAGACTTAACTAATAAAATTAAACGGCCGCGGAGCGGCGGCACTCGCCTAGTCTACTACAAGTAGTAGAGAAACCGGATAGTTCGTCTCTCCAGCTGCCGAGCGTACGCGAAGGCGGCTTCCGATTGGGTTTAAAGCGTCCGAGTGAAGCAAAGGCCGCGCCCTTCCTGGTGCTTTGCGGGTCCGTAGGGCCCGCCCAATACTTTCCTTAAGTAATTTATTTTGGTGAGTAGTGCAGCGAGCCCCTTCGAGCGGAACGAGATCACCCCGATTAACTAAAAAAATATAAACGGCCGCGTAGCGCGACACTCGGCTAGTCTAGAACAATTAGTAGAGAAACCGGTCCGTCTGTCGGTCCGTCAGTCCTGTCGCTCTGCCGAGCGATATTGAGGGCGGCTCCGATTCGCAAGAGACGTCATATCGAGTCGCCGAAGGCGGGCCCTCATTGGCTGAAAAACTGCCTACAAAACAGCCGAGCGCAGCGAAAGCTCTTCATTGGTTAAAACTACGTTAATTTGGTGCGTATTACATTACATTGATGTGGTGTACATGTAATCGTACTTATGAGTACGAAGCTTATCGCTCAGCCGAGCCCAGCGAGGGCCCCTCATTGGCTAAAACTATTGTAAGTTGGTTTGTGATACATTAAGTTTGTGTGGTGTACTTGAAATCGTACATAGCCGAAATATAAAGGTGTAAATGTAAACAAAAGCCAAATGGACCCCTTCACCTGTGCAACCTGCAGCGCCCGGGTGGTGCCGCCGCCCGGAGACGTCGACGGGCTCAGGATGTTACTGCGGCGGTACTCCGTCTGCGAGACGCTCCTTCCCTGGGATGCGTTTGCAGTGGAGATGTCTGGGCGGGTGTCCGTCGCTGCGTAGCGTGTGCGAACGCCCCCGACCGCCACGTGTACTGGCACCGCGCGGAGCTGCTCCGACCTAACGACCGCCAAACCAGCGCCAGTAACGAGTCGAGTTGGTGGTCGCCGCGATAGGCCCGCCGCGAGCACAAATTGTGCCACCTCGCAAGGACCGGGAGCGACACAGACGCAGACACCGTCGCCGCAAGAACCATCAGAAGGAATAGATGGTAACGCAATACAGGGTTTCCATTGGCTAAAATGTTGGTTTGGCTTTCCATAGTAGTGTACAGATTACTGAGTGACGATATCATACAGAGAGACGATATCATACCGAGAGACGATAGGCAAAGATAGACGAAAGTATGAGAGACGATATGATAGGTAGCGATAGGTAGACTAAAAATTGACGACAGGCGATGATGGGTAGACGTTAGGTAGACGAGAGGTGATATGTAGATGATAGACGTAGACGGTAGCTGAGAGGCGATATGTAGATGTTGGACGAGAGTCGATAGTATCAGAGACGATACGAAGTATGAGAGACAATAGTATGAGACATATGCAGAAAGGGACGATAGGTAGAACAATTGGAAGAGAGAAACCATTGCTATGAGAGGCGAGATAGTATCAGAGACGATAGTTTGCAAGGCGATAATATGACTGGCGATAGACGACAGTATGATAGACTACGAGATAGTACGAGGGACGATAGTATGAGAAGCGTAGTATGATAGGCAACTGTATGGTTGACGATAGTATGCGAGACTATAGTAAGACGACAGGTATGAGAGACGATAAGTATGAGAGGCGACATGTAGACAATACAGGTAGGTGCAGTCAAGAGAAAGGTAGACAGGATATGTAGACACAATAGATATGCACGATATATATGAGATAGACATGATATGTAGGTGGGGAAGATAGATATAGAGGGGCGACCGGTGGAGACGATAGAAAGACAATAGTCACTGCGTAGAGAGACACAATAGGTATGAATAGATAGAGAGTATATGTAGAGACATCAGGTAGAGATACCATTGGTAGAGAGGGTAGGAAGGGAGACACGATAAGAAGATAAGTACGATAGGTAGAGGACATTGCGTACACGTAGAGTTCGGACGCTATGTTGGAACGATAAGAGTAGCTGTATATGCATAAGATTTATAACACTTTGGTTGATTGGAGAATAGATAAAAACTCGCACCGTGGAGCGAAGCGAAGGGGGCGGCCTACTTGACTGGGATAAACCATTGCCCCACCGCCGTGTAGCGGCGGCAAACGGCTAGTCAACTACAAGTAGTAGATATCCCTGTCTGACCGTCTGTCACGTCGCGGCTGCCGAGCGTAAGCGAAGGCGGCTCCCGATTGGCTATAAAGCGTGCGAGCGAAGCGAAGGCCGCGCCATTCCCCGTGATGTGCGGGACCGAAGGCCCCGCCCAAGCCTTAAATTAACTAATTTATTTTGGTGAGTAGTGCAGCGAGCCCCTGCGAGCGGAACGGGTGCGCTCCCCAGACTTAACTAATAAAATTAAACCACCGCGGAGCGGTGGCACTCGGCTAGCGCTACATGTAGTACATGTACAAACTATGTGTGGACCACAACACCGACGCCAATGTGTGGACCACAACAACAGTAACGGAAATATGTACAAAGTGTACAAATTCCGCCCACTAACTTGCACACACAGTCTTTTTATACCCCTGGTAAATCGGTACTAAGTCTGTATTATTTTCAACTGGCTAAATAAGGGGCTTCAATATGTTATTTATGGTGGATAACTAATACCCTGTGTGAACTTAAACAGGGCAGCTGTGCAAGTAAGTGGGCGGAATCTGTATCCATAAACGATTTCAGCACCATGTGCAGCTGCGCCAGGTTTTTGACCACCAAACCCCTCTTCCATTTCTCATCTCGCTCCCGTGGGAAGAAATAGGTTTCACATTGGGCTTTTGCGTGTGCTGTGTACCCAGATAACATGTGAGCCTGTGAACAAATGCCAAGACCACGCGGCTACCCAAACTACAACAAACAAGAGCAGGAGCTGCTGCTATCCACTTTACATGAACGACCACCGAACAGCACGTCTGAATGGGAAACCATTTCCGAGCGGTACAACAGTCGTAAGGAGCACCGCTGGAGGGGAAAACTGCTGCCAGTCTTCACCGAAAATATATCCGCTCGGCTTCACTAGCGAACAGCACTTCCGATACAACCTCTCGAGCTGTTGTCAGGCCGCTGAAGGCACAGATCGGAGAACTTTGCGTACCATAGATAATACAACAGAGTCGCGTCAAGTATTATCGGCTAACTCGTTTGTGAATGATGAGGCAAACCAAGCGTTCGCTAACGTACCCCGAGAGCTACCGGTACCACGCAACCCCCGTCAATTCCATTCAAGAGAATGTTGCATTGATACCGGTCATACTACTACGGTTGATTGCGCATCGAGATAGTTCAACTTGCAGTCAAGGCTAAACTGGAAGCGGAGAAGCGAGAGCTGGAGCGAGTGCAGCGCGAGAACGCTGATAGTGAAGATGGTCGCAAGCGATAACAAGAGATGATGACACTAGTTGCCGCGCTGATCAAAAGTCATCATATCCATTAAAAGTGTTTAGTGAGCATCTAAAGGTCAGTGAACGATCATATTGTCTGTGTAGTCGCAGTTTTTTATGATTCATCCATACGAATGTCTTCCGGCGCTGCCAAGTGATAGAAACTGTGAGAAGCTACAATTTCCATCGGTAGTTGAAGTCTCATTGCGATGGGGTTTGTTCATTGATACGTCTCGTAGAGATTGCTTCGTTCGCTGTCATTGAGGAGAAAAAGGGACTGCCACATTTGCTTATCCCAGATAAGATCGTTATACGCGCAGTCGTGCCATTTTGATGTATGACTTTGGTTTTGAAGTGCGTGGAGCTGTCGAGTTGCAGACATCGGTCACCAGTAAACGCGGGTATTAAATAAGTCAGCATGTACAAGGGCAATATCCACTTTTGTGGTGACTATGTTGTCCTTCAGTTTGGCTTCCTTCTTGCAACAAGTGTTGTATCATTTTCGTAAAGGCATAATTAATCGTAAGCAGACTACACTTCAAGCTAAATACGAGAATTGTGTCCTTACATATTACGACGAAATGTAGCAGCTACATGTTGGTAGAATATATAATGCTAGCAGCATATATGCGATTGCTCAATCCCAATACTGGTCAGTCGGGTTACCAATTGTGCTTCAAGGTTGAGGTACAATTCTTTACCCGTGCAGTGTTCGATCAGGATGAAAATCACGTCCTTCGGAAGGACGTCGTCCAGAATTTGATCAGCATTGAACAACGTCGCCGTGAGTAGAATCGCATTCAAAGCACGCGGCTCAGCGTCGAAGTTTTTTTAGCACCTGTATCAGAATCACATGTACAACAACGTTAGCGAGGAAAGGTTTGCTTTCTAAAAGAAGCACCACAACTTACCATGTGGAGCTCTTCGACAAACTCTGGGGCATCCCCATCAACCAAAATGCATCCAAAAAGGTTCGTCTCGATGTACATGTGACGCGAAATCCACACGACGCGCATACGCAAGATAGCGTTGAGTGTCTTGGCCGTCGGATTTTCGCGTACAGTAACTTTAATGTCTACATGAGAGAACAATCTGCACATATCATCAATGGTCTGAGGTATCTAAAACATGAATGTTACCTTCCACTTTCGACGATATCGGCGTCGTGTTCGCACATGCGCCGTTCTACGTTAACTGGCGCATTTTCTGGCAAACTGTTAGTGGGTGGTTCCCCACAGTGATGTCCCCAACTTGATTATCTATACAGCGAAAGCAAAACATTTGGGCGACACGACGTTAGGAAGATTAATGTCTTACCTTTGATGCACAACTTCTTAGTCGACGAAGGGAGACCAGCTCTAGCCGTATTAGCTCGGTCTCGTTTTGACGTTCCTGTTATTCCGCAGATTTAACAATGCCTTTGACACAGCTGAATACATTTATCAATGGAACTATGCTCGGTTTTGGTACTCCTTTCTGGCGGCCTAGAAGAAGCACTCGTGAGACGAAATATTAAGCCATTTTATAGTGGGTATGAAAATTACGACGTACATTCCGTCTACCAGACATGGAAAGATTGATCATCAGAGTCGTACTTGTGATGAGACAGTGTTTTCACTTCTTCTGCCACACTGATTCTTGGGATGTGAAGGATTGTTTCAATTCCTTGAGGGCTGCCATTCGAAACAATTGACATCACTAAGGTCTCTTATTGGCATATCGAAGCACTCCTCCTGCTTGGTGGGACGCTGCTTCTTGGAATTTGAAGTATTGTTTCCATTCCTTGCAGTCCGTCATTCGAAATAAAATACGCCATCACTATGGCCGCCTATTGGTGGATCGGTGGGCTCCTCTCTCCAGGTGAAACGCTTCTCCTTGAATCATTGTTTACATTCCTTAAGGCCCGTTATTCGAAAAATAGACATCGCCATGGCCTCTAATTT
The DNA here is from genome assembly GCA_012656075.1 of Phytophthora hibernalis. Classification (NCBI taxonomy): domain Eukaryota; phylum Oomycota; class Peronosporomycetes; order Peronosporales; family Peronosporaceae; genus Phytophthora; species Phytophthora hibernalis. The sequence continues at coordinate 302,054 of JAAKBF010000218.1, forward strand.
GTTGGTCGATGTGCTCCTCCCGCTAGGCGAAACGCTGCTTCTTGGGGTTTGAAGTTCGACGACTAGAGTGGAGCGCGAGGTCATCAAGCCCGTCTCGTTCGTTGCATCGACAAGGATACATAACTCAGAGGTAAATTGTCTGCAACTGCGGTGTTCGGTCATTCTAAAATATTTAGCCATTACTCTCAATTTTATTGGCGGATATCTGCGTCATTATTTGGCATTGATCTGGCCACAAGCTGACGAGTCAAGCCGTAAAACACGCAGCGAATGACCGACGTTGTTGAATGACTACGTGCAGCTCGTATACAACAACCGAAGAGTGGGCTTACCAGAAATCACGAAGAGGTGGCAAGGATCAACCTCCGCACCGCGATTTTTCGACTGTTCCCGACGATGAAAATTTCTACGACTACTGCAAGTTACCGGTCTCTGTAATTGTTGGCCTTGAAGACGGAAGTTTTATTTTGAGCTACGGGTGGAATCGCTTGGTAGCTTTGGAGAACGAAAAGGTGACGGTGCGCTTTGGAAAAGGCGACGTTTTGATCTTTCGCTGCGATTTAATTCACGGTGGAGGTGGGTATACCCATGAAAATATTTGCCTCCATGGCTTTGTAGAGCCTGCCGATCAGACCCGTGTCGTTGGCCAGTAGAATGCAGTTGATTTAGTTCGTATTGTCCCCGAAAGACCGCCAAAGACGATAAAGCAGAAGCGAGGTGTTACATTTTCAACTGCAAGAGGATGTTTGCGGCCGGACCATAGCTACGCGAGCACATTCAAACGGAACACGGGATTATGTTTAACAACTACCCAGAGACGATCATCCAGCCAAAGAAGAAGCGAAATTTGAAGTAGTCCAGCACCCCAGCAGCAGTTGCAGCTCACAATTGAGCGACTACAAAACGATATAGTACATGGAAATGATACCACTCGATTTAGTTGTGTTTATTTTTGTCTTTTTTACTTGTGATTCAAACTTCGAACTTTCCCCGGCCAAGCCCGGGTAGGCAATCACGTATTATACCTATCGACGGAAGATATTGTCTGTATCGGTACGGTGTAAATTGCATGTAGCACTCTTGTCAAAGCCTTCCCGCAGTTCAGTATAGAAATTATTTTAGCCAATAAAACTTAACTTTAAAATGACTGGAGTGCCAAGCCTCCCTGCAGATCAGTATTTAAATCATTTTAGCCAATCGAATTTAACCCCTTCAAACCGGGGATTTTTACACCCTTAAGTTGTATATACAGCGAAATAACATATTTAACTTTGTGTACTATGTGAGAAGAGTGTGGAAGGGGAGGACAAAGACTAGACTCGGTCGTGTCTTTTGCTGCATACATGTATTCTGCATTGGCTAGGGTGATCTATTCTGCATAAATACAGCACAACTGCGTCTTTGTAACTTACGGCACCGCGTGCGTGCGGCCGGACATCCTCTTCGCAGTGGTTTTGTCCACCCACCCCAGACTCGTATGAAAAACATCTGTCTACAAATCGAAATAATGTGCTACGGACAGGTCTGTTATACCATCATACTAAATCCAAGTCACTACTGAGTTTCAATTGTGTAATCAAGTGATGACGATATATTGCTCATTCAATTAGACTCCAAGAATTGGACACCTGGCCAACATCTGCAGGCGCAATCAAAGGAAGGTGAGCAGTGTACTTGCATCAGCTTGCTTGCTCCATATCTCCTCATAGACCGAACAGACAAGCAATCACAAGAAACGCAATACATTCGAGCATATTTTATACGCAGCAACACGCAGTGTACCTCAAGCTTAGTTACTCGGTGTCCATGCGGCGACGCTTGGCAGGCGACTTTCTTGGAGATGCAGCAGCTTTCGTCGCGCGCACACGAATCTTGCCCTTCTTGTTTGCTGGAAGCTCTTTGCCGTTCTTGTACTCCGAGTGCCATATCTCCCAGCAACTCATGATGGCGTTTCTCACTGGCCATTTTGGCTTCATATTCAAGTATATCGGCGCCGGGAAGTCGCAGCCATCGCAGTAGTACGTAGTAGTTGCCCCACGTTTATCATCGTCGGTTAGTATCGTGCAGACCTTGCAGGTCTTCTGCACTCGCTTGCGTTGTCCTGAATGCTCGCGCCAGTCGTCACCTTGCTTGGGGACGAGCCCTCTGACTCCGGTGTCTCATAGGTTTCACCCGAAACACACTCAACTGGATATACAAGATATCAAGTCAGTATATACAGCTTAGCAAACGCATCACATACAGAAGAGATACTTACCCGCTTGGAAAGTGTTTCCCTCGTACATGTCTCCCGCCTTTAGCTCGATCAACTGCATGTGGAACTTACACATGTACTGCACGTGGGTCATCGCCTTCATGTTCCTCTTCTTGCAGTAGGCGCGGAGCAAAATGTATTCATTCGTAATCGCGAGCCCAAGAACGGCTACTAGTACTTGCGAAACGTAATAGAGCGCTGCACCGAATATCTCTGCAAGCGGAGTTGATCGTGAAGCCCATGAACCGATGATAGTCCTTGATCACTTTGGGGCATGCGGCTTCGTTCTGCTCGTCGGTCTTCTCGTGCCGAGCCACGCGATCCAGCATCAAATCGCCTCCGACTGACAGGAAGTGAACGGGATTGCTATCCCACCAACATATAGTAGCCATTTCGTGCCCATGCTTCGAACGTGCATACGTCAATGTTCCCCGCGGAATATCCTTGAGACGCTTCTTTTTCGTGTTTACCACTGCCTTGCAGAAGCCGCGGTGTTTCGTCATGATGGTACCAATAGTGAAAAAACATGAGTAGGAGCTGAACGGCCAAGACAATAGACGTGTAAAACGATCTACCACAACAAGTCGCATCGACATTCCTGATGGTTTGTCACCGAAGACTTCCTTCAGATTGCGCACGGCTCCGACTTCATATCCACAGCTCCAGACTCGGCACCGTGCTGCTTTTTGCCGCAATACACCTCGAAACTAACCACACAGCATCACAACACAAGATACAGCGTAAGCAAACACAGCTAATACAGCATAATAAACTCGCATTCTTACCTAATGCAGTAAGCGGATCACGCACAGCAAAGCATAAACAGCTTTGTGCCCCACTTATGGGGCTTATCTTTCATATACATTCTGGTACGGTTGTATGACGATCTGGACGGAAGCATTGCTTCATCAAATCAAACTTCAGCAGGAGGAACGAAAGCGCTCACAAACGTCTGCTGCAACACGTTCACCACTGAGCGAATTTTCCAGACTCGGTCCGTCCTGGCGCGCGGGTCGTGGTAACTGGTAAAATGGAGGTTCTGTGTGAGCTCCACGAAGCGGTCGCGACGTAAATACCTCCCGAATATATCACGCGAAATGGCGCCTTGATCATTCTGCTTCCAATGATTCGCCAGCTTCTCTCGATTTGGCATGACAGTCCGCGCGATCAGCAACCCGATGTATACGCACAACTCGTGAGGAATTATCGTAGACACCGATTGAAACTCCTGGCGTACATCACGCCGTGTCTTGGCCCTCCCTGCGCTAACTTGCTTGTTCCTTTTCCGATATCGCTTCTCCTTGCGCTCCAAATATGCATCGACTCGAGGGTCCAACTGCTCGTGCATGTACTGGTTGCTGCTGTCAGCAATATGTTGCCATATCGCTACAGGCATGAAGAGGAAAAGAGAGCGATGGGTGATGGTCCGCATTTCAATGCAGCTCTGGTAGGACCATGACTGCCTTGATATAGATGTGGATACTCGGAGTCCGACGAAATACGCGTGTAGGGCATCTGAAGATACGCGTTGACATCGGGTGTCTCCAATTCGTGCCATCCAGTTGTAGATAGGTCTTTCAAAGCCGGCCCAATGACATCTCCGGCAAGAATATTCTCTTTTCGCCCATTGAATTCAGGAACTGATACGCTAAATGGCGCTCTTCGTCAGCAAAGAAAACAGATCTTCGTCGTCTTCGTCAAGTGTGTCTGAAGCCGATAAATCCGTGTCACTTGCTTCCATATCGCTCAATTCTTCTTCCTCAGACTCATCGCCAGAATCCAGCACCTGGTAGTCTTGGTCTCCGGCGCTAGAACAATTCAGACTCTCAGAAATATCTCCCACGATGTCAATGACTTGTTGGTCTAATGTAGCAAATATACATCAAAAGGTACATGTTAGGTCTAAGCTGTATCATGTATATACAGCTTAGTTGATGAACAAACCTCCAATAATATTCAAATATTCTGCTCGACGCTCTTGGATTCATCATCGCAACTTGGTTCCCTTTCCTCGAACTCATGATCGCTTCGTGCCTCGCTGCTCTCCAAACTTCGATGTACGCCAGGATCTCTGCCGCACTCGGACTCAGCTTGAACGACACCCGAAGCTGTAAGATACATCATTGAGAGCAATGTATACAGCATAGATATACAAGTTAGTAGATAGTTCATGTACGTGACAAGCGGAATATACGTACCTAACATAGACTCACGCACGGGCGACTCACTCGGTGCTGGAGACGTCTTAGCGGTCACTTTCGGAGCTGGTGGATTGCGCGGTGCAGGCTTCGAAGCTTGTTTTCGTGCTGGACACTTTGGTGCTGCAGGCTTCGGCGCAGGAGACTTCGGTGCTGGTTGTTTCCGCGCAGGAGGCTTCCGTGCTGGCGTATTCCGCGCAGGATTCGTCGGTGCTGGAGGCTGTGGTGCACCAGTGTTGGGATCTGGAGACTCGCGCACAGGAGCCGCGTCCGCTCCAACCATCGACACCTGCGCTGCGTGCAGCCTCTCCACGGTCCTCTCTCTCTCTCACAACTATACAAAGCGCATTAATAAGCATAACACACAGAGCTTGCACGTGTACAACCAGCTTACCTCGCTCCGCATAGTCAAACAAAGCTCGCTTCTCAAGAAAAAATCAACGCCTTCTTCGCCATTCGGATCGCGCCCCAGAAGTATGTACTCCCGGTTGAAGCTGAGGCTTCGGCTTGAAGGGCCTTCGCTGTACATCCGCTTGCTCGTAGCTCCGCCCAAATGACCTTGAACGTTTCCGGTCTCTGCACAGGCGCGGCTGGCGTGGAATCTGAGCCATGTGGCGCGGTTCCACGCGTCCCGACCATCGTTTCTCTCCGCCACTCAAAATCGCAAAATGACTGGCGGGGAATGTCGCGGAAAATACTTCGGACAGTAAATACTGTCGCTAAATGATTGGTCATATCCTCGAACACTTAATTTCAAAATCGAGAAATCAGGAGATGTGCTGCACGTGCACAGATCTTGTGGATAGGGTGTGAGTTACATCTCCGGCTCTGAATTTTGACTTGGTATTTGTAAACCTTAAGAAAGGGCAGCACCACCACTATCGTGAATCCGAGTTTAACTTTGTTTAAGCTGTATATACAGCATAAGATCCGATTTTTAACTAGCTACTGGTTCGAAGGGGTTAACTTTCAAATCAGTACAGAAAAATGTTAGCCAATCAAATGAAACGTTTTTTCTTCTTCTTTGCAAGTCACATTATAAGCCAATCAAAGTGGTAGGCCATAACCAACGTCTTTCGGGGTCTGCGCTTGCACATATTTTTGAAGTATTACGGTTCTGTCCGTAGGCCATATATTCAATATGTGTACTTTTGCGGATTTGTATCCTTGAATTAAGGACGAAAAGTTGGGATGAGTAGGGACGACAATCTCGCTGGTCGCACTAGCACAAAAGAAAATGGTCGTGTTCCTGTATTCGAGCCATCGTTGTTTCGCCGATATCTTTTTCGCAGCGACTTCATTCTGCATCCCTCCGGTATCAAGCAGCTCAATGGCCTTCGCTTTCTTTGCCTTAACCCTATTGCGGTTGGTACCCCTAAAACCCTGCAATATGCTTGATTTTACAAATATTTGTTCGACTTGAAAAGCCAAAATTCAGGCAAGTAGAAAATAGCTATTTTAACCAAAGGAGCTACGTAGAGTCTAGCCCAATCCAGCAAATCAAGCGGGTGGTGTTTCAGCTCGAAGCAGCTGGAACAGATGCCTGTCAGTACTGACATAAACTAAAACTGAGGTGCTCAACCTTGATTATCAAAAAAATAAATGGACGAGGAAGACTTATTAATACATGTATAACTGGCAAGCCCCGGCTGTCATGATACAAGCGAGCAGCAATGGGCCCTCATCCATCATTACATGTCATAAGGCATCGGTCGTGCGCATTTGTTTTACTGTAGGAGACTATCGGCTGCGTTGGTTTTTTGGTGAGTGTCTCCATTTACCGCGAGCCAAAGGGAAGGACGACGCGGCTGTAGGAGCCTCCGCCGTCGCCTCCATCTGCGATCTGTTCTAGTCCGGGGTAGTAACACATACGAGTCAATCCTAAATATCGGAAAACATAGGTATGTTATAATTTGCATACTGAAATGTCATATGTGAGAACCTGTGGCTTCACTCTGACTCCATCATCGGAGCTCCTGTACACGAGAAACGACCTGAGCGGCAAGTGGACGCGCGGATGGGCGACCTCCATGGCTGGCACTTGGAGCGCATGGCCGTGGGGGAGCTCGACTTGGTGGACCGTGTCAGTTTGCAAGACGGACTTCGGCTTTACAAAGAGGGTGAACTGCACGTGTTGTTTACACTTTTTGTAGCTGTTCTGGGTAGATACGCCATCTTGTGCTGCTGTTGGAGTTACGAATTGAACTATCATCGTTTTCTTGGTCAGTGTTGGGTCTTCTTCAGCTTAGCACACCGTGTTAGGGTGCGGTCGTTGTCCAACTTAATGATGTGAAGCTGGGAACTGATGATGTCGTACACTTGTTTGAGCGCTTCGACGAACTCGCCAGCATCGCGCACACGTCAAGAGCAGTAACTTTTGCTGGAAGGTGAGCTGAACACGATATGTTTCGCTCCTTGGTGCTGACGGTCTTGGAATCCTTAGGGGAAGATTTTTCCACAACAGCGTTGGGTCGGCGTGGGACACGATCCCGACGATATGCTGTTAATGTTGCTTGATGTTGCGCAGCGCAAAGGGTCCGATGCCAACGTGCTTAAGAATTGTGTCGCCGGCAGCTCCATTTTGAAACCGCAGCTGCACCTGGAACCTGTCGTACATGTTCAATTCGCTCGTTGAAGCAGCTATCCGAAACGACAGGAGCAATGAACTTGGTCTTCTCAATCGCAGAAAGTTTGGAATCGAGACCAAACTATAGGATACTTGCTCAATTCGCCTTGCTATAAGACAGCTGCTGTCGAAATCTTTCCATTTGACTTCATCAGTTTCCGGTGTCAAGACGCTTTAGTACCTGCAATTTTGCATGAACTGTGGTCGCCACGCGTCTTTTCGAGCACTGGCGTAGGTAGTGTAGATGGGTCTTGCTCCTTTTACGGTGAATAAAGTTGTTTTTGGGTGAATTTACGTCAGAATTCTGGGGTTAACTACCCGCGACTTGAAGTTGATTTCAACGAAGCTACATTGCATGCACCACGCGCTCTGAATGACTTTCATTTGTATGTCACGCAATACTCCAACTGATCGCAGCTCATCGATACTTTTGTGGAACTTACCACATGAGCGGCATATGTTACAAACGCGTGTTTGCCAAGGAATTTCAAGAAGGCTGTCATGGGTGATGGCCCACAGTTTGAACTCGATGCAGTCCCTTCCAAGCCGGGCGAGCCCCGGCAGTTGTGTCACTAAAAGGAGGAATGATATCTAGACACGCGCATCGGTCTATCTTGATGAAGGCTCTGTGACACAAGGCAGTCGATTGGGAAGAAGACCTGAAGGAGACGCTTCGCGAAACACAATTGTCTTTCCAGGAGGCATATGTCAAGGAGAAACATATTTTTCGGTGTGATTTTCGATGTTAAGCTGTATCCTGTATCTAGTTTGGGTCCTCTCGACCCTTTGTCGTACCCACACACGTGCATCGATGACCCTGCTAACGACTTTGCCTAGCTTTGTGACGAAGGCTGTCATTTCAGTCTGGATTGGGATTGCATTTGATGGCGTTGAAGGCTACCGAATAACCTTAGTTATCGCACACACCTGATCTGCAGTGCAGAGACCAATTTTGCTATGCCCCGGCTATCGAAACATGCCGACTCGAGTCTGCAAGAACCCAAAAGAATCGAGTTAATATGCAAACAAGTGCGAAGCAAACTTTATTGATCTGTTAAGGCCATGGAGCGGAAAAGCTCGTTGAAGTCCTCTTCGAGTCCGAACTCAGCCTGGGAATGCTCGATCATATTCGAGTGGAGCATGGCCTCGTAAATCGCTTCGTCCGCCTGCACCAATGCCACGCTTTCTTCCGGTAAGACCCTTGGGTCATTGCGCTTGACTATTCCACAGTGCACGAAGCCTGCACGAATAGTTGACGGCAGCACATCATCCCAGGCGGAGTCGATCCACCCGCACAGCGAAGCTCGGCTCGGTGGCTGCAACTTGAAAGGCTGTCCTAGCGCTCGGCCTGCCAATTGAGCACGCAGGTCTTCAATCCATGCATTGCGAAGCCTCTTTTGACCGGGCCATTCCACGTGGCGTCCGCGGGCTGGGAAACGGAGGTCGCGTTCGGCGGGATCTTCATTAAGGTCACCTTAATGGCCTTCGCATACTCAACGACTTCGTCAGTCCAATGGCCTGAGAAATCGTCGAGTAGCAGCAGTACGGGTTTATCAGGCTCGGAATGGTTGCCAAAATGAAAACGCAGAAATTCCACAGTCAATTCCCGTTCCACCAGCCTACACAGCAACCGTATCACAACAAGTTAGTTATCAGCAGTATCAATTTCCATTTTGTCCACTTGACTTACCTTTTCCGTTTCCGTAGACTTGCATGCTGCCTTTACTTTGAACTTTGGAAATGGACTTCCAAATTTGAATCCCAAAGCCGTGACGGAGACGATTGTTTTGCTCTTGACGCTCAGTGTCGCACCTTGAAGATGACGAACGGAGGAAGCTTCGAACCGTCTGAATTACCCAGCAACATCACTGTAGCCCGTTCTTTTGATTTTCCAGCACATTTCACCCATACCGTCTTACTACCTCTCTTGGCAAGGGTGTGCTTTGGGATATATTCAAAGTTGACAGCTAAATTCAAAGATGCACACATGCACTGTTAGTGATAATAGACCAACAGCAGCGAGAGTTTCCACGTACCGGTTTGGTATGCATTGTAGACTGTTGTGACACCGAGCGACTTGGCCTTCTCTTGAACTTCCTTGGCGAACTTCTTGGCAATTTCAGCAAGTTCAGGTGGGCGAATTTGCCCCTGCCGAGTCTTCGCCCGCAAAGCCAAGCAGTGTCGCGCCTTAAACAGACGCTGCCAGCACCAAGACGCCTTGAACTGGTTGATTCCGGCAGCCACTGCTTCAGCCAACGCCTGAAGCCGCAGCATCATTGGGATGACTGGGACACCCTCGTCACGCAGATCATTAACCCAACGCACAAGGGTTTGCTCCAGGTGTGGAGGCAACACGGTGGCTACACCACGTGGTCGCGCTTTTTCTTGCTGCCTCGGCCAGGTGCCGCACAGTCAGCCACGATCTTGTCCAGCTTGCGGCGCCAGGAGAGAATAAGCGTTCGGCGGCTGTTGTACTTTACGCAGGCAGCACAGGGTAGAAGGTTGAAATAGTTAGCGCAATGTCATCGTACTTGTCCAAATACTGCAGCACTTTCAGCTTATGCCGAGCTGTGTAGGCTGTGACTTTGCACTTCTTGAATAGACGCCCATGTCCACCAGGAAGGCGTGGTCTTCCTTTCGGCGATCTGCGTGGCTTTGGCGGCATCGTTGGTGGTTGAGAAGTGAGGGAAACAGTGGGAAAGTACATGTATGTGATAAGAAAGGGTGCACAGCTTGGATTCCCGCGCCTGCCTTGATTGGCTTAGAGGGGCTGTATGGCATAACAAACAGCTCGCCATAACTAAGGTTATTCGGTACTTGGAGGTCATGAAGTTTGGACAGATTTCTTTGTGCTCGAATCAGTGCCACTAATTTACCACACCCAAATTAGTGTCAGTTCAAAAAAAAAGCAACAGACATAAATTAGTGTTAGTGACACTAATTGCGGTATCTACTGTAGAGATGTTTAGTTGTGTACCGCAGTTATGGTACAGGTACTGTTGTATCGACATGGCAGGGGCTGTGAGGTCGTGCAGGTGTCTGCGCCCGGGAAGCTGCTGCTGCTGGGCGAGCACGCCGTTGTCTACGGCTGCCCCGTGGTGGCGGCAGCACTGTCGGATCTTCGTATCAAGGCCGAAATCGTGCGTACTTCAGCGCAGATGTTCACTTGTTGAAGAGGCCATTGACTCATCATGTGCGTATTGCAGACTCGCATTGCAGTGCCCGCAGGCGTCGAGCCGACGATCGAGTTTTCCTGCAAAGACATCAAGTCCACGCGCGACAAGGAGCCGCTGCGACGCGCGTACGCGACCTCCGAGTTGCAGAAGGTGGTCCAAGGACTCGAAGATGAGGTACACTACGTGCCGACCCCAGCGCAAGAGGTCATGAGGCGCATCGAGGAAGTGCTGAATGGCGAGACGCCTGAAGATGCCAAGGTACTGCGGGCTCCGCTGTTCTTGTGTTGCGCTGTGTTGCGTTCGTCTGGGTACTTGAGCGGGTAGGATTGTCGGTCGTGTATCGGTTGTCGTGTGCATATTTGCTAACAACTAACTTTTTGTCATTTGCGTCAAACTGTGCAGTGCGAAGGGGGTTGCATGTCGAGGTGGCGGCGTCCAGTTTGCCTATCGGTGCAGGACTGGGATCTTCAGCTGCGATGTCTGTGGCGCTGTCCGGTGCGTTTGCGGAGCTGTCAGGTAGCCCTCGCAAGCATGAGCTGGAGTTCATCAATGGGTACGCGTTCGGCGCGGAAGTGATCTTGCACGGCTCACCTTCTGGTGCAGACAACACGGTGTCGTGCTTTGGTGGTACTCTGCTCTTCCAGAAGCACCCGGAGCCTTCCTTCCGCGGTATCCAGTGCCAGCTGAACAAGTTCCGCTTTCTTTTGGTCAACACTTGCGTCCCTCGCTCTACGAAAGAGCAGGTCGGCAATGTCCGGAAGCTCTACGAAGCGGATCGTGAGAAGGTGCAGAAACAATTTGACACGATTCAGCAGCTTGTTGAAAAGTTTGTTGCGCTTGGTGAGCGGAAGGTTATGTCTGAAGAGGTTCTAGCCCAGGAGATCGAGCACAACCAACAAATTCTCAATGATCTAGACGTTGGTCATCCGCAAATTGACGAGGTTGCGCGTATTTGCAAGCAGTTTAACGGAGCTACAAAGCTGACCGGTGCTGGAGGTGGTGGTTGCACGATCTCTCTTTTGCCTCGTAGCTTGAGCAACGAAAGCTTGGCGAAGCTCATCACCCAGCTGGAAGCTAAAGGGTACCAGTGCTACGCCAGCTCCATTGGAGGTCCAGGCTTGATCCGCACGTAGAGCAAATGGAAGTGTTGAGTGCGTTTTGATTCGCACGTGATTAAAGCACTCAAGTTTAAAGCATAAAATCAGGTTTTACTATGGAATATCTCTCTCTAACTACGACTTGGGGTTTCCACCTTTTATCGTGCATGTTCATTGGCCTCTACGCAGTCTGAGCCGCCTGCGCTGTCGCTTCCGCCACTGGAACGGCTTTTACCGAGGGCTCGGTTGAAGAGGGTATATCCTTGGCCGGAGACGAGCCCTTCGATGAAACTGAGTCGCGGGTACTTGCAGCACTGGAGGCGCGACGCTTCTTCTCCAATTTATTAGCAGCCTTAACCTCACGCACACCACTTGCCACGTTCGTCGCAGCGCCAGCAAAGCCACCGACCACGTATCCACCAGCTGCAACACCGCTAGCCAGTAGTACGCCACCTCCAGTTACAATAGCCTGCAAGAAACCACCACGGATCAATACAATCAGTCATTGGTTCCAACAGACAATATCGCCATAAACAGCAAGCACAAACATACCGCAACGGGAGCTGCAACAGCGCCAATCGTCGCCTTCTTCAATCCCCCATGAATGTAGGAGTGGGCTTCTGGTTCGCAACCACCACCGCCACCTTCTGCTCTCCGTCGGCTTCACTATCTGCAGGGCCGTCCACCACCGTGGCAACGGGAACTTCAGTCTCGCTGTCACTAGCATGCTTGCTGCTCGCACTGCGCTTGCGGGCTGCGTTGACGCCAGCCTCGCCCATCTCTTTAATACCCGAAGCCAGGTTAACGACCATGGCACCAGTTCCTGCCACGATGGCGGCAGATCCCATGATCACGCCACCGACAATGGACTTGCCTCCGTAGAGGATGCCCTTGGCAGGCGCGTACACTGCACCTCCCGCAGCGCGCTTGAGGCCCTTGGAGCGGTCGGGTGCGTCCGGGTCCATGGCGTCGCCGAAGCGGAAGAACTCCTCAAAGATTTCCATGGCACGCTCCTTGGTCATGGGCATGGCGCCATCCTCCAGTCCTTCCTTGCCGTAAATGTCATCTGCAATAAGTAAAGCAAGCAACTGCAGTCAGTACAAGGCCTTCCAGCCACATCGAGTGCATCAGCAGCTCTACGTACAGATCTTGCGCGTGTCTTCGTTCGAGAGGACGTTGTAGGCCTCGCCCACGACTTTGAAGTTGGCTTCGGCCGTGAGTTTGTCCGCCGGGTTCTTGTCTGGGTGGTATCTGATGGCAAGTTTGCGGTAACTGCAGCAGCATCAAAGTATCAACACATAACGTTAGCCACTTGACGTCACTCTTCTTCCGTCGTCCAGGAAAGCGTACGCTGTCTTGACCTCCTGTGCGGTGGCGGTACGTGCAACGCCCAGGTTCTCGTAGTAGTCGGTGGAGGTGAGGTCGGCCATACTGGCGTAGGGGCAACGAGAGAAGACGGAGAAGGCAAGCAGTGCCACAAAGCGGAAGGAGATGTGGAGTGCGTATGACTCGGCTGGAACGGAAGAGACTGGTCGCGCTGTGATAGGCGGAAAATGGCCTGATTTTTCAAGATGGATGTTTCTGCATTTTGATCACACGGTTGGAAGAGCATGCGTAGATTACTCCGGCGCCGATTACTTCATGTGTGTCGCTTCCATTAATACAATTGGAAGGTCGTATTTGCCGTGTGCAATTAAAATGATTCTTGGGCCAACCGCCGCGACGGTTCGGGTGCAACCGTCGGTGCGCGGTGCGTTCCCAATGAGCACGTCCAAAATGGCCGCTCGGGTCTGTTGTTGTTGGCTCGGAAACGTGTGGGATGCACGTTATCTCCACATTCCTGTACCTGCTCGTTGCGCTGCTGGCAACAATCTCCGAGTCGGCAGAGGATGGCGCGTGCGAGTGTCTGCAGGATCCGCCCAGGAAGGTAAGTCCTTGCCTTTGGGAACTGCCTACTCGTCTTTAAATCAGCTAACGGTTCTGTTTGATTCCGTTGCTGCTGCACCTGTAGAATATCCAGCCCCTCGTATTCTGCAACTGGTACAGCTCCGCGAGCTGCTGTCTGCCGGCGCACGACGCAGACATCAACGGCAAGTTCCTCGCTCTGATTGAAGCAGGACCGGCCTGTGAGAAGTTCCAGAACGCTGCCAAGCGCTTCCTGGCCTTTGTCTTCTGCTACGCGTGCGACCCCGAGGAACCAGTTCATTTTTCAACGCCGTTGGACGCGCACTTCTTCGATGAGAGCACCAAATCCGTCAAAATATGTGCCACCGTCGCGGTGAACATGGCGCCGAAGCTCTTTTCCGACTGCGGACTCATGCTGCCGGACGACCGCGAAACGATCTGCTCGCCAAACTCCCCTGTCGTGCCACATAAAGTGTGGCCAGATTGCCAGGACCAACAGCACGTCTGCCAGGATAACGCAACATCCACGTGGTACTGCTCCGACGCGGAATGCGGAGAAGAGCACACGCCAACTGGCTTCAACGACGCGCCTTGCAACGCCTCAAGACATACTTGCGATGGCTTACTCATGTTTCTTAACGATAACCGGGCTGCTAAGCCGCCCAATTACGAGGATTATCCAGTTGAAATTGTAGATGAGCTGCTTTGCAGGAAAGAATACGGCGAAGAGGAAGCAGCTACCAGATGCAAATGCCTACATGATCCATCTGCAGCCGTGCGGCCAACAGCCTCGCTGATCATTGTAGTTTTAGCACTAAGCGTTGCTCTGGCGCCACAAAATCCAATTGACACAAGATGAAGACACAGCAAACAATAAAGAAAATGTTGCTACCTGTTGAAGAATTATGTTATGCCCGCATGTGGCTGCCATTTGCACGCTCCTTCTCACTCTCGGTTCGCACCTCCATGGTCGTGAAATCTTCCTTGTCATCCTTCTCCTTCTTATAGCCTGCTGTTTTGTTGCCAAACCGGGTGAAGTATGTGCCTTCTACCAAGGCTACAAATTCGGGCCACAGCTTTAAATGGCTCAGCATAATCTTGAATGCGGCCGTGAGCGGCACTGACAGCATCATACCCACAACTCCCCACAAAAGCCCCCACGCGGAAAGCGACAGAATCACGACCACTGGGTCGATTTCAAGCTTGCGGCCAAACACTTTGGGCTCCACGAAATTGCCGACGAACATGTGAAAGCACATCGGAAGAACCATGGCCAAAAACTTCTCCATGGGGTTCATCAGATCGGACGGCGTGATAGCGATGATGCAAATGGGAGCAACTGACGCGATCATTGCTCCGACGTTGGGGATCCAATTCAAGATGAACGTCAGCATGCCCCATACGACAGCCAGCCCCACGTTCAGCGAGACATACACGATCGTAACGAGCAACGCCACGAAGAGTGAGAGGAAGCATTTCAAGGTCACGAACCGTTGGATGTCGTGGTCGATCTTGGACCAAACGCCTCCAGCATCGCTTGCGCGCGTGCGCGTACACAGGAAATACGTGAGGTATATGAGCGTCACGAACAAAACAGAGAGCAGGTCCATAGTTTCCGTGACCACAATTCGCGCCAGCTTGTCAACGTTGTCGTGCAGAGTTGTCGTAATGTTTACTGGTAGTCCGATTTGCTCGAGGAGGTGCTCGACACCCGAAACAAGGTGGTTGTAGCCAGTCTGGTAAGCACTAGCGTCCAGGGCATGGACCGAAAGCACGGTAATGTAGCCCAGCAGTCCGAAGAACACGCACACCAAGCTCACCGCGACCAGCGAAGCAAACGCACGCGAACAGCCGCGCGACTTCCGCCGGTTGTGACGGCCGCGCGATGTGCAAATGCATAGGAAATACTTGGGCGACACGTCGATGACTTCCACCAGCGGATCCACCAAATACCTGCACAATTAAAAAAGAAAACCAAGTCAAAACCCCGCTAGAAAACAGCACCAAGCTTAGCACTGACATTAAAAAGATGGCGAGGAAGAACGGGATCAGCACCGCCTGGAACCAAGCGAGCAAGTAGCACGTCGCTGCGAATCTGTCGCCACCAAAAGAAGAAATTAGACAAATTCGGCCAGAGTGAGTCACGACACCAACTCGTTGCTCGTACCCCGTGGCCAGCAGAGCTCCTTTGGTCTCGAACGCGAGTTGCCGCACGGGTCCGTCCAGAGCCGCCAAGATGTCGTTGGCCACGTTGTTGTAGAACGGCCGCACGTCCTCGTGGCCGCCGAAGCTGCCGCTGGAGCTGCTGGAGATGGTGGACGGCGTGGATGGGGACAGCTGCACGTTGGACAGGTTCGAGTTGCTTCGTCGCATGGGCACCACGTGCGGCGACTCCATCTCCAGCGACGCGTACGCCTGCTCCTTCTTGCCCACGAGCTTCATGGCTGGAGCTGCTTGTCGCTCCGGTGGCGGGGAACTGAAGTAAACCTGGTCGTGATCAATTGCAGGCTAAAAAAGAGGCAGCGTATTTTCGTCCTGTTTGGTGTACACAACATCATGCTCGGTCATGTGAACCACATCGAAATGGCATTTCCGCTTAAGTGCGTCGTCCTTGGCAGCCGCACAAACTGCGGGGGCCTTACAACCAGAACATGTCGGCGCTCTCTCCTGTGGCCAAGGCGGCGCTCCGCCACCCGGTGGGTCGCGTACAAGGCAACGGCATCACTGCCGCAGTCTTCGGCTCCACGGGATTCCTGGGTCGCTACGTGTGCGCGCACTTGGGTGCGTTCTTTTACCCCTTTGAGATCCGTTCCGGCGGTCCGTCCTAAACTCTTTTACCCTCGCCTTTGTATGCTGCTCGCAGGCCTCAACGGCAACGGATACGTGCTGCCGTACCGCGGAGAAGACGCCGAGGTTTCGCACTTGCGCGTGTCGGCCGACCTGGGCAACGTGGCGCAGCAGCCGTTCCACCCGCGCGACCGCGACTCGATCTTCGAGGCCGTCGAGGGCTCCGACATCGTCGTCAACCTCATCGGCAAGCACTACCAGACCAAGCACATGCTGCCCTGGTGGATCAACTACACGTACGACGATGTGCACGTGGACGTGGCCCGCACCATCGCCGAGGTGGCCAAGGAGGCCGGCGTGCCCCGCCTCGTGCACGTGTCGTCGTTGCTGGCGCAGCCCAACTCGCCGTCCGAGTGGGCTGCGTCCAAGTTCCGCGGTGAGGTGGCGGTCCGCAAGGCCTTCCCGGAGGCCAACATCGTGCGGCCTTCCAACATGTTCGGCCCCGAGGACCGACTCCTGGTCTGGATGGGCAACCGCCTCGGCTACGGCGGCGTGCCCGTGGTGAACAACGGCGACGCGGTGATTCAGCCCGTGTTCGTGAACGACGTGGCCAAGGCCATCTACCACATCACCCAGGACGACACTATCCAGGGCAAGACCTTCGAACTCGTCGGCGACGAAGAGTTCACGTACAAGGAGCTGGCCGACTACGTGTTCGACATCACCAAGCACAACCCGAGCCTGATCAACCTGCCGCTGCCCGTGGCGCAGGCCATCGGCAAGTTCTGCGAGCAGTTCCCGGACCCCAAGTTCACACAGGACTGGGCCACGCGTCTCAGCTTGAACGAGGTCAAGACGTCGGACCTGCCCGGCCTGCGCGAGCTGGACGTCGAGCCCTCAAGCTCGAGAAGGAGGCGCCCAACTTCCTGCTCAAGTTTAACGCCGGCGGCCACTTCCAAGAGGTGTCTGGCTACCATTAAGCATACTTCTGCAGCGAGGTGAGTAGGCTGGACCAGGGCAGCTTCGGTGGCGTGCTTGCTTCACTACGGACAGACGATACCTTATGAGTGACAATGACAAAATGAGAGACTACTATCCGCTCGAGTCAATCCCGTTGCCGCAGTCCTGCTCTCGTCCTGCTCTGATGATCTACATGTAGAAATCTTTAAAATTTCTGAAGAAGGACATAGTGTCCATCTGGACAGTCACATTCTTATGGTCTCCTCTGTTTGCGCAAACTGGATTGCGTTCCTATTATTAATAATAGCGATCAGCTCAAAACGCATCATGTTCGCTCGAACCGGGGTTTCCGCTCTTGCGCGGCGGACACCTGCGCTCGCACTGCTGCCGCAGCAACTCCAAGTTCTCGCCAGTGCATCGCCGGCCCATGCAACTTGTGGAGCAGTGAGATCCTCGCGCAGGCGTCCGACGCTTCAAGTTACGACTACATTTGGCCGTCGCGGCTTCTCCACCGCCGACAGCAATACACCGCTGCATTTCGACACGCACCAAGTGGTCAGGAGTCTGCAGGAGAATGGTGCGGTTGTCGTCATCGATGGTTGTAGTCGTCCATCTGTGCTGACGAAGCTGTGCGTGCACTTGCATTCCCAGGCTTCGCAGTGGATCAGTCGGAGGCCATTTTGCAGGTGATGAAAGACGCCATGGCCGACTCCCTGGAAGCGCAGTCTCGCATCGTAAGTGTTGTGCTGGTAGATTATCTTGTTGTATGTGTGCTCAGTGCTCCACTAACGTACTTGTTAGCTGGCGACGAAATCGGAGCATGTCGAGCTGAAAGCGGAGCTGTCGGAGCGAGTCTTTAACTCGACGCTCAAGTTCGGTAGGTTGAGCTTTTTGCTCGTTTGTGGTGGTGCAGTGCAGCACGCACTTTTGACAGTGGGGAATGGGTGAACAGACATTGCGCAGCGTCACTCGCGGGAGCTGCTGGAGCGCGACTTCAACACGCTCAAGCAGGATATTCGCATGCTGGAGAAGATCGACTTCGACAAGATCCGCATGGAGATCGCAGAGCTCGAAAAGAAGTTTCTACTGCAGAAACAAGCGGAGGACGAGACGTTGAACGAGCTGCGGCTGTCGATGGAGAAGGTGGAGAAGCGCATGCTGCAGTATGCAGTGGGTTTTGCCGGTACCATCATGGCT
This sequence comes from Phytophthora hibernalis, assembly GCA_012656075.1. Taxonomy (NCBI): domain Eukaryota; phylum Oomycota; class Peronosporomycetes; order Peronosporales; family Peronosporaceae; genus Phytophthora; species Phytophthora hibernalis. The sequence goes on from JAAKBF010000218.1 coordinate 320,254, forward strand.
GTCGGTGCTGCATTGATGCGTCTGGTCCTATAAACCACAACATTTTCTACTAAGCAAGAGTGTCTGAGTGAGATATAGCATACCTGTTTCTAATGGTTTCTTCCAGCAGAGCACGGCTGGTCTACGAAAACTCGGAAGTGCGCGAGCTGGTCTTGTCATTCACGCGCGAGGTCGCATTCGCCAGCTTTGACGCGCTGCCCAGGATATTTCCCAACACATTAGCACTTCTAGGTGATTTAGTGTTGCTGCCGTGGTTTCTGGTGGTATTGGACTCTTTTGTGATGGTACGGTTGCTGTTCCTCCCTGATGAAGCACGATCATCGGTTCTGTAGGATTGATCACGGTTGCGATGACGGTCAGGGTGCGCTGGAGGGTAGCTAGACTCCTGGTACGGTCGCTTGCCTCTCGACCTCGGGGTAATAGAATGCATGCGATCAGCCTTGGAGGGAGGTGGAGGCTCATTCACCTGGCAGAACTCCTTTTCCGAAATGGACTGTGGTGGCTTGACGGCAAGCTGAGCGGAGGAAGATCGAGATGCATTTCTTGGCTCTGTAGAAGCGTATCTGCTTCGATTGTCGCGGTCACGCCGATCATCGCCGCGGTACCGGCTACCCTGTCGATTTGTGTCGTAATCTCTTCGATTGCCGCACTCTCGATTAAATGAGCCTCTGTGGTGAGATCTGCTGGGTGCCTCGCTTCTGGAAGAATCTGTGTGCTCACCCCTACGCTGCTCGGGAGCTCTGTCGTGTGAACGACGCTCTTCCCGCCGGTGTGGATCCGTTGTTGATGGATTGCTTCGGTCACGAAAGCTTCTAATCTCGTATTGGCCTTTTAAATCCGATGGAGTAGGTGTCGTCGTCGTCGATGTACGGGGTTTCTTGGGAATTCTTGCGTCCGAAGTTTTCTCCGCTGGTCTTTTGTGGGTATCAGCAAGTTGCTTCACTACTTGATCACTTTGATCACGAAAAGAATTCGGTCGTGATTCAGATTTAACTGGGTCTGAAAATGGATTGATGGTGTCAGAGATCTTGTGATCGTCTTGAGGTGCACTACGTGTTTCATCACTGCATATCTTCTCCTTCGCGCTCTCGCCATCTTCCACCTTATTTAAATCGGATTTGGAAACCTCAAAAGCCTTACTTTCATGTTTTGCCCTTGCTGCTTCGCAGTGGGAGTAGATTTCAAAGTCGCTTTTTCGTGCATCATCTTGTAGTATTCAGCCAAGTCGCGGTATCTGTCGCTTTCTAATCGCTTGGCTACAGTTGGAAATGCCTCTCCCTCGGTACGAATGATCAACTTACGATCGCGGGCACTCTTAACAAGTGCTGCCCAGGTTTCATCGCGCACCAGTGTGTTCACATTGCCAATCACGTACAAGCAGAATCGCGCGCGGGTGATTGCCACATTCAGTCGTCGGATATCGCGCAAGAAACCAATACCTCCGCGACGAGAGGATCGAACGCACGAAAATATAATCACATCTTTTTCTCGGCCTTGGAATCCGTCAACCGTGTTCACTTCGATGGATACACTGGTCGGGATTCCTGAGCGCGTGATTTCTTGTCGAAGTACACGCACTTGTTCTTTGTAAGGAGACACGAATCCGACGCTCCATTTGTTTTTGCGCACATCTCCACAGGTTTCGAACATATTCTGGCACAAACTGACGCAAAAAGATGCCTCGACACGATTGTACTTTGATCCGTTCATGTCTTCCTCTCTCGAGTTGTCAACATCATACAGCAGGAAAGGCTGGAAGCTTGTACGTGCATATACACCGGGACATACCGTCTGAACACGCTCCATAACGCTGGGTCCATCGGTCAGCATTCCTCCATAAAACCTTTTAGACGGAAAGTCGCGCAGGAACGGGTGCATTCGATACTGCACTCGCAGCATTGATGGCGCTACCCCACTTTGTGCTATCCGTTCGAACAACGAGCGATCATACCGAGCATTTGCCGCGACGACGCTTTTACCGTAGCAGGTAGCTGCTTCGGATCGCCAACCAACACAACTCGAGCGACTCGCTCCCGAATCGGAACAAGGGTACTTAACTCAACAGCTTGTGCTGCTTCGTCGATAATGAGGGCATCAAATCCACGCTTCAATTCCGAGAAATCACCACTTCCGGCCTTTGACAATGTGCAAGCAATGATGCTCGCCTTGGATAAAATATTTTCCGTCATTTTGCCCCGAATCGCTGTCACTTCATCTCGCAAACGTCGAATCTTACCTGAGCACCCGGTCAGTTGTTGATGCATCTTGGCTAGCGCCTTTCGATCCTTTTAGGACCATTAGCGTCTTCTTCTTTGTTGTGAAAATCACGAATAGAGCTGCGCAACTGTCGTTGTGTGTCTTGGAGTGAGTGTAGTTCAATTGCTTTGGGGTGGATTGCCATTTCGCGCCTGATGATGTGAGGCAAACAAACCGAGTTTACGGTCTCGGACGCGTCCTCTCCAGCATTTCCTAGGCGCACAATTGAAATCCACTCTTCTGACATGGCATCCGGATGCACGCTTGGCGCTCGGACTTTCGTGACATTTCCTGTGCCGTCCATCAGCCCATCCGTAACAATTCGCAATACCAACTCGTTTACTGCACCGTTAGACGGCGCGCAAAGCAAAATGTTGTTCGTTCGGCTTGCAGATCGTGCCGCTCTGGGGAGCACACGGCGTTTCACCACCAGATTTGACCCAGCTTGATGTGATGTCCGAGCTGACAGCTTGCTTTCCAGTCGATTGCGCGATGAACCAGCATTCTTGATAGATTGAATAGTTGTTCGACTTGGAGCAGCTGTGGTGGGGTCGGAGGAACGACGAAGAATACTACCAAGCGCAGAAGTAACCCCGCGTAACGAGAATGATGCCACCGCACCGCAACGAGGTGCTTGTCCACTGGTTTGTCCAGCATTCACCCCTCGAGACCGTGCAGCCTCAAAGTTATTGAAGCCTCCCTTAGCCCCGTTCGCATTTGGACTGTTTTTCGGACTCGTCATCGGCATTATCGCTGCAACTGGTAGCCTCAATGATAATAGCCCACTGAGGAGGCCCATAATCGTTTTCGTTTTGCCTGTTCCCGGGGGCCCTGGAGCAGTGATACACCCATACTGTAGTTATTCAGCACGCTGTGTATAGACTGCAGCTGAGACGAGTTGTACTGGGGCTTAATTGCCTCCCACAGCTCGGGTGATAAAAATCGAGGTGGGCGCTCCAGGGTGTCTTTTTATCCATGAGGCTTGTCCATTTCTCCTTTAACTTCGCGGACAACGTTTTGACTTCTGCGTTCTCGTGCTTGCGCAGCTTATTTACAGCTTTCCCTATACTTGTAGACTGAGAAGAAGGAGTTAGTATACCGTCATCATGCTACCCCACAACAAGCAAGACGCACCCTTAAATCTGTAAGCATCACATCCATCTTGTCCAGGCGTTTCAGGAGCTTCACACTTTTTGCATATCCTTCAGTTGATTTATCTGCTCGCAACTCATCCAGCACCGATGTGATAAGAATGAGCTCCGACTGGGTGGACTTGTACGCATCAGGAGTCAGAATGGCCGTTCGCAAATGCTCAGGGAGCATATCAACAGACCGAAGCGCGATGTACTCACGCGCAGACGTGACCAAGTTACAAAGTGGGTTCACCTTCCACTCCGAATCAGCGATTGCACTTGCTGCCAACACTTCTGTTGAAAATGACCCCACACTCGCGGTCGCGGTGTCCAGCTCGCCATCGTTAAGAAATAGTATCTTTACGGATTCTTCCTCTTCACTCTTGTTGCTCTTTTTGTAGACGATGTTTGTCTGCGCCCCTTCTCCATCTCGCTGATCAAAATGACCCCACAAATTCTCGCTTTCCCATGAAATCAGCCTGAGGTTGACTACCAACAGCAATCTGCAACAATACCACGTCTCCATTCCGGAAAAGCTTTTCGTTAAACCATCTACCTGCCCGGCCCTTTCCCCCAAATTTTGACTGGGAGCTCGCAAGCAGCCCCTCGTCTCTCTGAACGATACTGAAGCTAATGCACCGCATTCCTTCTCGTGGTTTTTCTGATTCGTAGCGCAGCAGGTGGCCCCCGTTGCTGTAAACACGTTTTCGAAGTCCCTCTTGAACTTCATTATTGCATTCCTCCAGCATTAGTGGCAGGAATGCGCGAACGTAGTCAGCATTTTTCTTAAAATTCAAACCGGGTGCTTGTAACTCTTTGTTGGATCGTTCATTTTGGTATTCACCAGACAGAAGAACAGGCATGCATACCTGTAGCAATTGTCGGTAAAATGGTAACAGTGAGCAGACTGCGATCGGCTTTCGAGTCGTCTTGATCCGATGAAAGAGTGCAGCAAAACGCAAATCTGTATCTTCTTCAACCTCCTCTTCCTCCTCTTCAGGTTGCGTCGCGGCACTTTCATTGGCCTGTCGCTCCACTCGGATAGTCTTGTTCGCCCCTGGGTGCGAGTGTGATATTCCCTTGATGACTTGAGTCATGTCAAATGTTGCTTTTGACTTTGGTGTGGGCCCCTTAGAGAAGACTCACGCATGGAGGGTACACGATACTCTTCCTCAGAGTAGAAACTGTGGTGCTTACGAGCTGCTGCTTCATTCGAGACATTCTCGACCCCAGTAAGATCCACGACTCCACGAGCTTGAGCTCTTGCAGCAGATTTCCCGCTCATTGGCCGAGAAGTAGAATTAAACAAGCCTGCTGGTACTTTCGTCCTCGGTGGCAGCTTGGACTTTGACCTAGAAGTCATATCCACAAAGCTCTGCATACCACTTGATCCTGTCGGGCGCTTCGTGAAAAACGACGACGTATGGTCCAGCTGCCGGAATTTCTTGGTCATGCGCCCAAAGTCAGTAGACTGCTTGGACTCAATGGATGCTGCCTCACCCTTTATGCTGTCGATCATACAAAGTGTGGCTTCATCCAGGCGAGCATTTCCCTTCAGAAGGAAGGCTAAGACTGTCATCAACAATTCTGCTGCGCGCTTGTTTTCTGACGCTGACCCCTTGCGATGCACTCGACCAGTGGGACAATGAGTGCTGCTACTCGTTTGCTAGAGACACTTGAATCTTTCAGTACGGACACCCTGAATTTCCAGAAGGAGATTCCAAAGTCAAGGCACTGCACTCGAGTCGTTTCTGTGACCTCCATCGTACATTTCAGCTTCGGGTCAAATAAGCTAGTCAGGAGGGAGATCAAAAAGTCATTGATCAGACTGGGAAGTTTTAGCAGGTGTGCAGCTGCGATGCCAGTGTCGGTAACCTGATGGGACGGTGTGGACTCAGCTTTTACGTTCGACGCTTTCTGGAAAGCCTTTTCCAGGTCAGCGCCCAGCAATTGAAATACGCGGGACCAAACAAACATAAGCTTCTTTACGGCAGGCAAACAAACAGCCTGCGAAAATCCGTAGAGCCGCATTGACTGAAGCATTGAAAGCTGGCCACGCAAAATGCCTCGGCATTTCGGTGAACAGAAATGACAAGAGCCTCCAGCGGAGAGGGTATTTGTGTTGGTCGTTTGTTGTCAGCCGCGTATTGCCCGATTAATCTACAAGAAACATGTAACATTTAGTACTCAAGAGATCCGCGCAGATCGGCCATTTACAGCATCGGGGCGCAATAGACGAACCTTTTGATTTGCTGATCAACGCTGCTTGTTGGACTGACGTAGCAAGCACTAATGTGTTGCGAGACAACTGGAAATCCAAAGGGGTTGGCTAGGCCTTTGACAAGCACTTCATCACACATGCGCTGAAGATACTGCTCAGTTTGTGTTTCGTAACTCCGCAATGTTTCAGTGAAGTGTTGGAGGTCTTCACTGGGGTTGGTTTGCGCAGCAACACAATTTAATAGCTCCGAAATGCCTCCAATCGACTCAAATAGGGCTCCATGCACTTGCAGAGGTATGGTCGTAATCGCATCCCATGAGCACAGTTTCTTCAACAATTGCGTAATGATTGGTTTTCCCTTCGTCACGGCTTCAATCGATGCGGTGCCTTCGCCCTTGCTCACCGTTACATCCTTATATACGACGTCACGAGCAAGCTGCAAGTGTTTGCTCAACACAAGTGCAGTCGTCTCCGCTGCCACATCAACGAGCGATTCAATATTGTTGGGCTTAACAACAATGTCAAATAAGTGATTCATCCATAGGCGCCCCAAATTATCGTTGGCGTCGTCATTGCACGGCCACCAAAAGCACTTTCCGAAACAGAATAGTCAACCGAAATCAATTCTGACAGCGCTCCTTCATCTCGACCCGCTCCACCCCGGTTGCTAATCAAGGAAGTAGGCATCCGATGCTCATAGCAGGCACTTAAAATTGTGAACGCGGCCCTAGACGACGAAACAATAGCGATCGCGTCAAAATGCATCTTGCGGGGATCGTCGGTAATCAAAAATCGCAAAATGTCCGTGCGCGTTTTCAAGTAAAAATCCATTTTGTCATGGTTGGACTGGTGAAAAGCGCGAGTCAGTTTTTAGTTTCCAAAGCACAAAATGCAAAATACAACACAAACATACCACAATACTGGAAACTTGAGGTGGTCGCATGGCTACAAGTAGCGCTGGTAAAAGTTCAACGAACTGTTTTATCACAAACACGCGCCAAGAGGCTAAGCAGCAATGTTGCATGACCAAATCCAGCACCACTCTGGGGGAGTTGACACAGTGATTCCAAAATCGGTGTCCAAGGCAGCGCAGCAGAACGGCGAAGCATTTAGAAACCTGCAAGATCAAGAGATATGGAGTGCATAATTATTAAAATACATGTTGAAGATATCGACCTCTTGTAATTACGTACCATCAAAGTTACTGTTTGGTCTCCAGCGGGGTCTGCTTCCTGTAGATAATTGAAAACAAGGTCCGGAATCGTGTCAAACGAATCAAGCAACGTTTCAAGACTGTTTACGTCCATTTGCTATAAACGTAACACACCCAAATACACCGTTAGTGTCGGATGCATCCCTCAGCTACCTGGTACCATGTCTCACCTGGATGACGTGGTCGAGCGCAGACCATAGCATCGGCCTGGTCGGTGTTTTCACACAATTTGTCGGCTCCAAAAACTATGGTAAAAGCCATAAAATCCGGTAAGACTTGCAGTGCGCTTACAACCGAGACCATGACGAAACTCACGTTTTGAAGGTCTTCCGTCGCTCTCAAATCCAGCGATAGCACAGGTTTGTTGAATGCTTCATTTTCCAAAATGTACATCCACTCTTCCAGCACATCGAGAAAATACTGGTCTTCACCGTTATCACCAGTTAGCTGGATGTTACCAAAGTGCTGCACCATTCGTTTAGCCCATGCTCTGTAGGTGAAGCCACCATCAGTTAGATGTATGATAGTTGTCAATCTGGAAAAAATAACGGGTACCAAGGCGCTCGCTACAAAACGCACCTCACTGCAGAGTCTGGCGATACGAGCAACTGATAAAGTCCAGCGCAGCCACGAAGACTCTCCAGGCTGGGGTTAGATTTCACTTCCGCAAACCACGTCCCAACCCACTACAAAAGCCATTCAAAACGACACTTAAGCACTGCACCCTCCCACCCCAATATTTCATAGAGTCACGCACCTTCGACAGTACTCTCAGGACGCGAAAGTCTGACAGCAGTCGACGTTGACTGAGCACTTCATACAGTGTAAGGGTCGCTGCCTCCGACGTCTCTTGAGCGGCACTGGCCATCCCCATGGACGTATCCGTCAACTGACGCTGGATCCGATCGACATCCAGCCCTTGCAACTTGACGAAAAGGCCTTGATGGACTCGGGTGTGAACTCGAACTCGAGCTCCACGTGGACGCTCGGCATGGACGAGTGGTAGATATCCACACTGGGAAAAGGCAGCATAAAGTAAGTTTTCTTCCCAAATACAACAGTCACCAATGGTAATACTGTTTACCATTTACTACACCGACCCAACTGCTGCGCCATCCGCTGGTAGAAGACGCAGACGCTCTCGGACGACGGGTAGAGCTCCAACACGCGCATCATGAAGACCATGAGAGGCGAATAGCTGCACCACCAGTGGCGCATGTCCAGGCTGCCCATGAGGAATTGGCCCACGCGACTGTACAGTCTCTGTCTCAGCAGCGCCGTCTCCTTGTTCTGTTCCAGTTCGCATAGCTGCCGCACCTCCTCCTCCAGCGCGCGAGCCTGCGACTCCATGGTGGTTATTGTCGGAGTGGGAGACGTTGCTGTGATCGAGTGTGATGTACACCACTTAAAGAAAGGGCTACACTTTTGTCAATCATTTGGTGCGTCAGTGGTCAATTTGCTTTGCCCGGCACACATCCTCTTTGTTAATGCTGCTGTCCCGCAAGGTGCTGGCATTCATGCTACTGGCACTTCCGCCTACAGCCGTGTCAGCTCTTACGTACTTTGTGGGCGGGGCTAGCGGTGTCGCAGCGCTGAGCGTAGGCGCGCTCGGGCTTCGCCTTCTGCGACTTGTGGTACTTCCTACGCATGGGACTCAACTCGCTCACGCCCGCAGCGCGTGGCCCTCGTCGCCACCTGTTCGCGACGAGCAAAGTGCAAGGCCGCATTTGGCTCATGGACATCGACCGCAACGGCCACTGCAACAATGCGCGATTCTTGCGCGAGTGCGGCTTCGGACGTCGCGACCTGTGGCAGGTACCGGTGCAGTGACAACCTGCCATTGCCCTTACAGCTACCTGACTCTTGTGTTGCAACAGCAAAATGGTGTGTGGGAGGTTGTGACGGCGGCGTGCGGGAACCTCGTGGTGGGCTCGCAGACTGTGCGCTACCGACGCGAGCTGTCCTTCGGCCAGCCGTACACGATGGAGTCGCGTCTGCTGTGCTGGGACAAGCGCGCCTTCTACGTCGAGCACCGCTTCGTGACCGAGGGCGGCTTTGTGAACGCCATCGTGCTGGTGAAGAACACGGTGCTGGGTGCACTGAGCCCCGAGCAGATCGTGGCCAAACTGCAGGCGCTGCAGGCCGACGAAGAGACCAACCCGCCCACGCCCGCGGACGTCGCCGCCTGGGTCCAGAGCAACGACCTCTCGAGCAAAATGCTGCGCGCCTCCAAGTGAGCATCTCCACTAAAGTTTTTAGAACGTGCTCCTCCCAACTGCTGAACGCCATCCTCAGTTTTTAACGTTTTACTACGTAGTAATTGTTGAAGCACAAGATACTGAACGACTGGATCCATTGCGCATCCGAGAGACCTTATGACGTAGGTTGCCACGCAGACATGACGCGGTTCCTGCCGGCGGTTTGACCGGCAGCAAGAGCAACGCAATGTGGCCACCACCGCCAGAACTCCGTGCATGGGAACCAACGCGCCACCCCCAAATGTTAAAAACAGACTCCGTGTTCCAATAAATATCGGGGTGCAATCGCTTGTCCTCTAACGCTGTGACCTTCCCTGCTCCTGGTGTGCAGCGGGTGCGCGAGGGTGGAGGCTGCGCGATGCAGTCGCTCCCCCGCCGCGTCGATTCTCTATGCGTTGGGCGTCTGGCAGTCGTCTACGACTCCTCCTCCTCTTCGTCCTCGGAGATCGAGTTGAGCCCCTCCGCCGACTTGCTGGACGGCGAGTTGGCGATCTCCGCCGCCACGCCCGTGAACGAGCGCCTGGAAAACGACAGCTCCTGCAGCAATGCACAGTCGTTAGTGGATTGGATGGATGCAAAGGTATCAAAAGGCACACCACAAGAATACCTCCAGGATCAGCTGCGCCATCTCGTCGTCTGCTGGCAGCGCCATGAAGGAGCGAAGCTGCTGCTGCGCGCTCGGGGTGCTGAGGCTCTCCATTGTGTGTGGCAGGCAAGGAGATCTGCAGGCGAGGGGCAAGCTTCGAAGTGGGCGATGTGACGAGCGCAGCGGAGGCCAGCAATCCAACCGCCCACGACTGCGGGAAAGCTCGTGGTGGACGCAAGTGCATACGCGACCCGACCGCGCTAAGTGCGAATATGGGCGGAATTTCGACCAATGGGGATATATGAACACGTGTTTTCAACCAATGATACCGCCTGCGTCATGGAATAGAGGTGACGCGCCCGAGTGACGTCACAGTTGAAGCTGTGCGCATTTTATAGAATCATTTGCGGATCGATTTTGGCTCCGTTTTTTAGGCTAGCCGTCGATAGATTCAGCGAACAGCCAAAACTAAATAACCTTTCAAACTTTATGTGCAGACAGAAAGGTGGACGATACGGAGAAGGATTTCACATAAAATATACCTGCATTCTTTATGTATATCTGATGCTCGCTTAGGAAGCAGATTACTGTAGAAGAATTTCTTGCTATTAATAATACCGGTAATTAGGCTAATCGTTTACATGTACCATCCCGGGTTATCCAGTTCGCAGTAAGCGGAGTAAGCGGTTGAGCGTGATACAGTAGTACAGGCAGGGCACCCGAAAAATAATACTCATATTTTAATTTAATGATTAATTCCGAGGTATCAATTCATTTTTGAATTGAACACAATTCATCTCTTAATTGTAGGGAAGTGTCCTCCGTCCACCAACCGTTTGCCTGGTGGGCTCCTAGCATCTCGGACTGCCCAATACACTAGGTTGTCAGTATCAAAACTACCTACTAAATCCCCCACCTCCCAAGCCCCACCGCCTCCAGTGTCTTCCATGGTCCTCACGAGCAGCCAGATCTGCTCCATGCTTTTTACTGAAGTTGAGGGTGGTTTCTACAAGTGCACCACCTGTGACAAGCACTACAAAAAGGGGAACGGTTACACAAACCTGCTGAACCACCTACGACGCAACCACAAGGACTACGAGCAAGATGCCCAGGAGGCGGCTCGCCGCCAGAACCCGCTGTTCTTGCGCCTGGTCAGCCAGCGAACTCGCGATCTGTACCGCTGGATTGAGTGGGTGGTCTGTGATCGCCTACCTTTCGCATTTGTCGAGCGACGGCTCACACGTCTGAACGCTGCCCTCTCGTCTGTGTCCGAGGAGACCCTATCGCGCTACATCGTGCTACTCTTCGAGATGGTTGAGCACCGCGTTGCCGCCGAGCTCCCTGAATCATTTGGTCTAGTTCTGGACGGCTGGAGTAGCAGCAACCGTCACTACGTCGCGATATTCGCGGTATTCGACAGTACCTCTGATCATACCGGTAATACCGGTAGTGGCGCGGCGAGCGAGTACTACGACGACCTGGAGTGCACGTCGCGCCGCTTTATTTTGCTGGCGTTCTCGCCCGTAGAGACAGAGAAAGATTTGAGTGCGCAGAGTCAGTTTGATTTGATCGCGGACACGCTGTCTCGTTACAAGAAGCCGTGGTCGGCGGTCAAGTTTATGGTGAGCGACAACTGTTCTGTGAATCAGTACATTGGGCGAAAGGAAGGCGCAATCCCGCTCGTCGGATGTGCTAGCCACAGATTCAATCTGGCAGCCAAGGACTTCCTCAAGACCGAGGACGAGCTGATTAGCAAGGTCCACGCCCTCATGTGCAAGCTGAGGACGATCAAGGGCCGAGCGATCCTGCGCCGCGTCTCCCATCTGTCACCGCTACTGCGAAATGACACCAGATGGTCGAGCACCTACGAGATGGTTGAGCGGTACGTGAAACTCCAACCGGCCATTGCCGGGTTAGGCCACGACGTCCTGGTCCAGCACGAGGTGCAACCACTCCTGCTGCGTCGCGCGGAGCACGACCGCGTGAAGACGTTGCTGAAGGACCTCGCAAAGTTCGAGGGAGTCACCAAGGAGCTACAGAAGTCTACCCTAACTCTGTCAGCTGTGCGACGTCTGTTTGACCAGGTCATCAAGGAGTACCTGGCGCTACGGACCCGACTGGCTACGAATGCTGCTATTGTGAACCATCCCAATTTAGAACAAGGTCTGGTGAAGCTTCAGCGCGGAGAGTCGTTGAATGTTGCTGAGAGGTCGGCGTGCTGCGAATTTAGATCAGCGTCCCTCGAAACGGGGTGCGGAGGTCAGCTCAATAGTCAAGGTGGCGTTCGAGAAGCGCAAGGCAGTGAAGCGCTCGCATTACGTGGACGTTGCGTACGTCCCACCGACGTCTAACGAGTGCGAGCGCTTCGTTTCGGCAGCTAAGTTAGTGCTGACGGACCTTCGGAAGAGTCTCTCCCCACCAAGCTCGAGAATCTCATGAGTCTCCAGTATAATCGCGACCTGTGGGACGTGAACACAGTCGATGAGGTGCGCACTCGAATTGGCAGGAATAATGGTAATAATTGAATGATTAATTTCTGCTCTTGGCTGTGAAGTATTAATCTTAGTATTGCATTCTCGGGTGCCCTGAGTACAGGTAGTTTAAAATGCCAATAAGCATCGCTACATGTATAATAGTTCATTCCTGTTTCTCAGTTGATATTCCAGCCTGTGATTCTTGTGGCTTGCTGCTCACCACGGGTGGGCGGAGCCCACGGGCAGCTTGCTGGCATCAAGTTGCGACTTTAGCCCGTTTCAAGGTTCGGATAAAATCTCGGCCGTCAAACTCACTCAATGCATCTTCTTCGCTGCGGCCACGTTCGATCAGTTGTATAGCCGTATCCCTGCTTGCGGTCAAATGTAAAGTGGCACATGTCTGCGGTATTATTGCCGGTCTTGGTGATCTTCTTCGTATTGCTCCTACGACTAGGGGTTCAGTTCTCGTTTTTGTCGCTTGTTATTTCTTGCCCAAACGTCGCCCCAAGAAATCAGACCAAACTACCGTCTCCGGAGACGGTTGTTTCGTCTGATTTCTTGTTTGCCCATGCGATCTCTGAAGGGTCTCTTTCGCGCGCAATCTAATATCTTTCGAACTTCGAGTGCACTCGCATTCCTGGACCTCGCACTTTAATGTGGCTGCTTAGAGCGTGTTCGCTTTGTAACCGGAGATAGATATGACTTTTCAGCACAGCAATAATGAGCCAGGATTGTTTTAAAATGAGCAGATCACAACAACATGACTAGAGGCAAAACAGCGCTTTCTTCTCTACCTCTCAGAGGTAGAGAGAAGTCCAACCGCCTAGGTAGGGTGTGCACAGCCACATATTCGCAATGGAGGACGAGGGAACTATTGCTGTTGCAGTGTGCTCTGCGGTCGCTCAGTGCATCGGACTGTACGCTGACAGCTGCGACTCTGGTCCGTCGAGTAAAAAGACGCAGATTCTGACTGTGACTAGCCTGAGGTTCGAGCCGATGCTTCAGTCCGCTGCGTATGCGGGCTGGTTCGAGAACAATCTTCGCTGTACCAAGCGGACCTTCCTACAGATTGCTAGTTTCTTACAAGATCACGGAATCGGGTTTGCAGCAGCAAAAGTCAAGCAGCATTCCTACGAAAAAATTCGCAGCTGCGCTTTATTTTTGAGGTCTTCGGGTGGGTATCGCGAGGTGGGTATCGCGAGGTGGGAGCCGCCATGGGCGTGTCGAGAAGCTACGTGATGGAGATCACCACTGAAGTAGTGCACGTTCTGAACAAAGTGGCACCTGATGTCATCTCTTACCCGCGGTGTCTTCAGGTTTGGGAAGAAAATGAGGCTACGTTTGCATCTCGCCATGGATATCCAGGGGTTGTTGGTGCTGTGGACGGATCTTTGATTGCAATTGAGCGGCCTGAAGCAAACGATGGTTTTTACTGCCGTAAATGCTACCCAGCGTTAAATGTTCAAGCTATTGTGACCGCGGAAAATTCATTTCTGAGTGTTGAAGTACGTCCTGGGTCATGGTCGGACAGTAAATGCTGGCAGCATAGTGTCATTGGACGGACACTGTACAACGTAATCCCGTCAGGAACACACTTTATTGGTGATGCAGGGTATGCACTCATCCCTGGTCTTTTAGTACCGTACTGCGAACGCGAAGAAGGTGGGGTGCTATCCGCCCGCCAGAAGCAATTTAATTTTCTGCACTCCAGTACACGCTTGTCCGTCGAGTACGTTCGGGATTTGGAAGGGGCGTTTCAGATTGTTACAAGGTGTACTCAATCAGGAGACGCCATGCCGCGCTGCAGAAGTTGTGCTAGCAACTATTGTGCTGCACAATATGATGAATCGGTTTCGCGTCACAGCGTCAATTCCCCTCTACCTGGAAGACGAAGAAGAGGATTCGTTCATCCTCGATTTAAGTCAGCCAAGTGGTCAACGTAATATTGGTATTGTAAAAATGTAAAAAGAAATGCCATTGTTAGTCACATGTGTAGCTATTTTTGGAATGAAACCATTCATGGCTACAACTAGTTGGCCTGGGCGCTGTGTGACGCCCTATTCGATTGTATGGTTGCTGGCGCTGGTGGTTAAGAATTGGATGAGGTTGTTCAGCACATGCGTCTGAGCTTGAACGGTTTGCGTCAGCTCTTTGGAGCGAACTCGCCATCTCGCCATCTTTGCCAGTCACTTTTGAGGCTTAAAAGCAGCCGCAATATTGTTGAGTCCTGCACCGATCGATCGCATGCCATCAGCAGCGTCTGCTTTATCTCTTGCCCGCTTGCCCGTGTAGCGTCGCCACCCTCCTCGTGTCCATCACGGTCTGCATCACCTTCAAGTCCTACTTGCAAAGTTTCCTCTGACGGACTTTGATCATCACCCTGTGCCGAGATGCCAACGTCCTGTACCAAGATGTTAACGCCCTGTTCCGAGATGTCATCGTGCATTTCATTGCTAGTGGCATCACTTGAGAAAAATGCCTCGGAGTTCATGCCTTCGAGATCACGCCACACGTCACACATGGTGGCAAAACACGGTAGTTCTTTTAGAGGTCGCTAGGTGATTTTACCGGTTGCTGCTTGGGCAACTTGATAAGCTGTGTACTGCTTGTGCATGTGCATGTGCTTGATCTGCAACAATAATAAAACAATAGCATACGCGTTATTTTGCTGCAACATCATACTACATTGTTAAATACTACAGTAGTAGTCTTGAATGTAATTTACCTTCGATATGCACTGACCAGCATCCACCTTGAGGCCTCCGAGGCGGAAGGTCTCTGCTGCCACCAGGCCCCACGCGGCTGCGAGCTGTTTGGAGCTTTTCGATCCTTGAAAACGCCATTTCATGGGCCCGTAACGCAGTCAAAGCAGCGTATCGGCTGCTTTTGTTGTCCAGGAAAATTGCGGCAGGGTGGTGGTGAACCAGCCTTGCGCCTGCTCTTTCCTCGGGTAGAAGATGTCACCGATTCAGACAGCTCCTTGTGCACTTGAAAGTGGCTAAGTCGATGCTGTGGTAGCATGCACTGTAGTTGACGTTTGGGCGAGCGGTAAGTTGGCCGCTGCATCGGCAACGCTATCAGCTGATAGCAAATCTTCAACTTCGAGGGAAGGGGTCAGGAGAGCAGAGGCGTGTGCTCGAGGCTTGCATCGTTGCCGTCGGGCGGTGTCGGTGCTGCGGGGTCTGCAGCTGCAGCGACAGGGGCGCCACACGGGTAAGATGCGTGGGCATCACTGCAAATATCCGACTGAATGTCTGTCGCAGAGCCACATGATTCGCGGCATATCATTGGATAAAATCAGGGCAAAAATATACTAGAGATGGGTACATAGCGAACCAACTGGAAATGGATATCAGTTGCCATCTCCATTTCCAGTTCAACGCGAACACGCTCTTATGCCACTCAAATCGCGTAGGATGGCGTCGAAGGGCTCAAAGAAGACGGCGAAGAATAACCCCCACACACACAGAAGACGTCACCATCAAACCAAAAAGGGGCAAGCCTGCGAAGAAAAAGACAAAAAATCGTGCACACCACGGACCAGCAATTCCTCGCAATGGTGCAGTGGCTTGAGAATCAAGTAACTATAAGATCATCGTTGGCGATGCCACGACTGGCAAGACCGTGGAGCATGGTGTGGGTATCACGAAGATTGATGCGTTCAAACGAATGACAGCGTATGTTTACGGTGCCACAATGACGCAAATGCGCTCGAGTCTATGATGCTGTCCTTGCCGAACCGGTCAGGTTCAGTCTTTCAGAGTCGCTGGAAGTCCTACCTTGCCCGCTACACGTCCGCTCGCGACAAGCTCACGCATCAAACCGGCTTCGGTATCACTGCTGAGATGCTTGCGCATGGAATTACGATCAAAGAGATGGTAAAGAAAGCCTGCCCCTACTACTATAGTATTAACAACATCTTCGGCGAGCAAGCAAATGTGGAGCCTTCATCTCATACGGTGGGGCTCGAGAGCGAGGAGGGCGAGGAATACACAAGCCTTGATTTTGATGTCGATCTACCCAGTAACGAGGAGTCTTCTATAAGCAGTGACGAAGAAGCGCCCGCTCACGGTGATCTCGGACGCGAAACCAACGAACCTTTGCTGAATTTTAATCTTCCAGTGGGTGTTTTTGCATGCCTCCTATTGACACTGTGTCAACCGCTACGAGCGAGTGTTCTTCAAGCACGCAATTGACATCGGTTTCATTGTCGTCGCTTCCTTCGCTTGCGTCACGTGCCAAAAATTGATGCTGTTTAGAGCGGAGACGCTCGCGGTCTCGACAAGGCAAATTATGCGAAGCGTCGGGATTTTGCCAACACGTACACGGATGCGGCTGACAAGCGTCTTCAGCTAAGTGAAAAACGTGGATCTAGCCTTGAGGGAAAAAGATCGAGCACGATCGCTTTCGCCGCCAGGATCTCGAAGAACGCGAGCGTGATCGTCTCCAGTGAGCTGCCGATAAGAGAGCCGAAGAGAAGAACATAATGGCACTGCAATTGCTATTGAACGGAAATCGCTCCAGGAATTCAACGCGATCCTGCAGGTGTTCTTCCCCAACTAAGGTCACAGAAGTATTGGCGTCGTATTCAATTGTGTATAACTTTTTCTATAAACTGGCTTGATCCTCGAAGTCGATCATGCTTTAGTCGTTCACGTTTGTTAAAACCCGCTCGAGCGTTTTCATCTCCCGTTCCCATGGTGTTGTTGTTGTTTTATCTTCGTCGTCCGAATTACTGTCGTCATCCCAGACATCGTTCAGCTCCAGTCCGATATTGTGTAGCGTCGCGCATGCTAGGATAGGGTTGTTGACCACCGCAAAGTCCTTCTATTTCCGAATCTGGGTCCTAATTCCTTTGAGAGACATCCAGGAGATTTTTCCACAGGTCGATGGTGTTTTCGACAATAACTTGAGCACTTCAGTGTACGTCGTTAAAAACGCCGTGTTGTCAGGCTTTAGAGCTGACGGCTTCTTATACGGCGTAATGATGTCCTTTGACAAAGCATATCCAGAGTCACCAAGCAGATACTGGTCGCCCGTGAAATGCTTGGGGGTCTGTTGGAGCGCTGGTGACTGTGCGAAAACGGTGGAGTCGGCGCACGAGCCCGGTCAGTCAGTGTTAACCATGATAATTCGTTTGTCTTCATTGCACACGACTTGAACGTTCAGTGAATAGCGACACTTGCGGTAATAATGCAGCGCGCCTTCGATGTGCGGCTTCTGATCAAAGCACACGTGTGTACCATCCACCATGCCTATCATTCCAGGCAGGCTGTAACGTTCACGATGAAATGCTGATGGTACTGCTCGTTGAATGGGCGAAGGCCATTTCACGTAGTGGTTGTAGTGCTGTAGCAACGCCTGCCGGTCACAGTGCCAGCTCACACTCCGTAGTGACGCACAAGGTTCTAGTTAGAATTGCCATTTCCACAGGCGCCGAGCCACTCGAGCGCAATTGAAGTTGAACGGTAACGTCTCGTTGAGGTTTGGTCCCACGCTGCGTAAATCGCACGTCGTCAACGATCAGCTGCCATATCATCTCAAAAGTAGCCTTCGTAACCCGAAGCGAATTCTTGAACCCATCATCCCGCAAGTCAAAGACAAGGCGGTGGTGAGTGTCTGAGAGGGCAATGTTTGATCTCGAGACCAAGTAGCTGTTCAGCTTCACGCCACAGTACAGATCGTGAGCTTCATCCAGCTCGGAGCGATCGGCGTCGGAGTCGTCATCAAGCAACATGTGGCAGAAGATCGTACTGGAGAGCGATCTCAGCAGTTTGGCCCGCTCCGACTCCGGTATAGTAACCTATTCATCGAGCACAAGGACGTTAGCCATGCCCCTCCCCCGATCCATTCCCACCTTACCAAAATTCGGAGCCGAGCGCGGTCTTCACTGGGGGGCCTTGAGGAGATTGTGAGAAATCCCACCAGTCAACAGAAATGAAGCCGATTTCTGTTGTGATATTTGCCGGAGGTAAAAGACCAAGAATTGAAACCCCATATTGGAAACCAGAAAGAAACCTGAAAATACCCAGGTATTGCTCAGGTTTTTAACCCAAAGATGAACGTTCTTTGCACATTTATTTCAAAATTTAGACAAATATGTCTATAAACATATCCCTTTTCAATGCATGCTTTTTCGCGCACTTGCTCGTTCAGCAAAGAAGCAGAGATGAATAAAAACACAAACTAATAACTGTTACCTTTGCATTTTCCCTTCAGATACGAAAATCATTTTTCTCGTAGAGCAAGCAGCAAAAACGCACAATTAAGTTTGTATGCAATCTACAGGAATTGCACTGTTTATATTGTATTTTGTGAAGATACCGGTATCTCGAAATACTATTATAGTGCTACCCGCGAGCAACAAGTGAGAAAGTGACTTAAGTTTAGCATGGTATAGATAAATACAATCAAACAGAGTGTGGGAGCTTTTAGAATGTTCTAGAAGCTCTTATCCGCCCGAACTATGGGGACGGCACTATTACTTTGGCACATTCCCCCAAGAAATCATCTTCAAGATATATGATACTTTTAGAACATGTCGAGAAAAATATTACATAATAGAATAAGTATACTAAAAAGAACAGATGGGTATCTTTAGTATCAACGGATACTAGTATAGCATCAGGATCATATGATAAGTGCCGTTGGTCCGAACCCGTGAACTGGACGCGAACGCTGCTCTTTTTATATTTTAG
The DNA here is from genome assembly GCA_012656075.1 of Phytophthora hibernalis. Classification (NCBI taxonomy): domain Eukaryota; phylum Oomycota; class Peronosporomycetes; order Peronosporales; family Peronosporaceae; genus Phytophthora; species Phytophthora hibernalis. Next base: position 339,093 of record JAAKBF010000218.1, read on the forward strand.
GGCATTTCGCGGACGGACTACCGATCTAAAAATTTGAGTACCTATTGAAACCTATTTTGTACCGATCGAAGTACTCTTTGTACCTAGAGATACTCAGACTTACATGGCCATACACGTCGTGTATCATGAACGAAAAGAGCTTGTATCTTGAAGGTAATTTATAAGTTTCTACAGGACATTATACTCTACAAATAATGGAGCGATTCCCGCAGAGGTTTTGGAAGGAATAAATTCCAATTCCAAACGAGAAAGGACGGCGTTTGGGAAATAACATCCATATAACAGACAATCAGATCTGGGACAGTCAATCAAAGGACACGAATAGATCTGGCGCCCCCCTCCGCCAGATTTATTCCTTCCAAAACCTGTGCGGCAATCGCTCCAATACCGGATATAAATGTGTAATTTCTTATTCTAAGTAGCTTTATAACTTTCAAGGTTTACTTGTTTTCGCAAGATCGCACCTCCAATCGCACCACCTCCTTAGCTCTGAAATAAATTTCAAAGAACACTGGCAACATTTTCAAATTTTCTACTCTAGTGTTTTCGAAACTGGGCGTGATTGTTTGGCTATACAGACGTGTTTTATTTGTAAACTCGACACTAAGGCGACCTTTCGGCTATTCTCGACAAGTGTTTTCGGGTAAGATCGTCACTAAGGTGATATATCGGCTATTCTCGACAAGTGTTTTCGGGTAAATTCGACATTGAGCGAGAATCCGTATTGAAGCTGTGGCACAAACTCACTTCTGCAAATGCGGAAGTATTACACTTTGGTGGAGATTCAACGTCATGCACGCGTAAATCAACATTTCGTTGGACACCAACCAAATACCAGCTAGTTACTTGATGTTTTACATATTGTTTGCACCACTGCACCGCCGCTGGGCGACGACGCTTCTTCAGCGCCTGCGCGGGCGTCAACGCGTACGTCTCTTATGTGATACGATCGACACTAGGCGTTTGTATTGAGAAACACATTTTTTTTGCTCCCCTCCGACCGATACGACGGAATGGCTAGTATAGAGGACTTACCTAACCCTATGTACAACCATTGGTAGATACTATCTGGTTGCGTGTTTTTGATTGGCTAATTAAAAATCAGTGATAGGCCCCGTACAGTATACAAAATCTAAGTAAGGTCAGATAAGTGATCAATTCATCCATATCAAACTTCCAGGTACAATGCTTCACTCTTTTTGTCAAAGTGCTCATCTCCTGGTCTTAACTAGTTTGAGCGCACTAACCATAATCTTCATGCAGCACACGCTGTGACGACGGGTTGGTTGCACCTTCCGCATAAATAGCCTTCACCGTTATCCACACCTTCTTCTTGGTCAGCGCCTCAATGGTAGCAAACTTCACCAAACCTTTCATTTGGCCTTCCTTCGCGTATTCTCAAATCACCTCATCACTGTATCACAATCTGACGTCAAAGACACAAATGTCTCGCCATTCACAGACATTTACTCCAGATGTATTATCCAACACACACGGCACGTAAAAGCTGTTACCAGAACTACCCAAAGCCGAATTACTGAACCACGGTAACGGTTTCTTCCACGACTTCAATCATGGTATAATGTTTGGTCTTCTTTTCTCCAGACTTGCTCGCGTCGAAATATCCGGGAAGATCGTCACAGATGTCGGCATTGTTTTGCTGCTTCAGGTTTTGTCCCTGAGATTTACTACCCGTAGCCCTGACATCACGAGCTAGGCAAGATTGCGCTTCATTTCGCTCCGTCAATAATATGCTTCAATCCAATAAACAATATAGATTGTAACCGATGCGTCTTTGGGGCGACTTCAATGCCAGCACTTAAGAATCTGTTATCTCCATGGAGTCAGAGGAATTGAGACGGGAACCACTTGAGAAGGTTGGTGCGGGTGATGGTCGTTAGCGAGTACAGAAAGTAGCCTTCTACACACTCGAAATAAAACGCCTTAAACGGTTTGCAGTTTCCTGACTTACCGATGGCACGAGTATCCAGCGCTTCACGACTAGCAAGATCACCCAAACTTGAGAGACGCTCGCAATGCAGGTCAGGAAACAGTACATCTAGTAGTCTAAACATTCAGTCCACTGTCACTCGCTGATTGGCTGTGTAAGCCACAAGAGGACCCAGGAACCAACACTCCTACTGTACAAGAACAATGACTGGCCGCTCGCCGCCGGGCCCTGATGGGGGACGCTTGCGAGTTAGGGATTCAACGAGAGCGGCGCCATCGACCTCCAGATCCCATAGTATCATCTCCCGGTGCAACGAATGCCACCGAGAGAGCGCCACACACGCAGCCTGAGACGCCATCAGGGCGGGAACGAGAACCAACCAAGACAGGTGAGGGAGATAATCATTCGGAGCTAGAACGTCCCCCGACAACGCGAGCGCGGCCATTTTCCGGCCTAAACGCCCGGGACCCTGGGAAGACGGACGCGCGGAACGGCTCAAAGCGACACTGCTGAAGGAACGGGCTGCGCCTGTAAACGCGGAAGACCGGGTGTGCATCAAGCTATGCGTGCAGATGCTTTTCGACCTTGTCTGCTACGGGCAGATACGCACCTACGCGAGATGACAGAGTGTGAGGAACATATTCGGCAGGAATACTTACAGGGAGGCCTGGAGTTGCCGCACCCTCCTTTCTTCATTAACGAAGTATTGCCAGCCCTCCAGAGGACACAGCTGCGCGAGTTCCACGACGAAAACCTAATCTACCGTTTAACTGCAGCAATCCCTCCGGAGGTGCGGCTCCCACGGGGCATTGCCCAGCGAACAATCCTCAAAACCTTAGTTTTGAGGCCAACACCACTTTCAATGTCGGCCAGAACATGATGCGACGGCTGATGGAAGATGATGAACGAATCACATTTGATGGGGCATTCGTCCTCACGTTCGTATTTGCGTCTCACGCGCGCGCCAAGCCTTGGGTCAACGCGACACTACGCCTCCGGAATTCTCTCAGCATGTTGAAAGACACTACTGGCTTCGATCGGGCCGCGGCCAAGGGTGAAATGACGGTGGACCAATGAGCCTTGTGCTATGAGATAAAAATCATGAATGCGGGCGCGCTTGGGGCCACGGCACTTCATCTCGCTCTTCAGCAAATGGCGGGGGTTCGGTGGTACAGATTGCGCGACCAACTAAGAAGACTGCACCAGCAGCCCAAGACAGAGACCACTGGCTGGTTACCTTTCATCCCACTAGCTGTCCTCCCGCTCTGAGTGGGGTAACATATCTGCTACTCGATGAGCAACCGGTCCTACTCCATCACCATCGCACCAGACTTCGGATCCCGTGTTTTCACTGCTACAGTCCGAGCCACTCGGCCACAACTTGCAAAACTATCGATGCACGGTTTGGCGCCACGAAGGCTAAATTCGTCCGCACCTTCGCCGGTCTGGTGAGCGCAGTTCCCCCGATCAGCCCTGGCAAAGTACAAGCGGTCACGGTCCGTCCGTTTACTTCAATGCTACGGGAAGCGACTGAAAAGCATCTGCTAGTAGATGCAAAATCCAGAGCACTCCTGGCGCGTACTTCAGGAGATATAATCCGATCTGCCAAAATCCCACAGTCGCCGCCCCATGGGAGGACACGAGCTCAAGCGCAATTCCTGTCGTCAGTTAGCCTTTTCGATAACACCGTAAGCCCTGCCCCACGTCGACGAAGCCGTTTTCTCCCAAGAAACCTCGGCAGAGGAAGAAAAAAGGGCAACAACTGAGCGGGAGCCAGCGCCAGCCTCGCACGACTGCGCGCGCATCCAAGCGTCAGCTCAAATATGATGCCTTTATCGAGACGGCAAGGCCAACTCAAAACAGTTACGAGGCCCTGCAAGATGAGGAAGGCATCAAAATGGATAACGATGAACACGGAGACCTCATTATTGTGGACAATGTGGAGCGGACTAGCATGAGTGACGATGAAGAAATGAAGAAGAGTGACCAGGCGAGGCAGTGCCCCGAGACGGAGATGGTAGTGGACGTTACGAAGGAAGACGATGAGATGAGCATTGGGATCAGTGACGAAGCCAGTATGCTTTCCCACCTGGTGCCACAAGTCCAAGGGCTGAGGGCATGCGCAACTACAACAAGATCGAGACCCCACACCACCACCTGGGCGGCTCACACGCCAAAAGACCGTCGTTCAGTTTTCCTGCACGTCTCACCCCTTCATTCCCACAGGTGTCTTCACAGCTAAGTGATCCGTCCCTGGAATGGGAACTGATTAAAGTCGTCAAGACGACCCCATCGCAGCCAGTCAGCTGCTGGCTGGCATTTACGGTCCCTGCATACGGTAACTGCCTGTTGCACGCTTATCATGCATCGGCGACTGACTGCGCTACGGTGGGCTTCAAGCTCAACAAGGACACGATCAAGAAGCTCAACGTACGATGTATACACGATCATGATGGGAGATCTTGTAGGCGATGTGGAGCTCGGTCTACTGGACCCACGTGAGGAACTGGCCAGAATTTTCCCGCGCAAACCGCGCGCAGCAACCATGACAGAGGCGATGATCGAACTGTATGTTCATTACAAACCAAAGAGAACGGTCTCGATTGCCTCCACTCGCCCGGCGGGTTTCTGGGCTGGGAGAGCATTCTTGCGAGCGCTGACCCAGTATGAACGCGAGCAAGTCTACGTGATCGATGAATTGCCCGATGGCACGACCCGCATCCAGCGGTATGTATGTGGACCATACACGGGCTGGCGGCTCCACCTTTGAGACGAGATTTTATCGCAGGAACGAGCGGTGGGCATATTCGAGGAGTACAAGATGAATGGGGTCGTACCTGTTTTTGTAGTATTACGACATGGAGAGCGACATTTCTACGGAGTGCATCATGGAGCACTGCTCCATCAGTGGGATGCTACATCGCAGCTGGATAAACGAGAGAGGCTTAATGCCGCACATCGCATCCTTAACGACATCCCCCTGGACCGAAATCCGCTTTTGATGGACGTCTGCGAGCAATTCGCGAAGGAGACGAAGGAGGAGTTACAGCAACAAACCGAATGTTGTGACTACGTGGGTGAGTCACAGGCTTCGGTGGGCTCTAGCGCAGATGTGAAAGCCACACGAGACAACGCGGATGTGATAAGTGGACCCACAAACGTACGCTCGGGTCCTCAGCAACGTTCTAGATGAGCAGCTCTCTTCGTTAGATGCTCGACGCCACCGATCCTGTCACAAAGCCAATGCGGAAGCACTACGCGAGTGGAGACGATAGCACGGGTGAAAGCACGGTCTCCACACCAGTAAAGCGTCAATGTCCGATGCTGACTTCCAGCGATGGATGTGTCGGGAGAAATCACCGGACGACTCGGTTGCGGTCCGTCGACGACTAGGGCAGACGCCTTCTCCCAGAGACGGCAACGGCGAGGGCAGCAGACTCTGGGAGAATTGTTTTCGACATTAGACGGCGACGCAAAGCAGAAACACCAAAGGGATGCTTCCTCACCGAACGAGCAAAGCACTTGAATCAGCGCCTTGCGGAAGAACGAGAGGTGGACTGGTGTCCCCCATGTGACCGATCGCACGTTTGGGTGCGTCTCACAGAATGTCAATGGCTTTGGTGGACTAGGCGCAGATCGTGACGCATGGTTCCGGAGTCTCCGAGGTCAAGGGTACCATGGCCGCAATGATATTTATCTACTCCAAGAGACTCATGTCGAACACGATGAAATCGGAGCGTTCGTTAAACACTACGCCACAGGGTGGGGGTCCCGGACAGGGATCGGCACGTCATCCCGGTCTTTCTGGTCGCTGTCGACCAACAAGATAGCGGGTGTCGGAATTTTAGTTGACCCGTACGGAGCGTTCTCAGACGTAGGACCATTGTTCGACCAGCAGTGGAGCCCTCACTTCATGGTCGTCTAAGGACATCTACACGGACAGAGCTTAGTGGTACTCAACATTTACGCGCCACACCGAACCCCCGAGCGAGAAGATTTTTCGGAAGCTTGCCGAGCTGGAGATGCCGTCTGGGTCGCTTCTGGGGTCAGGGGTGACTTTAACTGCACCCCGACGACTTGGCGGACCGTAGCTATATACAAGCAGAAAAGATTCTCACAATTCGCCTGCGCTGAGGACATTGCTTGTCGGCTGGGGTCTACTCGATCCTTTGGAAATGGCAAGACCAAAACAGTGGAGCCAAGGCGAACTGCGACGACACCAGTCCGAGACGCATACTTATCATTACACGGTAACAGGGTACGGGTCAGCCACCTCGCGACTGGACCGTTGGTATGTCGAGGCATCGCTACATAGCTGGGTAGCAGGGTGGGAAGTTGTGGACCCTGGCGTCTCTGCAGATCACCATGGGGCAACAATTCATCTGTGGCAACCTAATGACCCAATTCGAATTACGAAACCTGCCAAAGTACCCGGTTCCAGCTTTCGCAGAAGCTGTGGTCCGGAAGCGGACGCAGGAGATGCTGACAGCTTTCCATCTCAAGAAGAGGTTACGGCGGTGAATGCAGCCAGCTGGTGGGATGCTGTCAAAGTGGAAATCATCGAAACAACAAGAGGCGAGGTCCGGACGCGGCGAAAAAGTCGACGCAATACTTATAGCCAGAAGCTCCGCAGACTGTATCGCCAGCAACGACGGATGTGCGAGCAGGACGAGGGTATTAGTTCAACGGTGGAATCAATCACGGAGGGACTAGACACATTGACACTCGAGGATGTGAATGGATCTACACCAGCCGCTCGATTGTGGAGGGCTATAGCGGACTGCAAAAGAGACAGGGCCTCCTTACATCAGAAGCGGCACTACGCGTCCGCCACTCATTGGGATGGGAAGACCAAGAAAACGTTCTTCCGTCGTCTCTCCAGCAAATTTGCCGATAATACGATCCGCCGCCTGGATCCGGTCCCAGGATGTCCGGTGCGTGGAGTTCATGAGAAAGCAGACACGTTTGCCGACGCCTGGAGCCCGGTCTTTCAACAAACCGTCGACAACCACGGACTGCAGGATAAAGTTGTGAGGTGGATTGATGAGGTCACGGAGCCGACCCAGCAACAACAAAAACGTAGCACAACATATTACCGCAGCTGCAATTGGAGCGGCCATAGCTGCCTGCAAGGAAGGCAAGGCGTCGGGGCCAGACCGGCTCGCAAACGGGTGGTATCGCACCTACGCTGACCACTTAGTGCCAATAATCGAAGTACTGCTCAACAAATGGTATACGGCGGGTGTGTTCCCCGCCTCTTTTCTCGAAGCGGATATTTTCTGCCTAAAGAAGACCGGCAACCCGCACCAGGCACTGAATTATCGACCTTTGGCCTTTTAAACACTGACTACAAGATCTTCAGCAGAATATTGGCAACCCGAGTGCGAGATAGTCTTGACGAGCGCATCCATCCCAATCAAAATGGTTTCGTTCCGGGCAGGACTATCCATGAAACACTGTACTGCTTTGAAGCTGCGCAGAGCGCGATTGAGGACGACTTGAACCAGGATGAGTACATCGTGATGTTTCTTGACTTCATGAAAGCGTATGATTCGTTGGCGCGCACCTTCCTTATTAAAGCTTTGCGCCGACATGGCTACCCACAGAAATTCATTGAAGCGGTACGTCTTTTACACGACGGTACGACGGTGAGTTTTCTTGCGAATGGATTCAAGTCCCGAAAGGTGAAGGTGACCAGCGGCATTAGGCAGGGGTGTCTTTACTCTTCATCTTAGCGTTGTATGCACTGTATCGAGAACTGGATAAACATCCCGGCCTCCGGGGTGTCATCCTGAAATCGACAGGAGGAAAGGTTGATCTTAGCTGGCTATGCTGACGACACGGCCGTTTATCTCAGCTCGCCCGATCAAGTGGCACCTTATTACAAGAAACGTCGGCATTTGGAGCGACATCGGGGTTACAACTCAATCAGAAGAAAACAATGAATATCGCGCTCCGTCCTGATTGGGCCGCGTCCTGATGTACAGCTACCACATCCGTTCAAATATCAAGAAGCTACGCAAATGGGGCGCTATCTTGGCATTTTCGTCGGTAGCAGGAGAAATCCGGATCATACTTGGCAGATTGCAGAAAGACAGTTGAGGGTGCGTCTGCAGATGGCAATCCACAAGACGACCACAGTTGATCAGCGGAGTCTGCTTACCGCGGCCATAATTATCCCAAAACTTACGTACATCGGCCGTCACGCGAGGCCGACGACGCGCACGGTCAACAGATTCTCAAAAATGATATTAAAAAACTATTTATGGCATGGATGCTTCACAGAAAGAAATGACGGGCTCAAGGGCATGGCAGGACGCAGATTTGTCGGCGCTGCCCCGCGCAAATGGGGGCTAGCTGTACCGAACTTACGTGTCGAACTCATGGCAATGGCGGCTGTTGCAGTGACCAACTGGGCCGTGGGCGGATCCCTCCAGGATCACGTGGTGGGGGATATCCTACTAGCACCAGCGGCGGCGGCGGGCGTGCATGCGGTATTCCTGACTCCGAATGCGGACCCACCGCCAAAAACAGGTTACCGACGCAGTTACTCTATGTGGGCCACAGGACGCATGCTGGTCACCGCGACTGGGCGTGGGGCCGAGACTCCAGATACAAGCTCCATGGTGGCGGCTTTGTATATCTTGGCGTGTCACTTCGAGTGCCTCACAGTCTGATGGGGTGGTCTTCGGGTTGAAGTGGATGGAACTGCCTTGAGGCGGAGCGTGTGTATGAATTTTATCGGAGCGGACTTACAGATTATGGGGAGGCCTTGTCTAGAATGGCTCCCATATGTCAACATAGCTGACATTAGTATTTATAACAGTGCTACGGGGCTGATCACGACAAAGAAGGATTTTAGCAGGCTGTGTGCACTCGACCCCAGGCTCAGAGACATCGTGCACTGGCGGTGTAGAAGACGCCTTACAGTCACACCACTGTGTACCAAAAAACAACGAACTCCGGCGGTGGTGAGCCAGCTCGAGCTGCTGATCTAACTGTTGGTAACGAATTTCCCAACGCTGTTGTTCGTAGGCGCTGATAGCAGCGAGCTGAGGATACAGGCGAGTCAGGTGGGTCATCCTGCGATTGTGAACATGTCCCTCACACAACCACCAGAGGCCCTCTATCGATTGATGATTCCTCTACCCTAAGGAGTGAACCGATAACGGGTCACCGTCATCTGACGAGTGGTGACGAAATGGTTACAGCCGGACGTCAAGGTCACTTCTGTCCATCCCCACCCTAGCACGACTCGCATGGTCTGCATGTACGTAGGAAAACGGCAATGGACACAATTTCGAAACCACTTAAAGCAGGCTGTTGCGGCGGCAGCTAGAATACGTGGCATCAAAAGTGCGAATAAACGAACGCGGTGCTGGAAACAGCAAAGCAGCGAGGCTGCAGCAGGACTCACACGACTAGAATGGAGAAGGATCCGACGGGTCGTTGGGCTAGGCCCGTGGGGAGAACAAATACTCCTTCGGCTGAAACACAACGCCTTCTCGCTTTATGACCGGACACAAGAGCAGGTCGGGTGTCCGCATGAGGGCTGCGTTCGAATCGCGACGGTGGACATGCACCACGTCTTTTGGACGTGCCCCGCGGCTACGGAGTTACACACAGTGCTTTTACAACGATGGCACGCGTCGGACTGCCGGTGGCACGGGTCGAAGAAGCGATGTTTGCTTTGGAGCTGTCCCATATCCCTGCAGGGGTGTGGGAGGTAGTGGAGCAACTCTTCCCACTAATAAAAGGGGCGGAAGCGGATAAATTGACGGAGGGGGTCACCAAGGTTGCAGAAAGCTGCTGGTGGATTGGGGATGCGTTATATTTTCATGGCGTATAGATGTGGCTGGTCTCCTTTTTCGACTCGCATAATAACGTGACTGCGGCATATCATCGGTCAGCACTAGCAGCCAGGTTACGTAGTGGGTACAACACAGTGTATAAAGCAGAGCTCCGCAAAGGGTCACGATGCAGAGAGCCACAACAGTGTTGCAAAGAGTGCTCTGTTCGGGGTGGAAGCCGGGGAGACAATTCGCTCCCGTTGGCACGGGTCGTTTCCTGCTATTCTTTGACGGGGGCTCGGCAGGCAATCCTGGCCCCGGCGGAAGCGGAGCGGTAGTGATACGGGTCGGGGATGGGCCACGAGATATGCTGGGTGAGCAGTATGTCGCTTGCCGCAAAGACAACCACCAATAACATGGCGGAGAACATGGACTTGCAGATGGGCCTGAGGGCGTGTGTACAACACGACTGGGCTCCACTTCATGTCATTGGTGGACAGCAATATCATTATTCACCAACAGGGAGCTCGCACAGAGACAAGAGCCAAACACCTGCAAGCAACATACTGGCAGAGTTTAAGACTTGCGGACATGATAGGAGTGATTTCGTGGCAACATCACCTACGCGCGTTCAATAAGATGGCGGACGCATTGGCCAATATTGCCATGGATTCCCGCCAAAGCGTGCAACAAGGACCCAACCGAATAATGGACTGCAGATCGAAATGAGATGATGTGGGCCACTGGCTAGAGCGCAACCAGAAAGAGAACTCTTCAGAGTTCGGGGACGTCACACCTTAAGGGGTGGCGGGGCTCTAGGCTCCCGGGCTTAGAGTAGGGCAGGTGGCTAGAGACACTTGCCGTCAAGGTCATAAGATGTCGTTAGCCAAAGAAGTTAAGTGACAACAATGTACCTCACTGAGAAAAATATAGTTCACTGTCCTGCGGTCAGCTATTCCCTGCTGGAACGATTAACGTACCTCGTCTTCTGTCTGCTTGGTTTCCGATACGACAAGTGAGACTCGGGAGCAGATAGGTACGTTGCTTTGTTCAATGAGTCAGGGGGAAATTTAAATTGTCGGCGCTCTGTCTGCAGAGAGGTGCCCCCACGTATATACGTGACATCGCCCCATTCAACGCGGTCGAGCTCTTTCATGGCCGACTATCCACTGGGGTACTCGGGATCATTGCGAGAGTGGACTCCGTTTCCAACCACTCATCCCACTCCCGACGACGCGAAATAAACTCGGAAGCCGGGCGGGTTCGGTAGATTCGATGTTAATCCACCGGATGTCTAGACGAAGCAGAATAAAGTATCTAATTTCGGGACGCAGCAGCGAGAACAAAAATGGCCCCCAAACGGCTGCCACGAGCACGAAAAATGATGAAGAAATATTAAGGACAAGTCTTTGCATCACGGTCACTTACTGAGACAAAACCGAACACGATATAAGGTTGCTTACACCCTTGCTACGTCCACAATCAGCTCTGCATACGTTTTACTGCCGGTACAGTAGCTACAATGTTTTCCTAGCGCATTTACATAATTTTGGTGATCCGCCTTTTTGGGACGAGCTCAAATAAACAGAAGCTATCACTGCATCATTGTCTTATAGACTACTTCAAGATGAATACAGTTGGTGACGAATTTTGTTATTAAATGGACGAAATTTTCGTGAAATACACATAGAGGATTCCGGCTAAATCTCACTTAATGGGACACACCACGACATATCAGTACAATGCTCCTATTCAATTTGTACTACACTCCTGGTCAACGGGTTAACCCTCGTAGAGCGGTATTCTGTATAATACAGAATAAGCTCTTTGGCAGGAATTAATATACAGCAAGCTTAGACGCATGCCATTCCTATGCATTTATTTGTTTGTATTGTAGGCGTTGGGGAGATAGACGGGGATTATTCAAGGTGTAGGTTTGAAAATCCGTATTGCAGACCTTCAACTTACCCTTCCTCATTTCTCCATGTTCGGTCATAAACATTTGCGGTCCGGCAGCATCGTGAGGGTAGTATAAAAGGCGAGAATGCCGAAAGACCTACATGTATATGTGCTTCGTAATGATGTAACAAAGCGTGATGTTGGACGTTTCGCTGGTATGTAAGCGAGTACGAATTAGTATTGATAGTTACATAATAATTAGAGTATTACATACGGATGGGAAAAAAACTTCATGCTATTCGTACGGATTTTTGGTATGTTACAGCCACTTCAATCTATTTACTAGCAAACATTACCTCATATCATGGGCGGACGACGATGAGCGGAGTACAACTACCGTCATCGACTACCCCAGAAGATACCGAGTAACAGGAGGATTGCTGGAGCCTAATCGGGATGATACAGAATACGCATGAGAAGCCTCTCAATGACAGTAACACTCACAATGTAGCGATGTTGATTGCGGCTACGCACCTCTTCACAGTCGTTGTCGCCAGGCTGAATCGGGGACGGAGTAGCCTGCAGCCAAATCGGGCACCAGACGTGGTCCAGATGAACGTTGATCCCAGTGCAGGTCGATCACCTGACGAGACGCATGTTCGCAAACGCAAGCGCGACGACACAGCGACAAGGGGGCGGTTAGAGTAGTTAGGTGGCGTAGATAGTATGGGTACTGGAAACTTACATGAGCACGCGTTCGCGCATCAACTTTTCGGCCAGTTCTACCCTAGTTCTTCTTCACTTCCGTCTAGTCTAGAACTGGCCAAACAGTTGGTGCGCGAACGCGCGGAAGTCCCCTGCGCCACTCGTTTTGGAGCGATGACTGGGATATTATTCGTTTGAACGGGATAATCGCATTCAGAATATCTGCGACAAAACGCGCATCATTACAGACTGCCATGGAGCCAATAAAAGGCTGTCATTTTTGCATCTGGTGGATACACTGCAGCATCTTTGGACACGAAATTACGGGTTATGTGCTTTGTATCCCACCGACCATGGCGAACCGCTTGCAGCGCATTAAGTCTGATAGATTTGAAGGCATACTTTAACCAAGTGAAATGCTTATTCTGTATGATACAGAATAAGCCCTCGCTCTACGAGGGTTAATCCGGTCATCCACACTTTAAGTCGTAACTGCCTCAATTTTTAGGCTACGCGACCGATATTTAGATACTACCTCGGGTTCGAAACCTATTGTGAATTTTAATATTATGTGAAACACACTTATAGATCAAAATTAGATCAAACCTAACTATATCCACTATTTTATTGATCAATATGTGGTCCTTAGTTGTTCATTACACAAAACAATGTCTAATTGCCGGATTGTTTACTTCGCTGTGTGGATTGATTGTGCCTCAAAACTATATTAATGTATGCTGACCCAACAGTTGTGGATAGAATGATTATGTAGGTGGGATCCGCAACACGAACGGATAAAAATTGAGAACGCTACGAAACTTTCAGTAGTCTGAATTGAAAGGTGTGCTTGTAATATTTCATGTAGTGGCACATGGAGGCAACCATTGTACTTGTAAAAGCTAGAGCACTCACACACGACATATATCGCCCCAAAGAGTTCGACGCGATGTATCAATCCTCTGTGCGTAAAGATAAAAACACAATTACCTGTGTGCACATTATGTTTCGGACCCGAGGTAGTATGTCATTCCTGTAATTACGCGAAACGTCAGGCTTGGGTTAAGGACTGCATTTAACGGTAGAGGATACCACCCACAATAAACCGTTTGGACGAAGTGGTCGACACTTCTGGCCACCTGGGTCTATACAAAATTTAATACGACACCGTTAGAGTCCGGTATCGTGAAGGAATACGCAGAAAATCTCACTTCCGAATGGTATGAGTCCCACCACCAATACTCACTTTCCTTACAGCGGCCAACGAGCGTTGGGTCAATACCTGAAGGCCAGGAACGATCCCTTACGCTGGGTTGGTTGTAAACCCTAGGTTGTATTAGATCAACCCCAAAATCTGCACCACTAGCCACGAGCGAGGGCTAGTATGCAATATTGCGCTATCGCGCAAACCCCCGCCGTCCCACAGAAGGAAGGTTACCGGCTGCCAAGCCTAATACGGATTTCCGAGGTAAAACCTCGGCGGGTAGTAAAATATACTCGGGAACACTCGGTCCCAATATTATATATGAGACGGCGTGAAACAAAACAATGCTAGTTAACCATTTAGAAAAATATGATCTGGGCACACTATCGTAAAGAGGAGAATCTCAGCTACACATAGAGCCCCCCAGCACAAAAATCAGCGAGGGTCTCTGAAAAAGTGTTGCCTCGCGATCTGGCCGAGCTCGATTTTTTAATTGTTTGACTGGGGGTAAACTTAGCCTGTGGAGCGATTGCGCTTATTCCGATGTCCTAATTCGACTTCTTCTCAGTATTAGACGCATTGTTATGCGCACCAAATTCAGAAAATCAAAAATCGAGGTGTATATTTTGGAATTTGGTGGCGACGGAAACAAGAATCATTTTGATTTAGCGAGAACAAAACACTACCGGGTCCGGAAATCGCATCAGTCACGACGTTGCCTTACGTGATTTTTCTGCACATGTGACGTCTCCTTCGTCATGGCTGCTTCATCTGGACCAGTGCAATCTCCTTCAGCTGGCTGTTCCTCGGTTTGCATTGCCTTGGCTTCATTATCGGCATTGCTCACTGCAGCTTCACTTGGTGAATCACGCTTCGTTGCTGCTTCTCTTTCGAGTTTTTCTCTTGGCGGATGTCTTTTGACGTGCAGCTCGAGCCCTCTTGATCTCGTTTGCTTTCCGTTCGTCTTCGTCGTTCGGTGGAGCGTATAGTGCATCGTTCATAAACTCTTCTGGAACGTACGGACGAACTTTGTTGTATAGTTGCTGGATCATCTCGGAGTTCGGCGGGGGTTGGGCAACATCTTCAAGTGGCCAGTGAACAGTACACGCACGTGATCTCCATCCACGACAATTCCATCGTATTTGCGCCGCAGATCTTGAAGGACTGGTGAAGACTTTGGACCTCTCTGACAAGCCACAACCCCGGGGAATCGCTCTTCATGACGAAAATCTGAAACTTCTGGATATCATTCAGGTCCTTGTACACCTCCTTCACTGCCTCGCGGTACTCTCTGAAAATATTGTTCTCATTCGACACGTGCACGAGTGCTGACGTAGCCGATGCGTCATTGACCGCTTCCGGGAGGTGACCCATCGTTCAGACGTCTAGCCGACTCAAGTGCTTTCGCACGTGCCCGAATCCACGATCGACTGCGTTCTTGGTGTGCCCCTTAACGACGAATTTCAGCTCCACAGTCTCCAAGTCACCCAGGTGTGTCAGTGCGAGCAGCGCCTTCAGCATGTAGTTGTTTTTGTTCTGACCGCCACAATTATCAGCGTAGATCGTTAGTTTCCGGGGCCCCCTGGCAACACGATCTTGTGGGTGAAGTGATGCCGCAACGAGTTCACCTCGTCTGTACCCTTGCTAGCTACCGTCTCGTCGTAGACGTAGTTGTATTGGATGGCCTTGTTCGCATAGTAAATACCAAACATGTTGACACTCCGCAGCGACAGGAAGTACCACTGCGACGGTGTGCTCGAAGCACTTGGTAACGTGAGGTTCTGACTGTAATCCATAATGATCACCGCGTGGTCTTCGCTTACAGAAGCACGATCCTGTTTGTACGCTTCTCTGAAGTCCCGAGTAAATCCAAATGATGTTAGTTTCCGTCAGACTAAATCAAAATGATGCTTGTATCCCGCAGGTACAACGAACCTCATGTGCCGGGCTGCTTCGGTGTGTCGACCCAGTTCTTCTGTCAGCTCAGCAGTAACCCCGATCCGCATCCGCGCGCAGTAGATGCTGCAAACGTCGCAAACGTTGCTGCGCTGAGACTTGATGCGAATTGTTGGGCAATGCTTCTTCAACAGCTGCCTGAAAGTACTCGGTCTTGGCTCGCGGACTCGCAGCCGAATCTCCTCGACGTAGTTGTGCATTTCCATGTAGAGCTTCCCCACGTAAAGTACGCGGGTAGCAGGGTGTAGTTAGCCGGAGAATAATGAAGCATCACCACACCGTCCACAGTCGATTGCTTTCTCACCGGACGCCCCCTCGCTCTCCGCAAAGTTCTTGAACCAGGAGATCAACCAACCGAGATCGACAGCATTGGCGTACTGGTTCAGCCGATTGCCGTGAGCCTTCACCGAGAAGATGTCGTCATTGATGCGGTTCCTGAAGCGTGTTACTGTTGTAGTTGATACCCCGTACGCCGCGCACCAAGCCGCACGACAGACATGCCCGACGAGAGGAAGTAGTAGTGAATCTGCTCCCGTACACCGGTGCCACGATGGCGCTGCACTGTATCCGTCTCCTTGAGCACAGCTAGGGCCGTCATGATGCTATGCTTCCGGTCGCCACCATTCATATGGGACAGCGAGCATAGAAACTGTTCTAGCTTAGCTGCCTTCCCCTCAAGGCACCTCTTCTTGCAAGCGTCTTCGCGAATCAGATGAGTAACCTTGGATTTCAAGTTGTCGTCAATCAAAATAACGTTTGTATCCATGTCTTCGTCCACGCCTTGATCCTCTCTTCGCGCTCGTCCCCGTTTTCGGCAGAGCTTGCGTCTTCCGGGTCAGGCTCCCAGCTGCTGTCATCACTACCGTCACTGCTGTAGCCACTAGAGCTGCTAGCGTCTCTTCCGGTAGCGGCGTTGGCGGACTGGTCTCCCACAGCGGCAGCAAATGCTGCTAATTCTTCGATGCTACTTTGCCGATACACTCCAGTCAAATTTAGAGATTTTGATAAAATCTCCCTCCTGAAAATTTTCACTTAAGTGCGAAAGAAGAAGCGCCACCTTTTCAGTCGATTATCTCGAAAACGCTAAAAAGTTAAGTAGCATCGTTTTATTTGGCGCAGCCTCATATAAGAACGACACTCCCTGTCGCTCCCAAACTCTCGGCCAGTCCAATTTTGGAAGCAACAAACTCTCGGTTCAATGTACCTTGAGCTCGTCGACAGGCATCCCACTCAGCCAAGCGTATCCAGACTCTAAGACAAACTAATTAGACTTATCGAAGATGGACTTGACCCTTGGTGACTTGTGGGGAAGACGGCTGACTTATTTTTGTTTTTGTACGGATCTGAGTAGCCTCTGTAGGTCATCCTATAGCTGGTCCTATGTCTAAATACAAATATCAAGTGTGAACCGATCTCAGTAGGAGATCCTGGAACCGGCTCTAAATGGCCGAGGGTAAGGTACCGAAATGGGTACAAAGCGAGGTTCTAACCTCGGCCGGGTTATTATCATACCCAGCCGAGACCTCAGTCACTATCGCTCCTATGGCAATATCGTGCGGGAATGAGATTGGCTAATCAGAGGACGTTGTCATCTCCTTTCACAAAAGGAAACTTCGCTTATCAACAACCGGCGCGCGGCCGCGAAACCCGACGCCCACAACTGCCCCCGCCTCGACGCAAACCCCACGAGTAGTGCGCGTCGCGGCGCTCCCAACTGCAATGCATGGCTCCTCCTTTGCTCCTTCTCATCCAAGCTACGGACGCCGCTCTGCACCCACCTGGAGAGGTACGTTCCATTATCTTCTGCTCCTGTTGTATGCCTCCGACACCTCTTGAGGCCTCTGTGCTTGTTTGTCAACCTTGTGTGCATCCTCAGAAAAATGATGAGCCCTCTGTCGACGCTTCCAGTCCTGCCGGAGGCTAGGCGTTCACCCGACCACCGCTCGCTGGCGCGTCGCCACCGTCTGGTGAGGCTTCCGAGGGTCGTCGCCCGCGACGCCGCTGTCCTCACCCGAGGCTTCACCAGTCATGGCCTTCTTTCTCCTCGGCAACATTGGCCACTGAGTACAGTCACACATCCAGAATTCCAGTATACGTTTGATGACTTTCCCGTCCTTGCCTGTATTGCCGAGGAGATGAAACTAGAAGCTGTTATTTTCTGAGCTTCAAACTGTCGAGACAAAACTTCTTGTACTCCAACAAAAACTGCACTTTACGATCATCTGAACTTTCCTTGGCAGAATCAGGAAAATTGTACAGGTATGACTCCACCTTTTTCTGAACGGAGCACTCATCCCATCACCTATATAGCATGGGTCCAGCATATTTACCAGTCCACGAGCTACCCCATACACCAAATCGAATCGCGACTTGACTAATGTGCCCACAAATGATTTCAACTCATTGTTGATCTTTGTGCTCTCGTTAAACGGTTTGGCTAAGTGCGAAATGCCTGATACACACCCAATACAGGGGTCGAAAGGCAACAACGTACTCGTCCAGGATCGATAAAATTTCTATGGAGACGTTCACATTTTTGCATGAAGTCTGTCGACGTCAGAACAGTCTTGATCCGGGTCCGCAAATTTTGTGCTGAAGCATCACCCGAAATAAAGTCGCAGTCTGCTACAACACCAGTGAGAATTGAATCAGAAGATTGAAGCAGTTGATGATACTTTCCCAACGAGTTGGTGCTGGTGTTTGAAGACCCAATACCAGTCGCGCCCTCCGCAGCGGTAAGCTTGGCATGCTCTAGGTGATGACGGTTGAAAAATGTAGCAACACCCGGAAGCATTGCATAACACTTCAAGTCATCGGCGACAACGCGCATATCGTGGCACAACCCACCGAATCAAAAACACTTGAAGGTGTGCTACTGGAAAAGTCGCAGGGTGGTCGACTGATTGGCCATGCATGGCTGGGATCACCACCACCGCGACCACAACAGGAGGATGGACACGTTTGACCACAAAACCATGTACACCACCCCGTACGAAGTACAATGGACTCACTGTCTGCTGTGCTGCTTGTTCCTCTGATTCTGCCACCAAAGAACAGTACCGTAATCTCCCTGTCAGAAGCGTCGCTTTGTCAGAGGCGCCAGTGCTTTTCAACCAATAGTGTAGCTAGAAATTGCAGCTGTTTCAATGTTTTGTCGTAAGGGTCTCCCAAGTACCGGTAATTTACTACTTTTTAAGAGTAAATGGAGTGGCCGCAAGCTCATTCTGGAATCGAAGCAGGACACGGCTCGCCGCGTAAGTGGTAAGGAGTAGGCACGCAATGTGATATAGGGATGTGCCACGCAGTACATAACGTGTAGCCATGGCACCGGACCGTCTGCTGGACTCTTTGATCGTCTCTGACGGCGAGAGACGCGATACCGAAGGCGAAGGCTAATGAGACTGCGTGCGTCGCAAATCCCAGTTGGTTGATGCCCAGCACGTCTGCTGAAAGACCAGCGCTGGGATTCTGCCAGACAGCGCACCCGCCAGCAGCTTATGTGTCTCGCGTGTGGCGCCCGAGAACTCGACGTAGTATTGGTCTTCGGTCGGCTTCACAACCTCTAGGGACAGCGCCGCTGCCACTGGCGATTGCAATTGGATAGATAAGGCGCGCAGTACCTGATTAGGCTGATCGTTGCCAACTTCAGGAATTACTCGTACAACATATTACGTGTAATGCCTTAGGAGTAGCTGGACGTGGCTTCACCTGCGCAAGCATGCAGCGCCTTGTTGCAACAACGGTACCGGTCGTACCATCATTAACTATTGTACTCCGCATAATTGACGACGCGAAAAATATTAACCGCGAAGAAAAATTCGACAGCGGTTCAAAAACAAACCGGACTGAGCTCGGGAGACCGTTAATGGATGGCCCATTCACTCTTTTTCAAATCCGTCTACGGGAGTCCGTTGCTACGCTTTCATTGCGCAAAAGATGGCGGCCGAGCGACACGAGTTCACCCCAGGAGAGAAGAAAATGATACGATTTTTCGCGCTGTGGAAGGAACAAGATATCTTTCGGATAATCCACACAAGATAACTCGTAGTCTAGTGTTTAGGTTGCTCTGTCAAGACTTTAGAGAGCTTGGTTGCTCAAAACAACGCCAACCCAGGGACCAACTTCCAGGTATTGCTGTCTCTGATGACCTTAACTGAAATGTATCTGTTTACGCTAATATTATTAATATTTCACAATGGGTACATTTAACAGACTGAGCACTCAAATCGAGGAAGGCCTCTACAAATAAATGTGCGCAGAATATTTGTGGGGCGTGGTGTTGGAATCTTAGATAGCAGTTTGTCACGTCGTCGGTGCCTTTTCTCGTGTTCACCCGATTGACCAATTAGATGTCCTTCAATTTTGCGACGAAAATGCAACCATAGTGCGGTGCCCAACGAAATGACAGTGTTTGATGGCGACTGCTATGAAAACCGCTGCGAATCAGCAAAACCGACCTCATTTTCGGACTCAGAGCGCGATAGTACCCCTATATCTAGCTATCGCTATGTTTTTGTCAACCTTTGAACTATATTTTCACGGTCGAAAAATCGGCGCCGCGTAGTACAATAGCTTATACTCCGACGCTATCTATCCAGCGAGACGCGACCATGCCTAAAGGGGTCTGAAATTGATGTCGATAGATAAGTTTGCTGCTCCCGTAGCTCAGTTGGTTAGAGCGGTGGTCTTATGAGCCGCAGGTCGAGGGTTCGAACCCCTCCTGGAGCAACTTTTCGTGACACCCTTCCGGATCCAAGGAGGCGTAAACCATTGTCCTAGTCCCAGACTTCACTGGAACCTGACTTGCACACTGGTTTACTGTACTCACGCTTGCGATATCCAAAATATGTGCAACTGTTCACGGTACCGTACATCCTGGCGAACATCCAACATTTTTGTAAAAACTCAATCAGTGGGTCTTTTCTTTGCCAATATGACGAAGCTTTTGTATGAGATATGGTCAATTAGTTTTTACAGCCTCAATCATACTTTTTACGATTTGACTTGGTTTCTACTTTTTACGGCCTTGCATGATCGCCGTGATTTACGGTGGGTCGTTTGTATACACTCATATCGGTTTGCTACTGTGCGATAAAGCAACCAACAACTGGAAAGGTCTGCACTAGCCGATATTACGTGACAGTTGACGGAGGGACGCTACGAGCGACACATTGCCATTATGGAAGCTGCCAGAAGCAGATTACAGTCGGCAAGTTTTCACTTAATCACCCACTCACTAACTCACTCACCAGCTTCTTTACTAACTCACTCACTCACCAGCTTCTTTACTTACTCACTCACTCACGCACTCACTCACATCTCCCACACACCTTGTCGACGTAGAAGTCAAGAAGGTTCATGATATGATCGAATACTTCAGTGAAGAGAAGTGATAATTGTATTTTCTAAATATTGTGCACTCTACTGAGTTTAAACTTTTTTATATTGCCCCCATTTGCGTTTGGTTATGGAGCTTTCGTCTTCATCGTCAAGTTAACTGAGTTTCCTGGCAGTTAAGTTGGTGATGAAGGTCACCAGAATGGCATCCACTCACGCCTAAGCCGTATTGCAGTTTTGGGATTGATCTGACAGTTGAGTTTATTTTTAGTATGCCGAGCAGAACAGACACAAATGGGTGACTTCCAAAAAACTCGTAAGTAAAATATGCGTGCGCACGTAATCCCGTCATAAATAATGGGGCAAATCGTTCACAAGTACAACGCAAACGTTGCTCAGACGAAAAACCAGTCTCACCAAACTTATGTCGACACACATATTTCGACGTAAGTTTGGTGAGTGTGTTTTATTCTCTTCGCTGTCCACGGCGAAGCGTGGCTGCGTGTTTAGTTGCTACATTGCTCGCTACTCTCACGGTCCTGTTTGGCACGCAGTTTCAGCGCCATCGCCGCCGATCAGCAGCGTCGCGTGTGCGTGGCTGGTTTCAGGCCCCGTTGGTTTCTACGCCACCAAGTATCTGCTCAAGGATAACGCCGGCGCTTGCGCGGACAGGATGGGGGTGCTGACAACGCCCTTAGGCCTCGTGCGCTCAGGCATGGAGCCCGACTATCCGGAGGTCAAGAGCGTCATGAACAACTTCGATAAGGTAGAGCCACTTCCGCTTTCTTGTGTTTGCTTGATAGTGTAGCTGGAGGGACGTGGAATAGTTCACATAGCGTTTTAGACTCAACTGTCCCTGCGTAGAAGTGATGAAGGCAGGCCAATACGTATTTCTTTCTCTGGAAGAGAGAATGATGCCAAGGTTTCCGAGGGCCACTCTTCACCTCGCGGTTAGATAGTTTCGATCTCGCAATATAAACCAATTCGCAGTAGTGCAGCCATTTTCAGTGTTCGAGTGTGCTTCTCAGCTCGGCTCGAGCCTGGCGTCGTTTCACTGATATGAACACCGCGAGGGCAGATAGACCCATGTCTTGGAACTTGATCTGATAATGAAGAAATGGAGAAAAGGACACTAGTTTTGTCGCCTATTCTGCATCAGATGTGTTATTTTGGAGGGCATGTTTAGCATAAGTTAAAAGCATCACACAAGCCACGACACAAGCCTCGCACAATTTATGTTTGTGCGCCGCTTGGTACACGGGTTATGTGCTTTTTGGTAGTCACACAATGCTCTCGAGTGACTTACTACACTTGAGTTCGCACAGGAAGACTAACAGCCGTTTTTCAACGCGTTTTCTACCATTATTCGTCCATCCCACTCGTGGGGTTTCCACCAAGTCGTTTACCGTTCGAGCCATGCTGCAATCAGGCTTCATATCAGAAGTCGCGACGGTTACCCGTACCCGTATGGTTAAATTTTACCCGTACCCTCGACCTGGTACGGTTAACCGGATTGCTAACCCCTCCGTGACCACGAGACTTTTCAGTTCTTGGCCAAAAATTCCATGCTGTATAATATAGCATGAAAAAAAGAGGCATAACCTAAAATTTGTATGAAAGCCACTTAAGTACGAAACATGACTCTACAGAATGGATTTGCAAAAAAGGCATTTTGTTATCCAGCAAAGCATCTTGCTGTATAAAAATGCTATTATTTCCATTGCGTTCTCGGCGATTCTGTATGTCCAAGATGTGCATGTGCACTTTCTATCCAGAGACATTGCGACACAGGACTATTCAACGCGCTGGGTAAGTATAGACACTGAAAGCTGGTAAAAATGAACAACTTGTATTGATACTGATGCAATCAATTGATGTCTCAATCAGCGCCACCTCGCTCCATGCCCACCACCACCACCACCACCACCGGCGGCTTCATGGTCATGTGCATTTGCATCTACTGAAAGTGACTATAGCAGCGAAGCCCTAACTGGCATACGCAATAGATGAGGTCACCGCGCTCCTTCATGACGGTAATGGTGTCGGAGCGAGTTGCAGATTGTTTTCTGGTAGCCTAATGTCGCACATGGACTATCGGACACTAACGTAGCCACTCATAAACCATCACCGCACCCGGTGATTATATCATCGCGAACTGCCCCCGTCGTACAAGCTCTGAAAAAGCTGCATTAGCTATTGAGCGGCATCATCGTTTCCGTTGCCGGAGCTTCCCAGCCCCCAGCTTGGGCGTGGCTGGGTCTCCTCTTGAACGCGCTGGCGGCGAAGTTCTTACTACTCATGCAGATACGCACCATGCGCGCGGATGATCTGCACACTGCCTTCACGGATCCTCATCTTCAGCGCAGGAATTCTTCGGGCTGTCCGGCGCCAGCTATTTTGAGAAATGACCGGTTTGGGGGCGGCCGAAAACTTTGTGAGGTATTTGTACACAAGCTTATCATTTTTAAGGACCACTACCACCTACCCCTGTGCGAAATGAGCAAAACCAGTTCATGCACTTTTTCATATCAAAACGGTTTATCTTGAAGTTTGTAAGTAAATTGCAGTTTCCGAGCCATTTCTAATGAACATGCTGTACCGTATAATACTTCTTTGATCCGACATCGCCCAGTAACCAATTAAATCACTGCTAATTGCACTAGTGAAAACTACTTCTTTTATCCGACTGTACCACTAATGAACCAATATTGGGGCTGGCACCACCACTCACTGCACTCTTGCAAGTGCAATGGTGAGAACAACTCGCTCGCGACCAGGACGACAACGCTGTATTGGGGAGAAAGGAGTACCTGCAAGGCAGTTCAAGCGCCGCACCGAGCCATACCGGACCAAGTTAGCGATTATCAACGACTTCAAGGCCAAGAACAACATGTCAGCAACATTAGCGAAGTTCTATCCAGATTTAGTCGACAAGCAGCTAGAGACGAAGCGAAAGTCGGTCTATTTGTGGGAGAAGCAACGTGAGCACATCGAAAAGCAGTGCGCCGATACATCGAGTGCAGCCGCTCGCAGGATTCGGCCTCTTGGAACGGCAACCGTTCTTCCAGCACAAGCGGAAGACGAGGTCGTGTTGTGGGTCCGAGCACTACGGGACGAGGGCGTGCCAGTGTCAGCTTTCATGCTACAGACTAGGGTGCTCGAAGTAGCGGACGCGTTTAAGATTCCGCGGTCTATCCTGTCAGCAGAATACAACTTTAGACGAGGGTTTATTCGACGCCACGCCCTATCGTTTCGCCGCAATACACGCCAAGGTCAGATTGCACCGCCCGACGCAATGGCTATAGCGGCAGAATTCAAGAAGAAAGTGAGGGCACGAATGGCTGATCTCGCGTCGATCGCGTGTTCAACGCCGACCAAACTGCCGTGTTCTTTGAATACGTACCCAAGACTACTCTCTCCACCAAGGGATCCAAGACCGTGTGGGTTTGTAGCGGAGGTAAGGACAAGGATCGTGTCAGTGTCATGCTGCTTGGGGACTCTCATGGCAACAAGTTTCCCCATATATTGTGGCCAAGGTATCCCCGTCGAAGGTGCCGGCAACGAACGAGGATAACACTCGTCTTTGTCAAGGCTTTGGTATCCACATCTGGCGAGAGGTGAAGGAGCTACAGCGACACGGCAAAGTGGTGATGCACGGCAACACCCGCGGATGGTGGAATGAAGGATTATCTGTGGCGTTTTTGAAGCACCATTTTGGTGATCGTGCCAACATGGCTACACCCGTTCTGCTGATGTGGGACGATCTGTCCGCTCACTGGACACCCACAGTCCAAGAATGCGCCGACCGCCTCAAGGTGGAGCTCATCAAGGTACCTCCAGGCTGCACGGCTGTTTGTCAGCCAGCAGACATTAGCTGGAATGGCCCGCTGAAGGCCCGCCTCCGCGTTCGATGGGTTGAGAACTTGCGTCAGCAGCTAAAGGCCCCACGAGAAGAAGGAGTGAAGTTTAAGTTGGTTGCACCGAAACGAAAGGACGTAGCAAATTGGGTGATAGAGGCTTGGGAGAACCTTTCAGTAAAGGTTATCAAGAGCGGCTTCTCTTATCTAAAGCTGAGCGACGCATGCGATTCTGCCCCACCACCACTCGATAGAAGCACGGTTGTTACAGCTAACGATGTTGTGTCTCTTTTAGAGAACGCTGATATGATAGATACGCAAGTTGGCCAAGTCTCAGATAGACAAGATGTGATCTCATCACTGCTTGAAACTGACTAAATATATGTAGCCACTCGTTTTCACTTGACGTTATTGACTTACGCTATGCGTATGTGCGTATGCACGCGTGCAAGCCCCTGTGTGTGGGTACTTTGTGGTCTCGGTGTTCGCTTTGGAGGGTTTCAGGTATAACCCCCTCCAGAACACGATTCTGACAACCATTATTCATTTTGACAAGTTTTTCATCAAAACATTTGTTTAAGATCATATGGTTCGAAGATTGCAATCTTGCCAGCTCTCACTTGCCCTACACCTATCCGAAGATTTAGTGTCGGATCAAAGAAGTATTATACGGTATGTACAGCATGTTTCAAACTGCGACACGCTATATTAAAATATAATACCCTTCCGCAATCAAGGCTATAATATAGCCTTGATTGCGAAAGGGTTAATCGTGGTACTACGGACACTTGGAAATAGCTATGGTAAATCAGGGCGATCATGCAAGGTACGTTTCGTAAAACTCAATCGGTGTGTCTTTTCTTGCCAAATACGACGAAACCGTTGTATGTGAGTGGTCAACTATTGTTTTTAAGCCTCAAACAATCGTTTACTCTTTGATTTGGTTTCTCATTTTACGGCCTTGCATCGTCGCCGTGATTTACAAAACATGGTTGGGTAGTACATGTAGCAACCAAACCACCGACTCGTTTTTATTTCTCTCAGTTTCTATCTTCTTGAAGCTCATTGTTAAGTGTGATAGTCGGACTTATACCACTTAGATGGAAAAATGCTGAGAACTCAAATCGATACAGGCAATGAGTTAGTGGAAGGCTGAGTGAGAGCGTGAGTAAGTAAATCAGTTTGGGAGTCAGTGAGTGAGTAAAGGAGCTGGTGAGTGAGTTGGTGGGTGATTAAGTGAAAACATGCCGACTGTAATCTGCTTCTGGCATCCTCCATAATGGCAATGTGTCGCTCGTAGCGCAACTGTCACGTAATATCGGCATGTGCAGACATTTCCAGTTGTTGGTTGCATTATCGCACTGCGCCTCACAGTAGCAAACCGATATGAGTGCATACAAACGACCACAGTTGCACATATTACGGATATCGCAAGCGTGAGTACAGTAAAACCAGTGTGCAAGTGGCAGCAAATCAGGTTCCAGTTAAGTCTGGGCACAAGGATCTGGATGGGTGTCATGAAAATTTGCTCCAGGAGGGGTTTGAACCCTCGACCTGCGGCTCATAAGACCACCGCTCTAACCAACTGAGCTACGGGAGCAGCAATCTCGCATTTGGACATTATTTTTACACCTTTTTAGGCATGGTCGCGTCTCAGACGTGCAGGCTGGATAATGTCTCGAGCCGTGGTCGCGCTGTTCTCCTACCCCAGTTGGCCGTCGCGTCCTACGAGCCAATCAAATATCGGCAACATAGCTACATGTAGTGCCATTCGGAGCTGTGACTTAAGCGAGGCCACCATACTCGCCCCCACCAAGGCCGCACCTCACTACTCTCGGCGCTGCTTCCAACTACGCTCCCATCTGAATTGACTGACACCACCCGACGCAGACGTCAGATACCGCTGGAGAATTCAAACAACAGTTTACCCCCACATACACGCACACACTCTCGGACGCATTGAACCTGGCGCAAGCCTCACCAGAAGTGTAGCGCGAGGCACGCTTTAACTTACAGGACATGTTTGCATCAATAACACTCGCCTCGCCACCAAGCTACTGCTAGAAGTGTGGTTTAAAAACATAAAGGAGATGTCTGAAGGCTTCAAGAGGTTGGCCGAGCTGAGGTGTTATGCTGGCTTCAAATTTAGTGATCGTCGGAGTATAGGCTAGTTACAGATTACGACGAATTCAAGTGACGCTTAAGTTTTTTGCTTGTATCGCAATCGCATACGACGGTTAACCCTTTTAACCCTTTCTTTAACTACCAGACCTTTGCAACAGTGAAAAGCATGAATGACGTCGCGAGTTAATATGCATGCCAGTAACTCAGATATTCCTGCATCTTTAAGGACTATCTAGCATCTGGTGGATTGTGTGGTAAAAAAATGCCGAAAGCCATTTTTGTTGTTGGCGTTGTTGGTGTTGTCAACATGAATTACCTGCCAACATGTATAGTATGGTGTGCGTACCACATAATGTATAAGTTGCAACAGTTATTATGGATGCCAATCACGGATTAAGGACTCAGTTTTTCATCAACATGAAACTAGGGCTGCGCGCAGGCTGGGATAGCGGGTTCAACTCAAGTATAGTGATTGAAACGGAAATTCTAATTGTCTTTATACATGTAATAATAGCGACCGACTAAACAGTTTTCGGTCTAAACATTTCAAAAATGTTCATGCCCACAGTGACGTGCTCGGCAGGCCCACGCTATGTCCAGTGGTGGTTAAAGGCCCTGGTTTGTGCTATGGTCTGGGGATTAACGCACAAATCCCTCTTGAATCCGATTTACCTGTCAGTATACAGACCCTGCAAAATCGTATCATCGCGTATTATGATTGTACCATCACGACCAGCTTGGAATTAAGTCTTTTTTATTCCCACCCCGATAGGGTGGAAAAAATCGCCTGTCGGGGGAATAAACTGTTGCCCAATCAAATCGTTTCACGAAATTCCCAGACCCAGACACTGGCGGAGAAACCAGGGCCTTAGGCCCTGGTTCCCCTGTTCGATGCACGCGGACTTATTAAACCCCTGGGCTTGAAAAAGGATAATTAAAGATGAGGACAAGCGATAGAGAACACTTCAGACAGCGTCGAGATTGACGAAATCCACGCCGACACTGGTTAGGTAGTGAAACGTTTAAATGTTTTGATCCCACGTTCGTATGTTTTGACCACGTTCGTATGTTTTGGCTCTAGTACATGTATCCAAATATTGTACTACTCGCCAGAACTCCAAACCGTTGTTTAGAGTGACTCGACCCGGACCGGTGTAGATTGATAGTGACATGAACCAATCGGCTTCACTACCGGCTTCAGTTATCGACTTCAGTTACCGGATTCAGTTACCCACACGAATTAACCTGATTTGGGCTGTACCATCAGCACGCTCTAAAGCTCCTCCTATCCCAATATAAAAAACGCATAATTTATTGCGTAACATAACAATAGCTCTGCAGATCTGTGTTAGAAATGTGGCTACATTTGTCGAGATGTGGTCTAATGATCAAGGACGGGTTGCCACGGCGGCCACAGGACCGTTGCCAGCATTGTTGGTGGGGTCCAAATAGAAGAAAGGAGACCTGCCTCCAGAAATGCATGGTCTACAGTAGTGGCCGATATACATCTAAGTCCGTCTATCGCATGCTCGAAGAAAGCGCGCCGCCGTTGCGCTGGCGTCAGGCCTTCCCGTCGGTCGTTTGTCATTGAACCGTCGAATATGCTGCTTTAATGGAGCCATAACTCAAGGCCTGGTACATGATGTCCCTGTGCAAGCAAGCAAGGAATACGCTAACGTTGCATCTGTAGGGTGGTGGTCGGGGGGCTTTGCTGGCTTGGCGGCAACTTGAAATATGTGGCATTTGTGCGCGTCCGTCCGTCAAACCGGCATCTATTGTCAATAGTTGCATGTGTTTTGAAACAAATATTGTCCTGTCGTTGTCTACAGTGGCTGCCAGAAAGATAGCGCACCATGCAATATCGTAATAGAAAACTGGTGCTCTACCATTACGACTCTTCCGGTGGTGACTAGAGACCTGTCTCCTCCCAAGTTCGGCTAATGCAATGGTCGCTGACACTCTCCCAGGCCTTCACGAACAGAGTTGTTAAAGGGTGGGTCAGGGGGTAGGGTTTATTCACACGACCCACCCACCCATCGTCCTCATTTCTTGGTATTTTCGGGTTTAAAATTGAGAGCTAAAATCGAATTTGCTCGCAGAAGATTCCTCTCGAAGGAGTAGGGCCTTCCTGCATTATCGTTATAATGGCTTGCCACCAGTGCCCGGTCTGCTACGGGCTTTTCAAGCAGGAATTGTCTCTCCAGCGTCACCAATTTGCTGGCGTAATCACCGTCGAGGGGAACTGAAGGCTAGTACTGTCGACGTCAAGGGTCGGGGTGAAAACTGGACGTCGCCGACTCAGACGTCGAGGGCCGTCGATGTTAGTTAGCTTGACATCCGCTAACATCCAGACGGTTCTAGGCTGTCATTGGACAAACGTGGCCAATCAATGAGAAGTAAGCATATCCATGGAAGGAGCTCATTGAATATGGCATCTACCGTACCGAAGCTATGGCTTGTGCCACGAGTAAATCTGCCACGGGATCAAGATCCAACACCCGGTGCGGACCGCCGTCATTTTTCCAATTTGCTGCCGGGAAAGATCCATTATCCTACTTGTTGGCCACGAGGCCAAGTACAAACTCGTTTGCTAAGATCTGGCGTCGTCTAAGTCAACTTCCCACACTTCAAACCGACAGATTCAGCACGGATACATACACACACAACATCCTCGCCGTGGGCAGAACCCTGTCAAGATGGATAGACAGGGTAATGGGGTGGTGAGTGAGTTTGCATCCCCCAAGACCAAGAAGGATTCCGCAGCCTCACACACCCAGGTCAAGATCATGGAAATACCCGCCATCGCAACACGAGCGAAAACAAGTTCTAAAAAGAAAAGAACAGTCTACTCCAGATCAACTACACCTATTGCAAGTTCGTCAAGATTAACAAGAGCGGGAGCGCGGTCACATTCTACAACCCCATCAAGGCTAACCACATCACAAACAATGACGTCGCAGTCTTCTTCAAACGGAACTCGTGCGTCTTGCCCGGATGTAAGGACGTTCAAGGCTCCTGTTCAAAGGAGAAGAAGTATTGGCAGTTCATTGTGTGCGTTTCTGATGAAGCATACGCACACGTTGCAACTGGTGACCTCACACGAGACCACGCCAAGAATTTATACTGTCTACGCTGTAATGTTGTGTTGCCGATACGTAAAAGCAAAGCGTGGCTGGGCCTCACATGAAAGCAAGTTACCCCGAGGCTCTACGTGCGTTTGAACAAAATATTCGACGCCAAGAGACACTTGAAGACCCGAGCCGACAGACGGACACATTCGAGCAGGCTGGAATGTCCGAACAAGGTATTTTTGAGATTATTTTGTCTGAATGGGTTAGTATCGATGTGCGACCTGCAAGCATTATCGGTGATTCTGGCCTCGTCAAGGCCTTTCAGTTTGCGAACAATGCAAAAACAAAACTTACAGTTCCATCTCGTCAAACCATTACTGCAGGCGTCCATATGAAAGCTGGTCAATTTCGTAGCTCGCTTCGAATTCGACTAAGAAACGAGTGTGACTTTTACTCTCTTTCGTCGGATATTTGGACATCAATCAGCTGCGAGAGTTTCATCAGTCTGACCATTTACTACGTGGATTCTGAATTTAACATGCAGTCGTGGATCCTTGAAGTTACAAGTATTCATGGGAAACATGATGGCGATGCGATTGCTTCAGTTCTCTCACGTTGCTTTCAATGGTGGGGTCTTGACCCCATAAAGTGCGTTCGGTTTCTTAGAGATGGAGCGTCAAATATGAAAAGCGCGTGCTCGAAACTTGGTCTAGCGCACATGTCGTGTGCAGCACATTCTCTTCATCTGGTTGTTGCCGCCACACTGCTGCAAAAAGCGCCGAAAGGAAAAACATCGTAGTGGCCGCAACTGCGGATAATGTAGGTGGAAACGGCAACAACGCGGGGAAGAACATTACGGTGCTGGTAACTTTGTTGATTTGAGCGGATGCGCTCAACTGACAGGTCAGTTCGATAATGGCTGGATGAATAAGCAATTAGACGCTCTGGATAATGAATTTGACGGCGAAGATGATTTTTCGGACACTGAAAATACGGATTGGATCAGTGATGCCCATATTGATGATCGTTGTGAGGAAGTGGCTACATTTGTCGAAGCTATTGAGAAAGTTACTTCGGCAAAAGTTAGCTCGGCAAATATGGAATCGGTACGCCATGCTGTTCGCTGTTTTCGTAAACTTGCGGATTACTTTCATCGCTCACCGAAGGAAGAAATCGTCTGGATGATTTTCAATCTAGCTGCAAGAAACCTCTCAAGATGACGATAGACTGTCCTACTAGATGGAACAGCACGCTGAAAATGCTGCAGCGGTTCGTTGATCTGCAGCCTGCAGTGGCAAGTTTTTCACCTACCTGGACACTATCCCAGGTAGGAAGGAATTTAATGATGCCTCAACAAAAGATGAAGCTTCCCAGTTCAGAGCAGTGGTTCGCGATTCAGTGTCTGATCGAACTTCTAGCACCATTCAGTGTGGTTACAAAACTGATTGATGACGAAACCTATCCTACTTTGGTATCACTCCACTTTGTGATTTCTTCTCTGAAGGTGTTGCTGAGTAATACCTCCATGTTCGATCAGCTGTATGCAAGTGTGAGAGAGTATCCGTTCGCCCTGCCCGTGCTGACCATGATGCAATCAGTTCGCCAAAGTTTTCTGACACTACTGAAGAAGCGGTTCAATTACGATACGGTCAAAGACATTCTCTGGATTTCGCTACTCGCCTCGTATATGACGAATTCGGACCTGTTCACGTCTGATGAATTTGATCTGGCAAAAACACAATGTCTTCGTAAGATGTTCCAGATCGCGACAATCGCCGCTGATGGTTCCACTTGCTACCTGTCGACAAGATTCCGGACAAAGCGCCTACTGATGCCGAAGGCAGAGCCGCTCTTAGTTTTTAAAACTTTGCTGTACGCGAAAAGAATGAACACGAGGGGGTCTTTGACGGACGATTGCGAAACGATATTCAATTCGTGCAAATGCGAGTTCACTAACTATATGGAGTATTCCAGTAAAGCAGAGGACAAGAATGCGGAAAAGTCTCCCTCTTCTCTCGCGTGGTGGAAGGCCAACTTCACCCGTTTCCCCGTCGTTGCTTGTCTTGCGCGTAAATGGCTCGGGTGAATTGTCACATCTGTCCCTTCCGAGCGTGCATTTTCCACTGCGGGAGACACGGTTACCAAGCGGCGTAGTGCACTCAAGGCTAGCACAGTTCGGGACATCGTTTTCATGGCTGAGAATGCAGCGGCGTCGGATCGGACGGGAGAAAGTGGCGAGGAGCATTCCCATTGATGGAGCGAGACTCTTGAATTTGGCGAAGGCGAAGCCATAAGCATGGACGCGAGTTGCAGACTCAAGGACTTCATTTAGGAGCATTCCAGCGCCAAGATATCGCGAGACTAATAGCACAGTAGCGCATATACTGTATATACGCGGCGATGCAATTTTCACATACAGCTAACGAAGATCGTATTCACGATCGTTTAAAAGTTTTGCACATGTTTACCGTACGTAGGCGTCGTCTTTATTCTGCATGATTTACTTGTCAATGAACAGGTCCAGCGATCCGTCAAAGAGCAAGTGGCACTTGCACTTGAAGTGCGCATAGCTGCCAACCCCCACACCAGAATTGGCTTCCACCCCCTTATTGCCAACGACATGCTCTTAGGCAACCAGATTAGACTCGTCACAATCGTGATGGGCTCAATCAATATACCCACATCATTGGGTTTGGGGAGGACGCCAACGCGCCGACGACGTCGCGCTCAGAGAGAAAAAGAGCTTACTAAGTTGTAGATGTAGTCGTCCGCGATGGGGTTCACGTGATCCAGCACCACGCTGCCGAACTGGACGCCACACTGGAGCGCAAACTCGCGCTGCACCTTGGTGATTTTCGAGCCGGCTGAAAGCGGCACGTAGCCGCACCGCTCGACGAACTGCAGCAGGTCCGACTTGCGCAGCAACCCCGTGACTTTCAGAGCGTGAACAGCACCCGAACGCGCGCTTGCCAAAGCGCTCGAGCAACAGTAGCGACTACTGGACATCCAATAAGTTGTCCAGTTTGTGACTGCGTGCCTGCAGCTGCCAGGATAACGTCGAGTACGTCGCCAACTCCAGCGTCACCAGAAATGGCGACTCCAAATTTGGCAGCGCCACCTCAAAATGGTGTATCTTAATACGAAAGAGTGACGGTGTTAAGGGGTGTCAAGTGGACGTCCCTTTACGACCTCCGACGTCAAGGGTGTCAAGGGTCGCTAACACCAGACGTCGACAGCACTACTGAAGGCTGGGCGCACAAATGCGTCGCGGTATCATGACCGCCGACATAATAAACCAGTTTCAACAAATCTCCTCATGATGGGCCCCAACACGCGGATATTGTGACAGCTCCGGCTCCAACTCCACCTCCTCAAGTCTTTGCAACCTCACCTCCTGCATTTCCGGTCGCCACCCCAGCGGCCAACCGCCCCCTGCCCAGTGTGCTTGGACCCCGTGCAAACGGCGCTGAGATGTTTGAAGTGCCACACTGTTTATTGCACATACTTATCTATACTGCGCGACGATAGAGCCACGTACCTTGTGACGTGCGTCAATTCTGGCGAACTGCCTCATGGAGGACGCCACCACCGCCAATTCCTCCACTTGTGCCGCCTACGCGCTACCCGGGCCGCGCGAGACGACGCGTCAACCGATATGGCGCGCTCACCGCAAGCACAGACCTCGACTCGTCAAATCCAGTGACTTCGTGGAGCGACGACGTCGCATGCCTTACAGTCTTCTACCGCATCCACCTTGCAACTTATCGTTCGAGGTCTACATGTACGCGATGGCCTCTACATATCGTTCCTCTCTACTTATCGTGTCTCACTCCCTATCCTCTCTAGCTACGGTCTCTACCCACCATCTCTTTATATCGTCTCTATTGACCTATTGTCTCTCTACGCAGTGTCTATTGACTTTCTATCTGACGTCCCTCTATATCTATCTTCCCCACCAAAATATCATGTCTATCTCATATTTATCGTGTATATCTATCGTGTCTACCTATCGTGTCTACCTATCGTGTCTACATTTCTATCGACTACAACCACCTAACTTGTCTACATGTCGACCCTCATACCTATACCTGTCGTCTTTCTATAGCCTATCATCATATCGCCCCCCGTACAATCGTGTCCCAAACAATCGTCTCTCATACTGTCGTCTCTCATACTATCTTGTCTCTATCGTCTCTCATACTATCCCGTCTCTCATCAATGGTTTCTCTCTTTCAATCGATCTATCTATCGTCCCTTTCTGCATATCTCTCATACTACCGTCTCTCATACTTCCTATCGACTTTGATACTATCGGCTCTCGTACATATACTATCGCCACACATCAACCTATCGCCTCGCCAAATTGTCTACATATCGTCTACATATCGTTTACCTATCGTCGCCTTTCGTCAATCTACCGTCTAC
Organism: Phytophthora hibernalis; assembly: GCA_012656075.1. Classification (NCBI taxonomy): domain Eukaryota; phylum Oomycota; class Peronosporomycetes; order Peronosporales; family Peronosporaceae; genus Phytophthora; species Phytophthora hibernalis. Next base: position 373,409 of record JAAKBF010000218.1, read on the forward strand.
CTATCGCTACCGTTCAAATCATCTCTCATACTATCATCTCTCGTACTTCCTATCGTCTCTTAGCTATATATCGTCTAGAATCGTCTTTACATATCGTCTACCTGTCATATACGGACCGTAGCCGGCGCTACATGACGGCAGGTGTGGCTCGTGCACCTTTACAATTCGTCTATGTGCGATTTCATGTACACCACACCAAAATAATGTAGCACACATCAATTTCCTATAGTTTAAGCCAATGAGAAGCCTGTGCTGTGCCAATAGAATATACAGTATGCCACAGTATAGCGTGTGAGTGCATAGTGTATAGTGTGTCTGTTTAAAGTGAATTAAGCGTATAGCGTCCATCTGCGTATAGTGTATTCAATACGTAGTGTATACCGCACAGTCCTAAAAATGGCGTATAGTCAATCACGGACAACCGTATTCTAGGTATAGTTTGGTACAAGTGTACCGCACACAACCGCATATAGTGTATAGTATACGGCGGTGTTGCATAAATAATATAATTGACCACCAACATGCCCCAACGACCGCGAGTACAGTAAATAGAGTAAATACGTTGCCAAAGCGCCGTAGAGAGCGCGTTGTATGCGTAGTGTCGATAAATATAAATCACAGTCTCAGCTGTGTTCTTGCTTACCCATGCCAGACACCAGCATCGTCTAATATGGCCAGGCACCGATCTGGAAAGGTATTACAAAAGCACATGCTACTACGCCCGATTTGCAGTCCTCACGCCAGGTTTTGTTATGTTTTTGTAATTTGTGTAATCACAGGGGGTCGGTCTTGCGGTTATTGACCAATCGGTTTGTTTCGTGCTCCTACAGAAATATTTGCATTTCAGCCAATGGGAAGACCGGAAATCGTCGAGATCGTACTACCGATCGTAGTCAGTGTGACAGTGTTTATATTTGGCCAATGAGGCGGCCTTCGCTGCGCTCGGCTGTTTGGAAGGACGTTTTACAGCCAATGAGGGCCCGCCTTCGGCTATTAACTACTGTTTTTTGCGAATCGGAGCCGCCTTCGCTTACGCTCGGCAGCCGCGACGCAACCAACATAGTGGACGGTTCCTCTACTACTTGTTCTAGATGTAACTCTCTACCCTCCGCCTGTGGCCGGGGGGTCTATTCTATAGAGATTATTTCAATTTAAACAAGTAGTTTTTTAAAATACTAAGTGAATACAAAACCGGGTTACGAAGTGGTCCACAAATAAATAGTGTCAGAGTTACGAGCCAGTACTTAACTATACCGGATTCCGTCCCCGGTTTGGCAATATGCAATTTGAAGCCAAGACTTTGCGATCACAGTGGTCGCAATTGTCCCCACTTTGCTAATAGGAACCCCGAACCAATTTCATATGAGGTAAAACACAAAGAGCATAGATGAAAAAAACAGAAGCGGACCGTGTTACTTAGTAGTATTCGTAGATACTGTCTTGATTGTTGCTCTCTTCGTCGCTACTTACGGCCGCTAGATCATCTAGAAACTTGAAGATTGCCATATCTTCCGTGTGCATGTTCTTGGAGTTGAAGAAGATGAACATCAGCTTTTCCACATGGGCTTCGCTGAGGTGGTTCCGAACGCCCGAGAGAATGAACTTGTGCATCGATAAGGTATGATCAGCAGCTGCACTGGACGCAGCAGCTGTAAACTCAGTAATTGCGATCTTTTGAAGCAGTGGGTTCGGTGCATGGCGCTCCAATTCTCGCTTGTCTTGGACTAACTTCAAGTCCCGCGTCGGGTGTTGAAGCTTCGCCTGAAACTTGATCAGCTCCACTGACACAGCCTCCGCGTCCTCATCTGGCCCGTGCTACGCCGCGATGAATACGTATCTTCAGATAGATCAATGGGGGGTAGAGGGTGCGATGATATTGCGGATGGCGGGGGTGATTGTGCTTTGTAGACATTGACATATGGACGATGCTCCTAACCCTGCGGCATTCCTAAATCAACACAAGCTTGGTTGTCATGGAGCACTCACATCGTTTATTAACCTCACGCGCTCGTCTGTGACTTCCTGCCCGAGACCAGTTGTGTGTCCTGCTATTTTCGTGTTTATCGCATGCAAAGCTCACACGCCGAGTTGCTCTGGATGATCTGTCGTGATAGGACCTTATAATAACCAGTGTACTACCCACGTCCTCGAGGGACCGTTCTGGCAGCCTTTTGATCGCCTATGGGTGTACAAAATTGGGCATCGTGAACCTCAAGTGTTTTCTTCAAAACGATGTCGAAGTACCGCCTCAAGATTCACCGTCTTCATATTCACCCCACCACGACGGGAATAGAAAAGCTGTTACCCACTCGTCCAATACACTCACAGACAGGGGTTGGTAGTAACTCGCGGCACTAGTAAAACATAGTACTACTACTTTTACTGCAGTAACCAGTAGTTTGCCGGATTCTGATTCTACAACTACTGTAGTAACTAGTAACTCATTCCATGGACCAATCGTACTGGCGAGTTACTGGCGGGACACAGAAGCGGAGCTGCATCCTCTATTTGGATGAACACCATGAGCAGTTAGCTGGATTTATCCTAGTGTAGACCGTCTGCTACTCACCACTTTCGTCGCACCAAGCCGACGGTCCTTGCACGATAGAAGGCAGCGCCTGAATTTGCTGTACAGGGTCCTTCTGAGTACGGGGTCTTTAAGTTGATATACAAATGAATTACATATCAATGTATTGAACTCATCCGCTCTCCTCAATTATAACACCCTTTTAAATCGATTCAGCAAACCGAGTGTATACTTATTTGGAATCAACGTTGTTCATGGATAATGGCACGCTCAACGTTCAACACGCTGATCCATTTGCTCTTCTGGTTTGAGCTCGTCGGGCCTCAAACGCGGGTTGTTTGCATCCTATCACTGTGCAATATTTCCTGCAAACCGAAAGACTTTGTTTCCAGCCCACAAACCGACGCCAACTCCAACATGAAGTGCGCCTTCTCCTACGGCATGAACCCCGAATTGATGAGCACGGGCCCGTACTCTGTCTGCATGCGTGCTGTCCACCATCTGTGACCCAACGACCTCGGTAACACCCGGAAATATCGATGTCTGGTGAGTTTTTTAATATAGAATATACTAAATAAATTGAATTATTGGCTGCCCTTTGCAGCTTTTGTAGTGTCGCGTGCGTTGACGCTTGGGCCGACAAACTGGCAGCGGGTTCGGCGACGACGACGCCTGCAACAAGGCGGTCATCTGTGGAGCACCGCCGATTACTTCGTCTATAAACTGCGTTTCAGTGGCGAACCTCCACAACCAAGCCGACAAAGTACAGAATAAATGGTACCAGTGCACGATGCAGTGGGTGCGGGTTGCTGCTCAACAAGCGTCGGACAACAAACTCACTGAAGAAGACTTCACCCGACTGCTTCTCGTACGGCTCAACGACAGAGTGTGCTGGAGGGTTCAGGCTTTCTATAAGCACGTGGAAGTTTGCCGCTGGTATCGCGAGACTGGGTCTGCAATGTTCCCATCGATTGCGGCGCTTTCCCGCGTTTGGCTCAGCCGCGGCCCCTCGAATGCATTTTAAGAGCGTGTCTTTTCACGGGGTTCTTCGTCATGAACTCCCGTCGGACCCACCCGAACAATTTCGAGCGGAGATGCAGGTGCTCATGAAGTACAGTCGTCGCGAGATTCTTCAAATGGAGATGACGAATGAAAGAGCAGCGATCTTCGAGTATGTGGACCACATTACAGTCGTTTAGCTGGTCGACAGTTTTGTTTAGCCGGTCGACAGTTTTTAGTTGGTCGTAACCAGTAGTTTGCCAGTACAATAGTACTATTACTACAGTAACCCAGAAGGTCTGAAAGGTTCTACTACTAGCAGTAGTTTACTTTGTTCTACTAGCGAACTACTGACAGTAGTTCAGAAGAATAGCCCATACTACCAAAGCCTGCTCACAGGTTCTTCATCATTGCTATTTCCGCCGAAACATACCTCTACCTGGTCAATCCACTCTGGAACGACAAAATCCCCCCAGTTGCCGACGTCGCATTGGAGATTCCCGCCTCGACCCTGAGCAAAAGAGCGTGACCTTTACCGGATTTGATGGCACTACTGGTAGCACCAAATCTTGGTTTCTGGAGTATAATTATCGAATGGGAAACCAGCGAATCAACCTCTACTGTCAATGAAGATATTTGCGTGGGTTTCATGCGAGCTCCAGTCATTTAAAACTTGTTTGTTAAGCAAAACCGCTCAACTAAATGGTTGACTACATTGGCATACCGAGCAATCAGTGAAATCACGCGAGTCGAAACCACTCGCGACGAGTTGTAGCTTTCGCAAACCAGTGTCTGAGTGAAGCCAATTGAAACACCCACCTTAATAAAGTACCATGTCGACCCAAGTGAACGTGGCCTGAAAGAGGTTGATCAATGCGATGCTTCAAGTGTTATATCCATTGATGAAAATTCACTTACGTCAGATATGATGCCGCGCTAATGAGCATTGCACCAAGGTCACCATATACAGCTGACCGGTTGCGTGCAATTGTTGCAGGCTTTGTTGTAGGCGAACAGAAGGTGCACGCTACGACCGGGCTAGTTGGTGTTGAATTGCCCGACTGACACGCGTCGTTCAATTTGGCGCGTTCATCACCCCGTCATGCATACTAATATATCACCTAGTTCATCGTAGCTAGAGTTATCCCCATACAGGGTTTAGTCACGTCCCAACATAATATTGATAACTGTTCTTACTTCGATGAGGGACACTTTACTGAGTACGATCCCGACGCCAGTCGAAGATGACTTGTCAACACAATCGGGATCATGAAGCACGTGGACACCTGCAAAATATAATATCTCCCGAGCCGATTCGAGAGGTAAGGTTGGACAACATGTCGAAAATAATTCAATCTGTTGTTGCGCACCTCGTGCAGAAAACTGAGGGATCGAGGGGCGTGGTGTGGATTGTGTACTGACTAAAATTGTTGTTGAGAGCCGACTTGGAGTACCCTCACACTAAACCATACCAATCATGGCGTTGAAGACCTAGTGCTCAGGTTGAACAGATTTCGCCGAACAGTCTTTGCAGCCTGCCGCCTCTCCGCGACGATGGTTCGTTTGCCGCTGTTGCCACCATAAGACCGAAAGCTGGTGCCGAATAGTATAAACGAAACGTATGTGGTCTTAAGGATAGTGGCGCTGGTATTCTCGACGGGAAGATGGCGGTTGACTGGGAGTTGACGGTGAAAACAAGCGTCGAGTTGGACAAACGAACGAAAGAAAGTGATGTAAACAAGAGTGCCCCTAAATGGTACCTGGTGCTAGATATGGTGTTAGTAGCTGCTTAGGGTTGATGTCACCTCCCAAAGCTAGGTCTATTAAAGACGTTTGATCGAAGAGGGAAATCGGTGTGTGAGGAGGTGAGGAATGATTTCGGGCGGAAATGAAGAAATCGGAAGTTGTATTATCATGTATGTATATTACTAATTGAGCAGCACGTACGTGATACTTTAGGAACGATCGCCCTAAATTTTGTGTATACACAATTTTAGGCGCACGTCCTTTTAAGCTGGTTGAGTTGTGTACACACACTGTCAGACAATGACCATTTGCATCGTTTTTAAATTCAACCAGCGACTTATCTAGTCTTTGTCATGCTCTGTATTTATATACATGACGAAAATGATGCTAACATTAAACCCCTTACGCAGTACGCGTGGACTGCGCATGCGCGAGCTGCAAAGCAGCAAACCTTATTCGACGTAAGGGTTACGCATCATTTTGGCGTAAAGATTGTTTGTTTGCGAAGGCCACGAGCTCCAGGCCATACGTGTATACTTAGTTGCACACGATCGCACATTTAACGCGACGAATGCCGGAGCTACCATACCAGCCGAGCACGAGGCAGACGCCACGAGCTGTCACTCGAAACAATCGACAATCACTTGTGTCGAGCTTTCGTAAGATAGTCTGTCGACAGATATAATAATGCGATGTCATTAGGCCTCGATAACAGAAGCCACATAGCGGCTATTTGCCCGAATAGGGCTGATCTTTGGAAAATCGACCTTAATTGGTTGAGAACGTTATGGCGACAACGCTATCAGAAATACACCATTTCCAGTCCAACTTCACCAAGAACAAATCCAACTTCACCAAGTGCAGATTCAAATTCACCAAGCCCAACTCAAATGAACAAAGTGCAAGCTCAAATGCACTAAAGCATAAACCTGTTAAATCATATTACCTAAAAATATGCAACTGTACTTGCTTGTTGCAGCTCAATGGCCTACAGGCATGCCCTCCATGTCCGTCACCTTGACATGGAAGCGGAGCGTGTGCCGGTAGCAGGACGCACACATCTGTGAGGTAGCGACACGAGGGTACAGCGTTTCAGCTGCCTCTTTCAGGAATTGCTGGCGGTGCGCTTTCATTGTGGTACCAGGCGGAACAGCTATTATCTCCGCCCTGCGCTTGGTCATGAAGTCCTTCACCGCCGACTTAAACGCAGAAAACACGTTCTCGATCGGGTTTAACATGGGCGAGAATAGGGGACCCAAACGTAGCAACGTCGCGGCCTCCAAATCTGGCTCCTCGAACACAGACTATGCACGTGCGTGGCATGGCGCGTTGTCCAACACCATCACCAATTTGCTCACGACCCCGAACTTGCGCAGCACGTTGCGGATAAATTCGTTTGAGTGCTGGTACTTGTTGCTGCCGCTTCGTCTCGTAACGGATCACACCGCCCCTACCAATGCACGCAATGACTTGCATGCTCTGGCCACCACCTGCCAGCACCTTCTTGACTGCACAACTACCGCGAACGCTGCGATCACGCGTGCTGGACGACCAGAGATTAAAGTTGGTCTAGTCCATGTAAATAACGGACTTTTCCATTGCATGCAGCTGTTGCAGGCGGACAAGGAACTCCCTGCGCTTGAGCTTGTTCACCTCCGTGTTCATCTACTGCGGCTCTTTGTGGAACTGCTTCATGATTATCCGGCTAGCGTCCAGGTGATTCTTGATGACACGAAGATGGAGCATTCTTGCTCAAGGTGATCGACAAGCTGTCGGAGCGTGAGATCAGAATCGATAGACAGCTGTATCAGAAGGACAGCCACTCCTTCTGCTGGCATCTTCTGAGCCCGATTACCACCACGTGACGCGGTTTGCATAGCATCTGCGCAGATAGGGTAGCGCCGCAGTCATGATCGAGCTATGTTGATGTTGACGTTGTTTGCTTCCGCGATGGCCTCCCAGTATCCAATGGATCGATCAGCTTCCAGAATACGGAGCTTGACTGCCAGGGTGTAGCGGTTGTAGTGCAACGAAGTTGATTGTTGCGAAGTGAGTGCTAGTGGAGCGCACGCGGTCCGCGCTAGCCGCTCGTCGCTGGCGAGACTAAAGGGGAAAGTGAGAGGAATTGCTATTGGCGGAATCTTTCCAAGTGGCAGGGCATTGGTGGAATTGAAGACAATGATCTCACCGCAGCTGCGGAGGCGCGAAGCAGTGCTGTGTGCGCGGGAATCCTCGCGAATGAACAACCTAATATAAAGAATGTTTCTCAACTATTATGTTTACTAGGTTTAATGCTTTTGAGCTTGCACTTTGTTCATTTGAGTTGGGCTTGGTGAATTTGAATCTGCACATGGTGAAATTGGATTTGTGCTTGGTGAAATTGGACTGGAAAATGCGTGCTTACCGTCAAGCTTTGGCTGCCAAATGCTCCACTGCTGCTGATACAGTAGTAACAGTAGTAGTGCACCACATAGCGAAGCACGCCAAATTGAAGGATTCGTATTATCTCACCTGAACGCATCTATCGGATACTAAAATAAATGCATGCTGGTATTTGCGTATACCTGCATATCTTGTCGGTCAGCTACGTTGTCGGTCTCCGCGGCTTCAAGTACCCTAGTGAGGTCGCCTTCAACCCTCGAACAGCTCTTGGTGCACCCAATAGCCATGTTGGCCTGCTCCTTGATGCAGAAATTAGGCACCTCGTTGTTGACCACAACTTGTGAATGATATTGTAGGGCTCCGCGTGAGACCCCAGCGTGTCGTGCAACACCACGAGCGTATACGTTACAGGTGCTGTGATTCCCCATCAGTCACTTGTATTGATACATACCGACGATGCCCGCGAGCTATTCGTGCTACTGTCCGATGGCGCGCTTTGTGACAGCGGAGCAGTTCTTGGTGGATTTGAGGAGCTCGCTGAGCATCCAGCACTCATGTCACAGCGCTTGTCTCGGAGCCTACCATTCACGTGCCGAAGAGATTTTGCAAATTCTCAGAGTCGATCTCACGGCGGATGAGCAGATTCGTGTACAGGACAACCTACTAGTCCCTTAAGCACTGTCGAGTCGAAAAAAACGATAGCGTATCTTTTAGTGTGTTCCGGAAGCTCGACCTTTAGATCCGTGTACGCGCGTATGATAACAGGACCCGGTGGGCTCCTCAATATTCGTGGGATGGAGAGTGGTGCTGCAGCCTTGCTTCGTGGCATTATGGACGAAGGGACTCTGGTTCCTTCTAGCTCTGCATTTTCTTTTTAGTCAATGATGTAGCGCAATCTGGGCGTCTGACGAACTGTCTTACGTTTTGACAATCTGTAGCCATTTGCATACTAAAATCAAGATATAGTCATTTTGCATTACAGTATTCCCCCTGTTACAAGCATCACTCACTTTCAGCCAATGAAATAATTTGTACAATACCGGTACTTGCGATACGATCATCCTTTTCATACGGCAGAACAAGGCAAGAAAATCGGTCGCCGATTGCACTTCCACTACAACAATTTATGACCAAGGTCCTGACGGTATGGTGAACAGGTATATATTGTTGGATTTCATTAGCGAACAATTAGACTAGTGTAAAAAGAGATATGACCAAATACGTCGAGATAAGTACAAGCCCTACCCCTCGTGCAGATTTGTGACGCTTATAACAGGGGAATACGATATTTGTAAAACGTAAGACACAACGTCTAACGGCACCTCTCAAAACGCAACTTTGTCTTACGAAAGAGCATGAAATATACTTGACTGGGCGGTTTCCAAATTGCTCAATAGTACAACAGCCGTGCTGTCATGCCAGCAACTCATATTTATAATGACAGAAGGAAGATATTCGCAGGGTTAATGATTTTTTTAATTTAGACAGGAAATATTAAATGTGGCCAAGTTTATCGAATTTCTGACCAGAAATTCTATATTCTGAGCGTCATTGTTAGGTAGCATATAGACACGAGGTCTAATATGATCTCTATTAGCATGCGATTTTTCGTCGCTACGCGGCAGAAATGATAGATTCGAAAAGCTTGTCTTCACTCTGATGGTCTTGCTCGATTTACTTGTAACTACTCTCCAAAAACTAATTATATTAAAAAACTAGACTGTATATAGTATATTTGTAAAAAACAATTCTCCCACAAAGTTGCTGGTCAGGGTTGCTACGTGTATGCCCAGCAGCACCATCAATATTGTGAGATGACGAGTCCCCAGACATCCCCCATCACCCCACACACCACCTTCTGCACCGTCATGAGCCTGACGCACGGCGTGCAGCCGTACATGCAATCAATTGTCTGTTAGGATGCAACAGTTGCTGCTACTGACCGACCATCATGTAATAGGGGGTTCAGTTTTAGGAAAAATTAAAGAAATTACTCCCAAGGAATGACACAAGAAATGACACAAGGAATGACCGTTCAGTTTTATCCCTTGACGAGGGGGCGAAGATTCTAAAAATAGCCCCGAGCTCGCCAGATACCTCCCATTTCAAATACGATGCGTCAGCTTCAAGATACCGTGGGAGGATAGTACTGGGGAGGATAGTCCTGCACTTATCATTAGCTTGGACGACGGTCTACTTTGTAGAGACAGAGACACCATGGAGGCAGTTTCAGACGGTAAACTGTTTGAAGACGTCGTGAATACTCATGAAACGCTGGCTTTCCTGCGCTATCTTACTGAAAGGCAAACATCCCTCGCTCCAGTGCCCATCAGAGGCTGCTATTCGACATTAACGACGCCGATTTTCATAAATTTGCGCGTGTTTGCAAGAGAACCTTCAAAACAATTCTCGATATGACTAGTGGCAACGTTGTTTTTCAACCAGAGTGTAAATGCGAAGAAAAAGCAGCGGGACATGTCTATCCAGCTTGCTGTAGCACTCGAATGGCACGGTGATTATGACAATGGAAATTTGATCGCACACTTCGTTCGAAATTAAGGCATTGGGGCTGGCACATTATCTATCTACACGTTCGCCGCGTACAGAAGGCGTTGTTGGATCATTATTCATGGTTTATGGCTTGGCCGAGTCGTCACAAGCACGCAGTATCATCTTCTTTTCACAGGGAGCGGTTCGGACTAACTGACGGTGTCGTTGGATTCGTGGATGGTACCCATGTGATAATTAACCAGAAGCCACGTATTGATGGTTCTCTGTACTACAACCGAAAATGCCAATACAGAAAAATTGTGTGCAATGAAGACAGTGATTATTTTCGCGTACACGGGGTAGCCTGGGTCGTGTGTTTTTGAAGGCACCAATTGTCCAGTACCCAGACCGGTAGGGAGTATCTGGTTGGCGACACGCGGTATGCTTTGAGCACAATACTTATCACGACATTCAAGATCCCAGCCGCTGCAGATGATGATAACATGACATTCAATGAATTAATCTCGGCTGCACGTGTGGTGAACAAAAATTGCATTGGGCTACTAAAACATCGATGGATGTCCTTAGAGACAATCCGTACGCAAATTAGGAAGAAAAAGACTGTCGGCACGTCAACAACCACGTGTTAGCAAGCGTTAAACTACACAACTTTGGTCTGGTGTTGGGGGATCGATGGGACGACAAACTTCGTGATGACGATTCGGAATCCGGCAACGCTGGTGGCGTCGACGAGTCTCCTGGATACAGAACAGGATATGAGAAACGAGAACGCATCAAGAGCCCGATGCTTTGCTTTACTTAAACGGCGGGGAAGATATGGTCCACGATCTCTTTCACCTCTGCTGATTCAGCTGCCAGTTTTCGTCGTTCTTCATCTCTTTCTCCTGCCGTCGAAACCGACGCTCGTCCTGGCATTCTTCGGGAGCCTTTTCTTTTCTATTATAAGTATCGTAAGCTCACGGGCTATAAATTGCATCGTCAAGAAAAACTGCTCATATTGAGTATTCAACTTGTTTTTGGTTCACTTTTCGCTCAGCTCTCACTTCAGTTTCAATTCCTCAGCGAATACGGAACCGAAGTCCTTCCGCTTCAGCGCCTGTGCTTTTCTTCCTCTCATCAGCGGCAGACACGGGTCGGACTGGTTCGCGGCCTGCAGAAGGAGAATCAACAACCCGTTCCGTCTGCATTCTGCGTGGCACTGACCTAGAAGCTGGGTGAACTGGAACGCGGCGTTCATCAGAGCTGCTGATCGCATCCACCGAGTCGTCACTCGAACTACTGGAGTAGCGTAATGGGTAGACAAGAGGTGGGCGTCTTGACCCTGTGACGCGGTCGCCATCCTCAACGACATTGGAAACATCACCCTCACTCTCTGACTCGTTCTGTTGACGAATGTTCGTGATACGAACGGTGTCGTCCTCACCTCTAGTTGAGTCTAAGAGGACACTATTGTTGTCGTCCGAGTGTGCTGCGTGGCGGTCGGTAACGCCATCAACCATGTCGTTGCCCGAAGGATTACTAGGGCTCCCGGTAACATCATCGTCAAAAAGGTTTGGCTCGTGAAGATGCGATACTGGGCTAACGTTGGCGCTTCCCCGAAAATCGTAAATTCGGCGGTAAATGGACATGCCTCGTCAATTGCCTTCCCGAGGGTTTCCCCAGAGCGAGCATCTCCTCTGTAATGCCGATTCCAGTATGCTGAAGACGCGCGCATGCCTTCCTTATAGCAGGCGAAGAGAGACGTCCAGCGACTCCGGCATGTTTGGTCATCCCACTGGATGGCGTTCTTTGGATCCACGAGGCCCAATCTCTCCATTTGCTCTCCAACAAACGCGTGAACAGGATCAGCCATGAGACCGAAATCAGCGATCTTTTATCCAGCACCATGTGCCCTGCTTTTCCCAGTAGTGGATTCAATGATATCACGATTAGCCTTCTCCTCCATCCATCTCACCATGTCACCTATCGGAGCACGTGCACTGTGCCCATAGTTGCTAGCAGCATCCGTCTTGCGAAATGCCTTCTCTTTTCCTGCATGCTTGGGAGTCATCTTACTATCGGTAGTAAGATCTTGAGAAAAATGACCTTTGATCAAATAAGTGCAAATACGCTTAAGTGGATACACGTTCAAGCTCAAGGTCAAGATCAAGCTCATGTCTGTGAGCCACAGGTTATGCTTACGACGTGTCTTGTCTGTTTTGTTGCTCTAACTTATGTGGAGAAGCAGACTGTCGAATGGCGGCACAACGCTGAATGCCGACATAAAGCGGAGTACCGGAAAACGACGAAGGCGAACAAACCGATTGATGGATGTCGGCACGGAGCGACGGGAAACGGCATTTTCTGCAGGAAAGACGGAGTCGGATTAGACGGCAGTTCTGCCCCGGTTACATACGACCTTGGGACAAGGCCTGCGACATGAGGGACCCCGATCGGAGGCAATGTTTACGCCTCGATCTACAACCCCGACCGACGGACCCCGATCTAGCAACTCGACGGACCCCGATCTAGCAAATAGAAGACCCCGATGTGGCAACTCGGTCACGTGATCCGGGTAAATCAGGACAGCGATGATGAGTAAGCACGACGGGAAGTGATAGGAAGAAAGCCAGAGAACCAACGAGTGGCGAGGAAGGCACTGATAGGATAGGAAACATAAGGCTCAGTCCCGAATTCTCTTTGTGATACGCAAGTGGATTTCCTTCGTTCCAAGAGCCAGCAGCCTCGACCGAGAAGATCCCCAAGATAAACCGGCCTTGTCGTTCGCTGCTGGATCCGTGTATTCAACCCCACATCCCGTGCCCAATAGGAGGGACGCGTTAAACGATACCGTCCATGCGTTGCTGATAACCCGACGCCGAAGACGAAGAACGCACTGACCCGATAACGCCGTGCACAAACGAGGCCGGCCCGATAACGCCGCACGCCCAAGGTCAAGAGGAGAGGACGTCGTCGCGCACGAGTGAGACGTCAGAGCAAGAGCGACGCAGAGCGAGGAGAATCCGCGCTGCGCCGGAGAAGCACGCTTCATAGGTTCCTAACCTACTTGGATCACACCCCATCCAGAGATACGCTACTCAAACAACCGGGAATTTGCCCGACGCTAGCGCGAAGGGTTTGTGCGAGGACGACTGCAGATTTCTGCTAAGGCGCTACTGCACAATGGTGCCGCGACCGGGAGTACTACTCCGGAAGATGGGGTAACGAACAAGAAGGAACCGGAAGCGGAGCGCCGTCGATCAAAAGGTCGTCGACGGCAAGTGATCTTGAAGAGAGACCCGACGCGTTGTGGAGCTCCGAGGGAACCTTCACACCATGCCATGGTGCCAGCGATCAAGAGGAGGCGTTTGAAGAACAGTTCGCCGTTCCCGATGTGGCTTCCCGGAGGCCACCAAGGGTATCGACTCACGTCGAGGCCCCGCCGGTCCGAAGTCTGTAAAGACCGAAGACCACCAAACCCCGTCCTCCAAGCCAAAGCGCAAGAAGCCGAATAAGGAGAAGATTCGCACCCCGGACTCGGTGGACGACATCACGCTAAAGCCGTCCAGCAAGGACGCGGGACGAGAGTATACGACCGACGAGCTGGCCTACGGACTGAGTCGTGTCGAGCTGTTCAGACAGCTTGAGCGCCATCCGGTTCTAGACTTCCTCAAGCCGAAGTTGATTGGAGAGATCCGAGGGCCCAGCCCGATCCCCGTCCTGGGGATCTCGCGAGCGTATACATCGCGGCGTCTGGACTCTTCAAGATGCCGCGCGGTTCCGGCTTCGTGCTGGGAGCGTTCGAGATGGAGAAGGTGTACGACTGGGACTTGTTGTCATGGAAGGACGCGATCTACGTGCTCATCGACCCCCTCGCGGTGCTGATGGGGACAGTTGAAACCCCGTCGCAGAGCCCACGCAAGGACAGCCCGACCTCGACACAGCCGAGTCCTCCCGCATTCTTACCCGAAAAACTCCGACAGCAGTGTCGAGTCGCCTAAGCGGATGCAGATGCCATCAGGCCAACCACCATGAGTACAAAGAGCGCATGCCTTACCAGCCTACAACTTCCCGCAGAGGGCGCCCGCCCCCACCGAGACAGCCGCACTGCCGCAACCGGAGGCCCCGATCGCCAGAGAAGGCGCAGTTCCCAAGGCATTCGAAGACGCGTTAGTACGTCTAATGCAGTCGACACTGATGCGCACCTTCGCTTCCCCAGTGCAAGTCTCTATGGCGGTTGCCCCAGCGGAGACGGCTAAACCGAGGCCTACGACGACGACCTGTCAAGTGGACGTTGATGTGGCTATGGAATCGGTGAGCTCGCGCGGGTCGACTCACGGCAGGGAGACTCGGCGTGGTCGCGACGAAGATCCGGACGACTGGTTCGACCTAGACAATGATGCGACAGGGGCGCCGCTGCGATCTCCTCGGCCACGGCCGGTGTTGCCAGCGGAGGCGTGACGCGTGTACGTCTATCCGCATTCTCGGAACTGAAGGAATTCCATGGACGCGACGCCAGCGAGGAGAAAGCCCGAACGTGGCTAAATTGGGTCAAGTCCGCGTCACGACGGGATGTGATGACGAGCAACGCGAGCATCACACCACGGACATTCGTTGACGCGGCGTTGGAAGACATCGCTCCGCGGAAACGCCCGTCGAGGACGGCCGACATCCCTACGCCGACCATAACAGCCGAAGAAGAACTGCATGTCATGAGCTTTGATGGGTAGGCAAAGGCCAAACGAGAAGGCGGAGCGTTCAGCGCAGTCGTTTGGAAACTACCTGGATGGTAAATCGTGCACGCAGCGTCGGGCTACGCCACGGACCTCACCGTCAATGAAGCGGAATATCATGGCATGTTGCTGGGGTACTCGCTTCTTGACGAGGAAAAATCTCCCGGCTGATCGTCTGTGGAGACTCGAACTTGGTCATCCGACATATGCGGGACGAGATGGACTGCAAATCGCCAGGTCTGAAGCTGTTGAGACAGCCGGCTCGGGACGCGCTTCGGAAATGGCCGAAACACGAATTGTACCATGTACGTCGGGATTGGAATGTCAGTGCCGACCTTCTGGTATGACAGGCTCTCCAGCGCCAATCTGGCATCAGAGCTCAATCCCCGAGGAGTTTCAGGATCTGAACATACTAAACCGCTTGACGGAGGTCAGGCGATCCAGGGAACGCGACCAGGCAGCGCCCGATCTAGAACCGGAGACACCCGATCTACTCCGATCGGAAGGAGAATGTGTCGATAAGAGACCCGGACGGCTCCGGTGTTGCCGATGACCACGAGATCGGCAGCGGCCCGAACCGCGCCAACCCCAGACCGAACCCTGGAAGTCTTGCAGGAGTTGGTAGTACAGCGGTTGCGACTACACCGGATCCGGATCGCCCAAGACGAGGAACTCTGGATCGCGAATCTCAAGGCAGAGCGGTGATCTGGGAGAACTCACACGACTGGAAGCGAAGAACGACAGTAAGATCGTACACCAGTATGAAGAAGGCGAAGGAGGTTGCTCTACTACCACGCGAAAGGCGATGAGTCGGCCGAAGAACGCGATACGATCATGAAGCTGATTGCCCCGGAGACTCTCCGCGAGGACGTGTTGCACCACTATCACGCGAGTCTGGAAGGGCCCACCAAGAAATTGGCTGGACCTACCAACGGTTACGACGTCACTTCCATTGACCGGGAATATTCCGGAACGTGCAACGCTATGTCGGCGAGTGCACCGACTGCAAAACGGGAAAAGAGAGACCGACTTTCCAAGGCGAGTCCCGGGCAACATCGTAGCAGCGTATCCGTTCCAAAATATCGCAATGGACCACGTCCCATCACTGCCCGCGTCTTATAAAGGAACACCGAACTCCTCGTGTGGATCGACTTGTTTACGGGTTTCGTGATCGTGAAGGCGAATAACTCCAGGACGACGCAGACCGTCGCGGAGGCATACGAGGAATCCGTCTTCCAAAGGTTCGGAGCAAGCGACGCAATCCGGCACGATCGGGAACCAGGCTTCATGTCCGATTTCTTCAGAGCGTTCAAGAAACTGATGGGTCAGAAGCAGCGGATGACCCTTGTTTATCGACCGCAGTCCAACGGAGCTGCGGAACGCATGGTGCAAACGATCACAAAAGCGATTAAGATGTACATCGCGGACGTGAACCAGCGAGATTGGGATGAATACGCTGAGCGACTTACCTTCGCGCTGAGCACGGCACATGACCGCACAAGGACCGAAACCCCATTCTATCTCGTACACGGTTGAGATCCCCGGTCTACGTTGGAAGGGTCGCTCGCGGTCAGCAAAACGTCACGTCGCGACGCAGACGCCAGACATTGGAGGCTGCAGATTCAACGACACTACAAGACAGCACGAGAAAAAGCGTTAGAATTGATCCGCGACGCGGTCGACAGCCGAGTCCGACCCCAAAACGAAGTCGCGACCGAACATCCGATCGAGACCGGTTTACAAGTGTGGTTGTACCTAGATCGGCTTAAACCAGGCTACGCACGCGAGCTCGCACACATGTGGCACGGCCCGTTCCGCGTAGTCGAACTCGTAGGTACATACGCCGCACGTCTCGAGATCAGGGGCACGCCGTACCAACTGTATCCGAACGTGCACATCTCCAAGTTGAAACCCGTCCGTCAATCCCCATCGCGGCCCGCGATGTCACTGACCGTGCCGCCCGATACGCGTTTGACTTCGACGAAGAGTTTCTCCCGGAAGACAGACGTGTATGAGGTGGAACAAATACTAGACATGCGGCACGATATATGGGTGGACACGACGCGAGTTCGAGGTGAGGAGGATACTGTGGAAGACCAAGGTGACGGATGACAAGAAGACCAAGTCGAAGAAGCACCGCAAGCCGAAGCGCAGGCCGACTGCGGGCACGACCGAGACCACCGAGGTGGAGATCACGAGGGTGACCTAAGCAGTGACGAGATGGTCGAAGTGACCGTGGCATGGGGCCCACTGACTACTGCCAAGATGGTCGTCGTCACAGAGGTAGGCGGCCGTTGACCATCGTCGAAGAAGACGTTGTTGTAGCTGCTGTTTGCGAGATGCCCGTGGTGGGCGAAGGCGAGATTTACCGAGGTGATTGCGAGGAAGATAAATGCGGGTGTGGATCTTGGCCGTCGTCACTGCGATGGAGGTCACCGTCTTGAGCAAAGACTTCGCTGAAGCCAACCCGGATTTTATTGAGATGTCCTGGTGGACTAAGCTGAAGCCGTTGAGAAGCCCGAAGTGGAGGAGGCTGCAAAATGGACGTGGTTAAATCCGCGAATACGATCATTGTGGTGGACGCGGTGGAGGTGGCTGCAGTGGGAGAGACTACCGAAGTCCTGAAGACCGCAGGAGAAGCTCACCGTGGAAATGTTTCCGAGTCTACGGGTATGGCGAGATGGGAATGGAGGTCGCAGTCAGATCGTCGTCGAAGAAGCCGTCCCTGCACTCAAGCAGGAAAGCTGTTAATGCGGTATCTGCGGGAGAACTCCACCGTGAGAAATAGACCATAGTTGCCGAGGTGGTTACGTCAAGCGGGAGGCGAGGACATGACGAATGGAACGTGAACAAAACATCACATGATCAAACAAACAACAAGTATTAACACGTTGAGCGTGAAACTACGAGTTCGTGAAACTACGAGTTCTCCTTCTCCTCCTCGTAAAAACTGAAACTCGTGCTCGACATGACGCCAGCCAAGCTTTCATCAGAGAAATCGTCCTCCATGACCCAATCCAGATGCAGAGGATACGTGAAGCAGAAGGGCGTGTGCTTGCGCGGATTTACTGTAGTGAGGCGATCAAAGGGAAGCGCCGCCCATTTGATCGGGGAAACGCCGCCCTTTTGATCGCCTCACACTGCAACAGATCCACAAATTCGTCGTTGCGGTTCAGGAACATCGGCGATGTTGTATTGCGACAAACTGGTACGTTGTGACGTGACCATACTCCCGCTAACGCTGAAGCCCCGCTCAATCTGGCATGATGATGCAGGGAAATGGCGAAGAGCACTTTCACTGCTCGCGGTAGGAAGATGTAGTTTTTGCGGTGCTCAACTCGCCGCCAGAATAACAGAACCGATTCCGGCGCTCCTGACTCCGACCGTTCCACGTCAATTGGATCGTCTTTCCAGCGATCGAGCTCTTCGTCCACGCGTCGATGCATTTGATTCACACTGACGACCGCTGATCTGCGCGGAGGACGGGCAAACATCGCCTCGAGATCACTATAAATCGGGGTGGCACTTGGAGGAGGTGGCCCGACTGCATCACTTGGATCCGCAACAGTGTTCAGTAAGGTGCGTAGCTGATCGCGAATATGCATGCGCTTTGTCCCTCTTCTCGCAGGCATCACGTATTCCAAACCCTTGCTGTTTGCAGACCAGCAGGATGACGGCATTTAGACTCAATCTCGAGCTTTTGAAAATGGGATGCAGTTTTTGCAGCATCTCAAATACATACGACGTTTTTGCCATCTTGGTGTCGTCGTAGTAGCGGCCGAAGAAGCGTCCATCAAATGCATCGCGAAGTAGTAGGCTGGTAGACTTCGCAAGTGGCTTGAGATCGCTCGGGTCAATCCAACGAGGGTTCTTGTCGGTAGTGTCGAACAGGTTTTTCGTTGTTTAGGTCTGTCAATGAAGCTTGTATAGCACAATCAGCACGTACACTTGATGAGGTGCCTCAGCTTGACATGTCAGTTTAAGCTCTGCTACAGGATCCAGGACGGACAGCACGTGAATTAAGTCCTTTTCACGTCCGGCAAGCGGAAACAGTATTTTCTCGAACTGCCTTCCGCCGCACGCTCTGCAAACCATTCTTCAAGCGCCGGCCACTTTTCCAGAACTCGTCGGATAGCTTTGGTGATACTCAGAAATCGGGCGGAGGAATTGTTCAGCAAGCGCGTCGTGGAGGTCTCGATCCTCGTGTTGCATAGTGCTTCGAAGAAATCATTCGTTACTTCGACCGTGCGTACTTGGTAGATGGTAGTTTTTAACAGCGTAATTAACCCAGTCATCTCTAGATTCTCCTGTTTTTGTCGTTCATGCCACACGCAGAGCGAATTGTGGCATGAGCCATGTGTGCCATGCACCACTCCCATCGTAGCTGTAGTTCATCCGTCAGTAGACACCTCACATCTGAGCCCTTGTCGCTCGTGTCACCGTAGAAATTTGAAGTAGTCATCCGGAAGTCCTCCAAAGCGCGCTTCGTCCGTAGCAGAAACGGTCTTTTGATACCTTTGTCACAATCACCGTATGAGGGACTGAACTTGTGCGTGCCCAGCAGCAAGGACCTGAACTACCAATTCCTGTCAACTAGGTAGACACGTAGGCCAAGGTACTTCTTCGACGTCGTTTTGCAGGTCCAAAAGTCTGCCATCATTGTGAAGTTCGGGTACACCTTTTTGTTGTTCTCGAAAAACTCGGCGACCTCCTTCCTCGTGGAGGAGTACAACTCGATGATAGTTTCACCGATTTTCTCCGCAGTCATATTGACCTTCACCCCTCCTTCTTGTCGAGGGCCTCCAGCAATGGACCCCTCGTACTCACACATACACAGCGGCAAGTTGGTTTATGATGCAAGGCGTTTCCAGGAGAACGTTCAAACGTGCTGGATTCCGCGTATACATCGTCGACAGTCGCAGGTGCTCGATCTCTACTTCACGTTTTCGTTTTGTCTTGCCTTCCTTCTTAGTTTTCGGCGATTCGAGGTGGTGGACTAGACGTAGATGTTTAACAGCGGCGGAGGTCCTTCCCTTTGATAGTAGCAGCAGGTTTGTGGCATTGTCCGCGCTTCAACAGAATTCATCTGCCATGCAGATGAACCCGACCTTCGTTTTGTTGTCCTCGTCGTACTCGACACGCACACCCCAGCCGAAAATGAAGGACGTCTCACCAGTTAGCGCGGGTCTTCGTCTGAAGGCGCCGATCTCAGTCCAGTTCTCGATCGCTTGTCTGACTGCTGCTGGGGCGGACTACATCGTGGACGTTGCGTCTAAGCCTCGACTCTGAGCTGAGAGATCGGTGGCAGTGGCTACACTTGGTGCTGGTTTCCGACTTGAACTCGAACCTGCGGTGGCGGTCTAGGTGACGGCCGGCCTTGGACTAGACCGCGGTGGCGGCGGCTCCGCTCGATGCTGACGGCAACTCTGAACTTAGAGATCGTGGACTTGGTGCTGGGCTCGACCTTGGACTGGAGCTCGGTGGTGGCGGCTCTACTCGGTACTGGCCTCAAGATTGGACGAGGAGCTCGGTGGTAGCGGCACGGGGTGCTGATCTCTCTCTACCCTGGAATTTGCGTGGGCGCTCGCGTTGGCTGCACTTGATTCTGGCCTCGGTATTGGGCGGTGAGATCGGCGACGGCGGCTCCACCTGAAGCTGGTCTCCGCCTTGGACTCGGACTCGCGGTACTGCACGCAATGCTAGATGCTGCGCGAGCTTGGACTGGGACTATCTGAGTATTTTTCGCGACTGCAGAAGATCGCCGTAGTTTACGGCATAAAAATTGACCAATAGAAATGGCTGCTGGCGAGCACGGCCTCTGGCGACCTCGTCAGAACGAGCAAATTCTCGCGAGCACCAAAGATTGCTTGTGCCTCTCGTACTTAGGCAGAGCGAGGAATAAAATCTCAAAAAGTGTGCTCGCTGTTTTTCCGCGAGCAATAAAACCTTATTTGGAGTGACATTTGTTCGCGGGGAGTCAGGGCTGATGTGAGAGATACCGAGAGAGATGCGCGTAGCACGGGTGTTTTGTTTTAGTGAATTCTGGCAAAAAAGTTATTATTCAGTCAGTAACTACGCCTAGGTGCTCGCGTTGCTAAAGTATAGCTAAATCCTCGACTAGCTTTGTACTCATTAAAAGCACGCTAATCAGTGTACCGCTCCAGCCTACACTAAATCTTTTAAACTTTTTAACATTGTTTAACATGTATTGTACCTTTCCGTCTTTTTGCCAGCTCTTGGAGCTAGCTCCGAAGGAGTTGCGTGACTAAAATGGACTTCCTCATCTGTAAGGCTGACCAACAAAAACAGCCTTTATTAAAGGCTTATCTAACTGGACGAAATCGACAGCGAGAACAAAAAGGCCACGAGGACAGCAGGAACTACACTGACGCTAAAGACGCCAAAGGTGCCGAGGGGCACCCGCAGGATGAGACACTGGCGCTGTCGCTCGTGCAGACGTGGTTGCACCTGAAGGAGGAGATGCTGACGCTTCTGTTGGAGCCGAGCTGGCTGCACCTGCTGGTGGAGATATGGTTCAAACAGAGGTAGCTACGCCTGCAGGAGAAGATGCTGTTCGCGCAGAGATTGATGCGCTTGGAGGAGGCGATGCTATTCGAGTAGTGGCGAACGTGACTGGAAGAGGAGATGCTGTTCGAGAAGTGGCGACTGTTCCTGAAGACGCTGGCGATGCTGCTTGAGCCGGTGGTGTTGTACGCTGGCGATGTTGTTCGGGTCGAGCTGCTGGGTGATATGCTGGTCGGGCTACACCTGCAGGAGGAAACACTGGCTTTGTCGTACGGGATGAGGTGTCTACGCCTTCTGAAGGAGACTGTTCACCGAGGGGTGAATTCGCCTGCAGAAAGGGCAGCTAGTGCTGTCTCTAACTGAATCGGGCAGTTGGATTCGGCCGTGACCCGAAGCTTTTCGGTTAGGTAATTTTAATGTTGCTGCACCTGATGAGAAGGAATAAATGCTAACGGGATATGTAATATGCCATTTTTCTCTCGTGTCTAGAGTTCTTCGCTGATGTTTTAAGCCATGCAGCGTTTGCCTACGGTTAATAATTAATATCGAGCTCGCAGCTAGGATCGTCGCCAAAACTACGACGTTGAAGCAGTAAGTGGTTTAACAGCTATTAAAAATAGTTGTTGCTCTGATGATTATCTGTGGTTTCTCGTGGCTTTGTTTGTCCTTGCAAATGATAACAGCGTCGCGGTCAATAATTACAAAGAGATGGAGGCTCAAACTGTACGCGGCAACCACGTGGTCAGCATTCCGAGTGTTGTCACCGGTGTAGCTCAGTGGCAGAGGCTCACGTGTGGAGGACGGAGGTTCACAGGTCAATTCCTTCCGTTGGTGTAATGGAGTGTGCGCTGATTTTCTGTGCGGTCTGACCTGGCATCGATGAAGGAAGGGAGTGATAATATAGCGATCACTAACTATGGCCAAGCGCCATGAAGTGTGAAGCAGACAAGGAATCGAGGACGTGTCTATTTGTGTGTGCGTGCGTATAAGATTCGGAGAATCACCAAGTGGCTACCAGCGACAGAGGTTCTTTCGGGCGGTGATATTCTCAGCAGAATTTGCCAAAAGCTTGGTTGGTGATTTGTCGTTACAAATGGAGAGAATTCCGCTGCCCGATTCACTTACTTGTCGTCTGGGCATTAAAAATGGTGAGCCTTTTGACGCTTGTCGCGACAAAGTTCCTCCGTCACCGTCATTTGTGTACAAGGTTACAGATGGATACAGTATGCTAAGAGCAAAAGTTCAAGAGCATTTTGAAAGCAAGCTCCCAGGATAATGAGACCTAAATTCGAGATCTATCTGAAGCCGAACAATAATGCAAAGCAGAAGCAGTACGAAGTTCTGTGCCAAGATGCTTTGGCTCATCGAGCTCAGTTGGAAGAAGTCTGGTACAGGGCGAGGTGAAAGCGCAACGGCCAGGCAGGGTTTGAGCGAGAGGTTTTGTCTACGCTCCGAATCCTGAGGCAGAAACAAGCTTGCGTTGTGCTAGAGCTGCCCGAATTCAAGAGCAGATGTGCGTGTGGCAGAATTTTTACAGGGGCGACAGGTTGCAGCTGGACCTGCTGCACAGCGATACGTGGCCGTCACTCAAGCGCGTCTTCCTGAAGGAACGCCATTGACGGTATCTGACAGCGCCACCTTCCATCAGGTTCAGCATGTTGATTCCCAGCCAGCAGCCATAACTCACGCCATGACAGACGGTCAGCAGCAAGCGGAAAACGAGTATCACGTCGTGAGCGTCAAGCTTCACGGCATACCGGTTTCATTGCAAGTGAACATTGGAGATCTCCGCGAGGCGCTGGGCCTCCCGGGTTATAGCTTGCGACCTCCATTCCGACCGCCTGCCGATATTGACGCACATGTGCCGACAAACATCATTGAAGACGAAAACCACATGGACAAAACCAACGATGCAATGGAATAATAGGAAGTAGTCGGCACTGTGTTTTACTAGTCTTTTATATCGGCTTGTAGCGACAATGAATAAATTTTCTCCGACTTCTTCTTACTGCCGAGTACAGTTGTACATAGCAACACTCATTACAGCAAGCGGGTCCACGCGAAATGCCATGTTCACGTACCGTTGAATCCACTGCTTTAATAGCGAGAATCCCACCTCAATAGGATTCAGATCTGGTGAATATGAAGGCAAAAACAGCAGGGCGACAGTTTCGTGTACAAGCACTTGTAATTCCTTGTACATGTGGATCTTGGTATTGTCCGTGATCACGATTGAACGTGGCAAAAACCTTGGGTTGAGAAAGGGGAGAATCTTTTCCTTAAACACGTTGTGGAATTCGACACGTGTGAAAGTCCCTTCCACATTCCTGCACCCAAAAACCCCTTCACATCCATTGCTGCCAAAATGGACACACGCTTTCCACGACTGAACGGCATCGATCCCTGATCCGGGGTGTTTCAAGCCGACAATCCGTAGCGACGAAGAACATACCTATTCCAACATTAAGTATACATTAGTTCTGGTAATTCCATAGCTCAGCGCTTCCATTAAGACATATTTTACCTTCCATCCTTGGATGTTTTGTCTATGAAAACGAGCTGGTCAAGGCCACTATAGAACGGCAACAAACGACCCGCATATTCACGACGCTCCGGCGGGACGCTCTCTCGAGCCCGCTTCGTGAGCACCTTCTGCGTCAGATTTAGGTCGAAGTGAAGCGCCCGGCATATAGCCGAGTCGGAAAATTAACCGTGTCCTTGTAGTGGGCTCTAGGCTCGAGTCATAGCTCTTAAAAAAGAAACAGGGATGGTGTACGTATTGCCGAACAAAGGCGCAGACCCCACTTGGCCATCGCGACGTCTTGACTCTTGGCTCATTCTTCAGAACATTCCCTGTCGCACGAAAGCGTCTGATCCAGCGGCCTAAACTACGTACCGATATACCAAGAACGCTAGATACTGTTGCCGCATCTATTGAGTATACGTGCATGAGCACAATGCCTCTCCAACGCATGTCTATTGTGTTGGTCATCTTAAACTCCTTTGAAGCTATGAAAACACTGAATGGCTGGGCTAATGCCAGCCATTCGGATTGTTCCCAGCTTAAGACTAGTCTCGTAGGCCTTTTGGAGATGCAACATATACTATCTGCGATTGGATGAAAATGAAAACTTTCGTTGCTGTGATTGGATGAAATTTGTGATAATTTGCGCTCTCAACTGGGTTAAAAGGATGGATAACCCTATCACTAGGCACAAAGAGGTCCCTTTTTGAATCCCGATTTGCCAAAAGAGATGAAAGGCACAATACCAAAAAATGCACAAAAACTCGCCGTAGCGAAGCGGAGGCGCCACTCTACCCCTCCAACAAAACATGCCCACAGCGCCCGCGTAGCGTGGCGCCTAGAGCGGTACTGAAGTAGTACGGTACATGTATTATCTAGAACAACTAGTAGACGAACCTGTCCGTCTGTCAGTTGGTTTGAGTGTCGTCGCTGCCGAGCGTATGCGACGGCGGCTCCCGATTGGCTATAAAGCGCCCGAGCGAATCGAAGGCGCCCTTCCCCGTGATTTGCTGGACCGAAGGGCCCGCCCAAGCCTTTAATTAACTAAAAAATTTTGGTGAGTAGTGCGGCAAGCCCCTGCGAGCGGAACGGGTGCGCTCCCCAGATCTAACCAATAAAAGTAAACCGCCGCGGAGCGGCGGCACTCGGTTAGTCTAGAACAAGTAGTAGAGGAACCGGATAGTTCGTCCGTCCAACTGCGGGGCGTAAGCGAAGGCTGCTCTGATTCTCAAAAACTCATATCGAGCCGCCGAAGGCGGGCCCTTATTGGCTGAAAACGTCCCCGAGCGCAGCGAAGGCCCTCATTGGCTAAAACTACGGTAAGTTTGTGTGGATTACATTAAATTGATGTGGTGTACATGGAATCGTACTTAGGAGTATGTAGCTTATCGCTCAGCAGAGGTCAGCGAGGGCCCCTCATTGGCTAAAACTTTAGGAACTTGATGTTTGCTACATTAGGTTGATGTGGTGTACATGAAATCGTACATAGCCGAAATACAAAGGTGTAAATGTAAACAAAAGCCAAATGGACCCCTTCACCTGCGCAACCTGCAGCGCCTGGGTGGTGCTGCCACCCGTAGACGCCGACAGGCTCGGGCTGCAACTGCGGCGGTGCTCCTACTGCGAGGCGCTCCTAGCGTGGGATGCGTTTGCGGTGGGAGGTGCCCAGGCGGGTGGCCGTCGCTGCGTTGCGTGCGCGAACGGCCCCGACCGCCACGTGTACTGGCACCGCGCGGAGCCTGCTCCGATCCAACCACTGCCAGACCAGCGCCAGCAACGAGCGGAGCTGGTAGCCGATGCGATGGGCCCGCCGCGAGCACCAATTGTGCCGCCTCGCGAGGACCGGGAGCGACGCCGACGCAGACACCGTCGCCGTATGCAGCCCCGCCGACGCAAGAAACACCAGAAGGAATAGACGGTAACTCAATACAGGGTTTCCATTGGCTAAAATGTTGGTTTGTCTTTCCATTGTAGTACCGAGAGACGATACGATACAGAGATACGATGTGATACCGAGAGATCAAACGATACCGAGATGCGATAGGAAAACAGAGACGATAGTATGATAGACGATATGATAGGTAGACGGTTGATTGACGAAAGGCGACGATAGGTAGACGATATGTAGACGATATATTGACGATAGTAGACGATAGGTAATAGTGATATATAGATATGAGACGTAGACGATAGCATAGATGCGATAGGTAGATTGGGACGATAGTACCTGTACGAGAGCCGAGAGTATCAGAGATGATAGGAAGTATGAGAGGCGATAGTATGATAGATACGCAGAAAGAGACGATAGGTATAGCGATTGGAAGAACTATTGAAATGAGAGACGATAGTATCAGATATACGAGTATCGAGATAGTATCAGAGACGATAGTATGACTGGTGATAGACGACAGTATGAGAGACTGTATGTAGAGACGAGATACGAAAGCATGAGATGCGTAGTATCAGAGACGACATTACGAGAGGCGTAGTTTGAGATGCGTAGCATGAGAGACTATAAGACGACAGGCATAGATATGAGAGACATGTAGACAAGACAGGTAGGTGCAATCGATAGAAAGGTAGACAGGATAGGTAGACACGATAGATTTACACGATAGATATGAGATAGACATGATATGTAGATGGGGGAGAGTGACGACAGGTAGAGACGATAGACACTGCGAAGAGAGAGACAATAGGTATTTATAGAAAGAGACGATATGTAGAGACGGTGGGCAGAGAGACCGTAGGTTGAGAGGATAGGAAGGAAACACGATAAGTAGAGAGGAAGGACAGGTAGAAGACATAACGTGCATGTCAACCTGGGACGCTATGTACGAACGGTTCGAGTAGCCGAATATGCATAAGATTCATAACACTTTGGTTGATTGGAGACTGGATAAAAATTCGCCCCGTGGAGCGAAGCGAAGGGGGCGGCCCACTTAGCTGGGACAAACCATTGCCCCACCGCCGTGTAGCGGCGACAAACGACTAGTCAACTACAAGTAGTAGATATCCCTGTCTGTCTGACCGTCTGTCACGTCGCGGCTGCCGAGCGTAAGCAAAGGCGGCTCCCGATTGGCTATAAAGCGTCCGAGCGAATCGAAGGCGCCCTTCCCCGTGATTTGCGGGACCGAAGGGCCCCAAGCCTTTAATTAACTAAAAAATTTTGGTGAGTTGTTTAGTGAGCCCCTGCGAGCGGAACGGGCGCGTTCCCCAGATCTAACCAATAAAGTAAACCGCCGCGGAGCGGCGGCACTCGGTTAGTCTAGAACAAGTAGTAGAGGAACCGGATAGTTCGTCCGTCCAACTGCGGGGCGTAAGCGAAGGCTGCTCTGATTCTCAAAAAACTCATATCGAGACGCCGAAGACGGGCCTTATTGGCTGAAAACGTCCCCGAGCGCAGCGAAGGCCTCTTATTGGCCAATTATATTTAAAATTATAATTTCCTCCGATTGGTCGTTTATATTTTCAATTTACACTTTTCCACCATTTTGAATTACGAAACCGCCGACACCGCTTCGAGGTCGAGGTACGCTGCGTGTATGCATGTTATGCAGTAGCTATAGCAACCAACTCTCCTCGCACAGATAATCGGCGGCTCCTGGGGCTGTTTAGGGCATGTTTAAGTCCCAGCGGGTTATTCCTGCTGGGAGGGAGCCGTGCTAAGGGGTTTTAACCCTGCTGGTCGTACTGGATTATTTGGCCCATGCGGCCTTGCCATTTGTATGCGCAAAAAGGATATCGCACCAAGACCTCAGTACTGCCCGGAGCTCTAACCCAACTATCCGACTGCATCATTTGCAAACGACTACCGCGCCAGACTGCACAACCTGTTGACTGTGGGAAAGCGATCGGGGACAAAAGACGGGAGCTGGCGCCACCGGGCAGTACGCAGACGCCCCGATATTTTTCCCGGATATCACTACATACACTGCAGAGTACTTTGACTTAATGTCTAACGTGACAAGTTACTCTGTTTCGTGTTCGCAGGGAGCTATAAACGAAAGCGCACGCGGGAGGAAATCGAAAGAGGCTTTGCGTCAAAATGCGGGCGTGAACGTGACCTCTGCGGCCCCAGAGGACGCCGTAACTCGGCGTAAACGAAAACAAAGGAAAACGGCAAAGGCTCGCAGATTGGCCACTGAAATGGCTGCTCTCGCCGTTACCGACGAGGCTGCAGTTGCTGTTGTCGCGATAGTATCTGCGGTTAGCGTTGCACCTTCCGATTCCACCGGCCCTCCACTGGCTGCGATCGCGCTAAACACAGACGTGGATCTGCTTTCGGTGGAGCAAGAAGGCAAGACTGAAGAATTTGCCCCCACCGAACACCAACGGCGCGTTGCGTCGGAATACGACGATGGACAACGCATCGCAGCTCTGGCGTATGTACCTTCCAAGCGTGCTCGGAATGCTGAGAGAAGAAGGATTCGTAGAGCAAACGCAACCGCTTCACAGGAGGAGCGTACACGGACAAGGGAGAGAGAGCGTCGGCGTTTGGAGCGGGCTGCAATGAGTGATTAACAACGCAGACATGCCAGAAAAGTGCAGCGAATTCGGCAGCGAGAGCGACGTGCGCGCCAGAACCAGGAAGAACGCGCGGACGAGAGAGCTCGGACACGTCAGCAACAAGATAAAATACGAGCGAGCCAAACAGAGGAAAATCGGGAGCAGCAGCGAGAATAATCGCGTCTACGCCGAGCCGCACCCAAGCATCGACGAGCTCTTATCAATCATGAATACTTCAGATCTGACATGGTTAGAGGCAAAAACATCGTCGGCGGGCGATTAAAAAACTTCCTCCAACCAGGGTCTGTAATTATTGCAACGCTTGGAAGTGACCCGACGAGTCTGACAATATCTGCTGCCTAGCGGGTAAGGTGCAACTGCCTAAACTCAAACCTGGGCATCATCCAGCTGTACGGGGATTCGAACTTCCGCACCCTTATATGAGCGTACAACCGGGCCTTTGATTTCACCTCCATCAGTGCTTCGTCGAGCGACGGGACGTTTGGCAATATGAATCAGGACATGGACGTCGCAGGAGGGCAAGGCGTTTATATATATGTATCGCATCCAAGGCGCCATGGGGCATTGCCTCATATCGTTGCTACCGTACAAGGATCTCAGCACGGGCCAGCCGACTTCACCCAAGTTCGCGCAAATCTACATCGTGGACCAGGACATGCAGGCACGTGCGACGCGGCGTAAGGGTAATTTTGCCGATCTGGACACAGATGCGCTGAGTTACATCGAGGATACGATGACCACGCACAACCCTTTCGCGCAGCAATTCCTAACCTTCGGCGAGAAGCTGCGTCAATTCCCGCCAGACAGTTCTCAGTTGATGGACGTCGTGTACCGCCTAAACGAGAAACCATCCCAGCTCGGGGCCTTCAGCAGTGGGTGGTCGACCAACGGGCGAAGTGCGAGCAGGAGCAGCTTCGATGGGTGGCAACGCACCAGAAGGATATTCGTGCAGATCAGTACTACGGCGTTCGGGATGCATACGAGTGAGAACACGGTGACTCTAGGTGATCGAGAAGCATTGCTTACCGAGTACGATCGCGGTAGTGGCGAGTTGGTCCACCCTGATCGGCGTCCTGACCACGATCACTTCCTGTGTCAAATTGGCAAGCGTGTCATCCTTCCGGAGACCCACGTCGGGAGTCCTCGCTACATGTACAAGGCGTATCAAGACTCTATGGCTATCGTGCGTGAATACGGCAAACCTGACGCCTTCGTAACCAAAACGTGCAGGCCAAAATGGGATGACATACTGGAAAAGATACCTGCTGGCCAGGCTGCTTAGGATTGTCCGGATATTGTCGCGCGCATGGCAACAATACCTTCTTGAACGTTTGAAGGACTTGGACGAGGGCGTGATAGGTCACCTGGCCGCTCGGATCTACGTTGTGGAGTTCCAGAAGAGAGGTTACCCCACGATCACATTCTCACTATTCTGGACGAAGAAGATAAACCGAAGACAAGGAAGCATATCGGAAGATAGGTATCGGCGGAGGTGCCCGACAAGGACATCAATCCTAGATACCATGATGCACTGGCCGTGTGGTGCGAACTCGGGTCGTTCGTGTATGAAGGATGGTAAATGCACGAAGGGGTACCCAAGCCATTGGTGGATGTCACTCGAGCGAATTAGAACGGATACCCGGTATATAGAAGGCGGAGGCGAGCTGAAGGGGTTCTCATTTACAAGGGCAAGACTACGACAACGCTACCATCAAGCAGTGGGTGGTTTCGTACAACCCATATTTCTCCCAGAAGTTCGACTGTCATATCAACGTCGAGGTGTGCACGGCTATAACTGCCGTGAAGTATCTCTACAAGTACGTCTACAAAGGGTCCGACAAAGCTGTCATTACCACAGAGGCCGTGCGGGGTTTGAGTGAGCCAGAGCGAGATCCCAACGAGGTGCTGTGATATCTTAATGCGAGGAATGTATCGCTGGTAAAGGCGCGTATGCGTCTATTGACCTATTCAATCCAGAGTCGCACGCATGCTATTACGCGACTTACTGTTCACTTGGAAGGCGGTCAGTTTGTGATCTTGAGACCCGAAGAGGACTCCGAACGTGTCCTGGAGCGCGGGCGCCGTACCATGCTGACCCAGTTTTCGAACTTTGCGCGAGCGACGCACCTGAAAACCAAATCACCAAGACTATGTTGTACCAAAACATCCCGAAGGAGTTCGCGCGGATTGACTCGGAGAAGAGATGGAAGCGACGGACAAGATACCAGGCGGCTATAGGACGTATGATTCATGTTTCCACAAGGGACATGGAGCGCTTCTACTTGCGTGCATTGTTGTGCCACCGCAAAGGCCCGACATCCTACGATGATCTGCGGACAGTCGACAATGTGGTTTGTAATACATTCCGCGAGGCAGCATTGGCAATCGGACTCCTTGATGAAGACAGAGAGTGGATTTCCTGTATGACTGAAGACGCTGTGTTCAAGATGGCGTACCCCTTCGCCAGCTTTTCGCTACGCTGTTGGTGTATTCGCAAGTTTCGAACGTGCATGGACTGTGGGATCAGTTTTACGATGAACTGTCAGCCGACATTGAGCGTCATCTCGGCGCACGACATGGACAAGAGGTCGCCGACAAAATCACGTTTCTCATGCTCAAGAGTATTGACAACCTCTTGAAAATTAACGGCGTGAGCCTCGACTCTTACAACACAAGTCTTCCCCAGCTAAGCGATTTCCCGACATTATTGGTCAACTCGGAGGGGAGAACAACCTCATTCGTCGCAAGCTGGAAGGGTACACGCGTTCTGCTCTACAAGATGTTGCGGACCATACCGGAGACCTCAACGAGGGACAGCGGCAATTTACGACCAAGTCGTTGGCGCAGTTGAATACCCTGAAATTGGTAAGAAACTGTTTTCATCGACGGTCCGGGTGGTACTGGGAAATCCACGCTGCTCATACATATCCTCGCCAACGTGCGTCTCTCGGGAAAAATTGCGATCGCAGTCGCATCCAGCGGCATCGCCTCTTTGCTTCCTATGGGCGGTCTTACGGCACACTCAACATTCAAGATTCCCCTGAAATTGGATGAAAAGTCTACGTGCTCCGTTACCAAGCTGTCCCACCTAAGGGCGTTGATCCAGCGCTCCAGTCTGATCATCTGGGATGAGGCGCCCATGACGCATCGACATGCTTTCGAGGCGGTGGACCGCATCTTTCGCGATGTCATGAACAACAACGAAGAACCGTTTGGAGGGAAGGTATTGGTGCTATTCGATGACTTCCGTCATATTCTACCAGTCGTCATCAAGGAACACCGGCAGAGACAATCGACGCCTGCCTAAAGTCTTCGCAACTGTGGCCGTACTTCCAACAGGTCCGAATAACGGAGAACATGCGCGTTCGAACAGCCGACAACGAAAGTTCAGCTGAAGAGATTGCAGCCTTTTCGGAGTTTCTTCTCCAGGTAGGCGAAGGTCGTCATGAGGTCAATCCGGCACTCGGAGGACTTCATGAAAATCCAGCGCGATATGTTGATCGACAACCCGCCCGCTGACTTTGGCACCGACGCAGAGATCGCGCCGGGTGCTGTACCTATTGGTATGAAACGGATGATTGATACTATGTAGGCTGACGTGAACGACCCGACCAAGCCACTGACGAATACTTCGCGAACCGCGCCATCTTAACGACAACCAACGCGATGGTACACCTCATCAACGAGGCAGTGGGGTGAAGTTTGGACGGAGAGGCGTGTGAGTATCTCTCGGTCGACTCGGTTCAGGACGGCGAGGCCTCTAATTTCTTAGAGACAGAGGTTCTGAACACGATCGACATCAACGGGATTCTGCACAGATTGGTGTTGTTGAAAAGGAGCCAGCCGATTATGATGATGAGGGTCTTGAACCCGGACCTGGTCTCTGCAACGGGACGCGCCTTAGAGTGAAGGAGCTCAAGCCTCACGTGATACACACGACCATCATGACTGGCGAGCGTCAAGGTCAGAACGTACTGATTCCAAGGATCGTCTTCGTTAGTGACGGCAACGCCCGCGACTTCCCATTCCACCTGCTCCGCAAGCAGTTCCCGGTCCTACCCGCGTTTGCCATGACAATTAAAAGTCCCAAGGACAAACGGTGCTCAACCTGGGACTCTACTTGGCGACACCATGCTTTTCGCACGGCCAGCTGTATGTGGCGCTATCCCGGGTCACTGCGAGATCCAAGATCAAGATACTGCTCGACTATCTACATTGAGGAAGAGGACGGAGCATACACCCCAAACATCGTGTACAGGCAGATTTTCAGCACGGCGTAGGAAGACACTAACTGCATATACATAATATTGACTAGGGCGTCAGCGACTTAGACTGGGAATATCAATTTGGTACTGGGGGCGTAACGAAGCATCTGACGATGATTGAATGGAAGTACGGCCTAGCAAAAGATCATTAATGCGAGTTGTTAGCAACCTTGACGCTGTGGGTCCTACATCCAACTACTTTTTGCCTCCTCCTTTTTGGTGGTCTTGACGGGCTTGATGGGTTCGTCGATGACTACGACCTGGGCTTCGTGCACGCCGAACAACTCCGGCAGCACGCCCAGCAGCTCCGTGATGCAGTCGATCTGCAGCTGTATCTGCTGCTGGCCCTGTCCGTCTTGGACAGCGACGAGCTGCGGGCGATCTTCTTGCCCAGGCTTTTGCTTGCGTCCTTGATGTTGACCTCCTCAAAGACCTCGAGACCGTGACGAAAATGAGGCGCTTGCGGCCCTTGCGCGAAATCTTGGAGATGGTCACCTTGCAGTTTTCCTTCCGCTTGGCAGCCTCCTCGATCTTCTTGTTGTTCTTCTCCTTGACGGTCTTGTCCACCACTTTGAGCGTGATACCCTCCGCGATCTACTGCACCCCCAGCAGTTCCACCACCGTGCGGTTGTACTTGGTGAGCACGAGGTCGGACCAGTGCTCGGCTTGCACTTGTTGAACACGGGGCCGAACTCGCAGTACTCAGGCGGGAACGTGTCGATGGGGGAGTACACCACGCTGTTAAACTTGGAATTGCCGTCTTCTTCCTGTTCTTCCTCCTCCTCGTCCGAGTCACTAGATTTCGGTCCGTACTTCTTCGCTAGTGCGTGGAAGACTTTGGACTCCTTGCCCTTGTACTCGGCCACTACCGAGGGTACGCTGTCGACCTTCTCGGGGTTGTACGTGTGGTAGAAAGCTGGTGGTTGAAGTTTGACTCCTTACCCTCCTCCTCCTCTTCTTCTTCTTCTTCTTCTTCGTTAGCGCCGTCGAACTGCTCATTCTATGTAGGTTCAGGCCCGTACTTCTTCACGAGCACCGAGAACAGCTGCGCTGCGCTCCAGCACACTGTCGATCTCGTGCAGCTTGTCGTCATTGTACTTGCGGTAGAAGCGCATGAAGCACTCGCGGTGCGGAGACATTTTGGTGACGATCTCCTGCTTTGTCACTCGCTCACTATCCGTGGAGTCTGCACTTGATGCACATGTCCTTGACTTACTGCTGCTGTGTTGATTTCACGAACACGACAAAAGTGTGACCCACAAACGTTCTCTTTCATACAACATTTTCTAATGTTGTACGAATGTTAACCCAGGTTACGCTTATACAGTACCGTGGAATTAATCTGTTGGAGCTGTCCATCCCTCATTCTTCGGGATTCCCAATATAATAGTTCACTTCATGTCTACACTGGTGTAAACATTAGCCCCCTGAGCGAAGCGAAGGGGCGGCTCACTTAACTGGGACAAACCATGCCCCATCGCCGCGTAGCGGCGGCAAACGGCTATGGTTACCGTAATTAATCTCACTCACATTAATTCTTGTAATGATAGAAAAACCTGGATAAACTTATACTTTTGAGATTTTGAACGGGCTTCCTGGTCTTGATTCTCAACCAATTATAATCGTTCCTGCATTAATCCAGTCGTCTAATTCGTGGAAAATACGGTATGGACTTCATTTTCAGCCAAACGTTCTAGTTTTAGAAAACCTATCCCTAGGTGTTATTATTTGCGAACACACATTAATTACGGTAACCACTGTAGTACTTAACAGGGCTTGCCTGTAGCAGCCCGCCCTGTTCACCTTACGTACGGTTATCCAGTTTAAATGTAGCCATATCTCAAATCATTTAGGATCCGAAGTTATCGAAGTCGACCAAATTCTTATCATCCAGAACCGTTAAGAAGCGCTAATTTCGCATTAATATTCTACAGCTAACGAGGACTCTATTTGTAGTGCAGCATTCCTTCCACCGCAGATAAGTCGTCTGATACTGAATGCCAAGATCTTGGTCGGTCGTATTGCCAACAGTTGAATGATTTGCAGCAGATTTCCCCGTAGTCTATTTGGGAGGCTGGCATACTTTAATCAAGTCATCTAAATTATTCTATTTCAGAGTGTTATCCCAACATATCCCTCATGACATCCCTCATGCGGATTCCCCGCGATCTTTTATAAATTTGAGCAACTTGGCAACACTGCAGAGTCATTGGCTGAAAAGTTGGCAATAAAACCTTTGAACGATACCCCGTGGTTAAATTGAATGCTATTGGTCGATCCAACGGATTTAGCAAAATTTCCGACCGACCGACGGACCGCCCGAAAAGGGGTTGTTACAGGCAATGCATGTCAAGTTTATCGCTTCCTCACTTCGACCCTCTCCTTAGGAGAGGGTCGAAGCGTTAAACTTGAACAGCAAAGAAAGTGCAAAGTCGGTCGAAGCAGATACCGATTGAAATACCGCTTTTATTCCAATAAACCGGTGATGTGGGGTAGGCGAACAGGTCGCCTGCTGCCAACATCCTGTCTGTGAACGCAGCAGCACTCAAAGTCCCACGTCTTGCTTGGAGCAATGGTCGCCTGAGGACTCTACTGCACCTTCGAATCGCCACGTACGGAGAATCTCTTTGAGTCTGCCAAATGCTTGCTCGACTAATATGCGTGTGTGGATCTGAACGTAGTTATATCGAATCCGACGCAAAGACATTCCGAACTCGATCCGATAAGGCGTAAGCACATGCCGCGTTAGCTTGTAGCCGGCGTCACCAAGAAAATATGCATTGACGGGTAGGATAGTGCGTAAGATAGTAAAGTGCCACCGCTACCCGATCTCGGATACTGAAGAGAGCGTTGGGGCGTGGGACGCGGCGGACGCTCGGCCATCGTTTCTCAATCCGCTTGACGAGCGCGAGAAATGGCTCGGTTGCAGCGAAGGTTGGCGGGGAACCATCCCTCAGCGTATGCGGGTTCGCGGAGGACGCGCTGCCAGACCTTGGTTCGCACCGAGAAGCGTCGCGTGTGCGGGCCAGCGCCGCTTGTCGCTGGAGCAGACGACGACTGCCACTAACGACACTGCCGTCATCACCGTAACCTTCCTTGGAGAGCCTAATTCGTTCTGCACTTTTTTCAATGCAGCACAAAAATGGCCATCGCTTGGTCGTTAACACCCCCGCAGTCACGGGCTTTTGGACTTCTGTCTACGTTACCACATGTTGATATACAACATGTTAAGAAAAGGCTACTTTTCATTTTTGTATGACCTTTCATAAGTACGATGTCATTCTATGAACTGCGGGAAGCTGGCTTGATCGGAAGCGATTACTTGCTCAGGTCATCGTAGCGCTATGTACACGCATGTAGTCAAATAGATCAACACTAGGCCACCGAGGTTTAACAGGAGGTATATCGTACTTGTTAGCGGCGTCCTTTTTATCAATGGCGAGCAGAGTACGATCAAAATTGCGTGACTATGTATGGAGTCATCAATGATTGCTACGATATATATTGAAGTAGATTAGCTGACACGTCCATCATTCGGCAAACGCCTTATTCTTTCTCTTCACCTACCATCTCTTCACGCTGAACAACCTCATTCGCCGTCTCATCACCCAGCACAACCTCACTCGCCGTCCCTTCACTATACACGACATCGCTCACTGCGCTTGCCGCGTCGTCCGCACCGGCATCTCCTCCATCCTCCTCTTCGCCGTCCTCACCTTCTTCGTCGTCTTTGTCGTCGTCTTCGTCGTCGCCTTCGTCCTCGGCGGCGCTTCTTTCCTAGTCCGCGCATCTGAATACCACGGCCAACACGACGGTGTGTCGCTCTTCGCCATTTTCCACCTGACATGCCAGATTTGGTGGCATGTCATGGTGTTGCCGGGGTAGTGTCCGGGCCGAATCCTGTCACAGAGGTAGACGCTAAAATTCATACATATAATCAGTGCAAACTTGTCATCGCTCAAACCACAATTGCGTACCGCTTGCTTCCATCACTGCACGCATCGCAGTAAATCTTGTAG
This sequence comes from Phytophthora hibernalis, assembly GCA_012656075.1. NCBI lineage: Eukaryota > Oomycota > Peronosporomycetes > Peronosporales > Peronosporaceae > Phytophthora > Phytophthora hibernalis. Next base: position 410,149 of record JAAKBF010000218.1, read on the forward strand.
CTCTTCGCTCACCGACTTTCTTCCTGATCGAACACACCTTGTAATGGTGCTGCGGTCGCTTCCGAAAGCCTTCTCGAATTTGAACCCACTCAGGGAATTCTGTAAGCTTGTGCTCCACTGGAACCGTGCATGCAGCAGGCGTTGACACACCAGGCGAAAAATCTGCGCACAACGTACGAGTTAGAAAAAAAACATGTCAAGCATGTACAACATGTCAGTTGAAACTGATGAAGTATATACCTCATCGATGAGATCTTCTGCTGCAACTTGCAGTAATTGGGACTGCAAGATCTGAAGAAACCCCGCGTGGCCAGACGGTGGTTCACCTCTCTGTTTCTGGGCCTCGCGATAAACGATGTAAGCGTTGACAATCGCCATGTCGACGAGGCCCAAGAATATCATCTTGTAGTACTTTCGGTACCGCACTGCAAGCGGGAGCGAGTAACGCTGGAGGCGTAGTTGATCATGGACATCTACCCCGCGCATCCAGCGGTGATAATCACGCATTGCGGACGGGCAGGGAATAGTGATCCTCTGGCCACCCGGAACGTGACGTCCTAGTTTCAAACAAACAACGAAACATAAAGTTAGAGCAATAAATGTTTTCGATAGACAAGTGTTCGTACCGCAAGCTTGCGAGCTTGTACTACTTCCAGTTGAAAGTAGATACACCGGCAATCGATCCCACCAGCGTAGCACTTGTAACTCGGGACAACACTTGGCAACCACTTTTGCTGACGTTCCACGGTCCACATCCGGCGGTCGCGTTCCGTCCTTCGTTATAAGCGACGGCGGGGACCCCTTTTGTTCGTCTGGATTGTGCCGATGCTGTAAACGTTGCGGGCGTGAAGCTGTAGAGCTAGTTGAATCGACGTATAGAATCTGTCTGTCACAACCGCATGAAACACTCCGTCTTGCGGGGCGGGGAGGACTTCATGGAGATTGCGGATCACTGCTGCAGGGCCGGAGTTCGGGTCTGCTGAAAATCGCGTCGACGATGCGCCACTTAGCTCGTCCGCGTGCTGATTTGAACCACAGTAAACATCAAGGCTGCACGTGTTGGATATACAGCATAAAGTAAAACAAAAATGAGTTATGTACAACATGTGAGACTTAGCAAAAAAGCAAACCCCGCGGCCTCCAATGCAGGAGCCACGGGGATACACGTACCGAAGACAGTATGCAGGTTTAGCACAGCACGTCATGAAGATCTTGGCCCCCATTTGTGAGGCTTGTCCTTCATGAACTGCCTGGTCACGTTGTGGCGGCTTAATGATGGTATCATTGCTTCGTCAAATGCAAGAACGGAGGGAACGTTGAAGCCTTTGTTGAACGTTTGCTGCAGCGTATCAACCACAGAGCGAACCTTCCAGGCTCGATCTGTCTCGGCCCGCGAGTCAGCGTTGTTCGTAAAGTGCAAGTTTTGCATAACCCGACTAAAGCGAGCCTTCGACATGAACTGGTTGAATGTTCCTTTCGGCACAGCTCCAATTGGGGTCTTGCGCCAATGATCCGCGAAGCGTCGCGTGTGAGGGCACAACATTCTGACTACCAGTAAGCCCAGGCAATGAAGAATGTCCTTTGGCTTGATGTTATTGTGTCTCTTCGTTTCGCGCAGCAGAATTTCCTCTTTGTTGCAGTCTCGCCTCTTTCCAGCTGCTTGGCGTACATTCGGTCCACGAACTCATTCAGGTGATGGTCGTAGTAGCGATTGGTTTCGGTAGCAATCCGATGCCACAATCTGGGTGGCATGGAAAGAAAAATAGTTGCAGCGGCGATTCGGCCCTCTCCATTACCGCTTCAGTTGGTCCGCATTCTCCTGTGTACAGACCCGGATAAGACTCCGGTCTGGTAGTGTCTGGTTGAATCATACAACATCATTACAATTAGTACAAGTTGTTTATACAACATTCGTTAAGAGCGTACCAAAATCCCAACCGTCCACTCGCATCTTCTTCAGCGCACCTTCGTCCTGAGCCAGTACAACCATCTCGTCTTTGGTAAGTTGGCGCCAGTCCTGTGTAGTAGTCGTCCAGTCGCGCGTCAGCTTTCCCATCGCAGTTTGTAGACGGTCCCTGGCGAACTCTCTCGTCATTCTTCTCTTTTCGCGAGCGATGAGTGCTTCCCCGTTCACGACGTCATCATCACCCGAAGAACAGCCATCTTCTTCTTGGACTTGATCTACGCAGGGCTGGTCGGTGAGTGCTGCAGCAGATACATCCTCCTCAGACTCTGTCTCAATATACCAATGGTCAGAGTCTGCGTCATCTCCCTCCATGTCAGAATTCAGGCCCTCGCCGACTGTTTCACGGGACACAGCAACGGTCGAATTTTCAGCAGTCCGAGCAGCATCACCCAAATCGCCAGATAGCGTTCTGGTATCAAAATAATAGTATCACATTATACAACACAGATATGGTTAGACATCGTTGTATATACAGCATGACATCATCCAAATACCGTGCCGCCGACGCCGCACTGTCACACATAATACGACAATCGTGCAGCATGTCAACGTGTTAACATGTTGTATATAATACATGCAAGGGGATCACAAACCTGGTAGACAGCTCTGGTGAGGTCGATCGCGGCGGCGCCATACGCACCAGAGATGAAAAACATTCATCATCACCATCTCCAGTGATCTCTGCATCCACGACGGGTGGGCTTGTCGCCTTCCTCGCTTTCTTCTTGGGTGGGACATACTTCGGTGCCGCCTTAGCCATTTCCGCATCTTGTAGTTGAGTAAGTACTTGCTCACGGGCAGCTTCTCCTCGATTTTCGTCGTCCGTCACCTTCTTGCGTCCAGCCTCCTTCGCCTCGACAGCCAGCTGCCGCTTCGTTTTCTTCTTTTTCGCCGGAGCCTTCGTCTTCGTTTGCTTCTTTTGGTTAGTTATTTTGACAAGGGGGTGGGCCATGCGCTTCTTCGCAAAGCAGCAATGTAAGAAGCGTCATTTCCTACTAGAGGACGCCGATAGAGAGGCGCCGCCGGCGGTGGCTCTATCGCCTGGGCTGCGTTGACGCCCGGTGGTGCGCTTGGATCAGCGTCTCCGAAGTCAGCGTCGGTCTCTCTCCCCGTGCATGTACGCCCTGTGCTCTGCAGATAGGCGTTGGCGCTCAGCAAGACTCCTTCCTTGCAATCGCGCGAGGAATGCCTCCGTTTCGCGACGTGTCTCCCGCCGTGCCGCCATTTCCGAGTTCTGCTTACTTCTCGGCTTTTTCTCGAATGACTCGAAATCGTCGTACCCACCAACGGTCTGGTCACAATGTCAGTCATCTTTGAAGGTGCGTATTGTCGATCTTATGTGTGATTTTTGTCCTAACCCTGTGCATTCTCAGTGTCTTTAACATGTTGCGTATACAACATGTTACAAGAAGGGACATTTTGCCCTTTTTGGCCACATGTATGCATATACAACCCGTGAGTGCGGGGGTTAAAATAAATCGATCAGTGCACCGCTCATCGACCAATCAGAGCGCGTCTATCGCTTGAAAATTCGACCCGCTCCTAAGGGCCGTTCTTATCATTCGGTTGCGCGGTAGCGTGCGCTACCCGACATATGTCAAAATTCTCCCAGCGCAACTTTTCATTCTTATCGCCCCCTGCCGTAGCGTGTCTAAATGTTGCGATAGATATTGTCATTTTTACAAACGCACACAACGCCAACAAGCCAAGAATCATGGAGACAGTTTGGGATTCCGACGAAATGGATGACGACGCAGAGTTTGATTCTGACGATGCGCAAGGGCAGTTGGTCATGTGTTTCGTCATACTGAACGAAGGACTCTGTAGCCGTGGAGAACGCGTTTTTTTGGACAGCGATTGCAGTGGGGTGAACGTGTTCAGCAGTTGGAATCGGAGGGCAAATTCTATCGCACGTATCGAATGAGTGTCGTGTCATTCAAAAAGTTACTGTCGCTTCTCGGAAATGATATCTGCGTCGACCAGTCACGGGCGATAACGCCTTCAGGGGTAGAACCTATTGCTCGAGAAATCGTGCTGCATTGTCTACTTCGATGGCTGGCTGGAGGGGGCTACTTGGATGTACGCGATATTGCCGAGATCAGCGTGGCTTCGTTTTATCGGGTTTTGCACCTGGCAATCAAAGCGGTTTTTTCCTGCAAGGCATTAGACATGCACTTCCCCAAGACCAACGCAGAACTGACGAGAACTGCTGCCGACTTCACTATTTGTAGTTCATACGGAGTGCACAATGGCTGTATTGGTTGTGTGGACGGGATGTTGGTACGGATTAAAACTCCCTCGACAACGGAAACCGGCAATGTTTCGTCCTATTTTTCTGGACACTACCAAGCCGTTGGGGTGAACGTACAAGCCATATGTGATCACCTGAGTAGATTCACGTTCATGTGTGTCTCCGCACCTGGCGGAGCAAACAATGTTCGTGCATTCAGTAAAACGAGTGCACCAGGTCTCGTGGAGAAGCTGCCAATTGGCAAATATATCATCGGTGACAACGCATACATACCTGATGAGCACCTGATCACCCCATTTTCCGGATCCCATCGTGAAAACCCTCACAATGACGCATATATTTTTACGTAAGTCAATTGAGGATCATGATTGAGCAGGCTTTTGGCTTGATGACGACGAAGTGGCGAATTATGCGTCGACCGCTGCAGGTCAAGCTTACTAACGTTGGGAGAGTAATAATATCGATTGGTAGGCTCCATAATTTCGTAGTGTCTGAGAGGCCCGACACAATTGTGCTGGATGCAGTTGACCCACTGTCGATTGGAAGAGTTCTCGATAAAGGTTATTTACCAAGCGACACCGTCGTTATTGACAGTCCTGGTGTGTCCATCATTCGAGATCGGATAGTACGCCACATCAAGGATCTTGCCTTGGCTAGACCTCACTACAACCTTTCGAGGAACAAGAAAAACGTTAAAAAATATTGAACTTTGGTAGAAAGCATGATCGGTCGAGTGAATCGACTGTACCTAGATAATATTGATTGAATCCTTCTTGTGCTTTAGTTGCTTGATTTCCAAATGAAGGTCGGCGATAGCTTCGGGGTCGTCTTCTTGTCGTAGCTCACGACTCAGCGCATCCATCTTGAGAGTTGATTGATGCTGGCTTAGGGTGTCCTTGGGTCTTGGAAGTTGGTCTGTGAGCTCAGAGCATCGCCAACTTGTGTTAGCCTATTTAGGTTATGTTTTGTTGAAGGGCCAACATCCTATTTTTGTTAGCCAATCAAACACCTCGAAAGCACTGGACTACCGGTGGTAGTGTGCGCAACTCGCGGGCCCGCACGCTACATGTCAGACCGCGCTACCAAAAGGAAAACGCTACCACGCTACCGTTGATAAGAACGGCCCTAAGTCGGTTTGAATTTGTGTCCTGGATTAACTAAAAATCCGCGGATAAATTACCACTTATTTCAGTCAGAACAACATTGCTCTGTCATTTGTTGGCTGGTCGTGGATCAAATTCTCTGCACACCATCTAGCAGCACAGTGTTGCCTCGAAAGCCATCTATTCACAGCACAAGAACCCACAGCTGCCAATTACTGTTTCTTCGCATTGTACGCCAAGCTCTCCTGGTTTAGCGGGTTGTCCGGGGAGCGGCGCCACTGCGACAGCACATTGCACAAGAAACGCCGTCAGAATGACGCTAAACACCAACATAATCCCCTGAATGAATAACTGCCGCCTTACCATCTCGCTAAGCTTCTGCTTGTACTGCGACAACTTCAAGCCGGGGTAGTCCTCCCTGACCTGCGGCATCATGACCTCTTCGAAGGCCTTGTACGCCGCCTTGGCTCTGCGTTCCGGGTGCTTCTCCGCCTCTTTGTCGCCCACCGTGAGTAGGTCCAGCGCCGCATCCAGACTGCGTGCGTCCGTCTCCTCGCCCTGGCCGCGGTTGCGGTTGGCCTGGAAGTTGTTCTCGAACTTGATGGCCTTCTTGCCGGGTTTGCCGGCCGTGCGGACCTCTTCCGCCTCTCTCAGAGCCGCCATCTCGACCTGCGTGAGCTTTCGTTGCTGCCCCCGCTGCCCTTAAATGCCGCAAAGCCCGAGGGCTTCTTGGAGCCGCGACTGTTCTTCTTGACCGCGGGCTTAAGCGCCTCCTCCCAGGGCTTGGCCACCTCCTTCACCGCCTTCTTCTGCTTGCGGATGGCGTTCTTGTCCTCATCCAGCGCGTGCTCCTCCAGCGCCAGAAGCTTCTGCTTCTCGGCCTTCTTGGCCTCCTGCTCCGCGCGCTTACGCTCGTCCTCCTGGCGCCGCCGCTCGGCGCGCGCGTCCGATCCCTGGGACCAGTCCGCAGACTCGGCCGCGGCGTCCGCTGCAGCCTTCACGGCGTCCTTGGAAGCTTTGGCCACGGCCTTCTTGGCCTTCGCAGCCTCCACCTTGGTGTTCGTACCGCCCTGCTTCTGCCCATACTGGTTGGTCGTGGTAAATCTTGGAGTGGGTGACTGAAGCGTGAGTGGCAATTACCCGGAGTGATAAAGGATAAATGGGAGGGGTGTCATCCACAGAAGATATAAAAACGTGGTTTCGACCCAATCAGTGATTTATCTGCGTCTCATTGGTGGAAATACAGCAGGCCGCCTAAAATCCGGCGTTTGGCCCGGCCATAACCCAAACAGAGCTTTTTCGCACCTAATAGAGTTAACTACATAAATAGCCCCGACTAAACTATTTTATTTCAAAAATAACCATGCATGAACTTCCTCCGTCGAACTTCTCGCTGGAGGGGATCTTCCAAGCAAAGCCGTACGAGTAGGGGGTCGCATAACCGATGAATAAATCGTGACACGGCCGCGCGGAAACTCGTGCTTCCAGACGCCGGTTTAAAGAAATTGAAACACGCGCCGGATTTTAGGCAGCTTGAAATACAGCCATACAACGTTCATACAACGTTGAAGTGCACGTCACGCGTTGTCACTCTTGAGACCTGGGAAGGAACCTTAACAATCAAGCTATGGGAGCTTCACGAGGACGAATCCATTGCTGATGACGCAGGATGAGCAACGTGCTAACGTTTCTGAGAGTCTCAGAGACTGAGACTCTCAGTGTCCTCGAGCGTAGCGGAAGCAGTACGGCGATGGTGAGAGCGTGACGGATTCCCGTCTCGGTATAATAGTTGCGGATCTCAACTACATGCGCAGTGCGCATTCCGGACTATTAATACACCGGAATGCGTAGACGTAACCCCAGCGTGGTTATGAAGGCGAACCCAGGTTAAGAGCGACGGCACACAGGTTGCGTGGTAATCTGGGTTGCACGCTTTAGAGCACACATGCCAGAACCACGACCCAAAGCGGTGCAATCACTGCTTTCTGTGTACAACCAACGCGTGGAAATAAATGCATGACGCATTCGATCAAGCAACCAGTTCATTAATACAGACTCTTTATCCAAGAGGCTTTCAGTGCTGCCCTCTTCGATCTATGAGGCGTTCGCACTACGCGGGGACGCTACCAAATTGCTCCATCGCCTCGAAGCGATTCCCGAATAAATACCAGCTGCGGTGCTCTTACGAGTAGAAGAGCAGATAGCTCGTGAGCGACGCGTTGGGCTCCTTGACCATGAGGATCAGCAGCGCAGCCATCCCGAGTGTACCCACTGCGACCACGAGCGCCAGCACGAAGCGCAGCAGCAGCACGAAGAAGATGCCGTGCAGGATGCCTCTAGCCTCGCCTCGGAACACCTCGACGGACTTGGCTGTGCTGCTCTCGAGGTTCAGCATCTCGTTGAACTCGCCCGACGTGCCGCTGAACGTGCGTCGGCGCTGCCGGGCGGTCAGCAAGTTGTGGAACGGCGAGTGGGTGGAGGCCAGGCGCGCGCTGCCCGGTCGGGAGCGTCGGCGCTGCGCAGACGAAGCGTCGGACGAGTCGGACGTCGCTCGGATCGGCGGCGCTCGCGGCGCTGCTCGGTTGACGCTGACAGGGTTCGCCATGGCTGGATGGGTGGCTCACGCGTTGCTGCTTGTCTCGTGGCCAGGACGCGAGCTGCAGACTGACAGCGCCAAGGTCGGAAGATAGTCGCGTTCAAACGATCCAAAGTCGTCAGCGCGGTCCGTCCAGAGCGGGAATGAAATGCTCGACGCCACGACGATTATTGTGTGTTCCATTTTTGAGCCGGGTGCATAGTGAAATCAAGTGCAGCCCACTGAAGGCTGGCAGTGTACCTATTCACAGTCAATACTGGGTTCTTTCTGCTGCAACGGCGGTCGACACCTTCATGTGCTGCTATGATAGCCTTCTGGTATTAATGTACAGCAACAACCAGCCCATGGACCATGGGCCATGGGTATTATAGTTGACAGCGCGCCAGTCATGGAGAGCAGCACTATTAATATCGCTCGCGTCTGCCGGGATTACGCCCGCATTACATGCATCTCATGTATTCTGATGACGCCGGGCGAAAAGTATCTTCGCGAGGACTGCTTCCTCTACAGTAGTTCACCAACAATTCAAACCAATTTCATGGGAGTTTAGTTGCTAGTCTATGGGACGCGAACACGAGCTTTGCAGGCAGGCAGCTACAGCTTGGACGCCATCACGACCACCTTGGCCACGACGACCGTGACGTCATCCGGCTTGAGGTTGTGGCGCAGCGAGGCCAGCACGATGTTGTCCGCCGCCTTGTCGGGATTCTCCGCGATGACGTCCACGAAGGACGCGATTTCGCCTGTCCAGTACCGCCGCCAGGAGAGCATCGGCTGCAGAAATAGTAAACACAACTTAGCAAAAGCAACATCCATCCACAGCAAGAGGTATAGCATCACCGTACTGGAGACTGCGGGGGCGCCTTCTGCAGGTCAGGAGCAAAGTTGTCCCACACGCCGTCGGTCGCGAGCACCACAAGGTCTCCATCTTGCACATCGATCTCGCCCGAGTCCGCCTACCAATTACCGTATTAAGACGTTATACACCCATCCGTTGCCAGCACAACAGAAATCCAAACGTACATCATCGGGGTGGTTCTCAATGGCACCAAACTGCTTGAACCGCAGCGGGATCTTCGCCAGTTGATACGGCGCGCGTCCGTAGTACTGCAGCAGCAATCCAACAATCAGCCCTCACTCTCACACACTAACACTTCCATCACATACCTGAAATTTACTGCGGAAGACGACCTCCCCATTGCGGATGACCACGAAGCCCGAGTCTCCGAGGTTCGAGTACTCGAGCACCGGCTTGCCCCCTGGCGACTGCTTGAGTCTCACAATGCACGCGGTGGTACTGCCAGCCTCCACCTCGTCGTCCTCCAGTGCCTGGTTGTAGCCATAAGCCAGCACCTGCTGCGTGGTGGCGCTGGCATTGCCTGCCGTCTGCTGACGCACGAAGGCCGCCGCGTTGCGCATGAGCGAGCGCGAGATCTTGCCCGGGTCCACTCCGTTCTCGTTCCATCCTCCAACACCATCAGCCACGCCCACCACTTCAGGGGTGAGGAAGAACGAGTCTTCTCCACACGTGGCTGGGTTAGCGTTGATGCCGCTGTTGTCTTTGCCCAGTGCACAACGCTTGCCCTTGCACGCGGCTTTGGCGTCCAGGAAGAAGGCGGCGGCGCTGGCCGCGCGACTACCACGTGCTGCAGGTTTGTCTGCTGCTGCGCTGAAGTGGAAGGCGCGTCGCGTAGGCTGCGTCATGGAGGGTCGACGCACGGCGGAAGTGGCTCGGCCCAGGCGGTGCAGCATCTTGAGTTGCTGTGTGAGCGGTATAGCTTGTGTCCAAATTTTGACCAATGAGAGGGGATAACGAATCGGATTGGACATAAAGCGGACTCGAGGGTGGTGGACACCAAAGGAGCTCCACCGCAGACTTGATAACTGTAGACAGGAAGCGCAGATATGTCGTGGGCCAAGCACAAGAAGATCCTGGCCATGGCCAAGGGCTACCGCGGCCGTGCCAACTCGTGCTACCGTACGGCCATCAACCGCGTGGAGAAGGGGCTGCAGTACCAGTACCGTGACCGCAAGCAGAAGAAGCGCGTACGTGGGGCAGTAAAAACAATTATTTTAGTATATTTTCACTAATAATTTATACATTTATAGGACATGCGGTCGCTGTGGATCCAGAAGATCAACGCCGGCGCGCGTCAGGAGGGACTCTCGTACTCGAAGCTCTACGGCAAGATGAACGGCTCGGGCATCGAGCTGAACCGCAAGGTGCTGGCCGACATGGCCGCCACGGAGCCCTTCAGCTTCAAGTCGGTGCTGGAGGTCGTCAAGCACATGGAGGGCGTCACCAAGGCTCTGTAAATATGCTACACCTGCTGGCCTCACTTGTCCTGATGGACTGCAGACAGACAAGAACAGGTCGTCGTTGTGCAGAGTGACATGCGTTGCTGGCTGCAGTGGATGATAGAGAGCGTGCGCTGGCAATGCAAGACGGTCGTGTGATGAAGAGACGGGAACTTTTTTATTTGGTTTTCAGCTTCTGTTGGTGTCTCTCGACTGCGCGTAGATTTCTTGTGTGGTGAGGCTTCATCTGTCCCACTACTCGGTCGTTTTGACATGGACACAAGGGCGCGACTTGATCATCTCCAGGTGTAAATGTTGGTGAGCCTACTTTTTCAGGATAGCCGCCACCTTCTTGTCGACTGGACGGCTCTTCTTGAGATCCTCTTCGATGTCGACGAGCTTCCAGATGCCGTCGATCATGGTCTGGACGAGCTCGACCTCGGAGTAACCAATGCGGGCCTTGTTGGAGATGTCGTAGACGCCACCGGGGCCAGGAGGCGAGTGCTCGCCCTTGGAACCACGGGCCTGGAGCCCCAGCGCATCACACAAGCTGTAGAAGCGCTCGGACTCCTTGGACAGGTACGGGAACTTGATCATGACGCTCGCACGCAGACCCGTGCCCAGGTTGGACGGGCACGTGCACACGAAGCCCAAGTGGTTGTCGTACATGTACTCGCGGCCCTCGCCCTTGACGACCTTCTCCACATCCGACACGCCACGGCTGAAGCGGTCAAAGACCTCCTGGATGTTGCCGCCGTTCTGCATGGCGATCACGCGCATGTGGTCCTCCTCGTTAACCCAGACCAAGAAGGTCTTGTTGTTGTTGTGGAAGATGCCACGTCCATCGGGCCAGTCGCGCGCGGCGCCAGCGTTGGTCAGCAAAGTGCCACCACCGGGCTTCTGGAAGAGAAAGTGGTCGTCGATGAGCTGCTGCTCCTCGTCCTTGGTCATCTTACTCAGCGGGTAGTACTTGCCCGCCAGGTCCTTGGTGAGGTTGCTCAGCGCCTTGATAGCACCCGCTCCACCTCACGGCGCTCACCACGTGACGTTCCAGGTGGCAGTGCTAAACCGCGCACACTGCGACCCGCGCGGATACGCGTCGAGATGACGTAGCTGTCCGGGATCTTGCCATTGCGGATCTTGGACGAGTCGATGTCCGTCTTGTGCGTGTCCGAGGGCTTGTAGCCGTGCCATCCCTCGATGACGGGGTCCATGAGCTCTTTGAAGGTCTGGTACGACTCCTCGTCGCCAGCCACGACGCCCACGCCCAAGTGGGGCGTATCAATGCCCGTCTGGATGGCCTGGTCGATCGTGTAGCCGCTGGCCGTCCTGCGGTCCTTGAGCTTGTCGTAGATCTCGGGTGTCAGGCTCTTAGCCATGAGGCTCTTATGCTTGGGGGTGAGCACGGGATAGTTGTCGTACTTGGACTTGGAGGAGGTACCGCTCCCGCCCCCGCCGATGCCCAGGTCCCTCTCGATGTTCTTAAGGCGACTGGAAATGTCCAGCAGCACGTCGGACGTCGAGTTGGAGCTCTCCGCGGGCTTCGTCATCGTCATCGTCGACGCGGCCAGACCGAGCGTCACAGCGCCAGCCCCCGCGATGAAGCGGGCGTTCGACTTGAGCATGCGATCTACAGTGAAGATCAATTACTACGTAGCTCAGTCGACATTGACAGCGCATTCTTCACGTACTCATCATGGTGCTTCTTAAGTTTTCCGAGACTCGAGCAGTGGCAGGTCAATTCGGAAATGAGAGGTGGTGAGCGCAGCGATCTTTTGGCGGCGACAGAGATCCGCGACGCTTGAAGATTCGCAAAGTAGTGTGGCACGATACACAAACCAACTTCAATCAGCATGCTGGCGATGCCAGTGGCATGGCCTATAAAGAAGAAACGAAAACAAAAAGCTATGAACTCCAGTAAGTGCTGCACGCTCTGGAAGCTTTTCATTTTGCCCAGGGCACTTCAGACAAGAAACAAGCTAGTTGTGGCTCAAATAAGTATGTGTTTGTGTCGACGCGACTCGCAACTCACTGCGACCGCGCGCCAACACGGTTTTCTTCCCTTGCTCTCCCTTCAAAGTCACAAGCTCTCTCCAAAGCAGTGGCTTCCCGGTTTCGGGCTCAAGCCACATCTTCTCTACCTAAAGGCGCAGCAATCAGCATGCGCGACGCTTATGCGCCACCCTTGCCACGGAAAGCGCGCACACCGCGGCCCATGCCGCTGGGACCTCCTCGGCCGCCGCCCATCATACCACGCATGCCCTGGCCGCCCATGGCGGAGCTCATAGGCGCGCCACCGGGGGCACCACCCTGCGGCTGCTCTGACTTCGGGTTGCGCACGGTCTCGTCCACGGACAGGATGAGGCACGCAGCCTCGGTGGCCGCTGCGATCGAGTTGATCTTGTTGGCCGCCGGTTCCCAGACGTGCGACTCGTATGTGTCACAAATGCCGCCCGTGGTGATGTCAACGCCGAACCACTTGCCCTCCTCAGGGTCCTTGAAGTGCTTCTGGCGCAGGCGGTTAAGAATGTCGGTCGCGTCGTGACCGGCGTTGTCGGCAATCTGGCGAGGGATGATCTCGAACGCCTTGGCGTACGCGTTCACCAGCAGCTGCGACTTGCCCTCAATAGTGCGCGCGTACTGACGCAGGTAGCGAGAGACCTCCATCTCGATAGCACCACCGCCAGCCACCACCGTGGACGAGGCCACGGCGCGCTTCACAACCATCAGGGCATCGTGCACGGATCGGTGAGCTTCCTCAATGAACTGCTCGGCGCCACCGCGCAGCACAATCGTGGAGCTCTTGGCCTCCGCGCACTCCATGAAGATGTTGTAGCGCTCGTTTCCGACCTGACGCTCCTCGAAGCGGCCACACGAGCCAAGCACCGACGCGTTCATGTCGTGCACAGAAGTCTGCACCACGCCACCGGTGGCACGCTGCGTGCGCTCCATGTCGTCCTGCGCGACGCGACCGGCGCAGAAGAGGCCGCGGTCGGCGAAGTACTGAGTAGCCAGGTCGCCCACAGGCAGCTTGGACAGGATAATCTGGGCACCACTCTTGACGCACAGCTCCAGCTTCTCATAGATAATGTTCCACTCGGCATCGACGATCGACTGGTACTTGGTGGGGTCGTCCAGACGCACCTCGGCGTTCTCCTTCTCGGACTTGAGCTCCAGCTCGACGTTCAGGAGCAGGATCTTGGGGTTGTTGAAGCTCTTGGGCTGCTGCTCGAAGCCGGCGTACGAGAACGTCTTCTTGAACGCCACGCCCTTCACCAGGAACGAGTCGGTCACGGACCCGCCAGGAACCTTCTTGATACCGACCATGGTGATGTCCAGACCTTCATCCAGACTCAGCACAGCATCGACAATCTACAAAATAAAAGTCAGTAAGTAATAAAACAACTCCTATCTCCCAATACATCCCGCCTACCATGGGGGAGAAGAAGTGCTTGTGGCGCGAGATGAGCTTCGAGTTGAGGGCCGTGCCGCTCACGCACTCCAGCATCTGGCGACGGCCGACCTCGTCCGACTCGGCCACGCGGATCTCAATGTCCTTGATCTTCTGCACAGCCAGCTGGCCGGCCTTGCGGAAGCTCTTGATGATCATCTGCGGGTGCATGTTCTCCTCGATGAAGGGCTTGGCTTGGCGCATGAACTCGGCGCCCAGCAGCACGACGGACGTGGTGCCGTCGCCTACCTCGGCGTCCTGCGAGAGCGAAATGTCCACGAGCGTCTTGGCCGCCGGGTGCACCACGTCCAGCAGGTTCATGATGGTGGCTCCGTCGTTGGAGATGGTGGTCTTGCCGCCCGCGTGGATGAGCTTGTCCATGCCGCGCGGCCCGAGCGTCGTGCGCACGGCCTCCATCACGGCCTGACACGCGTTGATGTTGCTGATGAGCTGGGCCTTGCCCTGACTCGTGTCCGTGCCTTCCTTCAGCAGGATGATCTGCGGCTGCTGCTTGGGGAGGAAGAGTTAGAGGTGGAAGGGGGTACAGAGGGGAGATTCACACGTACCATCATGCCGTTCATGGTGAGTGCGAAGAGGACGACGGCGGGGGCGGAGGCTCTCTGACCAAGCAAGACAAGATTTTGGACACCACACACCAAAATCTCACGAGTATCGGACTTTAACGAGTAGTGACGGTACGACAAGCACAGTCATGATAAATGCCTTTTTGGTGCAGGGTGCCGACACAGTGCCGACTGTCGTCGTACACGACTTGGCGAGTCCTCGTTGTGTGGATCGAGTCAAAGTTGTGGTGTTTGGAGTCGAGGGTGTGGAGGGGTGTCATAACCTCCTGCAAGCAAGCCACATAGCAAGAGCAGACAGCAGCCATCTACGTCCACACACTCAACACGGCCTCGGGGCTACACAGAAAGCTAAAAGGCCTGCAGATTGACCACGTTCTCAAGATGTAAGGCTCGAAAATCAAGACCGGTTAATGATGCCACCACGTTGTGAGCTGATCTTACGAGTGGAGCGCTAAAATGTAGTGCATTGGGGATTATTGATCTACGCGCTACCAAGAGTGCAAGCAGAGATTCACAACGAGGCATTGACTAGCCGCCGGACGGCGCCTTTACTCGGCGAAGCTGGCGGCCATGTACAGCGCCCACGAACGAGAGAGGCCGTCATCCATTTTGGCCTTCTGGAGCACGCCCAACGCGCGCTGCTTGTCCACCATGGCGAAGTTCATGTACAGCAGCGACAGCCACGAGTTGCCCGTGTCCTCGCGCGTGACGATGGTCTCCTTGCCCAGCACCTGCTCCCACTCCTCCTTGACGAACTGCTTGGTGCGCACGAACTCGGTGACTGCTGACACGGGCAGCATCTGGATGCCGTGGATGCAGTACTTCTCGGCGCTGAACCACGTGGCGTAGTCCACCTTGTTGTCGAAGAAGATGCCCGTGACCTTGTTGGGCCGGAAGTTGGCCGGGTGCACCTGGTTCGCGTCCTCCATGAGGAAGTAGGTCTTGATGGCGTGCGCGTTGACGCGCGTCATGAGCTTGCCGACAGCCTCCATGGCGGCGTTCTTCGTGGCCTTGCCGTACATGTACATGCCAAAGGCGAAGTTGACGTCCTCGGACGTGCTCTCCTGGTCCTTGCCATCGGCGAACGGGGTGACGCCGTGCGAGTACGAGTGGCCGCGGAACCAGTCGAACGAGCGGAATCGCGCGAAGAACTTGTCGTCCGGGTCGTAGTTGGCGACGTCGCGCACCAGCAGGTTGACCATGTTGTTGAGCTTGCCCAGGTCGCTCCAGCTCGGGTCCAGGCGGTTCATGATGGCCGCCGTGTGGATCCAGTAGCCGTAGTGGAAGTGGTGGTCGTTGTACATGGTGTTGCCGAAGTCCGAGTTCAGATCCTTGGTCTTGAAGCCCTGCGAGCTCACGATGCCGCCGTAGATCTGGTCGTACTGGAGCTTGTTGGCCCAGGAGTTGGCCACGAACGGCGCCATCACACCGCGCAACTTGTTCAGACACGTGCTCAGCAGGCTCTTGTCCCCACCGACGACAGCGGCATCGTTGGCAATCAGACATAGTGACGCGTACTTCTGCGCAGCTTTGCCGTTGAAGTAGTAGCTGCCGTCGAGTGGAATGGACCAGGCGGCGTTGATGTCTTCGCGCAGGTGGTCGGCGATTCGCTGCTGCTGAGCCACGTTGGATGCGACCTTGCGAGCTGGGTAGAAGTCCTCGGCCACTGGCTGGGTCTCCTTGATCGTCCAAACCGCATCGGCTGAGCCGCCTGGTGTCGTGAAAGCTTGGTAAGCTCCGCGAGTTGTCGAATACGCCACCATACCGTCCACCTGACGGACCCCGTTGGTCGTGTCAATCGTGTCAACATGGTGCTTCATAGCGAAGTGCAGGAGGCCACCAGAGCAATCACCCATCGTCTTCCATTTGAACGAGTACGAGCTGTCGTCGTGGAGATCAACGTCGGCCGCTTGCACGATACAGGACTTGTGCTTGTCCAGAGTGTTCATCCACGAATCATCAAGCACGAGCGCAACGCGCAGCACACCGTCGAACACGCCCGTGCTCTTGAGAGCGGAGTTGCCGTCCGCCGTCAGAGTGATCTCCTTCTCACTGCGACCGTCGCTCGACAGCGCGTAGACGACCCACTTCTGGCCGGAGTTGTAGACGATCTCGAACTTGGAGCCACGCACTTGACCACCGAGCGGCTGACCGTTAACTTTAGAGATCGCCGCGCTAGACACAAGGCGTGGAGTGAGACCCGAGTACTTCGTGGAGGCGTAGACCATTCCAGAGACTAGGTCCGACACCATAGTGCCACTGGACGAGCCGGCAGCGAACTTGACGGTCACGCCCTGATCAGCCCAGTCCACGACTTGGAAGTTGGGCTTCTGCCACACGATCTCCTCGGCCGAAAACACGAATTCGCGAACCATGCCGTGTGCGTAGTACTTGATGGCACCGTTGTTGCCGGAGCTGCCACCGCTGAAACGACTGCGATACGGGTAGCTCACGGACATGCCGAACGGAGCCTTGTCGGCGACCATCTGCAGCGAGTACGGGTTCGACCAAATGGGCTGGATGGCGGCATTGGAATCGTGCGCGATGATGTTGCCCCACCAATTGTTGGTGGGGATGGCGCGGTTCTTGATGACGGAGGAATCCAGGTACTTGGGCGGACAGAATCCCATCATGGCGTCCGTGTGCTCGACGAGGGAGCTGGGAGGCTCAAGCGCTCGAAACCCGGACGACGAAGTACCGTCACCAACGTTGGGTGTGGGTGGAGCTGCCGAGTTTGAAGACGACGTATTAGCACCATCTTCTGCCGCAGAGTTCGTGTTGTTCAGCTCAGGATCGAGCGTAGGTGTCTCGATGGGCGAGTCGGGATTGACGCTGGAACTGCCATTATTACCGTCGAAACCTTGACCGACAACTCCTGGAAACGGAAGTTGTTGGAGAATTGCTCCAAGCCAAAGCAACATGGACGCGGAGAGCTTCATGGTCGTGGAAGTGCTTGTCGGCTGCTGGTTTTGCTGGTTCGGTGCAAGACGTCAAAATGACAAGTGAGCTTTTAGCAGCTCTGCGCGGTGGCAATGCTCAATATCTCCATGGCTCGGGAAGACACGCCGTGGCGTCACATGCGCTGTCAGTGCTTGACGATCAAGGTGAAGTCGGAAGAAGTCACCGAGTGGATCTGCTGTACGACCGAAATGAGGCCTTCGTAGATGTTGTTGACTGCTCACGAGGTCGATAGCATAATCTGAGCCGACTCAGATCCGACCAACAAAAAACAAAGCAACGACACAGGATTAGGGCATATCACTCTGTTCTACTTCAAGTATCGCCACCACAAGATGAACAAATCTACATGTAGCAAGACAAAAACCACAAGCAGTGTTGGCGTGCTTTTGAGTAAGTGGCAAAAGCAGATAGTCAAACGATAGTACAGTATAACTGCATCCACTTGTCATCCCGTCGCAGACAACAATGCGCAGCAAAACAAAGTTGGTAAAAAGTTTTAGTGATTGCGATTTTATCGCCACACACCTGGAGCTCCACCAAAGCGCCTCATACACTGCAAGCCTTCAATCTAGACCCAGGCATATTTTTCGTTACTGAACCAGGTCGGCAAAGACGTTGGGGAATTCACGTTGTTTCCGCGGGGAAAAACCATTGCACTCGACAGCGAGAGCTCGCGTTCGGCAACTTCCATCTCAAGGTGACGGCGCACTTCCTCGTGCACCAAAGCAGACGGCGGGTCCCAGATCACAACCTTTTTCAGCTTGAACTTGCGCGCTTCCTGCATCGCCGCGTCCAGCAAAATGCGCTTGATAGCAGCAGCATTGTCACCGGAATCTGGGAACCGAGCACGATCGAGGTACAGCGTGGACTCCTTGAAGCTGTGCCACCAGACCACGAAAGCGTTGTCATTAATCTTGGCACCGCAGCGTGAGGGCAGCTCGTCAAGACCTCCAGCTCGAGCATAGTGCAAACCGTTGCAAAACTGCCACTCGATCGAGGCTCGCGAGGGCAGGATCAAGAACGCCTCCTGTCTTTGGAACTTATCACTCGACAGTTCCTCGACCAATCGTGCGTTATCAGCCTCCAGGAACTTGTCCAGCTTGTCGTCTACAAGAAACGACTCAAGCACGACGCTGTGGTTTGTAATATCGATGTTGCGAGGGTGGTCAACCTCCAGTGTAGCCATCTTGGACGAGTGACACTTCCACCCCAGTTTGTCATAATATGTGGGGCCGACATCCGAGTAGAGTACGGAGATCAGAGCTTGGGGCAGTTGCTCCAATTGCTTGGCCACTTCAGCCAGGAAGAAACTCGCAAGGCCGCGTCGACGGGACTCCGGCAGCGTGTAGACGGAGCTGATCTGGTACGAGAAGCCGTGTTCCATCTCTCCGGAGCTGCGACGAAGGACGCAAGGGAAGCGAATCGTCTTGCAATGGCAATAGAGCAGATCTCGACCAGCCATCAGCTCTACGTCACTCAAAGTGGAATTCTCTTGGGTTTTGTCCACGAGCGCCCAGAAGAGAGCCCCTCTTGAGAGAAGGGGGTCTCACGTTGGGCCACATCTTTCTGCTGCCATTGCTGCACGTCCAGTAGTGGCGGCCCCCAGTGCTCGTAGTCGTCGGCCTTGCACTGCACCTTGAGCGCCTCTTGCGTCAACTGCACCAAGCGGAACTTGTCCATCGCGGAATGAGGGAATGGGGGCAGCATCACATGATCGGTCTCCGCTACGACTAAGTACGATTCGCCTTGAAGTGCTTCTTTATTATACCTGTGCAACGAAGGAAACACAACAATGCGTTCGCTCCAAGGAAACGAGTGCAATAGACTTGAGTTCATAGGATCGATCGGATCAATGCCAATCGCACTACATGTAGCAACACGAGCGCATTCACTTCTTTTTGCTTCTTTTCACTGGAAATCCCAGCTCCGTTCGAGCTCTCACACCAGCAAGTTCCAGACACCGGGACAATAAAGTCACGTGACTCCTTTCTTGATATTTTAACGCAGGCAAATGATTCAGTGGAGTGGACTCTGGCAGAGTCTTCGTAAACCAAGCGACCATGTTGAAGTGGCATGCGTGTTCCCACCAATCCCATCCTCTCCCTATTTCCTCCAATCACGTGCGTCGTCCACCTGACCACCAACCCGCATTTGCCACTTGCCAACCATCATGGCCCGAGCCGCGACCGCCACCAAGAGCAAGAAGAAGCCGGCGGACTTCAAGCGGCCCAAGCGCAAGGTGGGACGTCGCGCAGGCCCCGCCGCCAACGTGACGTCCGTGGGCATCACGTCTCGCCGCATCAACCTGCTGGAGCAGTCGCTGCTGCAGGACAAGGCGGGCGCCGCGCAGCTCACGCACCGACGCCAGGCGCTGCCGGATCTGTTGACGCAGACGGGCCACTACAACGCCCACGTGCGCCAGCGTGCGCTGCAGGGCCTCAAGGAGCTGGCGGCGCAGCAGACGGCGGCCAACCTGCGCGCCAACGCGGCCGTGCTGCTCGAGCGCTTCCTGCCCACGCTGCTGGACGCCGAGGCCGTGGTGCGCGAGGCCGCCGTGCAGGCGTGGAAGGCCATGCTGCCCGTGCTGCGAGGCGCTCTGGCTCCGTTCGCCACGCTCGTAGCCACGTACCTCAGCAGCGGCCTGACGCACCTGCAGGTGGGCGTGCGGCAGGACGCGCTGCAAGCTATTGGTGCGCTCGTGGACGAGGCGCCCGAGCTGCTGAGGGAAGACGCAGGACGTCCGGCGCTGGCCAGACTGCTGGAGAACTTCAGGGACTTGGTCTGCGCTGCACAGACGCAGGGCATCAGGATGACGAACACGTACGACCTGCTGCTGGGCTCTGACAAGGGCAAGGACAGTCAGAAGGGCAGACAGAACAGCAAGAAAAGCAAGAAGATCAAGGCGCCGTCGGGTGCGTTGGCGCTGAGGTTCGCGGCGCTCAAGGTGCTGCACAAGCTGCTGATGTCTGTGAGTTCAACGAGTGGTGGTTGTGCGGCTGCTGGTGTGCGCGCGGGATCTGTGCCGACCACCAAGACGCTGCTGCTGTATCCAGCCCCTCGACTTGTCGCGACGGGCATGTTTGCGGCAGCGTCGGTGACTACCAGCGCGGGAGAGAAACTGTGTGCGTCGTGGCAGGAGAAAGTGCGCGCCTTGCTGCCGGCACTGTTGGAGCTGTGGCTCGAGTGCCGCGAGGGGAGCACGGATGCGCTCTCGGACGTGCATGTGGAGCACATGAAGTACATTGTAGAGTGCACAGCTACTGTGGTGGGGGCCAACACCGACTTGCTGACTGTTGAATCAGCGGACGACGCGAACAACAACGAGTTCTTCGAGGCTGCGCTAAAGCTGCGGGAGGAACTGCTGGCACCAGAGAGTTTTCCGATGCTGCCGAGCGCGAGTGCTACCCTCGCGGCGGCCTCTGATGCTCAGGGTGCGCTCTCGAGGTGGCATGGCATGAACGCTGCGCTCGCTAAGTTGGCGTGCGAGTACCTTCGCCTTCCTGCGTTGATGCAGGCTTCGGGCAAGGATGACGCGCAGAGCGAGTCGCTGGAGCACCGTGTGTGCGCGTACGTTGTCGCCACTCTTGCAAAGTACAATGAAACAGCTGAGCTTCGCGCAGTTGCCAGTATGCAGAATGTACTACAGCCACTCCTGGAAGTTGTGACGCTCATCTTGGCGTCAGCATCACAGCGTGGCGAGGCTTCCAAGTCTTCGGAAACGACGGCTGACGAGCGTAGCCTCTTACTGGAAGCCGTGACACGGTTTTACGTGCTCTGCACGCCGAAGTCAGTGAGCTTCCGCAGCTGCACAGTGCTCGCCGTTGAGCAGCTTGAGATCGCGCTGCGTGGACAGCAGCATCAGAGCCGAAAGTTGCCGTGGCCGAAGGTTATGCAGTGGGTGGTATGTCTCGCAGACCTGCTCGGTCAACTTGATACGCAGCACATGGATCTTGGCAGACGCAGTTTGCTTGCGTTGATCTCTGTTCTAAAGCAGCTCCCTGTTGAATTTGCAAGCGGTGACCTGATGGACGGCGTGCTGACCAACTTGTCAGCTTTCTTTGATTTGGCAGCATTGCCTTCTACGTCAATGTCCGAAGTTGAAAAGCAGAAAATGCTGTCGAGGACACGCTTCGATGCATTGAGTGCGGCAGATCAGCTGGCTTTCGTGGCTCTTGTGTATCATCTGCCTCGGTATCCTGTGTCCCTGCTGCGCGCTCTTGCCAGTTGTTGCAAAGTCCACGCATCCACAGCGAGGCAAAGAGCTTCCTTGTGGATATTCTCTTCCAGCGGAGGGATGTTGTGGATCTGGCTCACATTGTGAGTTTCCTCGTCAGCACGGCGCTTGCCCCTGTTGAAGCAAATTCATATCAGCAGCGGCAGCAACTGCAGCTTGCTGACCATGTATGCCACACGTTCGTTGCGATGAACCTGGGCAACTCGCTCCCAAAATTCTTGCGCCTACGCTGGCGAAGGCTCAGACTCGTGAGGATATGAACTCGATGGAATTGCACACGTTGGTACTGCTGTACCGTACGTGCGTGTCTTCGGCTTCTACTCTCAGTGTCGAAGCTCACAGTCAACGCTCGGATATTCCTACCGAAATGGAACGAGAGCTGGTGAACTTGGTTGTCAAGATTATGGTGAAATACACTGCGACTTTGTCTTCCGAGCAGTTGATGGCGCCCGAGGAGGTTGACACGCACGAACAGGAGCGGTTACTCGTGGAGTCCAGCGTATCAACGCTGGTACTGGGCGAGACGAACATCTTTGCTCCCTTTTGGATGAGCTTTTGGCCGCCCAACAGCAGGTACTTGGCCTGACTCGCCATTTGCACGTGCTCCAAGCGCTTGTGCGGACGTCAAGTTTAGCTGGGGCATTCCGACGTCACCAGAACCACGTGGAGAATCTGCTACGTGCTGTGGAGCAGCAGCCTGGTGGTGAAGATGACGTTGCGCAGATTGTCCGACAATTGCGCGGCGACCTGGAGCTTCTGGCAGTGGGCCAGCTTACTGAAGACAGCTCCAAGTAGATAGACACAAACATGCGAACATCAATGAATATCATTCGTATACTACACCGACTTGCTCTGTGATTTTGTGCACTCACTTCTTATCCTGCGTCGACTTTTCCTGGCAGTATGGTGGCACGAAGTGGGGCGATGTTGCTTGTGTACGGCGCGATCTCCATCTTGTGCAGTCACATTTCTGGGAGACACTGCATCACGACACCAGAAGATAACCCGCAGGTAAGATTAAGAATATAACATTTTAATAATGGACTTCCATTTCTGATTGCTGCCATGTACAGGCGTGTAAATGGGATATCAAGATCTGTGGCGATGGCACGTGGGTGTATCGCGTTGCAGAGCGGAATTGCGAATTCGATGAGTGCATGGTGAAACCTTTCGAGCACAAGACATCCTCATACTCGGCTCCTACGCGACGCTGACAAGGTTACATGTATTCGAGAAACGGCACCGAGAGTACCATACATTATTTTTAGGACTTCACTAAGCGTCGGCAGTTGCTGCTCTCGGAAAGCCGAAGATGAAGCCTCGTTCGTGGATTAAAACTATGGCGGCAAGTGCACTCTTGTCGCCGAGGGCTGCATTCCGTAAAGCGAATAGTAACCCTAGCGGTCTTAGTATCGGCACAGATGCACTCCCAACGACTTCGATTCCGCTTGCAATGCTCACCGCTCTGACTCGAGTGATCGAATTCCTCGACAAGAACCATTTTGACGAGGAGGGGCTTTATAGCAAGCCTGGCGTTACCTTGGAGTGCAAAGATCTACTTGGGTTTTTCGTGACCAGAAGTTTCCAGATTTGACAGCGTACAACCCCCATTCTCTCGCTACTGTCGTCAAACAGGTAGGTGAGCAGTTAAATCTACGGACCTGCGTCGTGGTAACATATCTTTTGTGGCTTGACAGATACTCAGCGACCTGTACACACCACTTATTCCTGCAGCTACCAGTGAACAGCTACTCGAAGCTGTGCGTGGTCGTATTGACGACGAAGCAGAACATCAGATAATCGAGATTTTCAAGCAGATCCGCTCAACCACACGAGACTTTCTCCAAGTATTTCTTGAGCATTTGAACCATGTACGGGTGCACTACCTGCGGGACTCTTTTCGGCAGGTACCCTCACTGGGATGCATGATAGGTTTCTTCAAGTCGGCAAAGCCGGATGAGCGTAGCGAATCTCGCGCTTCATATTGGAACAGCTTTAATTCGACCCACTGAGGACAAGATCTACTTGAATTCGAGTAGGACCAAGCATTCCGAGTGTGTTATTTACTACACTGATAAAAGGACTGCGTGTTGCTTTGTACTCAGAGACGATGATGCGCCGTAGAAAATGCGTCGTTGAGTTCCTCATTCAAGAAGCTGCCTCATTGCCCTACGACTGCGCAACCGAAATGAACATCCCAGCGATTCCCGAACTTCCATCCACACCGGTTACTGATTCACAAAACTCAAAAGCTCCTTCACCTGTATCGTCAGAGCAACTCCATTTCGTTCAGGTTACTTGGGATGCAGGAGAATTGAGTTTTACGCCAGAACAGTTGGAGGTGGTGGAAACGGGGAGCAACTCCTTTGTTAGTGGGAAATACTAACATCGTGTATGCATGACATTGGTAATGTAGGAAATATTTGGCAAGTTTGGAGAGATCGACAATTTTGGCGTCAATGATCAAGGCAACAGGTACTGGAAGAAGTGTTGGTAGCTCTGGTTTGTTGAGAACATACTGACACTGGTATTTATTTTCAACGCTTGCAGAGCAATTATTGCTTACCTGTATGCAGCAAGCGCTGAAGAAGCTGAACATGCTTCGATTCCGTACGTCCGCGTTCGCCGACGCAAACCAAGGCAAAGCGAGAAGCGACGCGAGCATACTCCCACAGGGCCAAAAGCAACTCCTGTCTACAGAGCGACTCTGATGTATTATCGGACACCGATCTCAATCCTGAACCAAAGGAGAACCTTCCAGCAAAGCAAACGGCAGATCCATCAAAACTGGAAAGCAGTGCCATACAAGGTCGAATTGAAATACCATCAGCTTTAACGCTGGAAACAGTGGCTATTGTACAGGCTCATCAAACAGAAACAAAATCTCTTGACAGCTTCATTGTACTGGAAGATATCGAAGATGATCAGCTTCAACCAGTCGACGATTCTTCTGATTTAATATCGGCAGATATGCACCTTCCAGACGATGGAGATCTCTTGCAAACAAAAGTTCCCGATCTCCAAACCAACACGGACATCAGCAGTCCAAGCTTGAATGAGTGTTCGAGTCCAAAGATTGAATCTGCAACAAAGAAGCTATCGAAAACAGAACAGAACAAGCGAACTTCCGATCAGCAGCAGGCAATTAAACCAGGCCATGGAATGGATGCAGATGCCAGGACTAACATGGAGGAGGTACCAGAGGTTGTAGTTCCTGTGATAGAGATACAGGACAAGCGTCGTAACACCACTGGTGACCCTAAGTCGAGTAACTCGACAACGGAAGAGTCAAATCCTGACCAAACGCACACTGGGTTCAACTTGATCGAGCATTTGGTGACGAAGGAAAATATTCCGGTTCTTTCGTCTTCGGACACATTGTCAGCTGTCTCTGCTGATAGCAGCCCGCTAGAGTCATTCATAGACAACGTTGAAGCAACCGAGGTCAAACCTGTTGTCACTGACAACTCTCTTGGTTTAGTGAATGAATCAGACCCAATGCGGTATTCGTTCGATTCACGAAAGTCTTCGGCGGACATTACGATTCCATTCGTTGACCAAGCCGGTTCTCTGGATTCTGCAGACAACAATCTCATCATGGATGCACTGGAAAGCAAGTTGCTTGATATGGAGAAGGTCACTTTTTGCATTGTGAGTGAGATTTATATATTTGAGCTAAGTGTAGGCTTGCTTTTCATGTCGTGTAACAGGTTCTCAGTACGTCTACCGCAGCTTTATCCACCACCAAGTTAGCAACCGAGTTCGAGCGTGCAGTGCTTCAGCTACACAATCAAATTCTGAATTTGGTGAATGATTGTCTGGTGCTGGGCGGTGTCAAGCATGGAGAATTGTCTGGCAAATCAATGACTACCTCAGCATCGAATGCTGAATTTCTAGATTTCCTCGAAGCACAGTCAAAGACGCAAGTGAAAATACTCGAGGTCGAAGTACGCGCTGGTCAGGAGCTTCTTCGCTTGCACAAAACACAGTACGAGAAAGAGCGCGTTGAGGTGGGTCCTTTTCGTTCAAATTAATGAGCGCACTTGATAACGTGACAGCGTGTCTTTCTTTTTCAGCTCGAGATAGAGATTACAACTCTACGTGTGGGGCGTACGGAGGCAGAAAACTTTGTGCTGAGCTTTGCGCAGACCTTCGAAAGTGCCGTAGTGAGTTGGCATGCCATGTTGCAAATGCTACGAATATTCAAAGGTAGGTTTCACACGAGGTCAATCAGATTGTCGGTGTTTTGTTGTTAACTCTGTTCCTATATGAAGACAAAAGAGTGCGCTGGAAGAGAAGCTTGTTGTCTGCGAAAACCAGCTCCATGGTCGAGAGAAACCCTCAGTAAGCTGCAAGCAGAGTATAACAAAATGCTCCGGGTGGCAGCCGAAGCCCAATCACGCGTGGAGAAGTATACGATGGGTGACTACAGCGAAGATCTGGACAACCAGAGCAGCCAAAGTTTATTACTTCCGGTGGCAAAGACCGATAGAAGGCTTCCAAAATCAGCGGTGGCAGCAATCTGCCGCACACAACTGAGTTTTTGTCCAAGCATCCAATCTGCACAAACACTGCAGTAGAAAATGTGCCATGTGAAGAAACCGCACCGGACGTTCCGGAGATTTCATCACGTCCGTCAAATGTCGCCGCGTTAGAAGCTATGAAGCAACAAATTGCGCGTGGTATCCAGGAGCAAATAGCCTCCACAAGGTATGATAAATATTAGTGGTCTTGTTTGGTGTGGATGCTTACCAACGTGAATATCTGTGGCTTCTCCATATGCCCTTTTGCAATTACAGGGCCGCCCTGAGAGATATGGAGGTCTGCAGCTCTACCGGAAAAACTTTAGAGGAGGAGGAAG
Organism: Phytophthora hibernalis; assembly: GCA_012656075.1. Taxonomy (NCBI): domain Eukaryota; phylum Oomycota; class Peronosporomycetes; order Peronosporales; family Peronosporaceae; genus Phytophthora; species Phytophthora hibernalis. The sequence goes on from JAAKBF010000218.1 coordinate 436,454, forward strand.
AAGAGTTACGACAACTGCAGAAACAATTCACTGCGAGGACTTCAGAGATGGATGCGGCAATGAACGAATCCAGAGCTAGGCTGCAGGAGCTTCTTGTTCCAGCAGCATTTCCGTCCTCTGATGACGATCTTCCAGAGGAGCTCAAGACTAACCAAGAACCCACGATTTTTGACTCTACTGCGTTGGTGAACGAGCTAATTGCTCAAGCAGAGAAGGCCCCAACGTACAATTCACACAAACAAAGCCATCACGGAAACACAATAGGTAGCGAGATGTTTGTCAGTGGGGATAACCAAGATTCATGCGGGTTTGAGTATGCTGTTCGGGATCACCAACCAACTCGTGAAGCTCAAAGTACTCTTTACAAGAAGTGGACTGCTGATAGATTGCTCAAAATGGCGAAACTAGCGAGTTACCAAGATCAACAAGCAGTAGCCCAAGCCCAAAAATCAATGCACACTTTTCAGCAAACACTAGCAGAAATGCGCAGACAGAGATAAATACCTCGAGTAATAACAATACCGACAACGCCAAGTCCACGTTTCATATCGATTCAAGTCTGAAAACTGGATGACCAGCTTTGCTTGCGCTGAGATGAGCTACAGTAACGAGCTACTATTATACGATGTTGGCTCAATTTACTACATGTAGTATTTTCCGACTTCGCGGTGTTCGAGAAAACCTGGTATTCGCTGATTGTACACGAAATTGCGCTAACCGATCAAGAGTGTCTTCTAGCTGGTTTCACAACGTCAACAACGCATTGCATTCCCAGATATCGGTGACAATATGGCACCAAGTACGTCAGTTTTGCTGGACGCGGCGATGCAGGAAGAGCGCAAGTTCAAGCCCAGGTTGTAATCTGAGACCAACGCTAACCGTGACATCAACCGCGCAGTTTCGGAGTGCGAACCATTTTCAAATACTACATGTAGTACTTCGAAGTAATCAGATAGCAACTTTCGCGTAGTGCAACGCAACTTCAGCATCGACTTTGTGCAAGTACATGTACTGTAGTATTGGACAACCAAATTGGTGTCAAACCACTACCGGTACGGACGCAAGTTCCACTCATGACTTCTTTTGATCGTCAAGCATTGACAGCGTACGTTGACGCACGGACGCTAGCTGCGGCTGAGCTACACCTCGGCGTGTCTTCCCGAGCCATGGAGATATTGAGCATTGCCACCGCGCAGAGCTGCTAAAAGCTCACTTGTCATTTTGACGTCTTGCACCGAACCAGCAAAACCAGCAGCCGACAAGCACTTCCACGACCATGAAGCTCTCCGCGTCCATGTTGCTTTGGCTTGGAGCAATTCTCCAACAACTTCCGTTTCCAGGAGTTGTCGGTCAAGGTTTCGACGGTAATAATGGCAGTTCCAGCGTCAATCCCGACTCGCCCATCGAGACACCTACGCTCGATCCTGAGCTGAACAACACGAACTCTGCGGCAGAAGATGGTGCTAATACGTCGTCTTCAAACTCGGCAGCTCCACCCACACCCAACGTTGGTGACGGTACTTCGTCGTCCGGGTTTCGAGCGCTTGAGCCTCCCAGCTCCCTCGTCGAGCACACGGACGCCATGATGGGATTCTGTCCGCCCAAGTACCTGGATTCCTCCGTCATCAAGAACCGCGCCATCCCCACCAACAATTGGTGGGGCAACATCATCGCGCACGATTCCAATGCCGCCATCCAGCCCATTTGGTCGAACCCGTACTCGCTGCAGATGGTCGCCGACAAGGCTCCGTTCGGCATGTCCGTGAGCTACCCGTATCGCAGTCGTTTCAGCGGTGGCAGCTCCGGCAACAACGGTGCCATCAAGTACTACGCACACGGCATGGTTCGCGAATTCGTGTTTTCGGCCGAGGAGATCGTGTGGCAGAAGCCCAACTTCCAAGTCGTGGACTGGGCTGATCAGGGCGTGACCGTCAAGTTCGCTGCCGGCTCGTCCAGTGGCACTATGGTGTCGGACCTAGTCTCTGGAATGGTCTACGCCTCCACGAAGTACTCGGGTCTCACTCCACGCCTTGTGTCTAGCGCGGCGATCTCTAAAGTTAACGGTCAGCCGCTCGGTGGTCAAGTGCGTGGCTCCAAGTTCGAGATCGTCTACAACTCCGGCCAGAAGTGGGTCGTCTACGCGCTGTCGAGCGACGGTCGCAGTGAGAAGGAGATCACTCTGACGGCGGACGGCAACTCCGCTCTCAAGAGCACGGGCGTGTTCGACGGTGTGCTGCGCGTTGCGCTCGTGCTTGATGATTCGTGGATGAACACTCTGGACAAGCACAAGTCCTGTATCGTGCAAGCGGCCGACGTTGATCTCCACGACGACAGCTCGTACTCGTTCAAATGGAAGACGATGGGTGATTGCTCTGGTGGCCTCCTGCACTTCGCTATGAAGCACCATGTTGACACGATTGACACGACCAACGGGGTCCGTCAGGTGGACGGTATGGTGGCGTATTCGACAACTCGCGGAGCTTACCAAGCTTTCACGACACCAGGCGGCTCAGCCGATGCGGTTTGGACGATCAAGGAGACCCAGCCAGTGGCCGAGGACTTCTACCCAGCTCGCAAGGTCGCATCCAACGTGGCTCAGCAGCAGCGAATCGCCGACCACCTGCGCGAAGACATCAACGCCGCCTGGTCCATTCCACTCGACGGCAGCTACTACTTCAACGGCAAAGCTGCGCAGAAGTACGCGTCACTATGTCTGATTGCCAACGATGCCGCTGTCGTCGGTGGGGACAAGAGCCTGCTGAGCACGTGTCTGAACAAGTTGCGCGGTGTGATGGCGCCGTTCGTGGCCAACTCCTGGGCCAACAAGCTCCAGTACGACCAGATCTACGGCGGCATCGTGAGCTCGCAGGGCTTCAAGACCAAGGATCTGAACTCGGACTTCGGCAACACCATGTACAACGACCACCACTTCCACTACGGCTACTGGATCCACACGGCGGCCATCATGAACCGCCTGGACCCGAGCTGGAGCGACCTGGGCAAGCTCAACAACATGGTCAACCTGCTGGTGCGCGACGTCGCCAACTACGACCCGGACGACAAGTTCTTCGCGCGATTCCGCTCGTTCGACTGGTTCCGCGGCCACTCGTACTCGCACGGCGTCACCCCGTTCGCCGATGGCAAGGACCAGGAGAGCACGTCCGAGGACGTCAACTTCGCCTTTGGCATGTACATGTACGGCAAGGCCACGAAGAACGCCGCCATGGAGGCTGTCGGCAAGCTCATGACGCGCGTCAACGCGCACGCCATCAAGACCTACTTCCTCATGGAGGACGCGAACCAGGTGCACCCGGCCAACTTCCGGCCCAACAAGGTCACGGGCATCTTCTTCGACAACAAGGTGGACTACGCCACGTGGTTCAGCGCCGAGAAGTACTGCATCCACGGCATCCAGATGCTGCCCGTGTCAGCAGTCACCGAGTTCGTGCGCACCAAGCAGTTCGTCAAGGAGGAGTGGGAGCAGGTGCTGGGCAAGGAGACCATCGTCACGCGCGAGGACACGGGCAACTCGTGGCTGTCGCTGCTGTACATGAACTTCGCCATGGTGGACAAGCAGCGCGCGTTGGGCGTGCTCAGAAGGCCAAAATGGATGACGGCCTCTCTCGTTCGTGGGCGCTGTACATGGCCGCCAGCTTCGCCGAGTAAAGGCGCCGTCCGGCGGCTAGTCAATGCCTCGTTGTGAATCTCTGCTTGCACTCTTGGTAGCGCGTAGATCAATAATCCCCAATGCACTACATTTTAGCGCTCCACTCGTAAGATCAGCTCACAACGTGGTGGCATCATTAACCGGTCTTGATTTTCGAGCCTTACATCTTGAGAACGTGGTCAATCTGCAGGCCTTTTAGCTTTCTGTGTAGCCCCGAGGCCGTGTTGAGTGTGTGGACGTAGATGGCTGCTGTCTGCTCTTGCTATGTGGCTTGCTTGCAGGAGGTTATGACACCCCTCCACACCCCTCGACTCCAAACACCACAACTTTGACTCGATCCACACAACGAGGACTCGCCAAGTCGTGTACGACGACAGTCGGCACCTCGCCGTCAGTTGTTGAAAGTGCTTTCCGGACGAACTCATCAGTGTCAATAGCCGTCACGGGCACTCGGTCGACCAAAAGGGCGCCTGCTTCTTGTGCTTGATAATGTATCGACCGGGGCAGTTCTGGATCATTTTCCACGACGCAAACTCCTACATCCCGAGCCACGAATTTACCCGTAATTAGCCATTTGCCACTAGCCAGTGTGGTGACGCAGGGCGCGTCACTGGGGGCTGATCACCTTCTGCAGGACGATCACTTCGTAGCGTAGGTGCCATTGCAGGGCAGTACACCCGTAGTGATAGGTAGCAGTAGGTTAATCAAAATAAAGGAAGTAACACTTGTACGTGCCGGGCAAAAGGCCGCGACAGGAACGCAGGCTGCAGGGTAGCTCTCTTGTTCAGTGTGCGCAGCACGCTGTGAAAGCCGAAGTAAGAGCAAGAGAGACTGCTCCGCAGCGCCGCGTTCCGCAGTTTGTGTATTTGTAGCATACAATCACAAGGTAAGTCAATAGAGTAGAGCAGTCAGCAGGATAGCTCACAATCCGGGCCGCTGTTGACCAGCAGTGTGTCCGTCCGTAGGCTGCCGCTAATCTGCATGTTGAGCGCGCATCTGGACGCACACGGTCGAGTATCACGCAGTGACGCCGTGTGTGTTCTGGTGCACGCCGTTGTATGATTGTCTTCGGGATGGGTAGCTTGCAACTACCTGTCTTGAAGACTGCAAGTCTGCAAGTCAGCATCTTGGGCTCTTGGCACTTGGTCGGGCTCAAGGTGCTGGCAATCAGCAAAGTAGTCCGCAGTCCGCCGTACCACTATGGGCCTACGGCTCACACTCCCACTTGATCTCATCGGTGGGCGCCGCAGCGATGCGATCACACTGCATGTGCAATCTGCACATCGTAGCGCCTCACTTTAAGCTCCAAAGCGGCGCAATCTGTAGTCCACAGTAGATAGCAGTCCACATCGCACTCCCACTCGATCCCATCATCGTCATCCACGCAGTTGTAGTTGTAGGTCGCTAGGTTAGCACCGTGCCGCAGACACAGTAGTAGCAGTAGTCGTAGAGTCCGTCGTAGCCGCAGCAGTACGTCATCTCCAAGTACAATTGGCAACACCTTCATTGCTTTGCGAAAGCGAGTGAACTTGACAACAGCCAGCGCCTTGGTCATTATGTCAGCCACCATGTCCTCGGTGCCAACGTTCTGCGTCGTGAGCCGCTTGAGCTCCACGTTACGCCGCACCATGTGGTGTTTGTTGTCAGTGTGTTTAGACTTTGAAAGTTTCCCAGGTTTCGCAGTCAGCGCAATTGCTCCTTGGTTGTCGCCGAGTAGCAGCGGCACAGGATGCTTCCATTCCAGCTCCTTGCATAGGCCAGCAAGCTACAGCAAATCCTTAGCTGCCTCCGCCATTGCAACGTACTCGTACTGAGGGCATTTATCTCTTGTTTGCGCGATGCATACGAGATCACGTTCCCATCGATTGTCGAGACGTAGCCGCTAATGCTGCGTCGATCGATCGGGTCGTTAGCGTAGTCAGCATCAGAGTAACTGCAAAGTCGCACCGACTTCTGCAGCTGCACGTCCATCACCAGTCCGTAGTCACACGTAGCCTTCAGGTAGCGCAGTACACGTCGGGCTTGAGCAAAGTGTGTGTGATCATAACTGGCCATATACTTGCCAAGGTGTCTGGTCGCATGTGCAATGTCAGGCCGCGAGGCACTGACAAGGTATTGGAGTGCACCAACTAGTTCTCGGTACGGTAAGTAGTCCTTGGTTGTAGGCACCACCGCCGTCGAAGGTGTCGTCGCCTCAGGCGTCGCACACCCATTGCAATCACTCATGTGAAAGCGCTTGAGTACTTCAAGCACATATTGACGCTGGCTGTAGTCAATTTGCCGCAGCGGCCGATTGATCAGGATCTCGACACCCAATAAGTACGTCACTGCACCCATTGTAGTTAGCTCGAAGGTTTCTTGCAGCTGTTCAGCAATCTTGGTACACAGCAGTGTAGGCCCCATTAGAAGTAGGTCGTCAACGTAGACAGTCAGCAGCAACTGCACTTCACCGTTCTTCTTCAGTATGTAGAGGCCGTAGTCAGAGTCCGATCGTTCAAATCGCATTGTCCGCAGTTTTGCATGTAGCGTCTTGTTCTAAATATTCGGTGCCTGCTTGAGCCCGTACAGGCTCTTCAGAAGTCTGCAGACAAAGCTAGGTCCGTCAACTTGGAACCCTGGAGGCTGCTCCATAAAAAACAATTCATCGAGGTCCCCGTAGAGGAATGCAGTCTTCACATCATATTGGAGTACTGCCCATCCGCGCTGTACAGCAAAGTAGATCGCGGCACGGATGGTCTCGAAGCGTATCACTGGGGCGTAGGTCTCGCTGTAGTTCACGCCTAGTTCTTGTTTAAACCCATGAATGACAAGTCTGGCCTTGAACCGTTTGATTCTGCCTCGTTCATCACGTTTCACAGCGAAGACCCATCTGCACGTGATTACTTTCACGCCCTTGGCCACTGCACGCGGTGTCAATTTCCACGTCTTGTGTCCCTTCAGTGATTGCAACTCAGCCAGCATGGCTGCTTTCCATTGCAGCCAGTTCTTGCTCTTACGCGCCTGCTTGTAGGTCGTAGGTATCTCAATGTCCATGTGTACAGCCTGCACGTGGCCGACAACATAGTCAAGTAGCCGTACGTTCGGCTTCTGCGTACGTCGTGGTCGCTTGAGACACGGCTCCGTCGGGGGTGTCTGGATCTCGAATCCAGTCGTCACTTTGTCCTTCGTTGCATGTTGCTTGCGCGCTTTGCGCTTCCTTCGCTTCTTCGCCTTGGCAACCGCTGGTGGTTCCTTGGCGGCTTCCTGCAATGCAGCTGGCTTCGCAATGCCAGGCTGCGACTCCTCTCTGCTCGCGGGTGCAGGTGAGTCAGCCGACGGTAGAGGTTCTGCAGCTCTTGGCAGTCTCTGCGTCTTGTCAGCAGCAAGTGGTAGCATCTCTAACTGCTTCTCCATGTTGGCAGCAGTCACATCCCAGCCGGGTAGGTAAGTTTCCATACTGGTCTTACAGGTACGGTTTCAGGTAGTTCATGTGCAGTGTCAAAGAGAGCGTTCTCCAACAGGTGCTTCACGTAGGTTCCATCTACGGTGAACTCCTCAGGATATCGTACGTTTCCAAGTCTCGCAGTGGTCACTTGGCAAGTCAAGAGACCCAGAAACTTGTAGCCAATTGTAGACTCGCTGTAACCAAGTAATAGACACAGCTTTGCCCTTGGTTCCAACTTCTCCTTCTTTTGTCGCGACTCAGGTGGCACTCGTACATGCGCATACAACCCCAAGTCCGCAGGTCTTCCAGCCATGGAGACCTGCGATGTAGCTTCAAGTGTGGTGACTCCAGGCCCAATGGCTTGGTCGGTAGCCAATTCAACGAGGTCACCACGTGAAGGAGTGCCTCTCCCCACAAGATGTTCGGCAGGTGCGTGGCCGTCAACATAGACCGCACTCTCGGCAGTACGATGCCGTTTGCCCGTTCAACAATGCCGTTCTCTTGAGGAGAGTACGCGTTCGTAAACTGCTGCACAATTCCGTACATCGCACAGTAGTCTCGTAACTCGTTGCTTGCAAACTCGCCTCCTTGGTCCGAGTGCAGACGTCGGACCGTCAGCTTAGGAAACTGAGTCAGCAGCTGATTCAGCAGAATCTTGATGTACCAGGTAGCTTCGCTTTTCTTTCGCAGTAGATACACCCACTTGTAGCGCGTAGCCTCATCAATAATGAATAGAAACATCGTTGCTTCTTCTGCAGTTTTCTCGTTCAACGTACAGATATCCATAATAAGAATCTCGATTGGCTCCGATTTCCGCAGTGGAACACGCGCGTAATGCATTCGTTTTGCCTTACTCGCAGCACACGCAACACACTCGTAGGGAGTCAGACCTTTTGCATTCATCTTAATCCCAACGTCAAGCTTGTTCGACAAAACTTTCACAGCATCCATGCTCAGGTGTCCAAAGCGTTGGTGCAGCAACTCCATCGACTTCTTGCTGTCCACGTCCTGCTTCAGCGCCGCCATCACCATGACACCAGTCACCTTCTCGGAGTCCAGACGATAGATGTTTTCGCGCATCATGAACTTTAAGGTGGTTCCTGGTTTCGACAGCCAGGCGGTGTGCTGATCAGGTGAGCACGATAGCTTGTACTTGCCGGTCGTCTGCAAGTAACCCAGACTAATGATGTTCACTTTGGCGTTCTCCGTGTACTTCACGTCGTCCAGGAGACGATCCTCCAGCATTCCAGTAGCTTGGTTAACAACACGTAATAGAACAGAACCACAAATTGTAGCATGTTCAGTCGTTCCGTTTGCAAAGTCCAGGCGACTCGTTTTGTCTTCTCGAATGGTAGTGAACAGTGACAGGTCTCCGCAGACATTCACCTGGGATCCCAAGTCAAGTATCCATTCCACCGAGGTAGAGTCAGAATCAAATTGCATACCTTCATTTCGGTGCACAGCATTCACTTGCCAACGAGGGGCATCACTTCCTCGCTGGTTGCCTTCAAATCGTCGTGGTGATGGTTCACGACGTCGCGGCGACTGTCCGCGCGCAGGCGAACGGCCACGCCACTGCTGTTGCTGCAAAGCTGAAGGCCCATAGTGGCTTGGTGGTCCTCGTCCAGACGAGTTCGCACGCCGGCCAAAAGCACGTGGTGGCGGCGAACTGTGTCACTGCGGTGGTGGCCCACGCGGTGGCGAGCCAAAGCGTCCTCGAGGTATCGACCGACTACGCCAGCGTGGCGGCGTTCGACTGCGTCCTCTTGGCTCACGTGGCGGCGAACGACTTCGTCTTCCTTGGCCTGGCTGCAGCTATCAGCCATCAAAACCACGAGGTGGCGAACGCGCAGGTTCACGTCCACGCGGTGGTTGCGCAAAGTAATCATGTTGAAGAAGTCCGTGGCGTCCCCGCTCATAGGGACCCATGTCATCAAATTGCATCGGCTTTTGACGTCCGCGCGGCTCAAAGACAGTACCCCTGTGTGGTGTTGCAAAACACACAATTGTCAGACGTGGAATTCTACCTTGCAATCACAACAATCGCCGAGTTAGGTCGGCGTTGTTGGCCTTCGCTGAGTTATCCCCAAGCGATTCGGCCCTTCCGGGTCAGGTAGTGTCTCACTCTCGTTGAATGCCAGGCAACCAAGCCAGCCAATCTTCCAGGGTCAGCCGAGTTCTGCTGACCACTGTACTTAATCCCGTGTCCTCCACCAATGGGTGGACAACAGCGCGCGAGCGCTTTTACGGGTCGCCGAGGCAAAAGCTTCTCGACTGAAAGTGTTACGGCACCCGGGCTATTCGACGTACCGACTCGCCGAGTTCGGCAAGATTTCTTCTTCGCGCGTAGCGAGACACACCCTACCCCGGGCCGACCTATTCTCTTGGCGCTACAAGTCAACACCCTACAAGCTATGCCTCTCGGGTGTCAACGGCAGGCATAATCCAGCCCGTGCAGGGACTTACCGGAGAGGTCTACACTTGTCTTGGACATAGAAATTTCTGCTCTGTAAGTTCTGTTATCTTCTGAGGACCTGAAAGGTCCTTTTCTTGGTTTCCTACATATCCTATACAAATATCAAATGAAATGGAGTCGTTTCAACCTCGTCCGACTCTTCAGCCGAGTTCGCTGGCTCTGAAATCCAGTAGATGCCCCTTGAGCTCGGCCTCTGTCCGTTGGCGCGTTCCCATACGATCTTCTAGTATGCGGTCGTCGATATGGATCTCTGTCGACCCCTCAGCCGAGTTCCGCGTCTCTCCGGCGTCTGGACCGCCTCTCCAGCCTGGCGCCGACTGTTGAGCTCGGCTATTATCCGGACAACCGTATCCGGAAGATCCGTCGAGTCGGTACCGGAAATTTCGGTTCCTAAGTTCCCACTGGGTCGTACTGGTGATCTCTGCTCCTTAGACTTGGCTCGGACTCCTTTTACCGTAATCTTCTGGTCCTAAGACCGCTCTTTTGTTAGCCGAGTTACTACCGTGCATCTCCATTCCTAAGGATCCACCACTCCTAAGTCAGGAGGGTCCTAGTTGAGGCGTGTGCCGAAACTCGAAATTACTACACCACACCTGTAGTCGTTCCCCGGCACAGGCAAACCCACACGTCGTTCACCTTGAGCGTGCCATGGCTCCGACGTAGGTCCTCGCGAGCTTTGCATCAGTTCTTTGCCAAACTAGTAGAATGCTGTGGCCCAAGTAGGAGGTTGACTCAGCTGTTGGGTACCCTCCCACTGGTCCTGCACGGCACCAGTCGTAGCAGCTTGCATCACTGGCTGCACTGGTTGCACTTGTTGATCTTGTCGCCCTTGTCATTGCACTTCATCTCGCGCATGTAGAGCAGGTACTGGGGGCGGCTGCAGCTGCAATTGCTGCGGCGTTGAAGGTACGTCAGCGACTTTGCGTACTGCACGCACATTGTCACCTTCCGCATGTTGAACACTGTCTCCGTTGCTGCTAGCAGGAGTAGGTGGCGAATAGACAGGAGACCCCGTAGCTGTCGGCGTCTCTCCATCATCCGTGAGGTCCACGGTTTCAGCATCTTTGGACGTAGCACATAGTGATAAACCAGCAAATAAACCACATTGTCGTTCATGTTCACAACGGTATGTCGGTGTGATCGGTGCACTCGGCGTACCAGTGTCCATCTCCGCGGCAGTTCGCACGGTTTGTGCGCTGCTTCTTATCAGCCACGCCCTTCGTTCGCTTGCGCTGCTGCTTGCTGCGCTTGCGAGCTTTGCCTTGAGCATGACCAGCAGTGACCTGGGCGACGTTCAGTAGTCTCGGCGGACTCGTCCAGGTCTGCTGCTGCAGTTGGTCGCGCTGATGCTCGGCCGACCGCAGGCGTTGCAATGCCTCGGCCAGCTTTATGTTCTTGCGGTCGTTGCTGTTGATCCAGTCCGCATGCTCGCGGGCCAGGTCGCGAAACACCAGCACCACATTCGAGAGTAGTAGGCGTGCATGCTGCCACTCCTCGAAGTCTCCGTTGGCTTGGCGGATCAGCGTCACCTTGCGCGCGATGTCCTCCACGTACGTGGTGACGGACACGTTCGGCTGCAGGCGGCGCACCACCAGGTCTAGGAGCAGGTAGTCAGGGTTGATGCCGTCGCCGGCCTCAAAGTGCTGCGCGATGGCGTCGTACAGCAGTGCGGGGCGTCCATGGTCTCCGTCAGCTCCCCAATCTTGAAGGTAGCACGTACGTCCACGGACAGCGACAGCGCGAGTGCAGAGAACGCCTTGTTCTTCCTCACGCGGTACCATTCGTTGTACTTGGGGCGGCGCAGTCCTTCTGCATCGTCGTACCGCTTGGTGCCGTATGTGATTGCCCCGAGCGTGCACGTCTCAAAGTGCAGGGGTACCTCGCTTTTCCATGCCTTGTAGTCGCCCTTCGTGTGCAGCTTGGACAACTTGACCGCCGGGCTGTTGAGCAGCGCCTTGGTATGCTCGCTGAGCTCCTTGTCGTCGTAGCGGTCGCCCGGGTTCATGTTGTCCAGACAGCGCGGGTCTTGTCGGGGTTCGTGGTCGCTTGTTCTCAGTGGCTGCGAATTCTCGACTGATTGCAAATCCGGGTTGGCCGGCTGGCGGGTTTGCAAACCCTCCAGCAAACCCCGGAAAAGTGGGCTGCCACCCGGTATTCCAGCCAATGAGCGGATGAGACGCTCAGCATCGGCTGGCGACAGCGACGACCCGTCTCGTCCAGTCGCAGCTTGGCCACTTTCAGCCAATTGGCGCGCAAACTCAATATTTTCGGCTAATCGGCGAAGGTCTTGATCACTTGAAGTAAAAGACTCGTCTTGTGCAGCAGTTTCTGCTGCAGCAGCGTTCGTCACGGGCTGCGCCCTCGTTGGGCTCATAACCTGTGGTGACGCAGGGCGCGTCACTGGGGCTGATCACCTTCTGCAGGACGATCACTTCGTAGCGTAGGTGGCATTGCAGGGCAGTACACACGTAGTGATAGGTAGCAGTAGGTTAATCAAAATAAAGGAAGTAACACTTGTACGTGCCGGGCAAAGGCCGCGACAGGAACGCAGGCTGCAGGGTAGCTCTCTTGTTCAGTGTGCGCAGCACGCTGTGAAAGCCGAAGTAAGAGCAAGAGAGACTGCTCCGCAGCGCCGCGTTCCGCAGTTTGTGTATTTGTAGCATACAATCACAAGGTAAGTCAATAGAGTAGAGCAGTCAGCAGGATAGCTCACAATCCGGGCCGCTGTTGACCAGCAGTGTGTCCGTCCGTAGGCTGTCGCTAATCTGCATGTTGAGCGCGCATCTGGACGCACACGGTCGAGTATCACGCAGTGACGCCGTGTGTGTTCTGGTGCACGCCGTTGTATGATTGTCTTCGGGATGGGTAGCTTGCAACTACCTGTCTTGAAGACTGCAAGTCTGCAAGTCAGCATCTTGGGCTCTTGGCACTTGGTCGGGCTCAAGGTGCTGGCAATCAGCAAAGTAGTTCGCAGTCCGCCGTACCACTATGGGCCTACGGCTCACAGCCAGCACTTCAGAGCACATTACCATAGTCGCTGAAGCAATTCACCGCCGTCGCCAGCGTAGTACCCATCGCCCACAAACGCTGTCGATTCGCCGTCCATTGCTGCCAATCGATCGCACTTACTGATGCCGGAAAAAACGTTCCTAAAATGCACCTAAGGACCTGGTTCGTCTGTCGGGTTTAGTTAAATAGGAGTATACCATATGGTAGGGGCCTTTTCCATTTAACTTGATCAACTATCGAGTAAAAGGAAAATCAATTTGACCTATCCCTATGAATCTTTTATAAGCGAGAATAACCAATCAGATTGCTTCGTTAGCTCCCTATTTAACCAGACCCAGTGACGCGAACCAGCCCCTAAAATGCACTAAAGTCCTAAAAAATACCGTAAGATATCACGGTATATTGCAGTTTTTAGGCATTTTTAGGAACGTTTTCTCCTGTACCCTCTCCTCTGACTCAGAGGTCCCTCAATTGTTTACCGGATCCCGTCTGATGGTCAAGTTCCGCGTGGTGCAGTTGACCCAGGAAGCGCTCAAGGTGCAATGCAAAGTGGACGACTTCGAAGAGTGGGGGAGTCCAACGCTAACTCTCGAGCAATATCAGCGCAAAGAGGAAGTACAACGCGCGACTCCCTTTTCCCGACACGGTTCCGTCTTCTGGGCGCTCGTGGAGGATAACGGAGACTTTGGTGACTTGAATTTGGCGGTGGGTCAAACGCTCATGTACTGCCACTGTGAGAGCCACCGCTTCGATTGCGTGGTGCATCGCAGCTCTGGAGAGATTGAACGGGGCTATTCGCACCACATTGGGTCGGTGTTTACTCTGCCCGAGCACCGCAAGCGAGGACTCGCGACTTTGTTCATGAAAGAGGTGGCGAAGCAATTGGATCAACTTCCGGACGCTCTGGTGTCTGTGCTGTACTCGGACATTGGACCGACGTACTACGACAAACTCGGGTGGAGGCTGCATCCGTCCAAGATGGCTACGCTGGACGTCGAGAACCCGCGCAACGCCGAGTTTGAGGACAGCAGCAATGCCGACCTTGTGTTCTTGTCTCTGGATGAGGAACTTGGCCAGTTCCTTGATATCGACAATGCTCGATTGGTGGAGGAGCTGTCTGACGCGAGCTTTGAGGGTCGAGAGGCTTTTGTGGTGCTGCCCACCCGGGACTCCATTGAGTGGCAGTTCTGCATTGGCGTTCATTTCGCCCGGGTCCGAGGGTTCGAAGAGCTCCCATCGTGTTGTGGCGTTATATTCAGTGAAGACGCCTTTGTGATATGGTGCCACAACGTGAAGGAGTCGACGTTGTACATTGTTCGCGCTCGGTTTCTGGAGTCGTGTCAGAATGCTGCTCAGACCACACGCTTGTTGCTAAACGCGGCTTTGGAGGAAGCTCGCAAGTTTAAGCTGAAGAAGGTTGCTATCTGGGACCCATCGCCTGTCCTGCTGGGAGAAGAACTGCGCCACCACCTCGAGATTGAATTTGTCGAGCGGGAGGATTCGCTGTCGAGTGCAATGGTGTTTGGTCGCGACGGTGCTACGAATTCCGTGGCACTTCTTCCCCACTGGTTACGCAACGAAAAGTATGCCTGGGTTTAAATTAAAAGAAGGGAGTCTCGCGACGTACCGGTACTGCTGCTGCTGCCGGGTTAGGACGGAGCAAGTTTCAGGATCAGACGTGCATTTGGTGTGAGATTAAACACCTGCATCGATATGAAAGACAATGAAGGAAGACAGATTGCAATTGACCTCTATTGAACAAATCCGCCTTGTTTGCGATTTCCAGACATTGGTGCGTCTGAGGAAGACGAAACAACGGAATTGGAATGTCCATTGATGCCGTCATAACACGTTATCAACGGTTCGTTGTGGCTATACTCGTAGCTGCAGAGTGGTGTGTTTCTTGAGGCCTTTAAGCGCAGGACTCGCCGTCGGCGTTGGCCATGTCCATGACCCAGTAGTGCTTGTACGTCTTGGTCTGGTCGTACGCGTAACCAGGGCCGATGAACTTCAAGTCGCTGAACAGGTACGCGCTCGAAGACTTGATCCACGTTGCAACGACAGCATCAGCGCTGGCCTGGCCGGCAGCGGCAAGCTCGGCGGACTGGGCAGTCTTGATACCCTGCGCGGCGTAGCGCGAAGTCGGGGTCGAGCCGTCCGAACCCTTGGTGCTGACCTTGTTGTTCTTGGCGTTGTCGGTTGCAAGGACCTGAGCCGCCTTCGCCAGCTTCGTGTTGACGCAAACGGCCTTGAGACCCTTTTCAGCACGCTTGGCGTTCACGGCGTTGAGCAGCTTCGTGCTGAAGTCAGCAACCTGCAGTTCGCGGGCGACGTGGTCCTCCTGCACGGCAGACTCAGCATTGGTCATACCAACGAGCGCCACGACGGCAAACGCGAAAAGCCCCTTGATGTTCATGGTTTAAGGTTCTTGGTTCCTGTCGAGAGAGGTGTTGGAGTTGGAATTGCGTTGCAATTTGGAGAGTGAGATTGGGTACCGGTAGCTGCGAAAGTACCGGTAGGCTGCTCTCAATGGAGCAACGCCAAGAGACTCTCTTCACTCTTAGACTCTAAGTTTGAGAGACTCGCAGACTCAAAGCCCATGATTACCAAAAAGTTAGAGAGACTCGCAGACTCAAAGCCCATGATTACCAAAAAGGTGGGCAATAATTTGTTAGGATGGGAAGACTCCTATGCAATGCAATCGATTTTTGAGTTTGCATACCGGTACGGTACCGGTAGGCACACACTGGCACACCGAAAGCAACGTTGAAGCAAGGTTTGATGAGCAAACGAGCTTTTCCTTTTAAAGCAAAAGCTTTTAAAAAGTTAATAAAGCAGCAGAACGCTTCCTGAGTTAGCCCAATTATCTGTTGTACATGTATCACGTTTTCACTGGGCCTAGTCAACCCGATTCACAACCGCGTGGTTTACGACACCACTGGCATCGTCCTCAAACAAATGCACCGAACTCCATTCAAACATAATCTTGTCTAAGTACCCAGAAACAATTATTTCGCACAAATACTTCTCAACACGGATGTTAATTTGCCGAATAGGGTGAAGTTCACTGTCAAAACTTGAATGTCAAGTTACATGTACCCCGCCGAAATTGAACGGGGACTTCAAGGCAAGATCAGCGTAAACTTATCAAGCTGGTACCATTTGATTGGCGTTGTTGATAATTGCATGTGGTGGTGCGGCAACCAGATAAAAGCCGGAAGTTCCGGTTCGCCATCGCCAGGCTTTAATAATTATAAAACGAAATGGTCAAGCATCGATCAAAAGTATTGTCGAAACAGCACTTTTGTACGCGTGCGGTATCCGGTTGAACAGCGAGGGTGGCGCTGGGTCCAAAACTTCGCTAAGAAATTGCAGGACTGGTCTGACTGACAGACACGACGCTAGAGAATGTAAACCAATTCAAACCGGATTTCAGGTTCGGTAAACGTATTATTCATGTAATACTATACATGATGTATTAATATAATACTATTATAAAAGATAGTATCTTTAAAAACAAATCAACCGTATCATCAAATGGAAAATACAAAAAATCTGCTTGAAGTATTAATACTAATAGTACGTTTTAAGCACATTTTTTAGTACTGTACTATGGATACGAAGTAATTTTAAAATACTGCTTTCAAAGATGACAACATTGGTAAGTTTCCACTGACGGTGACACCGTGGCATTTACCTAGAGCGGCAGATCAAATGAAGAAACTCACTTCACATACAGCCCTCGCCCGCCGCGTTGGCCATGTCCAGTACCCAGTAGTGTTTGTAGAGCTTGGTGCTGTCGTATCTGTAACCGGGGCCGATGAACTTGAGGTCGCTGTACAGATACGCGCTGGCAGACTTGATCCACGTGGCCACCACGGCGTCCACCGAGGTCTGACCCGCGGCGACCAGCTCCGCCGACTTGGACGTTTTGATGCGCTGCGCATCATAGTGCGACGTGGGCGTCGACCCGTCCGAGCCGCGTGTGTTGACGAAGCTGTTCGTGGCCATGTCGTCCGTCAGGACCTGCGCCGCCCTCATGAGCTTCCTGTTGATGCAGACGGCCTTGAGACCCTTCTCGGCGCGCTTTGCATTGATGGTTACGGCCAGCTTCGAGCTAAAGTTGACGACCTGCAGCTCGCGTGCCACGGCGTCAGCTCCTTGTACAGCTGCCTCGCCGTTGGCGATGCCCACGAGCGCCGCAAGTGTAAGCGCTTTGGAAAGTGAACGGTGGGATGGACGGTGCTGGGAAATCGAGGCTTCGTGGCGCGCTTTCCTTCCGTGGTCGAGTGTGAGAACCCTTTCAAGCTGATTGTAGGCCCTCAGTGGATGCGAGGTGGCGGACCTTGCTCGTGCACAACGGACAGGAAACTCCCACAGCACGCAGGATTCTTGGTCGAGGCACGGGTGGAGTCCGGTGCTTGAAGTTGGATGGGAGGGAAGATCGAAACGACCGATCCGTACAGCAAAATAGCGTACAATGCATTCTCAAAAAGGTGCTCATGATTACCACCATTTTATAAAAGGTGCGGTCGTTTTAAAGGTTCTCTGTGATTAAGTTAAATAACACGGAGGTATTGTGGGTTCTACTCAAAACTGCATTGGGCGATTGGTTGAATCTCCGGCGGTGAAGATCTGCAAATTTGGACGGAATTCACAATACGACGCCGTGTATCGAACGAACAGAATCGAAGTCTTGCACGCGCAATAGCTAGAACACGAACAGCACGGTAGAAGTCCTACAGTGTTCTGGTCGCATACCCAGCGTACAAAATGGCCACCCCGCCGGAAGAGGCTCAATAGTTTCCTGATGGTGATTCGGCATATTAATAACATGCAATACAAGACTACGCGCTCTCAATCAAGAAGCACATCAAGGTCAAACGAAAAGGCGGTGGGCGCAAGCGCTTGGCGGTGTGAATGAAAAGAAGAAGCTGGACTCGGCATTTTCGCGCTTTGCGCAATGATACTGAAGCGGAGTGCTTCCACTTACAGGCAAGCGCAGAGAACAATGTCGATGTCAGTCGACGATCTTGGCGGCAAAAGCCACCTTTCAGGGACAGAGTATATTCTCAACTGGGGCTTCTCGCCCGTTAGTCCTACCTCTCACTTTTTGTCCTACGCCCACAGCAATTGGTCACAATTGCAACAAGTCCAATAGTGAGAATCAGTATAATACCGCAACAGCCCCACCTACTGATTTTCAGTATTGCAGTTGGACTGCTCGAAGTCACCTTTTGATATTAGCCCCATTGCTGCTCGGTGCTTTTCAAATGCCGTACGTGGTAATGGCTTCGTGAACGCATCTGCAACATTTTCGCTTGGCGGTGTTAGTGAAAAGAAGAAGCTGGACTCGACATTTTCGCGCTTTGCGCAATGATACTGAAGCGGAGTGCTTCCACTTACAGGCAAGCGCAGAGAGAACAATGTCGATGTCAGTCGACGATCTTGGAGGCAAAAGCCACCTTTCAGGGACAGAGTATATTCTCAACTGGGGCTTCTCGCCCGTTAGTCCTACCTCTCACTTTTTGTCCTACGCCCACAGCAATTGGTCACAATTGCAACAAGTCCAATAGTGAGAATCAGTATAATACCGCAACAGCCCCACCTACTGATTTTCAGTATTGCAGTTGGACTGCTCGAAGTCACCTTTTGATATTAGCCCCATTGCTGCTCGGTGCTTTTCAAATGCCGTACGTGGTAATGGCTTCGTAAACGCATCTGCAACATTTTCAGAACCAGGAACCCGCAGTACATCAATTTCTTTCAGTTCCACACGTCCTCGCACAAAGTGATGACGAATATCTATGTGCCTGTTCGGTTGTGGATGACTGGGTTCTTCGCTAGCTTTCTAGCACTTTCGTTGTCCACGTACACTTCGGAGGGTTCATTCTGCATCAGCTTAAGCTCTTTCAACATCTGACGCAGGTTAACTACCTCCTGCACGAGTAAGCTCAACGTCATATACTCGTGTGTAGTGCAACCGTCTTCTCTGTCTGACTGCTCCAAGAAATTGGACTACCGCAAAACTTAGTCAGATAGCCTGCAACAGACTTCCGATCATCAACACGGTTTGCAAAATATGCATCAGCAAATGCTTCCAGATGCTTGTCCAATTCCTGTTCCATCCACTGTAGTCCTCCAAGATGTAAGCCATAATCTAATGTCTCCCGCAGATAGCGAAGACCTCGCTCGGCAGCTCGCCAATGCAACAAACCTGGATTGGCTACATTCACGTACGAGATAAGCTACGTCAGGATGCTTACCCAGCATCAAGTACATTAAACTACCAATAACCGAGCGATACGGCTTTCCAGTCATGAGTTGTCGTTCATCATTCTCGGTAGGGCACATGGCTTTGGATAATTTCAGTTCTGCGGTGCTGGGAGTCTTGCAGCCGTTGCAACTGTCCAAATTGAACCGCTGCAGGACGGACGCTGCATACTTTGTTTGCCCAATAAATATCGTTCTGTCTTTACGGTTTCGTTTGATCTCCCAGCCCAAAATGTAATGCAACTCACCGAGATCCTTCATCTCAAATCGATCACGGAACATTTGTTTCATTTGATCATTGAGTGCCATGTTAGGAGCAAACAAAATCAAATCGTCCACGTAGAGTGGAATGAACACCAACTGTCCATCAATAACTTTTACTGCAACACATGCTTCCGATTGTAGCATCGTGAAGTTTTGCTCCTTCAAGAACGTTTTCAGCAGCTGAAACCACACTCTCGGTGCTTGCTTCAAGCCATAAAGGCTTTTGAGTAAATGCCAAACCCAATCCTCCTTGCCTTTCACTATGTAACCCTTAGGCTGATTCATGTAGACCTCAACGTACGTCTATCTTTCCATTCAAGAAGGCTGTGGTTACATCCATCTGATGTACTTCATAATCCCATACAGCTGCAAGGTCAAAAGAACACGCAGTGTCTCCAACCTTACAACAGGCGAGTACACTTCCAGATAATCAATGCCATAGACTTGCATAAAACCTTTTATGACCAGCCTGGCTTTGAATCTCTCAATTTCTCCATTTGAGAGGTATTTCACGCGAAACACCCATCGGTTTTGCATCACCTTCATGTGCTTTTCATGTGGCACCAGCTCCCACGTGCCATTTTTCATCAATGCATCGAATTCAGCATTAGCTGCACATCTCCATTGTGTGGCGTGTTCTCTCTCAATTGCCTCCTCAAAACTCACTGGCTCTATCATCACAGTCATACAGCAGTAATCTTGCCACCAAGCCAGTGTTATTTCCTTTGCCATAGCTCGTTGAATTTCTTCTCGAGCTTTATTCCACCCAGTGGTTGATGATCTCACAGCATCATCTGAATTTGTTTTTCATAGGCAATATGGACGTAGTCGCCAAACCACGTAGGTGGTTTGCTCACACGACCACTCCGCGTTACTGGAGGGTCCTTGTTGTGAGCACTTTTCGGAGCCACATATTCGCGTAACCCTTTACAAGTGGATGTCGGTAAACAATCTGCACTCGCAACGTCTCGTGATAGTGGTCTCTCTAAGTTTGTGGTGTCTGTCTCACTAGACATCACACCTGGCGATTCGCCAACTGCTTCTCTTTGACGCTCTATATGCGGCTTTGCCTCGGCAGCTGGTACCTTATGCCGCCCACTGCTGCGTCTTTGCCATTTACGTTTGGCATTACATGTCATTTCATCATTTGGTATGCACTCACCTCGCAGGTGATCTGCCTCGAATTGTTGCCCTTGATCAGTGCCGCGCACTGCTACAGTGCTAGTAGCACCAGTATTCGGCATAGCAAATCGTACTCTCTTCGGTTGAGACTCCACGACCTCTGAGTTACCCATAATGGCTCGACCTCGTTTATTGGCCCCACCAGACCGAACATTCATCCTATCTGCCCCACCTGGCCGGTCATCATCTCCAGTGTCATCGGCCCCACCAGTCAGAAGATCACTAGCATTGCTGCTATCGGCTTCATCTTCTGTCCCCTCATGCATCTCATCAAGCATGGGTTCAATTCCATCCTCGTTATCCATTCCAAAATACTCTTTATTGGGCACTTAGCTGGACTCTGAAGATATTTCTGTAAGATAGCGGCCAGCTATATTCTCGTAGAACACAACAGTGTGACTATAGAAAACCTTGTGGGTCTTGGGCAATCGATAGCCTCGCTTGTTACGAGAATAACCAACGAAGATTGATTCCCGAGCCTTGGCCTCCAGCTTTCGTCGCTCTACCTTGTCGTCAAGATACGATAGTACTGCACATCCGAACGTCCGCAGCTTTTCATATGCAGGTCTCTGGCGATGCCAAATCGCATATGGTACCTCCATACCTCGTACGCAATTTGGTAATATGTTCACGCAGTATGCTGCTGTCACAGCAGCCTCGCCCCACATTTCTTCTGGTAGATCGAAATGAACCAGCATGCACCTCATTTTCTCCGTGAGTGTGCGAATCATTCTTTCCGCCACTCCATTTTGCTCCGGAGTGTGTTTTATTCTGCTAGTGAACTTCATTCCATACTTCGGATCACACGTACGCTGAAGATACTTAAACACTTTCGCATTATCAGACCGCAAACCTTTCATCCGTACATGGAGCTGCGTCTTCACCAGCTCGTAGTATGCTTCGAACTTATCATAGATATCCGAGCGATGTTCGAGGAGGTACAGCGTCACGAATCGACTAGCACTGCCAAATAGCGCTTACCCCATAAGATGATTCTGTATAGGGGCCCCAGATATCCAGATGCGCCATCTCACCGACCAAGAACTCTCGACTCTGTGTCTTCTGTGACTTGAAATTCTTTCTCGTCAACTATCCCTTGACACAGGTCTCACAGTTGTATCCGCTAGAGACGCGCAAATTCACATGCTCTAATGGCCAATGAGCCTGGGTAAACAGCGCGTTAAACGCGTTCTTGCCAGGATGCCCCAATCTCGAATGCCACAGGGCCAGACTGCTCACTGGTTTTACTTGAGCTGGTAGAGCCACCATAGCCATCTCTCGTGATCTTTCCAGTATTAATCGGTAGAGATTTGTATCATCAACATGAGCTGTAGTCATTCCTGAATGCAAGATAACATCAGCATGATATGTGTCGTCGAAGTGCACTTTCACGCGTTCATAAACAGGCAATGACTTATTCAATTGACGTCGCGCAGAGTAGAGGCTACATTGCAACTCAGGTGCGTAACGTACGCCGCGCAACGTGAGCATGCATCTGCCTTGAGAAGTCTCCAACTCCTTCTTGATGGTTCCGATGCCTTCAACACTCAGATAGTTATTTCCACCAACTCGCACACGAGCACAAAGAGGCGTAAAGTCCACATAGTCAGACATTTGGTTCGTTATGTGGCTTGACGCACCAGAATCAAGTACCAATTGTCGTGAGCCATATCTGCTATCTGCTTCTCCATTTTGAACACTTGAAGAATTACGTAAGCGCTTTCATCACTTTCATTGGCGTACTGGCCCTTATCACTAGCCTTAGCACTTTTGCCTCCTCCACTCGTCTTCACACGTTTCTGTGCCGGTCCACCACTGTTATCGTACATCGGTGGGCGATGGCCTATGAACGGGCAGTCTCGCACTTGGTGTCCTGAGTCATGACAGTGGAAACATCCACCACCTTGTTTCTGCCCGCTGCCATCTTGGCCACTTTTTCCACCACGTCCACCACCTTGGGTCCCGCGACCACCGAAATTGCGACCACCGAATCCGCGACCACCAAGACCACGTCCTTGACCTCGACCGCGTCCCCGACCACGTCCAGAACCGCCGCCTCGGCCTCGACCACGGCCTCCACCAGCGAAGAAAGTTTTCTCTGCATCGTCACCTTTGCCTCTTTCTGACTTTCGGCCTTGTCGATGATCATAAGCCATCTCCAATGCAAGTTCAAGCTGCTCATAATTTGGTGGATCATCGTCATTTTGTGGCTTGTGACTTGCTAGAAACGTTTGCACCACGTGATCGTACTCGTGGGAAAGAGATCCAATCAAGAGGGCATGCTTTGCATATTCATCAATCGGTTGTCCAACTTCTGCAATTGTCTCCATGATCCGACGCATTTCACTTAAGTGATCTGGCACGTTGCCGTTGGGGCTGAGACGGAGGTGACTCAGCTTGGATCTCTCCTCAGCATACTTCAGGTATGTCTTACCCAAAACGCGCTTCTTCAAACGCTTCATGACTCGATACGGGTGGGTTCATACTTCACGGACTTCATTATCTGGTTAGTCATCGCGTCATAAATAACCTCCTTTGTTCGCTAAGTTTCACTTGCCCTGATTGCATGAGCGTCCTCATTCTTGCTCTCCTCGTGCTCCGGTATGTCCTCCTGACAGTACTTCCACAGCTTCTTGCGCTGCAACTTCAGTTTCACCCGCTCGTTCCAAACCTCGTAATCTTTGCCGTCGAACAGCGGGATCGTCTTCTTCTCGCCACGTGACTCCTTCCCTTCTTTCTTTTGCTCCGCCATAATGACTCATTTGCTGGGCGTTCCATGCATGAGCCTTGGGCTCATAACCTGAAATGGAGTGCTTCCACTTACAGGCAAGCGCAGAGAGAACAATGTCGATGTCAGTCGACGATCTTGGCGGCAAAAGACACCTTTCAGGGACAGAGTATATTCTCAACTGGGGCTTCTCGCCCGTTAGTCCTACCTCTCACTTTTTGTCCTACGCCCACAGCAATTGGTCACAATTGCAACAAGTCCAATAGTGAGAATCAGTATAATACCGCAACAGATACCAAGTTCGTTGTTTCTACGAGGAGTTCGATATAGCAAGTATTGAAATGCTGTTCCAGCAAAATGTGGAGGACGAGGATTGCAACCTGCGGAGTGCGCTGTGAGACGTGGAAAGAAACGCAAGAAGCGATTAAGCCATGAAACGGGTCATAATAGGCGCACATGCACGAACCACACGGTCGTTGAGACCGAGTGATCACATTGTCCGCAAACGTAAAGCTACCAAGGTAGAAGCAGCAGAGATTACATACTTCCCAAAGTCTACCCAGTCAGTAGCAGCGGAGCTTACATACTTCGATGGAGACCCTTGCTGTTAAATACTACAGAAGTACCAGTTAAGATAACAAGCACCTTTAAAAGACGACCCCACCTTTTAGAAAGGGGTAGAAATCATGAGCACATTTTAGAGAATGCCCGAGGCGTACATGTAATCGAGGATAGCAACGACATACCGAGCTGATTCGGGTGCCAACTTTCGACTATCCACTTTTTAATTTTCAGGTAGCCATTTTTTGTGACTAGGTTCCAACTAGCCACTTCTTGCTTGACCACTAGCGGTTAAACCGCAGGAAGCGTTCTAACTTCCATAATGTTCTACCCATGGTAGAATACTACACCCTGATCCGTCACCCCCTACCCAGCCAACTTAACCCTAAAGACCCCTCTATCTCCTCTGAAGGGGAGCACCTCGCTGCGCTCGGTCGCCAACAAGCCTGGGTTTAACCCGCGGGCTGCGCGCGGATCTTAAACTGCAGGAAGAGGACAAAATGAGTCACTTTGGTCCGACCAAAAGTGCGCAAAATTAAATGACCGTCGAAATTTGGCTAAGTGCGATGATCCCGACACGCAGAAAGTGGCTACGGTATTTGGAACGGCACTCTCAAAAGGGAAAGCTGAAAATTATAAGGAACTGGTTAGAGGTACCGAGTTGATCGTATCGTAACGGATACATACGGTAGGAAAATTGCATTTTACGCCAGTAAAATACCGACTGCTCAAAATTGTGAATCTGAAAAATGTGAAAAATGATACCCCTCTCCCCTTTCACCCGTCACCGACTGTTCTTGGCCTTTCATTTTGGAATTTCCTTCGCACACACACAAGAAATCTCTCCGGTACGTTAAACATGTATGTGTCCGTGATGTCCAGCCTTTGATCGATATGTTTGTGTTCACGATGGCTGCCAGACTGTGGACGCATCAACGACAGCGAGCCCGAGCGACAAGTCCGCCCGACAGGTCGTCCTGGGTGTGTCCGCCTGTTGCCATCGAATGGCATGAAGACTGGGAGACGTTTTGCGCATACATCGAAGAGTATCAAGCGGCCACCCACCAGATCTTCCGGCAGCGTACATCGACGTCTGTGGCGAAGCGAACCCGTGAGATCTCAAGTCAGACAAGATCGAGTACGAGCAGCTCAGCCTCGCCAAGTTGCAACAGTGGGGGCTTCGATATCGATGCACGTGATGTCTGCGAGGCAACTGCTGCGAATGGACAGGTATCAGAGCTTTTGATCCCTGAAGAGGTCAAGAATTTCTGGATCAAGCTGGTGTGCACACACGGCTGAAAGCAAAAGAGCCGCGGAAAGGAATACGCAAGTCTTACTTTGAAAAACAACGGGATGCAAGGCAAACATCAAAGCTGGAGTTGGTTGAAATGACGACACTCACGCGTTCATGGTTTGAGTCACGGGCTTTGACGTCAGTCACAATCGCAACGTATCCAAAGCCGTATTCGAGAATCATGTATCGAACCGCCGCGTGGAAGACCCAAACATCCTTGCCTTCGTTGACGAGCTTCCATCTGCCGGATCAAAGCCGAACTTGATCTTGCAGTATCTCCGGAAGAAGACAGGTGCGTTTGGGTTTGCTTTGGTGAGTGCCATCAAGTTAAATCTTACACTTGCTTTGTGCTCCGTACAGGAAAGAATGTAACACTGCGTGATGTGCATAACATGGTGTCAAGGATGAAGGAGGAGCGAGGGGGCTACCACGGAAGAGCGTCTGGAAGCAGTTCTGCGTGGACTTTGCGAGGGTCGTGGCAATCGCGCGACAGTGTTCGTTGACGAGGACAAGAGAGCACAGACGATCACTCTACAGACGCGGCAAATGCCGCGTTGGTTTAAGGCGTTCCCAGAGGTGCTGCTCATTGACACCACGCACAATACGAACGAGTCACGGTACAAGCTCTTCTCGTTCATGGTGAACGATGTGTATGGCCATGTGAGTTAATGTATTTGATATACTTGATGGATGCCTCTAATTACACGTCTGTAGTCGAGAGTGACTCTAGCTACTTCAAAGTAGCTAGAGGTACAAATGTGTACTCGAAGATCTGCAGGTGTAACTGTACTTACTCTTCTGTTCGTTTTGGTGGTTGGGTCCATATGTACACCACAGCCTCATAGAGAACGAAAGTGAGGAATGCCTCACCGTCCGTTCAAGTTTCACAATCATGCATGGGAGAAGGTCAAAGTAATCGTGATTCTGCTGTAGCGAGAAAACCCCAACGTTGGGGTAATCAACCCAATTTTCATGAGTTTCAAGGACCAAGAAGCGAGGTTAAAGGCGGCTACTGCTGGAAATCCATTCCGAGAGACGAGCGAGGTGATTATGCTGCCAATTGACGACAACCGTTGGTGCGGGGTTGTGATTGACTTGCGCCGCGATACCCGTGGAATCACGATTCTCGATCCATTGCAAGCGCCAAAGTCGAAGTATTACTATGCGTGTGAAACGCAGTTGAAGGGTGTGTTTGGGGAGATCTGTGAGCTGTTGATGATCAAGAGGGAGACGCGTCTGCGGCAGCCAGACATGGCAAGCTGTGGTCCTACGGTTCTGATTTTCTTTGAGTGATATATCAAAGGAATCGAGATGCTTGTCAAACCCAGCCAACAGTTGATGCGGTTTCTAAGACTGCGATACATCGTGAAAAGCCTGTTGTAGCTGCGCAGATAACCTTGTTAATGCATCATTTCTTCACTCTTCTCGTAGCAGTGCTTGCTTGGAACTGTTGGTATTTGTCCCTGCTACTTGTTAGAGATAAGCATCGCTAATTGCATGCAGATATGTACGTTTGCTGCGTGCAAATATACCCACGAAGTGCCATGTTTCAAGGAGATACTCCAGCGAAAGAACCACCGGAGATCGCGTACTGACGCCGGCAAAAATCGACAAGTCTTTTGTACATTCCAGCAACAATCATTGTGTGAACCACACCACAAACTACATTCGAGCAACACATGACACAAGACCGCTGTCCGCCAGTCAATGAAATCTCTACAAACTGTGAAATTTATGAAATCTCCATGGATAGATTACCATTTAAAAACCCTTTTTGTCACATGTACCTATAATACGCGGAAAGTGACGAACTGAGTAACTCGAGCTCGCGCTTAAGTACGATCCACTCGGTACCTCTAACATTGATCAAATTATAAAGTGGCTGCCCGAAAATAAATACCCAGCTGGGAGGTAACGATATTGTTCTTCTAGCACGGCAACACCCTTGCACACCAAATGCAACGGGCTGTTCCTGCAACTGTCAATCAAAATGTGTGCTGTTTGGATAGTTTGGATAACGTTACCTTATAAAACGTGACAGCCTCCCGCGAAGGGTCGTAGGATCGTAAGGCGATGAAGGCTCGACTAGAGCGAAAAGTTTGCCGCAACATCCACTGACCTGAGAAGTTACAGGAAGGTTGCGGTGTGAGGAAATGCGAGATGTATGGATCTATCAAGCACCGTTTCCATCATAATGTTCTCGTTGGTACAGCGCAGATTGACATTTTGCTGTTCGGATCGGTCGTTTCGATCTTCCCTCCCATCCAACTTCAAGCACCGGACCCCACCCGTGCCTCGACCAAGAATCCTGCGTGCTGTGGGAGTTTCCTGTCCGTTGTGCACGAGCAAGGTCCGCCACCTCGCATCCACTTAGGGCCTACAATCAGCTTGAAAGGGTTCTCACACTCGACCACGGAAGGAAAGCGCGCCACGAAGCCTCGATTTCCCAGCACCGTCCGTTCACTTTCCAATTGTGCCGCATTTGCAACCTCCTCTCCATCGAGCTACTAACCAACCTACCAACCGACGTCATGAACATCAAGGGCCTTGTTGCGCTTACACTTGCGGCGCTCGTGGGCATCGCCAACGGCGAGGCAGCCGTACAAGGAGCTGACGCCGTGGCACGCGAGCTGCAGGTCGTCAACTTTAGCTCGAAGCTGGCCGTAACCATCAATGCAAAGCGTGCCGAGAAGGGTCTCAAGGCCGTCTGCATCAACAGGAAGCTCATGAGGGCGGCGCAGGTCCTGACGGACGACATGGCCACGAACAGCTTCGTCAACACACGCGGCTCGGACGGGTCGACGCCCACGTCGCGCTATGATGCGCAGCGCATCAAAACGTCCACGTCGGCGGAGCTGGTCGCCGCGGGTCAGACCTCGGTGGACGCCGTGGTGGCCACGTGGATCAAGTCTGCCAGCGCGTATCTGTACAGCGACCTCAAGTTCATCGGCCCCGGTTACAGATACGACAGCACCAAGCTCTACAAACACTACTGGGTACTGGACATGGCCAACGCGGCGGGCGAGGGCTGTATGTGAAGTGAGTTTCTTCATTTGATCTGCCGCTCTAGGTAAATGCCACGGTGTCACCGTCAGTGGAAACTTACCAATGTTGTCATCTTTGAAAGCAGTATTTTAAAATTACTTCGTATCCATAGTACAGTACTAAAAATGTGCTTAAAACGTACTATTAGTATTAATACTTCAAGCAGATTTTTTGTATTTTCCATTTGATGATACGGTTGATTTGTTTTTAAAGATACTATCTTTTATAATAGTATTATATTAATACATCATGTATAGTATTACATGAATAATACGTTTACCGAACCTGAAATCCGGTTTGAATTGGTTTACATTCTCTAGCGTCGTGTCTGTCAGTCAGATCAGTCCTGCAATTTCTTAGCGAAGCTCGCCAATCTCGCTGTTCAACAGATATCCGACCTTTTGCGTGACAGGTCGGCAATCAAATGGTACATGTACATGTACCAGTTTGGTGCCTTGAAGTCCCCGTTCAAATTCAACGGGGCGGGGGTAACTTGACATTTAAGGTGAACTTCACCGTGAAGTTCACCCACGCTGCGTATGCATGATTTGTAGATGGATCCGCAGCCGCCGGTCCTGGCATTTTCACAGGAAATACAGCAGCACGACACCTTCGATGTGCAGCGGAATTTTTCACCGCCCGACCGAGGTGAAGACAACACCCCGCAGCCACCAACTGTGGCCGTTGGGAGTCTACTGTAGTGTTGAGTCTATTAATACACTATTGTTTCATCACACAGCTGCAAAATACATGTACTGGTACTCTCTAAGCCACACGGGTCCATTCCTTCTCAAGGCTTGCCAAGCGGCATCATCATGCGGTGACCCTGATTCAAAAGGAGCTTTCCCACAAATTGCAGCATGTTTCTGCTGGATCATGGGCTTTGCAGAGGAAAAATCATGTCTGACTGACTCAGGCAGGGCCATTCTTATCTTGTGGGCCGATCGTACCGTACCTGTTTGGGGCTATGGATCACCTCTCACTCTCCAATTTGCTACGCGGCTGCGACAACCTCCTCTAAGAGCAAGAACCCAAGACCATCACACCATGAACATCAAGAGTCTTTTCGCGTTTGTTGTTGTGGCCCTCGTCGGCATGGCCGACGCTGAGTCTGCCGTGCAGGAGGACCACGTCGCCCGTGAGCTGCAGGTCGCCGACTTCAGCAAGCAGTTGCTGGACGCTGTGAACACCAAACGTGCTGAGAAGGGTCTCGCTGCTGTCTGCGTGAGCACGAAGCTGGCACAGGCC
Organism: Phytophthora hibernalis; assembly: GCA_012656075.1. Taxonomy (NCBI): domain Eukaryota; phylum Oomycota; class Peronosporomycetes; order Peronosporales; family Peronosporaceae; genus Phytophthora; species Phytophthora hibernalis. The sequence continues at coordinate 465,625 of JAAKBF010000218.1, forward strand.
GCTCAGGTCCTTGCGGCCGACAACGCCAAGAACAACAAGGTCAGCACCAAGGGCTCGGACGGCTCGACCCCGACGACGCTACGACGACGCGGGCATTGAGACCGCCCAGTCCGCTGAGCTCGTGGCTGCTGGCCAGGGCACCATCGCCGCTATCATGAAGACGTGGGGCTCGAACGCGTACCTGTACAGCGACTTCAAGTTCATCGGACCTGGCTACTCGTACGACAAGACCAAAACGTACAAGCACTACTGGGTTCTGACTTCGCCAACGCCGATGCCGAGACTTGCGCTTAGAGTGCTGCTGTGCCCGAGCGCTGCCAGAAAACGTAGCTGAACGCAGTACGCGTAGTTGATAATCATGTAAATGCAAAACAAACTTACAACTGTAGCAGATACGGTGCTTACCGGTACATGTAGTGAACCTGTGAGCAATGCTCACAGGACGGCGAACACCAGTGACCACACCGAAAGTCTCTCTTGCTCGAAATTCGAGAACGGTGTGTCGTCGACTCCAGCAGCCACGTGACACACACTTCAACGATACCACTCCAGATTTGCCTCGTCCCTTGTCAGTCGCAGCGCCACATGAAGTTCTCCGGAGAAGACAGCCAGACTATAATGGACAGGCCCGCAACGTTACCTTCTTGTGATCTCCAGCGGAGTCCCCGGAAGTCCCCGCTGGAGATCACAAGAACAGGCAGATTTCTAGCTGTTAAATACCGTTAAATATTTGGGCAAATGAACTGAAACCGCTACACGGACGCTGTGGACATGGTTTGTTGGAGGGTAGGTGGCGCCTCCGCTTCGCTGCGGCGGATTTTTATAGAATTGTATCTCACCCACCCCGTCACTCAATCAGAACCCCATTTACTCACTCACACCTACTCGTTCACTCACTCACCCACTCACTCACTCACTCACACCCACTCACTCACTCACCCACCAACCTACGCACTCTCCTTTTTAAAATCAAGCGTTATGTATTAAATGCAGTTCACTACCTAATTTTGAAAGATCTCTGTACACAATATTGTTGGTGTGTACTCGCCCATCCTCGTCGATAGCCTCTGGGTCCACGGTAATCTTGATAGCTTTTCTGGAAGTCACTCTGGACAGCGCCACATACAGTTGTCCATGCGCAAACACGGGCGATTCCAGGTAAATTCCTACGTTGTGAATAGACAGTCCCTGAGCCTTGTTGATCGTCATCGCGAAGGCTGGAACCACTGGAAACTGCTTACGCTTCATCTTGAACGGGAACTCTTTGTCGTCATCCTCAGTATAGAAAATGATCCGAGGAATAAAACTGTCGTGCCCTTGGAAGGCCCTGACATAACACACGCCTCAATACTTCGCTCTCTCAGCGACACAACTCTGAGCCGAGTCCCATTGCACAGTCCTGCGTCACTGTTCAGGTTCCGGATCATAATGATCGGAGTCCCCACCTTCAACACAATCCTATGAGGTGGTATACCGGAGAAGTTGAGAGAGTTCAAAAACTCTTGCTCGAACATGTTGGGGTCCGCGACTCCCTCAAGACTGTCAACAGAGATACTCCTTCGTAGCGCCTGTGAGTCGTTCAGCCACCATATCGTTGATGCGCCATACACCGGCATTTGTAGGAGCCAGAATCACCCGCTCAACGAAGTACTCGTCTGGCAAGTCATCTCCCCCAACACCTGGATACACCGCATCAATCAACGCGTTCACATTGCGCGTCCGTCGATCGTCTTCCATCTCGTCCAAGTCGTGATCGTGTGATTCCTCAACAGGGAGTAGATTAAAATTTGGGGAAAAGGGTTCCATATCTTCATCCTCTTCGCCCTCGGCCGCGAGCACTGCACCCCGAGGTTCCGGAATGATGCACATATCTCGAGGGAGGCAAATATCATTCTCGCCAAGCTCCTCGTTCACCGGGTATCGCCCTTCGCCTATCTGAAGTAAAAACTCAGAAAACTCAGAAAACTTGGCTGCGCTAACAGGATCCGGGGCTGTCCGAACACGCATATTCTCGGTCAGCCGGACTTGGCGCAAATGTTCCCATAGCGGAGAACTCTTGAAGCAGGCCGCGATTGTCTCTGCTCGCGTGGCGTCCTTCAACACTAGCAAAATCTGACGGTGGTCACCGCTGAAAACCATCAACTTCCCTCCGAACGGTTCCTGGTCGCTCTTCATAATATCACGAAACGTCCTATCCACTGCTTCGAAGCAACCACGATTCATCATAGGAGCCTCATCCCAGATAATGAGACTGGCACATCGAATCAGCTCAGCCTTCTGGCTCTGGAAATGCAGACTGCAGGTCGAATGCTCAGTGATCTTGATCGGGATACGAAACGTTCAGTGTGCTGTATGTCCTCCAGTCATAAGTGTAGCCGCGATACCACTGGAATCCACTGCGACGGCGATCTTCCGTTGCATTCTGACGTGGGCAAGTATCTGTTCCAGCAAGAATGATTTCCCTGTCCCGCCAGGACCATCGAGAAAGAACAATTTCTCTCCTCCAACCGGGCGACTCACAGCCTCAAGCACTTGATCAAAAATTTCCCTTTGGTTGCCGTTCAGTCCATCCACTCGTTCCGCAACATGCTCTAACGCGCTCTGCGAGTACGCGTTCAGTTCTTGCTGTACGATCGAGGCAGATTGTCCCTCTTCTACCAGGGCTGAAACATCGCTGTAGGTTGCGAGCTCCGGAAGACGGTATACCTGCAGTGACTTGCCATTAGAAGCTAAGTATTTGGCCACATACTTCAACGTTTTGTACTCTGCCATCCTTAAACGAATATCTTCGGCGCGCTCGACTTCAAGACGTTCGTCGTTTCTCTCGATGCCTCTAACGTAGTCTTCCGACATTTCGGTCTTGAACGTTTCCCAAAGAGCATGTGCTTGGGAGGTAGGCAGTACACCAATATGATAACGAAAAGTTGGCGCAGTTGAGATGGCATCTTTACGGCGGCCGCTTCCGTTAGGCAGCTGAACCACTCTGCATCGTCTTGCAGATAACCAAGCGCGAAGGCCGCATACCGAAACGTAGGGTGTATGGTTTCGCCGACCGTGAGGAGATCGGTGAAAGACTTTGGAGAGCGCCGGTTGCACAGAAGAAGTCGCAGATAGAATCTATCCGGGTCTTGAGGTGAAACGTGAATAATGCGCCCAAGCGACGCCGCGTACTGCTTGTACGGCTGTCACCTCTTCTCGTGCCACCTATATATCGTCGGAACATCCTTGTACAGAATATCAGCAGTCCCATCCGGATCGTTCGCACACAGCTTGAAAAATTCTGTCAGCATAGTTCTGTTTCCTCGGCGGATCAGATTATGAAGTTGGGCATTAGATTCATGGCCACGATAGGCGACCATATTCATGTCTTCCAGGTGAATGGGAAGATTTACCACAGAGTGCGTCGAACCTTGAGTACGATGCATGAACAACCGGTTGCAAGCCTCCACTGGAGAAATATAGCGTCCCAGTAGGTACTGCTTAATATCGTCGGCCTCAATATCTTCTCCATCGATGGTTATTGTAATCATGTCCCCTCCCTTGTAGACGTACTTGTAGATGTACTTAATCGCTTTGTTCGTAGCACAAACTTCGACGTTGATGTGGCAGTTGTACTTCTGGGCGAGAAACGCGTTGTAAGGCACGATCCAGTTATTAATGGTCGCATTGTCCCAAACATTACCTCTGTGGGAAAGAATTCCATCTGGACGACGACGGCGTCTGTACCTAGGGTATTCACCCTCAGTCATGACGGTTGCTTCCGCGAGCGCCTTGGGAAATTTCTTAGAGCACTTGCCGTTCTTCTTACACGGACTGTTAGAATTCTGCTGGCCACATGGCCCGTGCAGCATACTCGATATGACCGTCTCGTAAAGTTCCGGGTGCTTCTCTTTATCCGGAAGTTCTGCAGAGACTAATTTGTCCACATCGTCAGCCCTTACGGGCTTATCCTCTGGCCTCAAAATGAGAAGAATATGTCCATGTGGAAGACCACGCTTCTGGTACTCCACCACATGGACCCGACCAGCTTGAATCCCCAGTAATCCTTCGTCTAGATCCTTACTAAGGGCTTTCAGCTTTTCATTGAACACTCGGCTTACCATGTCGGGTCTGTCCGCAGGCTTCTCCCCGCTCTAAGATTTTCCTTGATTTCCGGCCAGTTGGGATTGCACGTCATGGTGATGAACAGATTCGGAGCTCCCGTTTCCCTTACGATAGCCATAGCGTCCAAGAAGCGCTGGTACATGTACCGTGGACCACCTGTGAACTTGGGAGGAATAATAATCTTCCGCCCGATCTCGGCGGCGTCGGGCTCAGCCGAATCACCCTCTGAACCGGTCTGCCGACCTGTGCCCGAGCGAGATTGTATGCGGCTATCTTCCTCGTCGGCAGCCATTCTATGAACTTGGACGGATTCGTTGCGCAATGCGTCGGAGAGCCCTTGGAGTGTCTCTAGTCGATACTGAAGCTGGTTCGATAAGCGTTCCTGCTCGCATTTGGCCCATTGATCAACACAGTACTGATGTGTAAGGCGCCCACCACGTAGAATAAGAGAGTCACTGGCGGTTCTATCGTACAGGAGATAGGCCTCAAACTCTCGGAACGAGATTGATAACGGTTTCCCATGACGGTCGACAGGATTACCCACGCAAGGAAGGTGATAAATCCAACCACGTTCTCCATACGGAAAAAGAAGAGGGTACTGGAGAGGGTCGTAGCTGTCACGTGTCTCGAAAATTCGCTTGAATCCTCCCCGATGTGTATGGAAGAGTATGTCTCGAGGTTCCGCTGCATCTATCACGATGGCTGCACCTTCGGAAGCCGTCGGAGTGTTATGCGTTCCTGGGTTCGCGTTCCGAGTCACATGAAGGTGAAGCCGCAGGTTGTCGTCGGGGGAGAAAGTCACGCAAACGCCTCGCCGGATTGTCCTCAGGCAAAGCCGTACCCACCTCTTGACCGCGATCGAACTCAGCAACAGCAGTCGCATACCCTGGCCCAGCATGGAGAACCAAAATATTACGCGCGTGGAGAAACTGTTGCGAGTAAGGGTTGTGGTCGACCATAATTCTGTCGAGGCCTTCTACGATCGTCTCGTCCAGGCCACCGGTCATCCCCATTCTGCTTTCAACGCGAGTCCCCATGTCTGGGTCGTTAATGTACACTTGTGCAAACATAGACCGCCTATGTGAAGGAGGTAATAACGATCCGAGTCGGTGACAAACGGACCCTTGCACACGGAAATTGTACACTCCACCTCGCGTAACACTTTCATCCAGTTGAAGAGAGCGAGATAGCGACGCGCCCATTGAAGTAAACGCAAACACGTTGTTGTACACCCGGATAGACTGCATGAACCTCGGGTTACTGAAGAGTGGCAGTAATTCGGACGGGGCTCTACGCGCCGTCGGTACCTGTAGCACACTACTTTCGCCAGTGCGGATTACATTTGATGATGCAGAGCCAGAACATGGGGATGTCGAGTCCCAGTATGAGCATGGAGCTGAGGCTGCCGAGACGTCCGGGGCTAACATTCCAATTACCAGACCTACCACACAGCATAACGAGACCCCCAACTGCATGAACTCATCGAAATCGATTCGTCTTCGTCAGACGACGATCTTCCATCGCGACATCGCCGCCGTTTGCGGGCCTTCCGAGACCTGGTGACCCATTTAACTGAAGGTGATAGTGATGTCGAGATGCAGGATGGACAGTCGGTAACTACAGCACCCGGTCTTCGGTTACCACCTGCAGTGCACCCAGTTACGAAAGCGGAAATATTGCAAACCTGGGGTGGTGTACGATCCAAACACGACGTGGGATGTGTACACACTACTGGACCGGGCTAATTATGAGAAGCCTAATGAGGCGTATCTGGTGCAATGGCACGACAACGATCATCGCTTCTGTGCAACCTGGGTTTGGGCAAACTCTTTGTTCAAGGATGGATTCGCCAAGGAAATGCTACGTATCGACACATGGAAGGACGCGTACAGTACAATGAGCTACGCTGAGTTTAACAAGAAGTTTCCGCCCACTTACAAGGCGTCGGAGGATGGGAAATGCTTGTTCAAAGCTATGAGGATTGCGTGTCTCGGTTTGGTTTTGACTCCAGCGAAAATATCACGGTGCCTCGAGAGCGATGACGACACATTAATGTCAGCTGCTCAGATAGAGCTACCAACTTCAAAAGCGTTCTCAGCGAATAATCTCGCTTGATGGCGTTGTTGAACTGCTCCACTGGATTATTTGTCTTCGCGAATCCTGTCGCCGAGTGATAGCATGCCCAGTTACAAAATTGCGAATCAATCCATTGCTTTTGAACTATTCAGCAAAGCTTTTGAGTACTGGAAGCGCCCTCCATGCAGTTAGCGCTGCCTCAGTTTGAGTATGAAATACTGCGGCATCAAGCGAATCGTGCAACAGATAAAGATGCTTGAATACCAGCGACACCGCCTCCATCGGAAAATTAGAGACTCGATCGGCCACGTTCTTAACCACGTGGAAGAAGCACATCAGAAATGAAACGCTGCCGCTGTTGCTGCGCTTCGAAGACGCAATTTCCATCACTGCATTTTACTGAGCTTTGGCTGCGTTGCCCATGCAATAATGAAGGTTTGTGTAAACCCCTGTGATTTTCTTGTATATGTCAAACAAACTGTGAAGTGCTGTACCAATAAGTTCCCCGTTTGCTGAGACGTCACGAACATTGCCACGGGATGAAACGAGCGTGATTGGTCGAAGATACCTACGTCAAGAACAGGGTATCCCGATTGATCCAGTTTGTAGGTGGTGTCGATATGGAAAATATAGTCTGCAGCATATCGCAGCATTTTCACCATGAAGGGAGTTGAAATCCCAATAATTGTCGGGTCTTCATCAGTACCTTCTCCAATTAAAGAAGTCCCATCGACACTTATTCCATATCCAAACGTATACGCCTCGCCATCGTGCATGTCTTCAGTGAATTGCGTCCTCTTCACAAGGTTTACCATGCCATCTACAAAGTCGGTCTCGTTGAGCACAGCTCGCTTGTAATGCCCAACAAAGGTTTGTACTTGGCTCAGCACAGGCGACTCCCCAACCGTGTGGCCAAAGTGGTCCAGAACGTTGTTGTAGATACGGTTGGGTTTCATACGCATTGAAATCAGAGGCTCCACGAACGTCTTCATCTCTCGCGTCAGCGTTGGTGGACAGGGTGACGCGATATCAATAATGTGCCTTCCATGCTGAAAAACGTCGGTTTTGTGCGTGGTCTCACATGTTAAAAGCTTCTTCCGCCACTCGCACTTTTGTCCGGGAATTCTTCGCACGTAGAGGACGCGCATTCGATCAGTCGGTACCGCATCTTGTGACTGTCGTAGTTGATATTGCACAGTTGGCAATTAACGGGATGGCTGGTGGGCGTCCGAAATGTACGGGATCGATCCAACCAGCGGTCAACCTCGGCCGTATCCTGTCGGATTGCCAGGCTAGTCCAAATGTACGGAGGCATTGACGGTGAAGGTGGCGATGGGGGCGTAGGTAGTTTGCGTGTCTTGGGAAATGCACTGTGACTGTGTGTGGTCGCCACACAATTGCTCGGTGAGATTTACCTAATGTTGATCTTAAAAATGAGCACAAAACGGTGTTCATAAGGTAACTCTTAGGTCGTATGTGTTACACTTGAACTCTGTGTGCTCACTGCTTCTGGCTGTCCAATCAGCTGCCCTTTTGTCCGATTTGATAGCGCTGTGTGTGTCCCATATTATGTCTGTGTGCTGTACGTCAATATGTGTCCAGTCTTACTGTGCGCTCGCAGAAAGCGGGCAGATGAAGGCTATGGAGATAGTGAGCGCGGACAACGCTGCACGGTAAACGTGGTGCGTGCGCAGCTTGCGCCATGGCCTCCTCGAGTCCTCTGGTCTTGACCGCTCAGAGGTCTGGTCCAAGCAAGTCATCCGGCCAAGAGTGCGCACCAATCTAACCCCGGACTTGGTCAACGGACCCACGTGCCGTTCGAGGAGTGCCCCGTGAAGTCCGAAGTATCGAACCAGCAGAACGAGAAAGCGAGGCGGAGAAGAAAGATACATTCATGGTGGAGGAAGAACCTTACAGAGATCACTAGTGAAAAAGTAGCTTGAATAGACCCTCTGAATCTCTCTAAAAATATGGTCTGAGCAGTTCTCACTGAAGAAGCTCATAATTACAGAAGTAACCGATCGTCCGTGAAATATTTAACGCGTATTTAACGTTTGTCTATGGATACATGCTGAGAAAGTTACACACATTGGAAGGGATTTCGTTTGTATAAATACGCAGGCATGATTGGCATAGTTACAAGTAGTAACCGTTTAAGTAGATGCTAGATCGATGAATTTAGAATTCCTTCAACACTCCTTAATAGGGGGTCGAACATTCGAAATGAGCTGAAAAACATGAGCAGGAAAGAGGGAAATCATAAGCAGAAAAGTGTCGAAAACATAAGCAGAAACAGAAGTAAGTTGAACTTAGAAATGAGTGCTTGACTCTCAAACAAGCCACCTCCTGAGGTGGCTTGTTTGAGAGTTAAGCAGAAAATGGTCGAAATCATGAGCAGGTTTTTGCTATGTTCGACCCACCCCTAATACATGTACTTCGAAGTACAGCTTATTTTTCGCCTTCATTTGAGTATCGTTCCTATCGGTATCTCCTAATCAATACTACAGTTCTACGTAGTACAATGTACAATCCAAAAATGGCGTACATGAATATGAAGTGAATTTTGCAGGACGAATTCCAATCCATTTTTCTATTAACACTCACTTTGAGACGAGTTTAAAGTAAAATCCAGAGCTGTTCCGTGCGTAGTCGCGGCTTTGTATTAACGCTATATAAGTATTTGACTATTTTACAACTCTAGCGGGGACCTTCAGCAGCGTAACACAACTGACCACGCAAGACGCGTGCCGCAACATGGGCCTCTCCTTGGGCCAAAGGAGACACGCACCATTGCGCTGCAGCGCTGGAAACCCGATCACCTTCATGCTCAGCCTTCATCCATCGACAAACTCCCCATCTGCAGTCGATTCTGGTGATCATGAGCTTTGCTTGGCGCGTTTCTCGGCTGCAATAGGGTTCCACCCGGACGTTCCTGTTGATACCGATCCACCCCGAGAAAATCTTGGCTTCTGCTGGCTCATTCTCCAAATTGCAGTGCAATACCAAGCCTCCTCTCTCCACTCTAAGCGAAGTACAAGAAATCAACATGAAAGGTATGCTCGTACTCGCTCTCGTGGCCCTCGTTGGGTCGGCCAACGCCGTCGAAGTCTCGCGTGAGCTCCAGGTCGCTGACTACAGCACCAAGATGCTCAATGCCGTGAACGCCAAGCGCGCCGAGAAGGGTTTGAGCGCGCTCTGCATCAACACCAAGCTTGCGCAGGCGGCCCAGGTCCACGCTGAGGACATGGCCGCCAAGAACTTCATCGGAACGTCGAGCTCGGACGGATCCACTCAGATGGACCGCCTTGAGGCGCAGAACCTGACGGTGACTGCTGCTGCTGAGCTCGTTGGTGCTGGTTACACCTCCGCGGACAGCATGGTTGCGGCTTGGGTCAAGGCCTCGAGCGACTACATCTATGCCGACTACCCGTTCATGGGCCCCGGCTACAAGTACGACAAGACCAAGCAGTACAAGCACTACTGGGTGCTCGACCTCTCGGACGGCGAGGGCGAGACCTGCGCCTAGATCGTAGCTGTAAGGAACACAATGAACTTTGTTAACCGAATATGCATTACGCTCTTACCTTGGCATCTAACGTCTCTCATAGTTGACGAAACGCAACGCTAGTAGACCAAGAACTCTCAGTATGAAGATGATCAGCACGACGACCCCCATGTTGCGTAGCAATTGGTCGTGGTGAGCACCGAAGGTGTACTCCACGTAGTCCTTGACGTTCGAGAACGTGAGTGTGACTGGAGCATTGAGCAATGCTCGACAACCAATGTCAGAATCGCCTGTTGCTGGGCAATTAGCGAACACGAGTGCGGCGAGTGCGCTGAACGAGTATCGCAGCGGGACGATCTGGTAGAGCCACTTGTACCCGGCAGGTATGGAATTCACCGGCGGATTGAAACCCATGAAGAGGAAGCTGGCAGTGTTGACAACCACGCCGACCACCATAGCCAGCTCTGCCGTCGGGAGTGCGTAGGCCAGCAATTGACCCATGTAAACTTGCAGCAGCACAAGGAGAGCTGTGTTGACCCAGAACAGTGCACCGGACGCGATACCGCCCGTGAAGCCTACCAAGGGGTAGAAAAACAGAGAAAAAAGCAATGTGCTTGCAAGCACGTACGGTATCTCGACGATTGATCCGGCGATGAAGTACCAGAGCGCACTGTAGGTCTGACCGGCACGCTCTCGGTAGAAAGAAGCTCGGTCGCCCACCGCGACAGGCAGCACACCGAAAAATGACACGATTCCGTTGAACCCCGTTGCAATGAAGAGCATGCCAACACCAGCATTTGCACCAGCGTACGACCCGTAATCTGCTTCGAGAAAAGCAACTCCAAAGATCAGCGCAAGCACCAGCGAGATACCAGCACGCGTAATGTTGTAGGACGCTGTTCGCCAGTATGACCTGAAGCTGCGCTGCAGCAAGAAGTGAAGCTGTACGAGTGCTCCCGCAGCACGCTTTCTTGCGAACGTCAGTTCAGCATGGCTCTCTGAAAGGCATGCAACACCGGGCTCTTTCATCGCAGCATCTAGCTGCTCTTGGAGTTTGCTTGCCTTGAAAATGTCCGCAAAATCCACTGTTGCCGTACACCCCAAATTCTTGCTGGCGATGTTCACTCCCGCTCCAATGCACTCAAGCATCCAGGTGGCTGGATTAGCTTCCGACTGAAGAGGAGCGACGCCAGGAAGATTTTCAAAGTACTGCACTAGATCGCGGCAGTTTGGACCGACATCACCAAAGTAGACTGTTCGACCACCACGCTGCAGCAGCAACACGCTATCAAAGAGTGCGAAGACCTCAGCTGACGGCTGGTGAATAGTGGTGAGCACGGTTCGACCCGAACGCGCCACTTTCTGCACGCCTTGCATGATGGCTTTCGCAGCAGCGGCATCAAACCACTGGTGGGCTCGTCGAGGAATAGGATGCTGGGTTGAGCAGCCAGCTCCACACCGACTGTGAGTCGTTTGAGCTGCTCCATCGATGCTCCGCGAACGATCCGGTCAGCAATGGGTTGAAGGTCGAGCAGATCCAAACACTCACGAACCGTGTCCTGCTTCACGCTATCCGGGACCTCGGCTGGTTGTCGAAGGAAGGCACTAAACGTAAGAGCTTCACGAAACGTGGCGCCTTCGCAGTGCACGTCTGTTTGCTCGCAGTAACCAGTGCAGCGACGCATTGCCAAGTCTGTAGCTTCGTGGCCATTAAGTAAAATACACCCGCGCACCGACCCTCCCGGTTTGCGGTGTGCGATGACGTCCATCAACGTGGTTTTCCCAGCACCAGATGACCCCATAAGCGCAGTCATGAATCCCGGCCGCGCGAACCCCGAGACGCCGTTCAGAATCTGCAGCATATCATCTGGTGCATTGTTTCGGCTCAAAGTCTCATCATCTTGATTCTCTGCGTCGCTATCTTCTTCCTGAAGGTGGAGGTGGTGTGGCATCGGGACTGAATACCAGATATCCTCAAATGCTAGCGTGACAGGGACGAAGTTTGCTTCACCACCAACGGAACGCTGGACGGTGATTCCCACCGAGTCCGTCCCTCGTGGGGTCTTAACCAGGTCGTACGAACTGTCGTTTGCTTGCTGCGACTTGGTTGTGCGTTGAGTTGTCCCAGCAGCTTCAACTTCGATATTCGCTGACACTCCAGCGTTTCCGCCCTCGGGACCCTCGAAGCGTCGATGCTCGAGAGCCCACACGGCAAGGATCAAGAAAAGGAGATAGCAACAGACAACAAATACCATACTGAGATCCACATATTGCTTGTTTGCTGGTACGTCGAACAGCGATAGGTAGTACTCTCCCATGGTACTTCCGGAGAGAGAACAATAATCGACGCCTCCGTAAATGCAGACATCAAATTGTGGCGCTCTAAACTGGTTCACAGCGAGTCCACGGATGCTCCAGGCTACAGGACTGGCCCAGTACAGCCAAATGAGATAGTCGGGTATTTCATCTTTTGGGATAGCAAAACCTGAAAACATCACGAAGAAGAGTACAGAAAGCATAGCCATTGGCATCGCCACATTCATGTTGGGTGTGAGCGCCACCAACAGGAAATACCAAGCACCGAACGCTAGACTGGAGAGAAAGATAATCGCTTCGTAGCGCACGAAGATCTCAACATCGGGCACAAAACCGCAGAGCCAGTAAACAAGTGATCCAAACACGAGAGTCTCGAACAGCGCCACCGGTATATGGCTCAGTGTGCTAGCAAGCACGAACGACGACGATCGATAAAAGTTGGCTCGACGCTGACGGTAGAAAATGTCGCGGGCCTCGAACAGTGTAGGGATTTGAGCTGCCTGGCCCAAGGAAACGAAGAAGACCACTGAAAAACCACGCCCATGATCACCTGCACGTCGGTAGCCTCAAAGTTGTAGAATATGCTTGCATAAAGCAGCCCCATGACTATCGTCATTACCGTCCGCCCCACGACAAACGCGACATTGCGGCTAAGGACAAGCATCTCACGACGAACAAGAGTCATCGTGCTTGCCACGAAGCTTTGCTGGAACTCAGGGATAACATCCATGTACGTGTGTGCATTTTCCACTGCACTCGCATCCATTGGTGTCTCCAGCTGTTGCAACTTCCGTTGATGGATCGAAGACTCTGAAAACACCGCTGCGAACTGCTCCACAGTACGAGGCGGTTCTTGATTTGAGCGTGAACTCAGCGTTTGATACCGAATTTGCTCATCGGTGCCCAGATCCATCAAAAAGTCTGCGAAGTCACGCCCTGGCGGGCAGTAGAAGCCGAGAGATTCAAAGTATCCTCGAGCCTCTTTCACGGGGCCATGATAAGCCACACGCCCACCCATCATCAGCAACACATCGTCAAACAGTTGAAAGACCTCAGGGGCTGGTTGCAACAGTGCAGCAACAACTGTTTGACCGAAGGAGTACACACGACCTCGCAAAGTCGAAACGATATCGAAGGCTGCAGCACTATCGATTCCAGTGGTGATACTGTCTAAGAACAACGCGAGCTTGAACCCGACCAGCATTTCACCAGTCGTGACGCGCTTGCACTCGCCACCGGACACGCCACGCTGCAAATTGCCGCCGATGATTGTTTCTGCGCAGTGTTGCAACCCAAGCAACTCCAAAGTGATCTGTGGCAGGTGACGCAGCAATGAGCGTGCGGTCGCCTGCGCCTCTGCATTTCCCTCAGCCGTTGCTGCATGACTCAGCAGCTTGCTGACATGCTTCTTAAAGTACGCAGTGCTGCATGTGTGCGCGAACTCGTGCGTCTCACGCACCGTGAGTGGACAAATGCAAGTCTTGTTGCGGTACGTAGGCTGCAAACTGCGGTAAACGGCTCGCCAGTGATTCACGAGACTCCTCGTTGTACGTCACGTCGCCTTCAACGGTGACATCTGCACTTTCGACGGGGAATCGACCGCTCAGCAATTGCAGTAGCGACGACTTCCCGATCCCGGTTGACCCAGTACCAGTGTCATGGTGCCCGGTTTGAAGACACCCGAGATATCTCGGAGAATGTACCGGTTGATGTCTTGATCACCTCGCTTCAAGAACGGTGGAACGCAAGCACCGAGGCTCTTGGTCACCGCTCGACGAAACACGGTCGGCAGTGTCGGAAGCTCCGAAATGGTTGCACCCGTTGCGTCTTCATGAACGACGGGTGTCACCACCGAAAGCGAGAGATTGCGCACTCGGATTTCCATCTGAGGAAGCGACTGCCCTGCAGCGCGACGAAACTTGTTTGCCACGGACCGGTGGAACTCGTCGGGCCCTGCAGCCAGGAACGCGCTTGCCGAGGTGTCGGGAACCATTTCTGGATCATGTTCACCGCTTGGCTTGTCATTATCTTGGCCACTCGCCATTCGTGAAGTTTGGACTGCAAACTTGACGTGGACTGCTGGTGGCGATTTCGGAAGTGATAGATCGACGTGCTGGAAGATCGAAAGCCCAAACAGTCGAAAGGCCCCGGATGGATGGACTCCAAGGCAAAGTCTCCGCTACAACCGCAACGATTTTATGTTTTGTCAGCGTCAAAAGGCATAAGCGCAAATAAAAAGGCAACACATCACCAGACTTCAACGTACCTGCCGATGGAAAGGTGTTCGTACCGAAAAGCAGCGCGAAGGGTTCAGAGCTGTGTACGCGTGTGTCTGTATCTCTGTCAATGAAATCCCAACTTCCGCACATCAGTTCCCTTCAAACATCGTTCCAGTCACACCCCACACAACATGGAAAAGAGTGGTGCCTGCAGTGTCGCCAAAAACAACTGCAGCCACATTCGAGTAGAAAGTCCTTCATTGGAGTAGCGCGCCTTACTTCGTCCGCGGTCTAGCTGTGTGACAACTCTACGGGGCCTTTTCGCTTGTCTTGTCCTTGACGTCCTTCTTCTCTTCCTTCTTCTCTTCCTTCTTGTCCGTGAAGCCTACCTCCTCCGACTCTTTGTACTTAATCTTGTTGTTCACGAGGTTGTGGAGCGCAATCGTACAGCGAATGAGCGACGACAAGTAGATCACCTGCAGCAAGAAAAAGTAACAGCCATCAGTACCCTTCCCACGTCAAAACCTCCACCAGCCACGTACAAAGTGCATGTCGTTGGTCTTCATGAACATGGAGCGCACGAGCGCCTCCACGTTCAGATTGGGCAGCAGGTTGAAGATGGTCTGCATGTTGTAGATGATCTGGTGGTTGGGCGGCAGTCGTCCAGCTACGACGTTCTCGAGGTACGTCTTCATCTCCTCGAGCCGCTCCTTGAGTCCGTTGAGCGCCGTCATCTTGTGCTTCACTTGGCCAGCCAATGAGCTCACGGACGGGTCGTTGATGTCTCGTAGCAGGTGCTCGACGCCCACCTCTTCGGCCTCGTAGGCGCCTACCGTGGACTTGATGTGCTTGAAGACGCGCTTGATGGCCTTGCCGTCCTCCTCCACCTCCTCCACGGAGCCATAGGCCGTGGTAGGCAGCCCCTCCACACTGGGACGCACGTCGCAGATGACCAGCACCGGGTTGGGGCAGTAGCGACGGAACAGGTCGTCGATGTCCAAGTCGGCCTTGCGGATCTTGGGGCCGGAGCTGTAGAAGCCCACGATGCGCTCCTTGGCGTTGATCTTCTTGAACATCTGGTACATGTTCTCCAGGAAGTCGTGGTCCAGGTACCAGATCCCGGGGTTGCGCAGGTCCTCGTCGAAGGGCACGGCGAACGAGTTGGTGATGTCGCACTTGCCGTGGAACGTCGAGCCCAGCAAGACGCCCACCACGCGCTTGCTCGTGTCGCGCGCCACGCGGTTGTAGTGGTCCACGATGCTTAGAAGAACAAGCGGATGCGTCACCACCTCCTCGGGCAGCTGCAGCTTGCTGCCCGTCGTCTCCGTCTTCTCGGCCGACATTAAACGATATCTTCCTCGTGCTACGATGATAAATCTAATCTTCCCCCTCTGAAGTAGACATGGTGGGTGTACACCAGTTACATTTTGTTTTAAGTAACGACACGAAGTAGCGTTAGTGTTCGAACACATCTTGTAGTTCCGACATGCCTCCGACAGCTTCAACGGTGCGCGCCATCTACCGCTGTCTGCTGCGTGACGCGCGCGATCTGCAGCGCACGCCGCACTTCAACGTCCGTCGTGGGTTGCAACTGGAGCAGTGGGGCAGTGGTGGCTTCGTGGAGCCGCAGTCGACCAAGCAGCAGAGCAATGACGCGACGGTGCTCACGTCGTTAAAGGAATTCCAGCGACTGCGGGACGATGCGCTACGCTTGGGATTTTCCAGTGTGGACGTCGTTCAGAGCATCCGACAGGGATTCCGACAGAATGTGCAACTGAAAGACCCCAAGGTGACAAGTGGAGATGTTGTGGATGGAGGAGGGAAGAGCTGACGGTCTCGTGTTGCAGGCTGTGAGTGCGAAAGTGGACGAAGCAATTGAGTGCGTGCAATTGCAGTTAATGAGGGGTGTTGCTTAGGTTGTGATGGTTGTGTACCATTGAATTTGGATGTTGCAGAACTTTGGGCGAACTGTCGGAGCAGCTTTTGCTGGCTCAGTGCTCGAGTGGTACGTGTCCAGTTTGGATTGGGATGGGTCGTCTGCTGATGAGGTTTCTGTTGTTGCTGCAGTGACGGTGACAAACTGCGTCCGCATTGAGGCGACAAGCCAGTACGTGGAGAGCCACAGCGACCCGGCCGCCAACAAGTACCGCTTCGAGTACCGGGTAACCATCACCAACCAAAGTAAGAAAGCATGTGGCCATGAACTTGCGAACGAATTCAACTCAGTGAATGCGTTCTACTGTACACTGTAGACACGGATAACTCGGTCCAAATTCTGGGACGCCAGTACACGTTCGTGAGCGAGAAGGGCGAGAGGATCGCGCTGCCTCGAAACTCGCCAGGCGTTGTTGGCGCTACGCCGGTGCTGGGGCCGGGTCAGACGTTCGAATACGCGAGTGGTGTAGACATCAACGCTCCACGCGGATCCGTGACGGGCTGTCTACATGCTGTACGAAAGTCGAAAGAGCAGGACCACGACGGAGATGCCTTTGACGCGCTTGTGTCCAAGTTCACTCTTCTGGCGCCGTCGGCGATCTAGGCGCGACTGATGAGCTCGCCCCATAGACGTACGTGTGAAGCGCAAGCAGCGAGATGATTTGTTTCAGTGCTGCAAAGGAGTGAGCCGCGACTAAGCCGAAGCAGAAACAGGAAATGCGCAACCCGTTGTCGACGATGATCTTTCTCATCATCCCGGCACCGCAAAGTTACCGTGGCCTGTGAATACCGTTGCTCTGTGTCAATGCCGAGGCGTTGCCTGCAGCACGAGAACGCGAAGACGTATGTGTATGGATCTTGTGCTGCTCCTATGGAAATGAAACTGGGACCTAGAGACCCCCTCTCGGGTCGAAGACTTTGTACATGTGATACTGCAACTTCTCTCCTCGCTTCAGAGAGCTTGCATGAAATGGGACCCTGCAGACGATGTCGAGCTGTTTGTTGTTTTCATGCACCACCACACTCGTATCCTTGCTCCTTCCCTTCCATCCACCAAGCAATTGCTTCGCATCGCTTACTCGACCAGCGCGTGGTACGTCGGGTAATACATCTTGGACGCGACGAAGTCCTCTAGAGTCGCGCCGCGCCGGATCGTAGGCCGCAAGCCAGCGACGTCTTCCTCGATGGCAGTCTCGCAGACAGCCGTAGCCACCTTGAGCGACACGTCACGGATGTTCTCCACGGACGGGAACACCTGGCCGTTCGCAATCTCCTCCGGGGTCATGCACTGCGAAAGCGCCTTGGCGGCCGTGTAGAGCATGCCATCAGTCACACGCGTTGCCTGAATAACCGACGCCGCCAGACCCACACCCGGGAAGATGAACATGTTGTTGCACTGGCTGATGTTGTACTGCGTGCCGTTGTACATCACGGGCGGGAACGGACTGCCGCTAGCGAAAACGCACTTGCCCTTGGTCCACTCGTAGGCCTGTTCGGCCGTGCACTCCGCCACAGAGGTGGGGTTGGACAACGGGAATACAATCGGGTGCTCCGTGTGCTTTGCCATCTCCTCGACAGCCTCCTGCGTGAACGCACCAGCAGCAGCACTTAGACCCATGAGCATCGTGGGCTTCGCTTGCTTAATCACATCGACGAGGCTCGTCTTGTCGGCGATATCCCTGCGTGAGAAGAACTGCTGGCCCGAGTTCAGCGAGTCGCGGGACTCACCGAGTAGACCATGCTGATCGACAATGTAAAATCGCTCGCGTGCCTCGTCGGCCGTCATGCCTTCACGCAGCATACCCTGCAGCAGCGTAGTCGCCACACCCAGTCCAGCGCTACCGGCACCAAGAATGACAATACGCTGTTCATTCAACGGGATGTCCACACGCTGGCAAGCGCTTAGAGCGCCAGCCAGCACCGTAGCACCCGTTCCTTGGATGTCATCGTTGAAGCAGAGCTGCTTCAGACGGTACGCGTTGAGCACGTCCGCAGCGTGCTCGCTTGAGAAATCCTCGAACTGCACCAGCACCTTGGGCCAACGGTGACGCACAGCGCGCATGAACTCGTCCACCATGGACCAGAACGCCTCGCCCGTGAGACGTGGCTGCTGCACTCCAAGGTAGTACGGGTCGTCCAGGAGCTTCTGGTTGTTGGTACCCGTGTCCAGCATCACCGGGAGAACCTTGCGCGGGTCAATACCACCGGCAGCCGTGTACAGCGCCAGCTTACCAATAGGGATACCCATACCGTTTGCTCCGAGGTCGCCCAGACCCAGGATACGGCTACCGTCGGTGACCACGATCACCTCCACATCGTCGCAGGGCCAGTTGTGCACCATGGCGCCGAACTGACTGCGGTCGCGCGTGCTGAAGAACATACCACGCGGGCGTCGGAACAAGTGGCCGAACTTCTGGCACACCAGACCGACCGTCGGGGTGTACACGACAGGGGCTAAAGTTGAAGGACACGAAACACAACTGTCAGCCACAACTACACTCAACTACGGCAATGCAATAACAGCCTGAGTACGCACCCATCTCCTTCATGTGCTTGATCAGGAGACGGAAGAAGAGCGTCTCGTTACGGTCGTGCAGGTCCGTGAGGAAGCGGCTCTTGCTGAGCGGGTCCTTCTCCTGCGAGAAGGTCTCGTACAGCTTGGTGAGCTGCGCATCCACCGAGAGACGGCGCGGCGGAACCAGACCACGCAGACCTGACGTGCATCAACACAGACAAGCAAAGCCAACAATGAAAGGTTAGATAGGGGTCGAGTGCAGTAAAGTGTACACAGCATTGTACCGAGGCGGTCGCGCTCGACGTGCGGGAAGCCCGTGCCCTTGTTGTAGAGCGGGTCGTGGATGATGTTGAGCCCCTTGAGGCCCGTCTTAATGGGCGGGTTGTACTTGCGCAGCGTCGTGAGGTACGTGTCCAGCAGGTCGTGCTCGGAGCCCGAGGGCTCAATGGCGTCCTCGTCCTCCTCGTGGTCCTGGGTGGAGACGGGCGCCGACAGGAAGCGCGCGTGGGCGGCGGCGACCTGCAGGGAGCGCTTCTGGGCACGCAATTGGCGCGCCAGCATCGTGCAGGATGGGGGCGGAGAGAACGGAACTTGGCTGCTTGGGCGGGAATTGCCGAATGAGACCAAGCGGACTACGAACAGCTACGCGGAGCGTGTCAGCCTTGCGACGTTTATGTCCGCCACACCAAGTATCCGGTTGAAGCCGCGCGCTATTAGCCGGCAGTATGCAGGTGCGATGGTGACACCGAAAGGCTTGCGGGCGTCTCAAGACGTAGGAACGAAGCTGGCGTCAGGTTGACGAGCACAATTGTGCACTTGAGTTTTTGAAGATCAGGCGCCGTTTCCCGGTCACGTGGCAGTGATTTTAGTGTCGAGGAATCTTTGGCAGCGATGCCACGTTGAAGCGGGTTGCAATTCTCCTACGCTGCTCGGTCAATTGGAATTAGTTCCGAGTAAATGTACCGGTATCGGTACATGCGCATGTAGACACGCCGCCAGCGGCGATTTGCTAGCTAGTCGCAGAACGACAACGCTGTGCCAGGCAGCACCGCACCAGAAGCCCATTGTGACTGGCATCGCCACCATTTTCCTCTTCGTCCAAGCGGCCGCTTGTCCTCGCCAGTGCTGCGATCAACACCAGTCAGCAGCAATGGCTCCCCGCCACCACCATTGGTGGCGCCAACGCTGATTAGAGCGGAAGGCGAACCAGCTCGATCACGACGCGCACATCCAAACACGCCCCGGCTAACAGTGCAAGTGCGCACTTACTAAGTACGAACTCAGTACCGGTACATGTTAAAGACACCATCCGGCTGTGTACGCGACACCAGTTATAGGTGCACCACACAAAACGTTTACAATTCCACATTTTATGCGAAATGTGCGATGCGGCGTAAATCACAAAAGCGGCATAGTGAGTCCAAGTGTACGTCATCCGCACTTAACCCATACATACGTCCAGCCAAAACAAAAATCCTCTCGCTCATTTGGCAACAAGCAGCTTGAAGGAAAAGATCACGAACAGCATGGCGACCGACAGCGCGTTCACAGAGGCCGGCACGAAGGCAGGTCTGGAGGCCTGGCGCATTGAGGACCTGCAGCCCGTGCGCGTGGCGGCTGCGGACCAGCACAAGCTGCACAGCGGCGACAGCTACATCTTTCTCAAGACGAGCGAGGCGACGACGTACGAGCGCACGACGCCGCGTCACTTGAGATATATCCCCGTAATACAATGACTAACCCTCGCATGTTGCAATCTTTCTGCTGCAATTGGTAGCGGACTCTCGTTCGACATCCACTTCTGGCTGGGCAAGGACACGTCGGCGGACGAGAGCGGCGTGGCCGCCTACAAGACCGTGGAGCTCGACGACGCGCTCAACGGCGTGCCCGTGCAGCACCGCGAGTGCGAGGGCCATGAGTCCGTGCGTGCAGCCGCTTTTGCGCTCTCTGGAGATGATTTCTGACCTGGGTATCTTGTGTTTTGTAGGACCTGTTCCTGTCGTACTTCAAGGCCACAGGCCTGCAGTATCTGGAGGAGGCGTGGCCAGCGGCTTCAACGAAGTCAAACGTGACGAGTACGTGACGCGACTGTACCGCATCAAGGGCAAGCGCACGGTGCGCGTGCAGCAGGTGCCGCTGCAGAGCTCTTCGCTGACGGTGGACGATGCCTACGTGCTCGACGCTGGGCTGGAGCTCTACGTGTATGCCGGCAAGGAGGTCAACCGACTGGAGAAGACCAAAGCGCTCGAGTTTGTGAGCAAGACCAGGGAAGCTCGCGGTGGCCGTGCCAACGTCACGTTTATCGACGAGGAGCCCGAGGACGAGGCCTTCTGGGGTCTTCTCGGTGGCTTTGCGGACGTAACACGCTCGGCCGAGTCGGACGAACACCACGAGAACGCGGCGAAGAAGAGCACGACGGTCCTGCGTGTGAGCGGATCCACGGATGAGAACCTGCAGGTTTCGGACGTGACTCCGTCGTCGGGTGTGCTGACGAAGGACATCCTCAAAACCGAGGACGTGTTTATCATTGACGTTGGCAACGAGGTGTTCGTGTGGGTGGGTAAGACTGCCTCCGAGAGCGAGCGCAAGAACGCTTTGACTGTCGCTGTGCACTACCTGAAGAAGGAGGGCCGCCCGTCGCACACGCCCATCACTCGTGTAGTGGAGGAGGGTGAGACCGCGGTGTTCACGGCACTGTTTAAGGCATGGACTGAGCCGAAGGTGCTTGAGTTTGGCTTCCAGCCTAGCCAGGGCGTTGCCAAGATGCAAACCGACAAGGAGGTGGACGTTAAGACGTTGGTGAAGGCGGCCTCTCAGTCGGAGGAGGACATCGGTGTGGACCCGAACGGCAACGGCCAGCACGAGGTCACGGTGTGGCGCATTGAGGACCTTGAGAAGGTTGAGGTGCCGAAGGAGCAGTACGGTCACTTCTACGATGGCGACAGCTACATTGTGCTGCACGTGGTGACGCCCTCGACTGGCAAGCCTACTCAGGTGATTTACTTCTGGCAGGGACGCTCGTCCACGATGGATGAGAAGGCTGCCTCTGCTCTGCTGGCCACTTTCTTGGACGACAGCCTGGGTGGTTCCCCTGTCCAGGTCCGCGTGGTGCAGGGCAAGGAGCCTGCACACTTCCGTGCACTGTTCAAGGGCATGATGATCGTGCATGCTGGTGGCAAGGCTAGTGGTTTTGAAAACCGCGAAGACGAAGACTCGTACGACACGGACGGTGTTTCCCTGTACCAGATCAAGGGAACCAACGCCAAGAACACCCTGGCGGCGCAGGTGGACGAGAAGGCCTCGAGTCTTACTTCTGGTGATTGCTTTGTCCTGGTGACCCCCAGCAAGGTGTATGAGTGGCTGGGAGCTGGAAGCAGCTCTGCTGAGCGTGAGGTTGCGTCCAGTATTGCCTCGATCCTGAAGAAGAGCCGCGAGACCGAGATCGTTGAGGAGGGCAGCGAGTTGGACGAATTCTGGGAGTTCCTTGGTGGCAAGGGCGAGTACGCTAAGGCGAAATCGTCATTTGAGGCTCCCCATGAGCCCCGCCTGTTCCAGTGCTCGAACGCGTACGGGTACTTCGACGCGCGCGAGATCTTCAACTTCGCCCAGGACGACCTCAACACGGATGACGTATTCCTCCTGGATACGTACACGACTCTGTACGTGTGGATCGGCGCTGGTGCCAATGAGCCCGAGAGACGCCAATCCATGGCTCTTGCCGAGAAGTACCTGGCTGTTGCCAAGAGCGACGGCCGTGGTGAAGGCACCACCATTGTGGCGGTGCACTGCAACAACGAGCCGCTTATGTTCACGAGCAACTTCCTGGCATGGGACAGCGAATTCTTCACGAAGAACGAGTTCCTGGACCCCTATAAGACCCGCCTCCAGAAGCTGAAGGAGGAGAAGGAGAAGAACGCCCCCAAGGACCTCCCTGGTACGATCACTAACGAAGACATTCGTGAGGAGATGCCTGCGCCAGCCCCGGTGGTGGCGACGGCTATCCCCGTTCTGCCGACGGAGGCCCCGACTCCCAAGCTCACACCTATTTCTCCGAAGGCCGCCCCGATGTCCCCAAGGCCGCGCCTATCTCCCCGAAGGCTGCCCCGGTGTCTCCCAAGGCTGCTCCCGCGCCGCCGCAGGCTGCCCCTGCTGCCGCTCCTGCTTCTCCTACTAAGGCCACTGGCCGTGCGGGCGAAACTTTCACGATGGAGCAGCTCAAGGCTGGCGTCGAGGGCATCGACATTACGTCGAAGGAGGTAAGCGAAGATGGCTGTAGCTGTACCATCTTGTAGATCTCAGAACTCACACCTTTGACTTGTTTGCTTTTACAGATCTACCTCACGGACGCCGAGTTCCAGACGGTACTGGAAATGAGCAGGGCCGAGTTCAACCAGCTCCCCAAGTGGAAGCAGCAGGCCAAGAAGAAGGACGTCGGCCTCTTCTAAGCTGGCTCGTTCGAAGCGACACATGTGCGAGTCTCGATTTCCTCGGTCAATCGCCTCCGCGCTGCTGTGAAAAGTTCTTAGCTTTCATGAAATGAAGTAACGAAATACTACATGCAACTTCATCCCACCTACATGTAGCATTCAAGCTCAACGCGACATTGCCGACCATACTGAACGCAAGTGTATATCCGAGCACTTCTTTCAGACCGCCATGTCGTCGTCAGTGACGCAGCAGCTGGGCCCGAAGCTCGCGCCTTTCACGCCAAGCGGCGACGGAGTGCTCGAGCACGCGCTGGACCTACTGGCGCTCTCTAGCGACGACGTGTTGTTCGATTTGGGCTGCGGCGACGCGCGGATCCTGGTGCACGCAGCCGAAAAGACCGGCGCCCGGTGCGAATCCTTGAAAGAATTGATACAAACAATATCCTACCGATTTTTAAGCCATTTCCTCTGTGGGTATGTTGCAGATGTGTCGGCGTCGAGTACAATGAGGAGCTGGTGAAGCGAGCGCGAACACGCGTCGAGGTGACACGCGAACGTCCACTGGGTGGGTTTCAACTACTGGTGAAGTGACTTTTGTGTTGCAATGCAGGAGCACGGAGTGGCGGAGTTGGTGGATATTCGGCATGGCGACGCACTGGAAGTGGACCTCACGCAGGCTACGGCGTTGTTCCTGTACCTCGTTCCTGAAGTGAGTGGGTTCGAGACCATGTTGAAGTGGATGCCTATGCTAATGGATGTGTGTGTTGGGCTGCAGGGGATCAAAATGCTGCTGCCGAAGTATGCTTTGTTCTGCTCGTGTAGATTGGTGCAGCAGGTTTGACCACTTTGCTGCGTTGGTTGCTGTGGACAGATTGGAAGAAGCGCGACGACTACGTGTACGCATCGTGACATATGTGTTCTCCATCCCAGGCTGGAAACCCGACGACCAGCGCAACTACAAAGGCACCAAAGTAAGCTTCTCCCTAGCAGCGTTAGCAAGGTGAATCCTGATCCCACCGTCTTACGCTGGCAGGTCTACCTGTACAATTCTCCCTCTGCAACCCCGAGCAATAAACCTGCAAAACATCCACGTCACTTCAGCGCTCACCAGTTTTCCAAGCCATAGTCTGCCATCGATCGTTCATTGTGTTTCTGTTCCGAGTTTGTGTTTGCTTCTTTCAGCCCGAAGTGTATTATCTGCCTCTCCTTGAGGTCCCCAGTCTCCAGCAGCTTAGAACTGACGGGTCTTCATCTGCTCCTGGATGGCGATGGCCGACGAGTACGAGTTGGCAGCGTACGTGGCGAAGTTCTGGTCTTTGGAGTGCGTCGTCACGATGTACTGACGAGGCACCTCCGGGAAGCCTTCGGGGCTCGTGTACTGGTGGTGTTGGTGGAAGCCTGCCTTCTTGTGGCCAGGCAGGTCGTCCTCCAGTCGCCACTTGGCACCCTCAGCCAGCGTGGACAGGTGCGTCTGCAGACACAGAGGCGTCAGTGGACTATAATAGAGGAAAAGCAGAAGAGAATACGCACCAGAGTCTCCTCCTCGCCCTTGAACTTGGGCGCCATGAGCTTCGTGAGGAACTCGCCGATAGGGTTGCTCGCCATCTTCGTCCTGTGTGATTCTACACCGCTCGTCCGTGGGTTATACTGAAGTAGTTTTACTATGTTTCAGAGGGTTTCTGGGGTACAGAAATAATTATAAACTTTGCCAAGTCTGTACCGTAAAGTTCGGATTCAATGAGACAGTGGTAAAAAGGTCGATTGCTATATAAATGTTTTCAAAATTCGAGGACAATTTTAGTTTTTACGATCGTAAAAAGAAAATTCATATCATACAATTTCCAAGTCATTTCATAATATTTGATTTTAGTTTTTACCACTGTCGCATTGAATCGGTGTCTCTTACTGAATCCGAACTTTACGGTACTCATAGCTCTATTTTTGTTAAAGCTTACCGGTAACACAACATTTGTGTTTGTGGTTTCATCTTTTAGTCCCAGGCGGATGAACCACCAAAGCCCACGTCCGGCGTGAAGTTGAGCTGCGTGAGGTCCACTGGTTTGGCCTGTGCATTCTTGTTCTTCTTGACCTTTTTGAACTGCTTCACGGCCACTACACCACTCGCGATTTCCTTGGGCTGTCTCTGGTCTTTCTTCTTGTCCTTCCGCTTCTTCTCCTTTTTCTCCACCTTTGCTTCAGTCTTATCTTC
This sequence comes from Phytophthora hibernalis, assembly GCA_012656075.1. Lineage (NCBI taxonomy): Eukaryota > Oomycota > Peronosporomycetes > Peronosporales > Peronosporaceae > Phytophthora > Phytophthora hibernalis. The sequence continues at coordinate 490,931 of JAAKBF010000218.1, forward strand.
TGGCTTGGATGCAGGCTCCACCTCCATGAGTGTAGGCTCACTGGACTCAGCTTGTTTCTTGCGGTGCTTCTTCACCTTTTCTCGGGCTCAGGAGCAGCAGAAACCTCCTCCACCGACTTCTCGATGGGTTTGTCGCCCTTGTGCTTTTTCTTGTGAGACTTCATCTCTTTTTTGGCTGGCTTCTCGACATCGTCGTTATTCTCCTCCACCGGCATCTCGACGGGGATGTCGCTCTTGTGTTTGCTCTTGTGAGACTTTTTCTCCTTCTTGGCTGGCTTCTCGACATACTCATTGTTGTCCTCCGCTGCAGAGTCCGTCTTGGACTTGGTCTCGCCGCGCTTCCGTTTTTCTCCAGCAGTTTTTCTTCTTGTCTGAGGGCTCCGGCTTCTTGTGCTTTACCTTCTTCTCTTCCTTCGGCGGCGCAACGTATCCGTGTACACGCTTGTCCAGCACGCGTGCGGCATCACGCACCACCAGGTTCGGGAACAGCCGCTTCATCTTGAAGTTGTACTGTTTGTGCTTGGCGTCGAGGCGCTTTTCCTCCTTAACCTGATTCTTCTCCTCCTCGGAAATGCCAGCCTTCTTGCTCGAGGGCTTGCTCTTCTTTTTGTCCTTCTCGCTATCACTCTCACCATCGTCGCTGTCGTCGTTAGCACTGTCCTCGTCGCTGCTGCTGTCACTGTCTTCCTTGGCGGCCACTTCCAGATTCTTTCCAACGATGGGGTTGCCAATCAAATTGAGCTGCCGCAGGTTCTCAAGAGAGCTGAGCGCCTCCAGACCAGCCCAGTCATCGATCTGGTTGTGACTCAACTCCAGCACCTTCAGGTTCTCTGCAAAATATAAGTACCCCAGTCAGTTTTCATCCGCCCACACCATCAACAACTCGTTCCACGTACTCAGCTGCGCCAGGTGCGCCGGGATCTCCTTAATCCGGTTGTGCGATAGTCGGAGCTCCGTGATCTCCGACAACTGACTCAAGTTCGGGATCTCCTCCAGCAAGTTGTGCGAGCTGCATCAACCCACAAAACCGTAAGCCCCTCGATCCACAAACTCAACAACATCCCATCCACGTACATGGAAATCTTCTTGAGACTCGGCAGACCGTCCACCACACGCTGCGGAATCTCCGTGATACGGTTGTTGCTCACGATGAGCGAGTTGAGATCCTGTCCACCAATAAAAAACATCAGCCAAACCACCACACACAGCTCCAGCCACGTCACGTACCGGCAGTTTGGGCATCCAGTCCAGGGCAGAGATGGAGTTGTTGTTGAGCACGAGCGCCTTGAGCGTGCGCACATTGCGCAGCACCTCGAACGGGATGCGCGTCACGTGGTTCTCGGCGGCGTTGAGGATCACGAGCTTCTTGAGGTGCTGGATCTCCGCCAGCCCGTCGCCGCTGAGATTGTTGTCCGTGAGCTTGAGCATCGTCACGCGGGGCACGGCCTTGAGCTGCGAGAGCTTGGACAGTTTGTTGCGGCTCAGGTCCAGCTTCGTGGCGCTCTGCAGGCCCTCGAGGCTCACGATCGTCTCGATACCGCGGCCCGTGAGGTCGATCTGCTGCCCATCGCGCTTGGAGATCTCGTCGCGGAACTGCGCCAGCTTCTCGGCCGTCAGCTTCTTGATGCGGCGCTTCTGCGGCGGCTCCAGTGCCATGGTTGTCGCTGTAAACTTGACTGGCGATGGCGATGGCCTGCAGGGCTCACTCAAACGAGGGTTTATAGTGACATATAATCACGGTATCGGTACGGAGATAATGGAGGAAATGTTCCTCCATTATCTTCATCGTCCTCGGAGGAACGCCGTCCCAAGGTGGCTCGCCGGATGGACGCAATCATGAAGTTTTTCTGACACATGTGTACTGGTACTGGTATCGTCACTTGGGCGACTTCAACGTCGAAGTTGGTCGTAATATGGCACAGCCGTCTACATGGTATAATTGTTGGTGACGAACTGAGGCAAGACTATACCGTGCTGTCACGTTGCCGAATGCGTGCCATCATGGACATGCACACCAAGCAATTGCAGCACCTCGAGGGTTTGCACTCGATGCACTGCGAACGAAGCGACGATCGTCCAAGACAAGACACTTGATGCGTGACTGCGCATGTAGCAGACAGTCTCGAATCGATTAGAGCACTGATTAGGTAGGATCGGTCGGCGCCTGATATACATAGTTGCTGCCTGCAATGCTGACGTCGTATCCTGCAGCATGGAGCCATCGCGTAGAGCGCTTCGTAGGATAGCCGAGCACGGCCGCAGCTGCAGCAAGACGCTTTTGCCGAGGTTCGCGCTTGACAGCTTCAACATCATTACCAGCACTGAAGTGTCCGTTGCTTTGGCTGCACTATCCATCGAGGTGAGGTGTTTGCGGCGCGAGCTCTGTATCGCCGAAAGCTTTCGGCACCGGTCGAAGAGCAGAGCTCCATGTGAACCATAATCATCGCCGAGCCCTAGAGCACGCGAGCGATGACAGAACTATTATTATATAATACGGTATCCATGGTGCTTGCACTGTGCAAGTTGCACAGCGCGATCATCTCCTGCCATGGTCGGTCCGACGCCGAACCCGCTTGAACCAAATTGCAGGGAACGCCACGTTACAGGTACCGGTACTAAAGACCACTGTACCTCCTCGACGAGGACAGTCCCGCGTGGCGCCGTTCCATCGCGACGAGGAAGCGGTCGCGGACGTCACGAGAGTTGAACAGAAGCACAAGGCAAAGCGGAGCCGGAAGCGGCGACTACCGGTACCGTGACGAGTCTCGGCGCTTCCCGAGGCAAACCGTACTTCTACATAGAGAGCCGAGCGGGTCGCCCGATTGCCTCTCCACGCTGTCAGTCGTCGTCGGAGCCGGAGACTCGGAGCTGGCAGGCGACTATAATGCAGCTCCAACACCAGCGCCGAGCTCACTCACAACTCGCTGGAGGGGACCGCTGCATTCTCCTCGCCAAGCTGTCGGATCAGCCGGCGGACGATATCAGCGGAGCCCAACTTGGCCCCAAGCACCACCAACAGAGCCAAGTCTCTTGGCTCTTGTCTGCGTTCCCATCAGATTGGCTGTTAGCGCCTGCCCGCGCTTCTCCGTCCAGACGGCGGCCACTTGAGCTCATACCCAGCGAGAGTGTCCGCTGCGCGTCTGAAATGGCGCACGATGGGCAACACCTAACCGTAGGGAGTGCAGCGAGGCAACGACAGGCGCAAGGCAAAGCCGGGCGGCGCGTCCGCGCGCGGCCGTCGTCACAACTCACTTGAGCTCTTGACGACCAGCGCGCGCGTCTTGGTGCCGACAGCCTCTCGCTACGACAGACGCGGCCGTTTCGTCGCCTCTCCTCGAGCTCTTCCGCACCGCAACGCGGCCTCATTTATCAACTCTCTCCGATGATGGTCGAGCCGCGCTACACGTCCGTCATGCGCAGCACGCGCAGTGGCAATTACTACAACGTGCCGCTCTCGTCGTCCAAAGCGCCCGAGATGGCCACCTTCTCTAGCCACGACGGCTTCGAGCACGAGGCCGTGGCCGCCGCCTGGGGCACCACCACCATGCGCCGACTGCCGGCCGTGGCCAAACGGCGTGACCTCAACGCCGCGCTGGACGGCGTTGCGCCCTCCAAGGACCCGCACGCCTTCCAGCCGGCCTTCGCCTTCGACCTCAACAAGCTTGTGGCCTCGCTCACCAAAGGTTCATCAGGCTCGAGCCACAACTCGTCCTTCACGTCCACGCGCAGCGGCGCGGCCGAGCCCATGGCCGAGCCGTCACCCGACAGCTCGCGAATACCCGTCATGCCCACGGAGCACGCCACGAGACAACGCGGCCGTCGCGGCGCTCTCGGGCGAGGAAGAGCTCGCGCGCTCGTACGCGAAGCCACCCAACAGCATCATCAGCTACAGCCTCAACAAGCGCAAGCAGAAGCGCCTGGCCGCCAAGGCGCTGGCCGCCGCGTCCGGCAACGGGGCCAACTTCGAGGTGGCCGTAGCCGACGCCGGCAACGAGCACCAGCCGCAGTACGTGCCGCGCTACGTGCCCGAGTACCAGTCTACAGCGTCCGCCATGCCGACACGCAACCGCGAGCCCTCGCTGGATCAGCAGAGCTACGCGCTATAAGACGGAGCACTCCATGTGCGTCCGTCCCTAGTCAGGTTCCTAATTATTAGCATTAATGTAATGAACGCGGCCAGCGGTAGCTGCGGGTTTCTCCTCTCCATCTCGGCAATAATGAGCCAGCATCATCAGTCTCTGATCTTCCTCCAGGCCAACACTTCAAGCAGTAACGGCCGCCGCACAAGAGAGAATAAGAGCGGAACCCATGGGCCAAGGACAGAGCTCCATCCCGGCGACGGAGGTGGCCGCGCTCGTGGAGCTGTACGACGCGCTGGGCGGCGACCGCTGGCGCCGCCGAGACGGCTGGAAGCAGCCCACGCGCGACCCGGAGCACTGGTTCGGCGTCGAGGTGGCGCTGGGCCACGTCGTGGCACTCGAGCTGCCGGCCAACGAACTGAGCGGGTGTCTGCCGGCCACCAGCCTCGCGCGGCTGCCGCAGCTCCGCGTGCTGGACCTGTCCAAGAACCAGCTGCGCGGCGAGCTGCCGGTCGAGCTGGGGACGCTCGCGGAGCTCAAGCGGCTCGACGTGAGCTGCAACGACCTCACGGGCGCTGTGCCGCAGCAACTAGGCGACTGCGGCCAGCTGCAGGAGCTCGCGTTGTACCAGAACGCGCTGACCGGCACGGTGCCCAAGCAGCTCGGCCAGCTGCAATGTCTGCGCACGCTGCAGCTCCAGCACAACAACCTGTGCGGCGCGCTGCCGGCCGAGCTGTGCGAGCTCGCGCAGCTCTCCAAGCTCAGCGCGCGCGGCAACTGCCTCACGGGCCGCATCCCGGCCGACATCGGCCGCCTGCAAGCGCTCATCTTCCTCTCGCTGCGCAACAACGAGCTCTCGGGAGCCATCCGCCGTCGCTCGGCTGCTGCAAGGCGCTCGAGTTCCTCAACTTGTCCAGCAACCAGCTCAGCGGCCCCATCCCCGAGACGCTGGGTGAGCTCGAAGACCTCGAGTACCTCTACCTGTTCGACAACGTGCTCGAAGGCCGCGTGCCCGGCAGCATCGCGCGGCTCAAGTTCCTGAAGGAGTCTGACTTCCGCGACAACCGCCTGCGCGGCGAGCTGCCCAACTTCCTGGACGGCTGCTCCAGCCTCGAAGCCGTCATGACCAAGTGGAAGAACCGCAAGGCCAGCTACCGCCACGCCATCCTGGGCGACCCAATGCCCAGTCCGGACACGCCGCCCACATCGTCGCACCAGTTCTTGAAGACGCTCGAAGACCCGCCGACCAACTCTTCGGCGGCCTTCCTGACCCCGAGTTTCGACCACAAAGGAAGCAGCGACGAAGGCCTGGGCGACGGTGCACCGGAGGATGACCCCGCCAACAACTCGCACCTGGTCGCCGAGTTTTCGCGGAAACGCGTCTACCAGCTTCCGGACGCCCACCAGGTGTCTGCTCAGTGAGGATGTCTGCTTGCCTCTGTCTATTTCGTATAAAGCTCTGCTGGGGTAATGAATTGTGCGTTGATGCATTTGTTCTCAGGTCTTCTCGTTTTGAGAATGATACCAGTTGTCCAACGCCTTCAATCTGCAAACCTCAGCAAAACTCAATGCTGCTCACTTTTGATCTTGCTAGCAAGGATGAAGTGGCTGGTCTGCGTGGTCGTCGGCAGTGGGGGTGTTCTGAGCGTGGAAATTGACGAGTCCAAGAGAATTGGCGAGCTCAAGAAGGTGATCAAAGAGAAGAATCTGTCGATCTTTAATAAGTGCACTGCTGAAGAGTTAACGCTCTACGTCGCGAAGAAGGGCAACAACTGGCTGAAGATGAAGGATTCTGATGTTGAGCTGTTGAGGCGAGGTGAAGTTCCTGAAGGAATTCAAGACACCATGAAAAATAATGAAATGGATCCGAGAAGCAGTGTCGGTAGCACTGAATGTGGGTTCCCAGATGTACAGTAGACGACGCAAAAGACATCGACTTCCACATCGTCGTGGATGCTCGCAAAGTTACGTCTGCTGTTTTAAATGAGGACGCTACTGCTACAGAGCCAAACGAAGTTCTTGGGGTCAAGCGCAAGCGATATGTCCACGCGGAGATGAATGAAGAGATGGCAAACAGGCTTCTCAAGGCTTGCATATCCGGATGCGGTTATCGCCTTCGATCACTGCTACTGTTAACGAACAACCACCTGTTGATGAGTTCAAATGGGAATGCGTTAGCGAACAAAGTGGCCAAACTATCACCGAGACGCAGCAGCGAGAGCGATACCACTCGTATTTGGAAGCACATATTGGCGGTGTGCTCGAGGAGACGGATTCATGCGTGTTTGGCGTGGAAGAAGAGGATTTCCTCAACGTTGGTTTACCAGGCTACAACATAAATCTTGTTGGCGCACTGATGTCCTCCTTCTAAATTCTATCGTCAAGGATCAACCGAACGCTTTGGGTTGCATGCCTGGCGTACGAATGCTTGTCGAGGTGGAGAGAACGATTGAAGAGAACTCGGTGTTTCAGGCAATGTCGGGAGCTCATCGCATTGGATCTTCTCACCTCATTGTGATCGAACATGTGCTTACCAATGACGCTCTCATTTGTACAGTCGATCAGTACATTCTTGAAAATTGGAGTCATCTCACCAAAGTACTGTTTCAGGTTCTCTGGTGTGTGAATATCACACTCGAGAAAGCCAAAGGTTTTAACGGCCTTGATATCCTCGATGATACCTTCATACGCTTCCACTGTTGTCAATCGACCGCATGGCATCTCATTACCAAGTGCCCACAGGTATAGAGCGTTAGCATCGTATCCGATAATTTTCTTACAGACCTTGCCACCACGAATTGTCGTCTCATTACGTTTTGCGTAGCGATTGAAGATAATAGATGGCCCTCCGGCGATGTTGGCCTTCATCTTAGCGTAGATATCCTTTTCCTCCCGATCAATAGAATATACCAGTCTCTCCGAGTTGAACTCAAGCAAGTTCTTGTATCTATATCCCCGAGGGACATATCTTTACGAGCGGAGTTGCACTTCACACAGCTGATTAAGATGTTGCCGTCGATGTGGCCAAGATTATTGTTGATACGGTCAGCTGAAGCGATCTCAGCGGTCAGCTGACAGTAGCATAGACCACATAGATACTTTTGCTTTTGCAGCAATGTATTCAAGTGCTCAAGTGTCATACCGAATTTTCGCTTTGCCTTAGCATCCTGATTCTTGTATCCACTCATTCGCTTAGCTGGGAATTGGAATGCGTTAGCTGACTTCCTTTCTGGATATTGGAGATTATTGAAGCAGGTCTGATACATCACCTTCTCCGAAAGACCAGGTAGCGATACTCCATCCGCAAACATATCCAGATCGAAACGCTTAAAGAGTTCTCGTTGAGCCTTGATAGCCTTGGTGAATGGGACTACGTCAAGATTGTTGTACCAGATCAGTAGGTACTTGATTGATTTCATCTCGTAGTACTCCCACACGAACTTCACTCGTTCGTAGTCATCATCGGTGATACTTGTTCCACGGAGCTTGCTGTCAAAAGCTGACTTAGGCGAGATTGTAGTCTGGTTTAGCACATTGAACGCGGTGATGTACTCGTATGGGAAAAGACCCTTACCAAGACCACAGACACATCTAATTTGTCATTGCATTTGCAGCCCCCAAGATATATTGTGAGGTATTTATCGTAGCTGGTACCAGCAGGTACATAGTTGCTAATATCGAGCATTTTCATGTCCGATGTAGCTATGCACATGTAGCTGGGATTCTTGATGACAGATTTGATATTGTCGGTACCGATAACAGCAAACAAATCCTTCTTAATCAAGTTAATATCGTATCGACCAGAATTGAAACTGATTACTGGTACCTGATCAAGCTGCTGTTTTAGTTTCCGTAATCAGACCTTTGCTTACCAAAGCCAAGACTGCTATGAAAGTCAAAGAAGTTATCATACTTCCTTCCTTAATCCAACTCTCCACATCAGACATCTTGTACTTTTGACCAAGATTGACGCCTGGAATTTCCAAACCTGTCAGACCGTGGGCATTGATGATTTTTTGCAGAAGCGACTTATACTTACCGACATTGTACTGTTGAATCTTCACCGATACATCACCAATGTATTTGAACATATCCATAAGCAACATCTTTGGATCGTCATTTACAAAACAACGCACCTCCTCAGTTAAGCTATCAGCTACGGATACAGACACCGGAATGTGTTCGTTTGTGAAGACAGTATTCTCACCGTGTTGAGTCGCAGTAGGCTTAAGGATTGCCTCAAAGTCATAAACGATGAAGTGATCGATGTACTGGTCAGCATTCTTGATTGAATACTTCGTAAGCAGTGATCGTATTGCGTTCTGAGCTGGTTTGTAGATAGTTGGCTCAGCTGGGAAGCTTTCGATATTCACGAGCTCGCACTGATTCTTTTTGTGGTTTTTAACCCTTTCAGCGCCGACGAAAACCATTTCACACTTAGGACATTGAATACTTAGTCTGAAGCATATCGATGTTCTTGATGTAAAGAGCATGATTCTCGAACGATAAAATATCCATAGCTTCATACCCCTTGTCCGATCTACGAATGCATCCTACATTTCCAGAAACTACATCCATCTTATATACGTTAATACCAAGTCGGAAGCAGTCTTCGACCTCATCGAGCTGTAGTAGGTCAATGGGCTTGAAACTCCTAACCATGCTCAACGAATATTTAACCCCCTTGAAAGAACAGTAGCGCTTGAATGCCTCCTTCACCTGAGCCTGAATTCTACGAGGATCCTTCTTAGGGCTCTGGAATGTATGCCAGGCGATACAGTGGAAGACACACTTGTTGTTGGTCTTGGGGAAGTTGATCACATGCTTGTTTTCGCGAATAATCTTAGGGATGACAGCTTCGCTATCCCCGAGAGCATGGTCGCGATGGTAGATGAAAATCTTGAATGCAGTGATCGCCTTTAGCTTATACCCAGAGCTGGGATAGTTCAGTTTGTGAGCCAACTCCATAGAACGGATTTCGGAAATCACCTTCTCTTGAATATCAGCCTTGCTATTGATAGCAATAGGATTATTGAATACATGAGTATTAGCGAGATTTGGGTAGAAGTAGCGAGTGTCGTCAAGATCGGTCTTGCTTACAAGTTCATACCCAAGAGCAATATTTATCTTAAACGCACTCGTTTGAGTCGAAAGGACGTTCTCGAGCTTGTTGTAGAAATCAGAAGGCTCAACACCCTCGTACAAATGTGATTCCATGTGATTACCATTGTAAAAATGATACTTAGGATCAGCCTTGTAGTCGGGGTGTTTCTCAAGGGTTTCAATCGAAACATTGTACTGCTTAGCTACTAATCTCTTGTTGATTAGACGCGAAACGTTGCTAACATAAACCATCTTGCCCGTTCTACCACGCACCTTAACACGGTAGCTACTACCCCATTTGATAGGTTGGATATTTAATCTCTTTAATTCTTCGAGTTCGTATGCAAACATGTTGCCTATATATGCTTGGCTATATTATTCTCCGTAGATATGACTTTATAATTATTTGACCTGTATCAGGATCGACTTTATATCTTAGTCATTTACAAAATATTCTGAAATTAATTAATTCAAATATTTGGCTTATACTTTTGGAGGTTTTAAGCCATTGTCATTGACTATATTTTATTTGAGAAATTTTTTTAATTAAGTTCGGTTTCGTTGTTAGGTTCGGGTTTGTCTTCAATAAGTTCGGTTTTAGGCTTACGCTTTCGAGCTCGAATTTGGTCTCTATTCTTGTCGTCGTAGCTCTTTTGATACGACAAGCGAGCGTCGCGTGTGCGCTGGTAGTAGCGCTTCTGTGCTGCTTTGATACGTTCCTTGCTAGCTTGGTATTGCTCAGGAGAGTACGCCATGTTACTATATTACTCACTTTATATTTATCACGATCGATCAACAAATACTTGGTAATTGAGAAGTTGAAGACACCATGCTTCCATTAAATTATTCATTTCCTCTTTCCTCTTCCTCTGTTTCTCTTTGTGCTCTGTGAGGGTTGTTGTTGAGGTTGTCGCTGAGCTTCAGTAGCACGAGACACCGTTACAGCCCAGCGACAAGAAGACCGACCTGACTTTTGCTGCTTCAGTACGCTTCAGCAGCAAAAGTCAGGTCGGTCATTTCTTGTCGCTGGACTGAAGCAGCAAAAGTCAGGTCGGTCATTTCTTGTCGCTGGGCTTGTAACGGTGTCTCGTCCTTCGCTTCCTCGATCATGTTGTCAAGCTTCGATTTCCAATGTTGCGAATATGACAGAATCGGCCCCACCGCAACGTCAACACCAATCATCTGACACACGATAAGCGAGCGGCCAGGAACTGTTAAACATCCTTTTCGTCGGTTGGATTCTCTCCGAAGGCCAAAACAATGATTGTAATGACCGCCAATATGACAGGTACGAAGCATTGAGCGTTGATGATCCACCCTCTGTATCCTGCTCTACACAAGAAAATTAGCAACAACATATTCAAACAATTAGGGGCGAGAATACGTACGCTTATATTTCAGCGCTCTGGAAGCAGTACCACCAATGTCAACGCGAACATGACCCGGAACCACCAGCACGTGAACTTGGCCCTCACCCGGTTGAAAATTATCTCCAAAGTACTTGACGTTCTTGATCCACAGTGTGGGATCCATCTGCACGCAGCCTTGCGGGTGTCCACGTTCATCGAGCGCCACAGCTGCCGCGCCAGCCCCATCGAGCCACGCGCCATCCGCCGTCTTCGCCAGGAAGAGCTGCAGGTCTTTGGCGTCACACGTGATAGTCGCCGGGTTCTTCACCTTGATTGCGTCCTTCAAGTGGCCTACCGACATTTTATCGTCGATGTCGACAGGGAACGCGCAGTAGAGAGTGATCAACTTTCCTCGAGGCGGCGGATTCTGGAATGAGGAAGAAGGGAGGGAGAATTTCTGGCGTACTTAAGCGGACATGAAGGTGTGTGACATAGATTTTCAACCAATGATGAGACGCCACGTCGCGCTGGTCCGACTTTCCCAATCGTCAGCCACCACCGATGTCACTGAGATCAGTCTTCCGTGCTTCCAAGGGCCTGTAAAGCGTCGTAAGCTTGATGCACTTCTGGCGTTTATCCGCACTAACAATCGTTCGATTCTTCAGGGATACTATGATTCCGCGCGTGTGTATGGCCCCAATATTGAATTGGCCCGTGCGGCAGGTATCCAGATCGTCAAAAACATGCCTCCCTCCCGTAAGTTTGCGTGATGAAGCTCCTGAAATGGATACACGATGTGATGTGACCCCATTTAGGCATTTACTGTTGGCTAGCAGCTCGTTGGCTAAACAAAGTTGCGTTCTTCGGTTTAATTTGAAGGACACTTCACATTCATTCCGATCGATATCCAATGAGCGTTTCTTCATTGCAATTTCTGCCATCTTTTTTCGTGAGCATCAGGTTGCATAACGCATAACACACAAACAGAAAGATGATCATATCCTCCGCAAGGTCATCTTTACCAGTCTTACTCTAAAATGACGAACGGCGATCCATTGAGCATTTATTAAAACAAAGTAGTCAACTAACCAAAGACAAAAACGGGTCTCGTGTTCCTCTTCAAGTACGGCCTGATACACTACCTCGGTTGCTGGGAAACGACATCTCGCTTTCTGCAGGACACATGGCCAGTTTGGACCGTGTGCACAATTGTATACCAAATCCGCGGGCCTCGTGGGTGCCCATGACAACGACCACAAGACCACAGACGCGGAATGCATTGCGTTGAAAAACTTCTCTTCCACAATTATTGATCACCATTTCAGAAGGGCAGTTGTTTCCTCTTTCTTCATCTTGTTTACTGTAGATTGAACGCTTCTGAGCTTGCATTTCTCCACATGATGCATTGTCCATTTCTCGAAACGAATCATTTTCCGCGCTTGTTGGTGCTCTTCCGATCTGGAGAAGTCAAGTACGAAGTAGATGTAGTGCGCGAATAAACCCAAAGGTCCACAACTCTCCCCGATGATAGACCCCGGACTTGGTGTTCAACACATCCACTTCACTATATTTCGCAGGGTCATCCTTGTTGACGCATCGACGAAGCGCGCTCGATATGGTTGCAGCTTTTGTGAATGGTCCCGGCTCCATGTTCGAGGGCAAACATGTACCGGTAGATAGGCCGCAAAGCAAATGGAAGTTGGGATTGCGGATCGACACACAAAGGAACGGAAACGAGTTGAGGGTCCTTAGAGCCTATTGTCGATCAAATCCAGAAATTTTCCACAGAAGAATTGGGGATGACTCGTCCGGAGATCCTGCCAATCCACGACTTTTTCCCAAAGTGAAAAAGTTAATTCTCGCTCGGAGGAAGTTGAACGCCCGGCACTTTCTCAATAAGCGCATTATATTGACATCTCCCGAGGTCAACCAGCTTCACCGATGATCTCTGTGCCCTCCGATATCTGTCGTCAATAAGAACTGCTGCGTTTGGTTTACACATCACGAATTTACTCGGTACGCCATTATGAGGGATTATGGATCGCCACTTATTGAAAACGGCATCCCGTAGATGTCCAACAGAGTTCAACTCAGTGAGAGAAATCGTGGCCCACTAGCTTGAACCAGACTCGGGCCACTTCCACGAGGAGCGCGTTCGTCGCTGAGGCACCAACATCATTTAAAGTAGTTGACGCTTTCAGACATGTGTTCTTCCTGTATGTCTCCCGGTTCCCAGAACGCTTTGAGATCGGCTGCGGTGAAATTCGAAGGAATAGCGCGAGAGCCTTTGAGTTTGTCGTGTGCTGCCTCCAGGAAATCGGCAACCATTTCATTCTTCAACTCGACAGAAATCACAGGAGTCAACGTGTCTCCACCCGTGTTCACTAACTGGAACCACACCACTTCCTTCTCAGCCATTGAATTCATCTCCATGCTGCAAATTCGCAAATAAGCAAAGACCAGAATGCAAATTCCCCAACCAGTTGGCTGGTGGCTTTAGAGTCTTGAAAGATGCATGCATACGCATACCACATCAAGTCAATGAGGTCACTCTTTCAATCGAGATACCATGGCCTTCGAATTTTAAGCTGGTCGCAAAAAGTGAAGGCGACGTAACAGTTTTCTGCGGCTCACGTGAAATCTTCTTCGTGAGTTCACGAGGATTTTAATAGAAGTGCTACGTAGAAGTACTTCGTATCACTTAACTGTTTTAGCCCCAGCAAATCGATTTAGTAAAGACGCCTTAGCCTGGAAGTAGCTTAAATCAAGAGTGGCAGAATCTTTTAGTGGTCCATGATATGTGCCACCGCCAAGCACAAATATTTTCCCAGCTGCAGTAAGAACACTGGAGTGCCATGCTCGAGGAGTCAGCGCACGTTCACTCAAAAGGGGCACCTTAAACCATTGAGAGGTGCTGATGTCAAGCATGTACACGCTGGCGTCCTCGGAATTGGCAGTACGCCCACCAACGATGAAGATAAACTCTTTCACAGCATGCGCAGTGTGGTAAGACCGTGGGGATGGAATATCTCCTGAGCACTCTAGCAACGTCCAGAATCTTTGCTGCAAGTCGAACACCCAGACATCATTCATTCTCTCATCATTGAGCTGACCATTTCCACCGAAGACAACAAGTCGAGGTCCCAGACCTTCTGTGTTCTGCAGCATGCACATTGAATGGCCATCCCGAGCAGCAGGCCAGCTACCCAGGCCACTTTGTTCATCACAAACGTGTACTTCATCCCAAACCATCGTCCCATTTTCCGCGTCACTCCGTTCTGGCGAGCACCTCAATAGCAACAACTGATCGCTCACCCCTTGCTTTGTTCGGCCACCAAAACTGTACACGACTCGGTCGCTACTTCCTTCCACAACCGATACGGCTGCGTGCCCCGAGCGAGAAGCCGGGATCTCTTTCGAGTCATTTAAACAACGTGGTAACGCCCATCGAAATCCCCGAGGCGAAGCTGGTATGAGCAAGTGCACACTGGAATCTTCGCCCCGTGACGACACACCGCCGTACACGCAATAGCACTCGTTTGTCCTGTTGCCGATAGCGGAGGTTGAGTGCCACGCCCGTGACGACGGCGCACCTGTGCCTTTAGTAGGCACCGTATCCCAGCTCGAGTCGTCCTGCTTGTCCAACACAAAAACGTCTGGCTTTTGTTCCCGCACAGCTCGCCCGCCAAAAAGGTAGATGCGTCCGTCAGCTCCTTGAAAAAGCGTGTGCCCATTCACCGCAGCAGGGCCCGGATTGCCTCGTACAGCATGCTTTGTCCACCCTTCACGCACAGAAAATATCACCGCGGCACGAATACCAGCTCCACGCAGGTCTGCACTAGCTCCATCCCCACTTTGCTGCGCCTCCATCGCAGTGTCCACAACATCTTGCAGCTTTGCCAGGCATTCCTTATTGCGCGGCTCGAACTCAAGAGCTGCAACAAGGTCAGACACCGCAAATCCATAATGTTGCAACGCAATATACGCTGATGCTCTTCGCATAAACGGCTGCAACAAAATGAACGTCAGAACCTCCATGAAAAATAAAAAACAACAAAAAAAGAAACACACCTTGATACTCGGAGCCACGACAATAGCCTTGGAGCAATCTGCAACTGCAAGCTCAAACTCTTTTAACTGAAACACGAAACAATAGTAAATGGTAAGTATCACACCTACCACATACTGGAAATGCTCCAGACCTTCAGGTAAGCAGCAGCTCGGTTCGAGAGGCACAGAGCGTTGCTCGAGTCCATTTCAATGCACCTAAAGACGTCATCAGCATACAAAACGTGAGCAACCAAGTGCAAATAATTGTACCAGTTGCTGCAGTGATTTGCAGACCGGGAGTAGGCGGACACAGCCTCGAGCATGCGGCCCTGGCGGAAAACACGTTGCCTTCGTCCTTGGCAGTGGCTACTGCAACAGCCGCGGCTTCATCTTCTTCTTCCTGTCGTAGCAGTTGCCCATGGCCACTGGCGCTCAGCAACTCGCGAAGCTGCGCGGGCGATAGCTGCTGCAGCTCCCGGCGCAGCGCTGAGGTGTCCTCCATCAGTTTTTGACAAGATCCGTAATGATTTCTCAAAGTTTTTATTACAAATATTTCGTACTTAGCGAAGTGGTGACTGTGCTCGATGCGTTGATCCGATTGGATAATGATCCGATTGCGGATTACAGATGTTGTCGAGATCCTTTTGATGTCGCGCGAAGGTAGCGTGTCTTTTCGGCCGCATTGAAGCTCACAATCAGAACCAATATAACTCGACCACTAAGAAGACTTACGGCCATGGACCTCGTGTGGGGCCGCTTCCAGGTCGCGTACCCTCGCAAGACGTGCACTGTGATGGACGACGACGCGGGAAGCTGCGCCAGCCGCTCATGGCCAGCGGCGGCGAGGAAGACAGCGGTGACGAGGAGATGGGCGGCCTCCTGCCCCACGGAGACTTGCGACCGCTCGTGGGCGAAGGTGCCGCGGCCCGAAGGAAGCGACGGCGCCGAAAGGACGACGAGGACCTGGGAGGTGGTTAGGGGACTGGCGGTGAGCGTGGAGCCGCTGCAGCTACTGCGCAAGTGGGTGACGTCGCTCTCGGTCACGGGGAAGCTGCTGACGCCCCCTCGCAGCCCCAAGCGCTCGCACAGACGCAGACTGGAGAACATGGACGAGGTGTCGGACCGCGCACTGGCGCTACTGGCCGTGATCACAATCGGCTTCTGTCTGCTGCTGCTGCTCGTGGTGTACACCCAGGCGGCGTAGGGAGAGAGTCCCAAGTTATGAGAGTACCGGTAATGAAATGCCTTTGTTATTGTTTGATGCTACCGGTACCGTAGGTGGACGCAGTCAAGAGCAGGTGCGGTGCGTCTTGCCTCTGGGTTTGCTGGTTGTTGCTACTTTGAAGGCACTGGGGCATTTCGTTGCTAGTGGACACGAGGAGCAGGATGGATGTTTTGCGGTGCACACGGTTTGGCCGAAGCCCACGACGGCGAGGGACAGTTTGCCCCAGTGTTCACGCGGGATCCAGTCTTCCAGCTCCTTTCGGGTGTCTTCTGCACTCTTGGTGCACGCCCAACCGAGACGCTGAGCTAGGCGGTGCACGTGCGTGTCCACTATAATGCCGTCCGCTTTACCCCATGCTAGCAACGTGATCACGCGACCGATCTTCGGTCCGATGCCTGGCAGCTCCTGCAACTCGTCCAGCGAGCGGGGATATCTCCGTGGAACTGCGTGCGGAGAATGGCCGCCACTCGCTTGAGTTGCTGAGCTTTGCGGTGGTAGAAACCCACAGGCTGCAGCACCTCACTGAGCTTCTCCTCACTGGTAGCCTGCACCACCGCAATGGTGAGTCCTTCGTCGTCCTCTCCGAGCGCATGCAGACGCTGCATTGCTGTGTACGTGATCGGGTCCTGCGTCTGCGAGCTCAGCAGAGCAGCCACCAGCAACTGGAACCGCTCGACCTTGGCGCATACCACGCCTGAAGCTACGCATGCGTGGGTCCCGAATTTGTCGATGGGAGTGTCCTTGGCTTTCCGTGCGTCGTACAGCTCCAGCAACAGCTCTAACCTCCTGTCTTGGGAAGACTCTGACTCATGCTCCGTCTTGATGAGCTTCGTCGGACGGCTGGGAGACGCCTTCTCTTCGGGCCTTGCACGCTTGGCGCTGAAACTCGTTGACTGCGCTGTTGTCTCCGCCTTGACGTCTGCGTTGTCCTTGCCGGCCGAAGCGAAAGCGAAGCGTGTGAATGGATTGCCACCACTCGTCTCCATCAGTGACGTTAACGCGATTAGCTCTGTAACGAAATGGACAAGTGGGGATAACCAAGACAATGCAAGTGACGTCAAAAGGAATTCGTGCACGCACAACTTGATCCCAAGTTACAAGTAAGTGCCGCTAGACTGATCTCTCCGTCCTGTGTGCGTGCTCAACCACCCCTGTTGCTCTCCAACGTGGGGAAGGTGGTGGATGGGTGTTCGCTCAAGTTCTATGCCAACGATCCTCGGTGGCAGCCATCGTCGCCTACACTATCTACGCCCTTGGTCGCCCGCACTTCAGCCTCGCTTCGAGACGCGGTCCACGTACGCGTGGTAGATCTGGTCGAAGAACTGCGCGTCGTCCAGCAGGCCGATCAGCGTCTGCTTCAGCTGTTCCTTGTTCACGGTGGAAGCCGCCGCCGGCTTCTGCTGTTGCTGAGATCGGTTCTGCGAGATCATGCCCATAATGGCCTCACCCGCCGCAATGCCGTCTGCCTTCGAGATAGGAACCATGCCGCTGTTGCTAGCTGCTGAGGAGGGTTCCTGCTTGACCGAGCCGTTGACACTGCCACCGCTGCTGCTGCCGTCGCCCTTCGGAGAACGCTGCAAGATCGCTGTGGGTTGGTTGTTGTTCGCACGGCGCTGGACTCGTCTCGCTTGTTGCGGGAGCGTCCTCGGTTACGCGACTGCGACGGCGGTCGCTCTTGCTGCTGCTCCTGCTGCTGAGAAGGCTGTGATGTCTGTTGCTGCTTGGGTTTCTGCGCCGACATCTTCTCCTTCGCGGGCGTAGCATCCGCAATGGCATTGTTCTGTGGGGCCTTCAGCGACTGGATAAGTCTACAACAACAACAAGCACATCAGCTTCCCATTTTCTTCCAGCCATTTCACACCTCCTACCGTTGCAACAGCTGCAGGATCTTAGCGCGATCCTCCTCAGGGAAGAACCAAATGCCGTAGATGGCGTAACCAGTCGCGTGCGCCTATCAACACTCAAATAGTCAGTACGAACGTTGCAACCTTCCCTCTTTAAACAATTTCCCACCGTCTCGGGGCTGCGCAGGATGAGGAAACTGTCCACGTTGTCCACTTCCAGACGTTCGTCCAGGGGCAGCGTCATGTTGGTCGTGCTCAGGCGGTTGTTGACGAAGATCTGGAAGCGCGGAGCCGAAGATCTGCAGCAGCAAAAGACCCATCCGACCGTTAGTCACGTGTTCGAAGTGTCCACCGAGTGTCCACCGACGTCCTCCTACGCACCTTTTCACCACAAACAGACAACCCTCGACGTCCTTCCGCTTCTGCAACATGCGCCATTCCAGCAACGTTAGTCTAGGCAACTCATCCTTCCTCCCCCTTTCCTGCAACATACGCACCCAGCTCTGCGCGTCCTGGTCGAACTCGTACATGACCACGTGGCTGGCCGTGTCCACGATCTCCAGGACATCGGCATCCTGTCGCTTGAGCACCTGCAGGTTCATGGCGTTGGACTGCGCGCGGTCCACCACGTGCAGGTCGGTCGCCATCTCGAACAAGTTGTGACTGGCGTTGATGCGTCTTATGTGGAACCACACCACTTACACAACGCCACACCAAGTTCAACGTGAACTACCTGCAACTTAGCATTCCATCAAGTCTCATGGCGGCGCAACTTTGGCGCGGCGCCGTGGCGTGGGCGCTGCGGCTCGTGCGTGCGTCGCCTGCGCTGCCAGCGCCGTGTCCAGAACCAGCGGCGGTAGCTGGTGCGCGTGGACGCGCTTCCTGACGTCCGGTCCTGGCCGCGCGCGCCGCCAGTCGCACGCGGCGCTTGAGTTGCTCGAGAAGTTCCGCCAGGGCGGAGACGCAGAGCGAGTGGAACCTGTTCCTGTGGCGGGCCACGTTCCCGTTGGTATCGCTGGTGCTGCTTACGTTGCTGTGTGTTGCGGGCCAGTTCGGCCACGCCGCCTACTCGCTGGCCGTGACGCCCGTGTGGTACTTGTGCAACTTAACACTCGTGACCACGCCCTTCCTGCTCGTGTTCCGGTTCTCGGGCCTGCAGGACGCTGATGCACAAGCGCAGGGCAGGATCTGGCGCGGCCTGGCTGCTGTGAGCGTCGCCATTGGCCTCGTGGAGTGGTACATGTCCATGCCGGCCAGCAGGTACTCGTGGATCGTGGGCAACACGCTATTCGGCATCGTGGCGCTGGCCGCCGTGCCGCTTTTCTTCAGTATGCAGCGCAGGACGGCGCGCTCCCAATACGAGGACCTGGTGATGGAGCAGGAGCAGGACGCCAGTATGCGCGCCATCCCGGAGGAGCAGGACAGGACGCAGGTGGACGCACTGTCCCTTGGGCCGAGACAGCGGTCGGACGGACAGCTGCCAAGACAGGGACAGATGGCCACGAGATTGCTGTACGGCTGCGGCTTCTGCGCGCTCGCGCTCTGGCTGCTCATGTTCTCGTCCTACAGCTCGGTGAGGGGCACAGAGTCCTCGACGCGGTCCTGGTTTTTGTGTTACTTGTTCTCGCCAGTCCTGTGCGTCGTGCTCTTTGCGCGCGGAGTGCGCGGGTGCGCTTCAGCTTCGAGCACGCGGTGGCGTACAGCACGCTGGTAGTGCATGTGCCGCTATTCCTCGGCCACTTGTGCGTGCGGCTGTTCGCCCTCGCGGAGGACCCCGCGGCGACGACAACGACGACCAGTGAGTCGTGGCTCAAGCTGGCCGTCTCGGTGCTGTATCTGCTGTTGATGCAGGGCTACTTCTTTGTGATCACGCACACGGTGAACAGCATGTCGGAGCCGTTCGCGCACCCGTCGCTGCTGTATGTAGGGCAGCTCTACTACTACGTGTTTTGGTACATTCTGGTGGGGTCGGATACGCCCATCGATGCACTGTACTGGGGAATGCTGCTGCTCAACAACATTCACATTGCGTTCCTGAACACTGGAGTGTACACGGACTTCAAGCGCTCGTCTTCAGCCTGGCTGGCCATGCCATTGCAGGCCAACATTACCTCGTCGGTCGCATTTTGTTTGCGCTCAACAACCTCCGTTATGGATGTATCGAGGTGTCTTCCGCATCGTAGATCACTCGGAAGTCAAGGGCTTCTGGGTCTCAATTGCGGGGTTGCAGGAGCAGCAGCGATGGAGACGGACGCTGATCTGCTTGAAGACGGAGACCATGACTGCGAGTTCGACAATGGATACGGCTCGGACGGTTTTATTGTGACGCGAAATATTGACGGCAAATACACTTCGATCGGCGAGGTGCCTTCCTGGCAAGAAACAGGTAGCCGAATTCGTGAGCGAGATCGTAGTATGAGTGGCTTGCGGAGAGATGCTCAGGCATCAGCTCTGGACATTTCTTCGCCGTCCCGAAAGACTGGTACGCGGAAAGCGTCGTCCCTCCGTGACAAGTGCTCGCGTGTCCAGCTGAGCTGTCGAAAATGTGGGGCACAGACAAAACATCTCCTCGGCCAAGCGGTGGAAATGTGGCTCCTGATACATCCTCTTCTTCGTCGAGGACGGCTACCAGCGATGCTTTGCGACCGCTCTACTTTCTCATGAAGCTGGCGGAGCAAGACAACATGGCGGACACAACAGCTCTCATCTTGGTGCCTTCACTCCTGACGCTGCTTGCGGTGTTTGAAAAGCCAGGAAATGCTCTCGCTGTGCTCCAGGACCAGACGAACCTGTGGTTACGCTGCATCTGCATGTTTGTCGGGCGACTGGGTGGAGCCTTCCTGGCGCGAGAGATTTTCACGTGCAAGTTGCGATCACGATTACGCTCATCACCTGACGACCTGGGCGAGACCACGCAACCTGATGCGATTAGCGGTTCGATCGATGGCATGCCAGCGCGACTCTGGATACAGCGGCTAATGCTGCAGGATTTCCATGCACAATTTTGGTATCTGACAGCAGTGACCATGGTCGTCACCTTCGGTTGCTTCGCCCGCGTGGATCTGCCACTACGCTTTGCGTTGCTATCTTGAAAACGCCGCAAAGTTTGAACGAAACGTATCTACTTATGATGAGAGCAAGCAGCCATAGATTTTGTGCTGGCTAATATGCAAGTAATACAGCCTACTGAGGTTGAGGTGGGGAGTCCCTGGATCTGGTGCTGCCAAGGCGATGTTGGCGCGCTCTATAGCTTCAGCAAGCAGCTTCTCCTTGCGGACCCAGCGACGGCGACGCACACTACGTCCAACAAGCCTGTTGAGCTTCTTCTTGATACGACGGCGCTCCTGCATGTCTGGGTCAAGACCACTCGCATGGGTCTGCAGATCTGGTGGACCGCTTTCTGGTGCCTCCTGCTGCAACTTCTGCTGTGCTCGCAGGAAGTCTTTGAACCTGGTGGCGTACTGCCACTGATCGGAGCCACCGAAGCCTGGGTCCACAACCCAGTGATCGAGATCGAAAACGCCGGCACCATCGGTCATGAAAGCGTTCGTGAACTTTGGCGGATCCGTGATGAGAAGATGACCAGGACGTAGTGATCCCCACCCAGTGAAGACTTGGAATCGCTGAATCTCGTACACGGCCTGCTCCTCAATCGGCTGCGCAATAATCTTTTCTTCGAACGTCTTGGGCTCATCGTGAGCTTCACGGCGAGTCGGGCTGTCGGGATTGTTACGGCTAGTGGGGCTTCCGTTCGGCGATAGCACCCTGCCGATGGCGCTTGCAACCTGGCTAACGGGCAGCACCATCTCGCGTAAAGGATTCAGGAACCGGTCCTCCAAGACCTGGGTCGAGAATGCAAACCCAGTGTACACCTTGTTATCTGCTTGAGATTGCCGCTGATTTCGCGGTGCCTGCTGCTCCGGCAAGTCGAAACGCGGTTTTCCCTCGGTTAGATCAGCCTTGAAGCGCTCGTACTTCAACTCTGGCGGCGTCCAGCGAGCTTTGTCCGGATTGTGACCTCCACGTCTGTGGAATTCCTGGAGGATGTGATAGTACTCGGGATGCATCTCCCGCTTGTAGGCCTTGTACAAGAAGTCCCGTCCGAGGCACAACAAGAGGGACAGGAAGATTGCCAAGTAAAACTCTGGAAGCGAGAAAATGTGCGGGAACGCCGTGTCGGCCACTGAGGAGGGAACGACGCTGCAATGACGAAGCCCGAGACATACCAGAAGATGATCGACGCAATGAACGCAAATGCCGTAATAGCGTTCCACGTGACCATGTTCAGTGCGAGTTTGACCCAACCAACACTGATCAGACAACAATACGAAATGGCACCGCAGAGATCGCGCGAAAAACCATTCCCCAGGGAATCCACGGGTCCACCGATGATGAGGGCTGGCACTAAACCGCACACGACGCATTCGTACAGTGCCTCAGCCACCCACTGCGCAAAAATACGAAAGCTGAACAGCTCGCCCTGCGCACCGACATGGTAAAGCCCCGGGAACTGCTCTGCAATGCGCGCGGGAACTTCCTGCTCGGTAATTGCCACAATACCGATTGGCATCGATGACCAGAAGACGTTGTAGCCGTTGATCCACATGTTGTTGAAGTAAAGCGTGCCGGACGACCCACACTGGGGCAGGACAGCGAGCACGAATTCGGTACCGAACAGCAAAATGTTCTTGTAAACTACATACAGCGCAAGCTTCGCCATCCGTCGATAGTTCCAGTGGCCATGGACAAGTAACAGGCGCTTCAGGAAACGGAACTGAGCGATCGCGAAGTCACTTGCGTTCACTGCCTGCATGCCCTCGTGTCCCGAAATTCCAACGCCAATGTGCGCTTCTTGATCATGGCAACGTCGTTTGCACCATCTCCAATGGCGAGTGAGCGGCAACCGTGTAAGTTTGACTTGAAGAGGCGAACAACGTGCTGCTTGGGGGAAACGCGACAGCAAATGACAGAGACGCACTGCTGGGATACTTCAAGAAACAGCTCCGAGAGCACGTTGTTGCTGAACACCATCGTTAAACTTCGACCGTCAATCACAATAGCTTGTGGCTGCGATTCTTCTTTCGCCCGTCGCTCCGTACGCTTTCGAGCTTCAATACAGCGTGTCAGTAGCATGTCGTAGAGATCCGAGGCCGAAGGCACCGTCTCCGCGTTAATCATGATGCGTTCCATGTCGTTGTCGAGGAGCTGGCATGCAAATCAATGTTCACGGCCGTCTCCTCCTTGTCACCAGTGAGCACCCAAATTTTGATACCAGCCCGAGCTAAGTCCCCCAGTGTGGTCGTGACCTGGTCCTGCAGGCGATCCTCGATAGCAGTAGCGCCTACAAGCTCCAATCCTTGCTCCAACTGCTCCTCAAGTTCTTCGATACGATTAGGTTCACCGCGCCGTTGCATTGCCATTTGCTCCAAATCACCTAATGCTACATCGTACTCGCAGGACCATTCAGCGTAAGATTCCGGGGATAGTTCCTTCTGCGCGATTACAAGTGTCCGTAGACCCTCGGTTGCATAGCGTTCGAGATGCATCAGTGTAGTGTCTACAATCGATGGATCTGGCGACTCAACTAACCGGGGAAAGATAACAGAGTCGGCACCTTTCGTGAGCAGCATGACACGCTTGTCAGGGGTTCGCACAACCACGGACATTCGCTTGCGCGTGCTAGTGAAGTCGACCATTTCTAGTAGCTCATAAATTACCTCTTCACGTTTTCCAGGAACTGTGATGGCCACTTCACCATTTCGACGAGCGCGGAAAGAATAGCCAAAGTAATTGGCACCGGACACAAGTGCAAGCTCGTCCGGGGAGGAAGCTGAGAAGCCTGTACCCGTGTCATTTCTGACAACGTCTCGCGCACAACCGAGTGGCACACTGCAAGGTGTACGAAAAAGTCATGGATGCGTGCTGCTTGCTCGGGTGCAGACGTACATCGCTGTCCCGTTCCAAACTCCGCCGGGTCCAGGAAGTTCACGTTGTTCGTCTTTTCAATTAGTGGAGAATTGTCCGCTAGCACATCACTGGCCGATAAATCCTTACCAAGCCGCCGCGTAGCCTCTCGGCCAATTTCTGTGGTGCCTCGTCCGTAAGACACGCCATGAATGCTCATCTTGCGGAAGTCCATCTCATTAGCAGTGAGCGTGCCAGTTTTGTCGCTGAAAATGTGCGTCACCTGACCAAGGTCATCGTTCAGATCCGAATTACGGACCAGTGCTGGTGTGTCCGTAACCTCGTCGTACATTCCAAGATCGCGATTCAAGAAAAACGTTTGGTAGGTCTTGACGATGGCTATGGTTACATACAGCGTAATGGGAACGAACGAGGCAACCAGGATCCAGTAGTATCCCAGATATATCAATACACCCACAATATCATTGCGGAAAGGAGCAACACCGCTTAGGTTCTCAAGGTGCAAGTACGTCGCGCCTTCGCGCTGTTCCGCAACCCAGAAGGTACACAGCACAGCACCAATAATACACAAAGAACCGAGAATTGCCATGAGCAGGGCGTTTCCCCGGTTAACGATAGCAATGATCTTGCTTATCTTGGTGGGAGGAGTGTGCGACCCAGCCTGCATGATCTTGGTATCGCCACCCGTGTTCAGGACAAGCCCGTAAACGAACGCCGTGTTTCGAATTACGCAACCGCGTAGCGCCACATTCTTCAGGTCGATCGGAATCGCATGCCCAGTATGCGGTTCAAAGCGCCCAGAGAAGTTATTGACATCGTGGTTGGGCTTTTCACAAATCACACGACCAGGAAGCTGGGCGAGGGCACGAGGGTCGCTGAGCTGCGAAAACGTACAACTCAGTGCCTGCCGGACCTTGAGATTCGTCTCACCGTCAAGCGACTTCGTCTCTACAAAGCAAATACCGGTGGGGGCATTCGAGTCCGGTTCGGAAACCGCTAGCAAGAGGACATCGGCTGGAATCGCTTCGTAGTTCTCAATCTTGATAATGTTCCCCACTGCGACGTCTCGCCACGTATCGTCACGAAAGCAACTGGGTTGGTCCAAATCGAAGATGTGCGCGACCCGAGCATTCATTTTGGCATCCGCCATATGCCGACCACGGTCTTCGATGGCGGCAAAGATTGCATCAATCGACAACACGAGCATCAAAACAATCCATTGGTATGGAATCGTTTGCGTTGACGATATCTCGGGGATAATCTGGCCCGCACCGACCAGCAAGAAGTAGAAGTTTGCCACCTGCGAGAGCCGTCCATAGAAAAACCGAGGAATGAAGTTGAGCTTGGTGTACTTGGCTGTTATGACCTTATTGTTGCAGAACTTTTGTTTTGCGTTCTCCTCGGCGTTGCTCACGTAGATGCAGCGTGCGCTGGTATCTACTAGACCCAATGCTCCGACGTTATCACCTCCGGCGCCATCGCTAACAGCAGACAAAATGGACAACGTGGATGACCCAAGGCCTGCAGCGGCCTCAGCCAGCATCTTTGGTGCCCACCCGCTCGACGCCGCTACCGGGGACTGATTCACCTCCAGTGTCCGGTACGAGGACTCGGCCTCGACCGAGACATCACTAACTCGTGCAGCGCTGGGACCGATAACCGATTCCAGGACATTCATCTCGCAGTAAGAGGGTCACCTCAACGGGCAAGTTCGGTACACTCCTGCCAATCCCAGAAGCTGTTGTCACTCCTGGCCGGCTTTGATCGGACGGTTGGCTCTTGGAGAATGAGCGAGGGTCACACAGCGCACACTGCTCAAAATACACGCATCCACTAGTCACGAGGAATAACGACCGACGCGGCTGTTTCCGACTGCGACGGCGACGGCAAGCCTAAATATACGAACGAGGGTAAACATGTTGATCAACGCAGCCGTAAGCTTCAACGGTGTAAAATTCAAGGGATTTTCTCATCAGGTTGCGTATTTCGCTTGGGAAACGGGTGACTTGGTACACAGAAAATGGCGACCGGTAGTCTTAGAGCTTGGTCTGGATCTTGGCCTGCATGGCTGCAGCGTCCTCTTTGGTGATCATTCCCTGGCCAACCGGCAGCTGGATGAGGCCGTCGCCGGTGAAGCGAGGGACCACGTGGATGTGGGCGTGAAAAACCGTTTGGTCGGCCGCAAGACCGTTGTTCTGCATGATGCCGATGCCGTCGGCGCCCGTGGCCTCCTGGACAGCCTTGGCCAGACGTGGGAGCTCCGTGAACACGTTGCCCGCCACTTCCGGCGTCATGTCTGGGCCGCAACATGCAGTTTAGTATTTTTATCCTAGTATTTTAGATGATTTTATTTTACCCATGACGGTGGCGAAACCAGGGGCCTTGGGCAGCAGCAGCGCGTGGCCAGGCACTGCCGGGAAGGCGTCGAGGATGGCCAGCACATGCTCCGTCTCGAACAGCTTGTAGGACGGGATTTCGCCCTTGATGATCTTGAGGAAGACGTTCTCCGGGTCGTACGCGATGGTGGCCATGTCGGATGTCAGGATAATTGCAGAATGCTCGTTTCCAAACATACTTGTTTTGATTACCGTAGTTGATTGTGGTCAAGCTCCACATCCTACTGATAAGGTATAATATCGCATCAATTCCAACCCGACAGCATTGTGTAAGCTGTTGTATGCTGTCGTAAAGCCAATTAGATGTCGACTTAGTAAAGTTAGCAAATAGAAATCCGATACACGATAATTTTCATCCAATCACAGAGCTTGGATCTATATTCAGGTGTTTCCAACCCTTCCAACTATATCTCTTTGGAATCGAGAAAAAATATTTGACATCCCATACAAAAATCAACATAAATCTATATCTGTAAAATATCGATCGGTTTCCAACTGCCCTGTTTCCACTACCCTGTGCGCTGGACTGCTGCATTTGGCAGTCGACATGTCTGTGTCATCACTGCTGCCGGCAAATAGCATACGTGCGCGCAATACAGCTATCGCTTCACTAACGGCTTTTCTTGAGGTACAGGGCGTCACACTCGATGAGGTACACTCTCGAATTGATAAAGATACTACAGGGAAGACATTGTATTTGATTCTAGACAAGTATGCAGTTCATCTAATCTCGAACGGTGGCAAGAATCGCAAAATGCTGTCACGCAACTCTGTAATTTCCTACTTTGGCCAGGTTAAGAATTGGCTAGTCGATATGTATCCTGCTCAAGGTCTAGTTGTGGACAAGAAACTCCGTAAGCTAGGATCTACCCTGTCAGCCTACTGCACCAAACGCCCCAACGAGTTACCTGGAAGGCAGGCCCCGCCATGCTCCAAGACCGACCTGAAAATCATCGTGTCAAGTCTTTATGAGAACGCCTCGTCCGCCACCGATTACCTCAATGCTGCTTTGGTAACAATGATGTGGTACCTCTATGGTCGCAGCTCTGAAGTGGAGCAATTGGAGAGAAGCCACCTTAGTGTGTACCCCGGTATGTAAACCTGTTTGATGGTGCCAATTTGTGTTAATAGTTGTGATGGTACAACTATAACTAGGTGGAATGATTTTCCTGCGCTTCAAGCGCATCAAAACAGCTTTACAGCAAGGCGTGTATCTATTCCTCGATCCTAAAGACATGTTTACATACCCGCTGCACGTGCTAACTGTGGCGCTTGCGATGCATCCCGCCAGGCCGCCACATTTTCCCACAATTTCCCCAGGAGCAGCCAGTTGCGGTTCATAGCAGTGAAGACGGCGACTTAGCGAGGTTGCTGGAGGGTCTGAATAACGGGGAAGAGTTAGACTCCAATCATCAGCAACAACCCCTCCGCAACAGCCCTCCTGGTGCTCAGGCCTATGTGAACCGTCTGCTTGCCTCCGTGACCAAGCTTCCGGCCAGTAGTATCGTGGGGCTTACAGTCGGGTTGTCGTCGCACTCTTTTCGGCGAGGCGGGGCCATGCATGCGAACACTGACAACCGTCTCAGCTCGCTCTGGGTCGTCGATCGCGGAGGCTGGAGCACAACAAGGCTTTTGGCTGCATGCTCAACACAACACAAGAAGATCAGCAAGTTGCGCGGCAGCTGAGTGGATGAAACCCGAAGGCTGGGGCAAAGCTCCCAGATATCAATTGCCTCGATGGAGTTGTTCGTGTGCGCGCGAACAAGCTCCAGCAAACGCTGTTTGCAGCGGCAGCTGGATTCTCGAACAGTACCTGGAATGTCAACGAGCAGGTCCTTGAAGTACTTACCGCGACCCAAATCTTGCACTACCCTGACATGCGCTGTCAGCGAGCTGAAAGTCCGATCGTCCTTCGTGTGTGTGAGACGATTGAAACACTAGCAAACCCCGAGTCAGAGCTGCTAGCCATGGCGATGACAATTCGCAGCGCGTTCGATCCTCCTGTACGAGACACAACAGCCACACCGACCGATCAGCTGGAGATGCTGATCAATCTTGTCAAAATGCAGGCGCTACAGCTGAACGAAATTATGCTAGCCAGGCCAGACTGGAAGAGAGACTCGACGTGTTGGAGGAAAAAGCGCCATAATCTATACCGTGACCACACAGCACTACTCGACATCCCGGCGCGCAGCCAAAGCGGCCAAGCGCATTCGCAAACAACCACCAAAGGCGCTATCTGATGCTTGGTACGAGTGGTTTGGTGATCAACCCCGCCCATACGAATCTGCAGCCATAAGTAAGTCAAAATTGTATGAGTACAGGTATGCAGTATGCTGTGCTTACCCTCTGGCTTCAAACTGGATATGACGTCGCCCGCGGGCAAGTCGGAGGTGCGGTCACTTGGCCTCGAAGCTGAACGCAACACACTAGTATTCACAACCTCCAGAGGATCCAACGCCGCCGTCATTGGTCCGATCATCAAGCTGTTGCGTGACCTCGAGAAAGCCGGCGAGCAAAAAGCAGCTGATCGCTATCTTCAGCAAAGGCGCATCGAGGGCGAGATTGTCGAGCCGACTCCAGCTGCAGCACTCCCCGAGTTCGCACGACCTTGAGCAATACACACAACGTCACAAAACTTAGCCCAATCAATACAAAAAGCTAGACAATAATCAAAGTTGGCGACTGGGATCGAACCAGCAAGCAGAGCGAGCTCTGGCTTCTCTTCATGAGGACGCCAACACTTTCATCGCTCTCGTGCAACTGCAAGTTAGTGCAGAAGCCAAGCGCAAGTCATGCGTTGCGTTCGTGCTGTTGCGAGATTGTGCGAGAGCAGCATGGAGACGAGCATCATCGCGCAGTCACCGAGGAGATAGCGAACATAGCGCCAGCGTCAGCGGAACAGCGAGCTTGGGCCAGACAGCGAGCACGGGATCGACGAGCATGTGGACTTGGCTTGGAGCGAGTCGGTAAGATGCCTGACTTGGGCGCGGCTAGCGCGGGTCAGGCACAATGCTTAGGCGAGGCGGAAAGAATGCACAATTTTCGATTTTGGTACACTGTACCAATTTTGCTACCGCGAATTACCAGTACGGTTGGAACGGCGTTGGCGTGGTTGGAATTTTGACGGTATGGTATAATATCGCATCAATTCCAACCCGACAGCATTGTGTAAGCTGTTGTATGCTGTCGTATAGCCAATTAGATGTCGACTTAGTAAAGTTAGCAAATAGAAATCCGATACACGATAATTTTCATCCAATCACAGAGCTTGGATCTATATTCAGGTGTTTCCAACCCTTCCAACTATATCTCGTTGGAATCGAGAAAAAATATTTGACATCCCATACAAAAATCACAGTTCCGGACCATGCACAGTTCCGGTCCGGAATTTCCGGATCGCCCCGATTCCATACAAGTTCTATTTTTAAATAATGAAGCCTCAGCGATCGAGTTACAAATTAACCTGTACTAAATGATACCTGACAAACCTGATACACTGCTATATCTGATACAAAATGGATCCACCGACTTGGTAGTTAGTAAACTGTATAGAGTAAATCTGATACCTATTGAACCTGATATCTGATAGCCAATTTGGCGGGATTTGATACTACCTAGCCGGGGTTAAAGTTAAAAAGTAGTTCGTGATGGATGTCTGAGTTGTTTTCTCTTCTTGGTCGAGACAAATGTCCTCGGACACTCGTAGCTGTAGCTTCCATAGGTCTTTCAGCAGCTTTTCATCGAGTTCAGGGTGCTCGGGCAGCAAAATGTAGTACCGTAGTATCAGCATCAAGTGATGGTTGTAGCTCGGACTATCGATACCGTCTGCTGCCAAATATGATAGTATTGCTATACCTGATACGGTCGTTGTCCACGGATGCTATCAGGTGTGCCTTTTTTCCACGGATGCTATCAGGTGTGCCAGGTTAATCTGTATAATGGAATCCGCTGCTACAAAGCAGCACGCTCACCCGAATACGGTATTTCAGCAGCAACAAAGGGCTCATGGCTTGAGTCAAGCGTGCTGCCGGAGTGTCGCGCGCGCCTTCACGATTTGCTGTATTACCAATCGGTAGTGCTGGCAACGTTCAGCAAAGTACCAAGCTGCTCCGTGAACGTACATAAGAAGTACACAAAATCTGAACCCCCGCTGCTCTCCCTTCGCTCCGCAGTTTTTTATACCGAAAATGTATTGAATGGTACCGAATAACCTTAGTTATCGCACACACCTGATCTGCAGTGCAGAGACCAATTTTTGCTATGCCCCGGCTATCGAAACATGCCGACTCGAGTCTGCAAGAACCCAAAAGAATCGAGTTAATATGCAAACAAGTGCGAAGCAAACTTTATTGATCTGTTAAGGCCATGGAGCGAAAAAGCTTGTCGAAGTCCTCTTCGAGTCCGAACTCAGCCTGGGAATGATCGATCATATTCGAGTGGAACATGGCCTCGTAAATCGCTTCGTCCGCCTGCACCAATGCCACGCTTTCTTCCGGTAAGACCCTTGATTCATTGCGCTTGACTATGCCACAGTGCACGAAGCCTGCACGAATAGTTGACGGCAGCACATCATACCAGGCGGAGTCGATCCACCCGCACAGCGAAGCTCGGCTCGGTGGCTGCAACTTGAAAGGCTGTCCTAGCACTCGGCCTGCCAATTGAGCACGCAGGTCTTCAATCCATGCATTGCGAAGCCTCTTTTTGACCGGGCCATTTCACGTGGCGTCCGCGGGCTGGGAAACGGAGGTCGCGTTCGGCGGGATCTTCATTAAGGTCATCTTAATGGCCTTCGCATACTCAACGACTTCGTCAGTCCAATGGCCTGAGAAGTCGTCGAGTAGCAGCAGTACGGGTTTATCAGGCTCGGAGCGGTTGCCAAAATGAAAACGCAGAAATTCCACAGTCAATTCCCCGTTCCACCAGCCTACACAGCAACCGTATCACAACAAGTTATTTATCAGCAGTATCAATTTCCATTTTGTTCACTTGACTTACCTTTTCCGTTTCAGTAGACTTGCATGCTGCCTTTACTTTGAACTTTGGAAATGGACTTCCAAATTTGAATCCCAAAGCCGTGACGGAGACGATTGTTTTGCTCTTGACTCTCAGTGTCCTTAGAAGGTCGCACCTTGATGATGACGAACGGAGGAAGCTTCGAACCGTCTGAATTACCCAGCAACATCACTGTAGCCCGTTCTTTTGATTTTCCAGCACATTTCATCCATACCGTCTTACTACCTCTCTTGGCAAGAGTGTGCTTTGTGATATATTCAAAGTTGACAGCTAAATTCAAAGATGCACACATGCACTGTTAGTGATAATAAACCAACAGCAGCGAGAGTTTCCACGTACCGGTTTGGTCTGCATTGTAGACCGTTGTGACACCGAGCGACTTGGCCTTCTCTTGAACTTCCTTGGCGAACTACTTGGCAATTTCAGCAAGTTCAGGTGGGCGAATTTGCCCCTGCCGAGTCTTCGCCCGCAAAGCCAAGCAGTGTCGCGCCTTAAACAGACGCTGCCAGCACCAAGACGCCTTGAACTGGTTGATTCCGGCAGCCTCTGCTTCAGCCAACGCCTGAAGCTGCAGCATCATTGGGGTGACTGGGACACCCTCGTCACGCAGATCATTAACCCAACGCACAAGGGTTTGCTCCAGGTGTGGAGGCAACACGGTGGCTACACCACGTGGTCGCGCTTTTTCTTGCTGCCTCGGCCAGGTGCCGCACAGTCAGCCACGATCTTGTCGAGCTTGCGGCGCCAGGAGAGAATAAGCGTTCGGCGGCTGTTGTACTTGGCCGCAGGCAGCACAGGGTAGAAGGTTGAAATAGTTAGCGCAATGTCATCGTACTTGTCCAAATACTGCAGCACTTTCAGCTTATGCCGAGCTGTGTAGGCTGTGACTTTGCACTTCTTGAATAGACGCCCATGTCCACCAGGAAGGCGTGGTCTTCCTTTAGGCGATCTGCGTGGCTTTGGCGGCATCGTTGGTGGTTGAGAAGTGAGGGAAACAGTGGGAAAGTACATGTATGTGATAAGAAAGGGTGCACAGCTTGGATTCCCGCGCCTGCCTTGATTGGCTTAGAGGGGCTGTATGGCATAACAAACAGCTCGCCATAACTAAGGTTATTCGTTACTTGCGTAAGACACTCTCAAAACACACGAAGAAAACGACAAGTAGGCGCGCGCTAACCAAGTCACCGGCCAGGCCGAGGGGCCGACGAGTGTGATGCCGTCGCGCCAAGCAGGACGCAAGACAGGTCGGCGAGTGTAATGCCGCCGCACCAAGCAAGACGCAGGACGGGTCGGCGAGTGTGATACCGGACGAACCGGCGAGTGTAATGCCGCCACACCTAGCGAGACGCAGGACGGGCCGGCGAGTGTGATGCCGCCCCGCCAAGCAGGAACAGGACGGAACGGCGAGTGTTGGTGTACTCGCCAAGTCAATTTTTGCACGGTTCCATCCAATAAGTTGTTGAACGGCTTGCTTGCAGTTGCACCGCGTGCATCACCCCATGCGCAACTCCTTCATGTCATCAACCGATGGGATAACAGCGTCGATGTCAGGGCAGTAGAAACTAACGAGCGAGTAGCTCTCAGACTTGTCAACTACGACGCGAAGCACAGAAGATAAGCACTTACCCACCGTCATGAGTGCCGGCGTTGGTGCCGGACACCTAACGCACGCCCACCCACTTCTCGTTGTAGAAGATCTGGAAGGCTCCACGGGGTCTTGCACGATAAGCATGAGGAAGCTCCAGTCCGCACACCGACTGGGCACACGGACTGGTGCCGATGAACCCTTGGAAGTTTTCAGGTAGATTTCCCTTGCCGCCCGTCATAAAGCCCTCGTATCGTTTGTACGGGAGGTAGTGGTCGAACATGCACATCAGCGAGATCGTTTCGCCGCCGTGACAGTAGTCGTCGAGGACCCCGCCGCGCCGTACAATCTCCGCTAAAGGTTTCGATCCACTGCGCATGACGCCGACGTCATCTTCTTGAGCAGGTCAACCCCTTCCTGCGTCTTGCTTAGCGCGGCGACATTACATGGACAAGGGGGCTCGTGTCCAGCGCTAGCGTTGAAAGCGCTTTCAAGTGGCAGCTCCAGCTGTACTTCTTCACAATGATAAAGCTTACATCGATTCTGAACATTGTAAAACTTCTGAATGTAGAGCTTGTTTTATTTGTGCGCGAAGAATACATGCGTTTGATGCGAATCGGTTAGAGTTCAGCAAGTGTCTTGATCAAAGCGCCTACGCCAATTTTCGGACACAAAAACTACATCACGGACCATAGCAGGGGTCAAGGAGCAGCGCTTCACAGTCACCAAATTTCCACTTGTCGAAAACGCCGGTTCCGAAGGAATACTTGTTGCTACGGTTCCCAGCCACTTTTGCGCGAGCTAGCTTAAATTTGGGTATACGTTCTTGTGAACCCTCCACCACTCAAACGGGTTTGTTTTGCTCATAACGAACTTCTTAACATCAGCCAGGTACAACTTGAGCTCATCATTGCAGTTCTGATCCAAATCCGAATGTTGTGGCTCAACTTCGTCAGGACCGTACGTATAGTCACTTAAATTGAAACTCTCAAAGATACTTGGAGCAGGAGCAGGAGCTTGCTGGTCCTCTGAACTCGCCGAGCGGAACGGAGTGCTGCGTTCCTTATCAGCAAGTTCAACGGCTGCACGATCAACGTTATCACAGGCACGAGGAACATTGGCCGGGTTCAAATGAGGCATTCGTCTAGCAACGCGGGGTCCAGAAAAGATATCCAGGTGAGTTCACTTTTCTCCAGCTTTGCAAAGCGGTTGTTGAATAATTCTATCAAAATTTCGCGGCGTTCATTCATCATGAAAATGGTTTCTTCGACGTCGCTTTCATCACCAGCGGTAGCAGCGTGCGCAGCAAACAAGTCGTCTCGGCTTAACCACTTACGTATACCAGAGATAGCCGGAAGGACCAGCGGAATTGTAGGATATTTTTGGCCCCCAAATCACTTGTGGCCTTAACAAAGGGATCCAGTAAAGTGCACAAGCACTTAATCGCCAACCACTCAGCAGCTTTTAGGCCTTCGAAGCTTGGAATCCATATCTTTAAATTCTATGCGGACCCTCAGGAGACTTGATGTGCGTGAAGAAGCCGACAATAACAGACTCCAGATAGATCAAGCGTTGTAACATGAAGCAACAGCTACTCCAACGCGTAGGGCAATCCACCTGCATGTTAACAACCTCGTAGGGTTTGATACGATAGTACCTAACTTGTATACCACCAAGTCGATGGTGGCCTTTGGAGATTTTCTGAAGTACACTGCGAGCGTTCAAAGAGCTGGACAATTACATGCACCTCATCAATTTCATTTCGCTAAGAATTCGTTTCTATTTTCAATAGCGAATTCGCGAAGAATCTCCATTCCTTCGCGATCGTCGTTAGAAAGAGGCTCATCTTCTTCGTTCTCAGGAATCGTGTTAGCATTTTCATTTTCGATCTATGCAGGAGGTTCTTCAAAAGTTGATTTATCTTTCTTTTTATCATTGCACCTGAAACGATGAGATGCAAGGCATGGGCGACGCATGACATGTGCGCGAGACCGATCAATTCAGCTGCTTTCACAACATTCGAACCACTATCACTCACAACACGTGTGCAGTAGTCTTTTGAAAGAGGCCAGTCCTCCATCATTAGAGTAAGTGCGTCAGCGATGGCTTGTCCATCATGTATACCAGGAAGCTCTCTCACCTCGAGCGTCCAGCTCTTTGGGTAAAAATCCTCATCGACGTAATGAATTGTGAGCGAGATATAACTGCGGGTGTTCCGGGCAGTCCAAATATCTGTAGTAATCGAAAAATACTTACGGTGGCGTACGATATATTCTTGCTCGCGCCGGCGACGATCGGCCGCCAGCATCACAATCTCGTGACGCAGCTGAGTGTGCTTAGGTATCTCTAACTTCACACGACCCAGCTCTTCAGTAATAAAGCACACGAAAACCAGGAATCCGTCATCTTCGACAATCACCATCGGCCTGAAATGACAGGCAATCCATTTAGCCAGAAGCTTGTTGACAAGTTTTTGTTGCTCATGTGAAATCATACGCAGTGATGGATTGTCCTAAACGGCGACCTGATCGAGAGAAGCAGTCAGATTGCGACGCACTTCATTGTCCAGCTGCGTGTCCTTCTTGCGCTGCCTCGCTGAAATAAAAGTTTCGAGATCATCCGGATGATACAGATTACGACGAATTGATATGACGGACGTATTGATGTGATAGTTGACGTTTTAGTGGCGGCTCCCTAAACAAACATTTTGGCCAATAAAATGCAAGCAGTTTGGCTGGTCTCGAGCGCTCGTCCAGCGATCTAGCAGCACACTGCTCGCGTCCAGCAGTTTAGAATTCATGATGACCATATCAAGTAGCACCGAAGAAGATACGGCGATGCGCCTGCGTACCTGGGGTGTCGTCAATGACGCTCCTGCCGAGCTGGTTCCTCGATGGGAAGAGGGAGAAGAACTGGGGGACGAAGACAGCAGTGAGGAAGAAGACAGCCAAGAAGTAAGGACTGTGGGTGCAGCCTTTCCAGTGTCTGGCGAGAGTCGGAGCCTAGGCTCTCGCCGTATGACGTTCCCCAACGCTTTCAAGGTACACGTGCTCGACGAAAGGAGCAGAGGCTCGTCGGTGACAGAGCTGCATAAGCGATACGGCCTAAAAGCAGGGGGTCCATCTACGCGTGGGAGAAGCAGGAGGCCAAGCTGCGGGAGGCGTGCAGCAACAAAATGTCCTCAAAAGTCTGCTTGGGAGGCCAAGGTCGGCCATGTTTAATTCCCCACACTGAAGAGCTTGTTCAGTGGATTAAGGCAATGCGTCGAAACGATTACCCGCTCAAGATGAGTCATGTTGTTGCTTTCGTTAGAGAGGAATACGCTGCATGGGTAGATATCTATCTTATTTCAAGCAAGGAGGCTAGTCTATATCGGCTTTTTCAACCGCCATGGCTATTCATTTCGACGCCCGACGAGAACCGTTCTTTCTACTGAAGATTTGCTCCTTGAGCAAGTGAAGTTTGCGCAAGGTGTCGGGACAGCCGTAGCCAAAACCTACGCACGGAGCTCCTTATTCAACGCGGACGAAACTGCCGTTTATTATGACGAGGAACCTGGAAGCATTATCGCCGAGCGCGGCTCCAAGAAGTCTGCTAAAGTGCGCGACCGAGCGCGGTCATCGCGCGCCAGTGTTTTGCTGGTGATCTCTGCGACTGGTGAAAAACTGCGGCCACTTATCATCATCATCTTTAAGGGTCAGCTGGGTGGAACTGTGGAGGAGGAGTGCAAGGACTTCCAGGATGTCTACGCTACGGTACCGTCTAATGCGTGGATGGATACTCGAATTTGGCACGATCACTTCATCAATGGAGCATGGGCTGAGTTCGTTTCGACAACTCAGGCCGGTCCACTAGCACTGTACGTCAATAATCTAAAGTGCCATACGTCCAGCGCTTCCGAAGAAGACTTTGCAAGCTGGGGGACCGAATTGGTACCCCTTCCCAAGAATACCACAGCGGTGCTGCAGCCGCTTGATGTCAGTATCATGGGCCATTCAAGAAGAGTCTGCGGAAGCAAGCCCTATCCTACGAGTTGTCCTGCATCCAAGCAAACAGGCACCTGCCTCTGCGCGATCGAGTTCTTGCACTAATGA
This sequence comes from Phytophthora hibernalis, assembly GCA_012656075.1. NCBI lineage: Eukaryota > Oomycota > Peronosporomycetes > Peronosporales > Peronosporaceae > Phytophthora > Phytophthora hibernalis. The sequence goes on from JAAKBF010000218.1 coordinate 527,597, forward strand.
AGGCTCCAGCACGTGAAAAGCGCAATATTGTCGCCGCAAGAGTAGTTGCCTCCTGGAAGAGCGTTAGCGAGCAGTGCATTCGCCGTGCATGGGAGAAAGCAGGTTTGTAGTTCAATCACTAGTCATTTTAATGAATAATGACTTGAAGAGCATTGTCGTTTTCGTCCAATAAAATTGCTCGTGAGGTGTGATTGGTCGTAAAATTATTTACGTCATACCGTAAATCACGGCGGACATGCAACATCGTAAAAAGTAAAAACTAAGTGTAGACGTAAAAAGGTGTGCGCATAAAAACTCCCACGACCACCCATGTGGCCCCGTTGCCAAACGCTACCAAACGTGAATTCACCAATATGGTAGGAAGGAGACAAGTTAGCACCACCAACGCACAAAAGCTGAAGGCGATTGAGCGCGTGTCAAATGGCGAGAAAGTCAACGATGTTGCGGCATCATGTCACGTCGACCGTACTACAATATGGAGGTGGCAACGCCAGGTTGCCTCCATTCAAACAGCCCTGTCATCCCGTGCGTACACCGGTGAGAAGACTCAGCTCACAGCTGTCTCTCATGACATTGAGCTCAGGTACTGTATTTCTACTACTGTTAAGTATTATCGTAATTATTCAATTAGTTAACAGTTTGATATTGTTTTTTAAGACTTCTTGCGTGGGTGAAGCACATGCGAACTACAAAATACTTCTGCATATCCACTGAATGTATTCGTTACGCTCTTGCGTATTTTGATCCTGATTACACGTCAACACGCAGCCGTGACGCAGTCAAAATGTACATTTTTGATTCCTGCGCCGAAACCGTCTAACGTATCGACGGATTATGCACCGAGGGCGAGTCGCGCGGCCTGGAATGCAGGTATTTTACCATCTTTTGCGTATTTTAAGTTTTTACTGTGCTTTATTATGCTAATAAATTTGACGTTTTGCGTGACTTGCAGTTTGTTGCGGATCGTTTTGCAGAGGCCACTGTTCATCTTCTAGAAAGCAATGCATTCTTCCCCATCGGGATGAACGGTCGGTACAGTTATCTTTTTAACATGGATCAAACCTCTGTTTGTGTGGACATGAATCCGCACAGTACTATCGAATTTGTCGGTTCCCGTACAGTTGATATCGTACAATTTAAGAATATTTATCGAGCTGCAAAATCTTTTGGAGGTGGATAAAGTCACACAGTGGGTGCAGCGTAATTTAAAAATAAAAACCGAAACAAAAAAATAAAATTTCGAGCACGCATTAAATTTCCCTATATTTGAAAATAGAGAAACACCTCCTCTCCCCTCCCCCCGGCCGTCACTCAATCTTTCATTTCGAAATCCACCGAAAATACGAAGCATGGCAAGTGTCGCGTCGTCGAGCTCCGGCGCGGAGGCTGACATCGAACCGACAGAGGCAACCGCCCCCGAGGCCCACGTCCCTGCAACTACTGTCTATGCACCCCCACTGGAACAGCGCCAATATGCAAGCTGGGAGGACTTCTTTGCAGCTTTCGCCGCGTATCAGGATGCAACGCATCAAGTATTCAAGAAACGGACGTCTACGAGCGTGGCCGCGAGGAATGCTGAGCTAGACAGGAGGGGTACGCTGACGACTAAGACGCAGATCCCGCTCGCGTTCGAAAAATACTACCGTCGGCTATGCTGTACGTATGGTTGGGACCGCCCAAGTCGCTCAAAAGGAAAGAGAAAGAACTACTTCGTGAAATCTACGCAATGTGAGGCGCAACTGTCACTCACGGTGGTGTGGGCGGCGGACAAGGGCTTCTAAGTGACTGTGACGCAGCAAAACACGACGAACAGCCACGGACTGGGATCAGTGACTTACGAAAACCATCCTGTCAACCGCCGCGTCGATGAGGCGGATGTGATTAACTTCGTCGACGAGCTCCAAATGGCTGGGGCGAAAAAGAAGCTCATCTTGGAGTATTTGAGACGGAAAACGGGTAAGATGCCTCGTGAGGTCTCCCTAACATGCTAGTTAATTAAACTTATTTGTTATCTGCTGTCTTTAGGGAAGAAGGTTATGCTGAAAGATGTCCCCAACCTCGTCCAGAAACTGAAGGATGCGCGCCGCGGGACAACCTCTGTTGAGGCTAGATTGGAGTCTGTTTTGCGCGACTTTTGCGGTTCTCGAAAGGAAAACACAGCCACTATCTACGTGGACGACGACAAGTTGGCTCAGACTATCACGTTCCAAACGCATCAAATGCGAAGATTTTTCGAGGCGTTTCCGGAGGTGCTGATGATTGACGCGACTCATAACACCAACGCCGCCCGCTACATGCTCTTCAGCTTTATGATCCACGACGTTTTTGGACACGTACGTGCATCGTCTGAGTTTGCAACTCTTGTACGAATATTTTGTCTAACACTGTGTGACTTTGCTGTGACTCTATTGACTGTGCTGTGACTTTGTGGCTTTATGAACTCTATTGTGCTGCTGTGACTGTTATGTGACTGAATTGTGACTTTGTGGCTGTATTGTGACTTTGCGACTCTGCTGTGCTCTTGTGACTTCCGTGATATTATGTTGTATACAGGGGCAGTACGTGCAGCACGTACTCATGGAAAACGAGAGTGCAGAATGTCTTACTGATGCGATTACCTCGTTTAAGTCTTTCAACCCCACGTGGGATCAAGTGCGTGTCATCATTGTAGACAAGGACTTTGGAGAGATTTCATTGCTTGGAGATGCTTTTCCTGGTGCACGCATTCTTCTGTGTATTTTCACGTCGTGAAGTACCTTCGAACCGAGGTGGCGAAACGAGAATACGGAGTGCGTGATCGTGACAAGGTGGAAGATGCTGTACACATGATGCTGAATGCACAGACAGAGGCTGAATACGAGTCCGGTCGAAAGTATTTGTACTATATCGTGGAAGGCAAGCAAATTCTGCAACATGAAGACGTTCTGGAGGCCGATCATTCGTTTTTGAAATACTTCAACGCGAGTTGGCACCAGTGCAGAGAACTGTGGAGCGGCTACGGACGGGTGGACGTCCCACATCTAGGCAACACCACTAACAATCGGTACGACTTTCACGATCACTATAAACGTGGTGAGTTACATTATTAATATCTTCTTCTGCGAGGGTTTGCTAGCCTGGAGGCCGCCTGGGGCATTTAAAAGACGTACTGAAGCCCACCATGATGCTTGATGAATGTGTGGATACACTCATGTGCTTGCACTCAATCGCTGAAATGGAGTACGCGAAGAAGATGACGGATGTTGGCTAAATGCGTTACAGCGGCGCGGTTGCGGAACTGGAAAACTGGCCAAGGAAGTTAGTCAACACGCGTACCAGCTCGTTGAGATACAATTCCGTGTGGCGAACGACCGAAAGACACAGTATAATATTCGAGAGCTGCAAGATCACGTATTTGAGCTAACATCCTTGGCGGAACCGGAGCGCAAGTATCACATTGACACAAGCGTAAGTTTGTATTGAATCAATTCCTTGCATTGAATTGGAACTTATCATTTCTCTTCTTTTTGTTCATTATGAAGACTTACAGATGCTCCTGTACATTCATGAGGACGGAGCTGCTACCTTGTCGCCATGTCATCTATTGGCGACTGCTGTCGAACAAGAGTGCAATTCCGGTCAAGCATATCCTTCCGCGGTGGAGTTTAACATGTCCACTGAACACTCCTGTTAACGAGGATGACACAGCGGACGAGAAAGGAGCTGGGTGCAGCTCGTTTCGAGTTAGCGACTCTTCGTTAACAGCGTTCCGACACAAGGTTCTTCATGGCACCAACAAATTTTGCGTATCTCACGACGTTGCGACGCGAATAGCCGACATCATGAGTCGTAACGGTACACCTATTTTCACGAAGATGCTGGTGGCTTTAAAGCGCTTTGAGGAGATTATAGTTGGTGGTAATGTTCCGTTTGGCTCTGAAACTTCGGTGCGGTCTGACCGACTGTCAGAAGTGAACCCACTCTTTCAGTTATCGGCAGCGGCGCCAGCAAGCGACGTGGTCGTGAGTCCCAGCGAGGATGATGTTTCTCCAAAGATCAAGGGTCTGAACCAGGTCACATTGACGGAGTGGCACCAAGCGAAAGTCACACCGACGGGGTGTCATTCATCGAAAGTCACAATGGTAAAGTGCCAACAATCGACAGTCACTCAGACAGCGTGCCAACAAGTGAGAGTCACAACGCGATGTGCCTCCAATCGAGAGTCACAGCGTCGAAGTCCCGAGAATCGAAAATCACATAGCCGGAGTATCACCACCTCAACGACACCCTCTTGAAGACGCAAGCGTAAATGCTTCTGGTTTGACTTTGCCTGTGAAGAGACGAAGTCGCGAGGACCCCAACCAGAGCTCGAGCTCCAGCGAGGACGTTTCTTTCTTCGTCTCAAAGAGTACCAATAGCAGCGGACGCCCCAAAATACGGAAAGGCCAGAAACAGAAAGAAAAACGACAATGAATGACAGACTCGCGCAAGGAGGCCACGAATCTGGTCCAAGGGACACTTGTACCAGTGTCCACACTCTCAAACGTATCGCGAGTGCTGAAATCTACTTTCAGTTATGAGTCTGCTCACGAGTTTTTAGCTGGTTTCACCGTGAAAACACTGGGCCCAAGAAAACAAGCTATTGCTAAGTTGATTGCCCCTCACGAGTGTGCTCGTTAAGTTAAGTTTGTTTTTACTGAACAATTTGTGGCGAAATGTCTCCGGCTTTTGGATGAGTATGCAAAATCACTCCCAGAGATCAATCAACCTGTCGGCATTCGAGTACCAAGGGTTGGAGCATTTAGCCAAGATCAGCTATACGTGATGGCTCAATATCATCAAGTGATGCAAACTCTGACCGCGGCATCTGGCACCATGGAGTGGGTTCAATCGACTTCATTAAATCGACTATCAGTACTGCCTGGTCTCGATGAATACCTAAATATTGGTAAAGATAGCGCTACTGCAACAATTCGGAGTTGTTATTGACTATGACTCGAGAATCGCCATTCGGACGGATTCGTAAAGACGCTATATTACGGTTTCGCGAAGACGAATGGCTCAACGATGACGCCTTAATGCACGGTATGACAACGCTTCACGAAGAATACGGTCCGATTGGCATCGTTTCCCCGGCATTTTGTGGGACGGAAGATATCGAAAGTAAGTACAAGATTATCGAAGGTAGCGAGCCGTTTCACAGCCGCAATGGATTCGTGCTACTTCCACTCCACCTCGACAAAAATCACTGGTGCGGCGTCGTGTTCGACCTGAAATCGACACCACAAACGCTCACTGTATTTGACCCTCAGCAAAAACGGAAGCACTTCGAGGTATGCGAAACCATCGTAAACTTTGTTCGTCGAGACCACGAAGTCGATGGTAGCTAAACGAGAGGAACGTTTGAAGCAATCGGATGGCTACAACTGCGGTCCGCTGGTGCTGCTGTTCTTTGAGTGTACCATGAGAGGAATAGCCTTGCCAACGTCCCCGTCAAAAAGCCTTCTACGATACTTCAGGATGCGGTATCTGCTGAAGGAACTGCATGCATAGGTAAGCTGTAGTTGCGGTCGACCATTCAATGTTAAAAAGATTCTTTACTCGTATTCGTTCCCAAGAAATGGATAGCATTGCTTCATGTCATGCTGAAGTCGAAGAGATGTTTTGAGTGTTGCTCTGTCCGAGTTAGCTTTTGAAGTCAAAATCACAAGTCATGCGCACATTCGCGCACCACCAAATTGTGTTCGTACGACATTTAGACGAGCAGACGGCATTATCGTATGCGCAATCAACTCCCCTTGAGTAAGATATGTAAATTTGATGAAATTTATGAAATCCGCGCGCGTAATATATTCCAGGTTTGTGCCTTTTGTGCCTTCTGTGTCTTTGTCCACTGTTAACTGAGAGGAGGTGACTGACACGGTGACTATTATGCGCTCTTAGGTACGAAGGCACAAACCGTCTGTGTGACTCTAACATCGATCAAATCTTTTTAGAACTAAACAATGTTGTGTGTATGTGTATTTATAGCAACAACTCCTGACTCTTTTAGAGCATCTATTTTTCTGTGTGCGTCGGCGACTGGCAAGAAAATGCGGCCGCTTGTCGTTTTTACGGGGGTATTCGGTGCCGATGTTCACGATGAGCTCCGAGCAGACCCTGCCTTTGATTGGAGCAAGGCACACTTTACAGTGCAAGCCAAATCGTACTGCGACGAGAGAGTGATAAAAGAGTGGGTCGACGAGGTGTGGTGCCCCGATATGCGGGGGCCTAGTATGCTCCTTCTCGATAGCCTTAAAACGCATAAAATGGAGGTCGTCAAGAACCAACTCGAGTCCGATGGCCACGCTCATGTTATTTACGTACCTCCGGGGTGACAGGCTTGGCACAGCCGATGGACGTCGCTGTGATAAGGCCGTTCAAAGATCGCTGCCGAGACAAGTACCAGAAATTCGTGATTGAAAGAGGGGTGTTTACAACACCAAGTCAGAAGCGTAGAAAGATTGCAGAAATGGTAGTGCAGGCTTGGGATGAAATTAGCGAGGATAGTATCAGAAACGGCTTCTTAAAAGCTGGACTTATCGCTACAGGGCCTCGAGACGCTCGTGCAGTGTTCGCCTCACCCGAACCACCTAGCGAGGGTATCTTAGATGTCGACACGTAATGATAATCAATTACGGGGTGTCACTTTATACTTGTGGTCGTCGTAAACATAAAAGAACGTCGTATCAGCCTTTTTACGAAAATGTTGCATGATCAACGTGCGTTGCATGATCGCCGTGATTTACGGTGTCTTTGTGTCTATGCTGCTTCCCATACAATAGAAAAACCTCAGCGTCACATCAATTCGTCATAATCTGTACACATCCATATGCTGCTTAACAGCGTGCTTGCCATTCTTGAAGTCCAAAGTATACTTGCACTTCAAGCAGTATGCCTTCTCAGCATCGGCGTTGGTGAGTTTGTCGTCCGGAATGTCCTTGCACTCGTCCTTCGCAAGCAGCCGGACAAATTGCCAGAGATCTCTTTTCTTTTGGCGCTTCATTACGTAGAGACGTAAATGCGCCTTGTGCACGACTTGTCTTTCTAGATGAATGAAGTCAGGATGTACGTAGGGTTGAGTTTGTTGCACATAGTTATCTTGATTCTCGTTGAAAGAACGGGGCCGTTGATCTCGCCGCTTAGACCGAGGTGTAGAGGGCGGTTGCTCATGGCGGGGCCTGCATCTCTCAGGGGTCATGGATCGCTCAGGGGGCAAGTGACGGCTAAGCATCACGTCGAGGAATGGAGTCCTCTATAGTCCATACTTCAAGATAGATCTGGCGTTTAGTGGGTGTTCAGGGAGCGAAGAGGGAGTACGGAGGGATTTCGAAACAAACTCAGGGAGCAGAGTACAACTGTAGTTCAGGAACGTTCAAGGGTCAAACGTTGACAGCACTACCAATCGGTAGATGTTGGAGGTCGCAGGGCCGTTCCTAACGGCGGTAGAATGGTAGAACTGTAGTACAGGTTCTACTTTTTCGCGGTCGATTGCGTAATAGGAAACGTCGTCAGGGGGAACGGTTCACGCGTTCACGGAGAACGGCGTGAACGGGAGAATCGGGTAGATGCGAAAATAACAACAAAAGTGGATACACATTCAGTGATAGAAAGAAGGGGTGAGGGGGCAACTGAGGCGAGCGGTTGCAGGTAAAAGGTGTAACGAACCCGCGCGGAATTGAGTAGGCGGTCCCAGCGCCAAGTTTTTCAGCACGCCCTCGCCCCGAGATTGCTTTTATTCTCGCGGGAGCTTAGCGACTGCCTTTTGCGAAGCATAACCATTTACATAAGCATAACCATTTACAGCTCCACATACATAAACTCAGTGTGGATCATCTGCGAAGAAGTGAAAAGAAGACACGGGCATGACCACTGCTTCGAGTGAGGCTCCAGACGCAAGCGACCGATCTGGCACGTCAATCTCCCTTCTCCTGCAGCCCGATGCCAAGTGCATTCTTGATAGCTCCAAAGTGTGCCTAATTTTCGCCAAAAGGGGTTTGTAGCCTGTATAATACAGTTTATTCTCCTCGAAGGGGTAGAATGTGTTATCTTCTATTCCCGTCGAGGTGCAGAATGAGGGAATTGTAGTATTCGCGTGTTTATAGCACATTTTGACCTCGGTAGAATATTCTACAATTTTACCTGCGTTAGTAACGCCCCGCAGGCTGATACACTGTAATACGCTTGACGCTGGGCTGCGACACCGTTCAAGATACGGGGAAACTCAGACCCGTTCCTGGGATACCTGGGTTGGCGATGTCGACGCCATCTTGAAGACTGTTAGACGCAAGAGAAAAACTATCACACATCATATGCTATTTGATATTATCGGCCAATCGATTCAATCAATCAGCCCTGAAAAAACCCCACAAATATGAGATGGATACACATCGACTCCGCGTCATTTAAGGTGTGGAACACACCATGGCCACGTCACCGACGTGCCCTCATATTACATATAGGACAAACTATAGGTTACTTAGAAATTGTATTACAGGCCAATTTAAGGTACACCTATAAATACACTCAGTCATTAAACTACGCTATTCTAGCCATTCAGCTCCCGCATACGAGGAGCTCGTGAACTGCCATTCACTTAGAGTTTGTATACCGGTACTTTTGAAGCAACGCTTCCTCAAGCACCTTGCTTGTGTGACCCCGTCACACTTGGTAGCACTTGTAGTCAATCCTACACCTACGCGGGTAGATTGAACTACCTGATCCTCTGTGGTCTCAAGAAGTGAGCCAACATGGATCGCTGTGAGTTTCCTCACTTGACTGACTCGCAGTTTGAGTCGGTCCGGAAGATGGCAGACATCTTCGGAAGAGATGGCTTGCAGAGCTTGACAATGTCGACACATGCCGAGCAGGTCGAACGCGTGAGTGCGTTCGACGCTTACGAGCAAGGGATCATCTCCCATGTGCAGGGTGACCTGCAGGCCCGGACTCCGGAGCCAAGGCCGATGCAGCCCAAGCCGTTGAGGCTGAAGGTTCAGTCGTATGACGGGAAGGAAGGAGACAACCTTCACTTCTGGACTCGAGAAGTCGAGCTTGAAATGGACACAGCTCTTCTCTCGACCGAGCAACTCCGAGTCGCTTTCACGCTCTCCAATCTCGGCTGTCGAGCCGAAACTTGGACGTATACGTGCGAAGCGACAACCCCTGGATATTTCACATCATGGGCTCAGCTGTACGAACAGCTTCGAGGCGCGTTTCTACCGGTAAACTATGAATATCGCCAGCGCTCGCGCTTCCTCGCCTGTAAGCAAGGGAAGCGTGAGCTGCATGAGTACATCCAGGATATGCGAGTACTCGCGGCGTCTCTGGTGGAGAACCCCTACCTGAACACATCAAGGTGACCGTGTTCATGGACGGCCTGAGAGTTGGGCCCGCACGCACACAACTGTTCCGCGTGCAGGCGAACTCCATCACCATGAAAGCGGCCGTCCAGGTCGCTCTCCAAGAGGAATACAGCCACAAACAGGCTCGTACTCCTGTGTCTGCTTGACACTCTTCACCTACGGACGCTGCTGGAGGCCATGCCGGTTAAGGAACTGGCGGAGGTCCAGTCCCTATGGACTTAGGCCTGGCCGAGCAGAACGACATCCGCTGCTTCGGCTGCGGCAAGGTCGGGCACATTAAACGTGCCTGTCCTGCGGGAAAACAAAGAAGGCGTGCCCCTCTTCGCCCTTCTGGTCCCAAGGGTCGTTGGCAGAAACCACGATCCCAAGACCAGGGAAACGCAGGCAACTAGTAGGAGCGGGCCGCCCAGCTGGGGAAAGACTAAGCTTTCATGAGAGGTGCGCGGATGGCGCGCACAATGGAGGTTAAGCCAATGAGAGTCTCTGTACTCTCGAAGCGAAGAAGGGCAGCGGAGGGCTGCATATAGTACACGCCCGTGTACGGGGATAGAATCATCCCTTAAGAATTCTGATTGATTCTGGGGCGTCCAAGAACTTTGCACGCCGCCAGCCGGTCGCCCGGAATAAGGACAAATACGCCGATACTCTAATGCAACGGGCAAGACTTGCCAACGGATGATCTGTGGTAGAAGCCCTAAGGTTCCTATGGATCTTGCTGTCAAGTTCGAAGACTTCGACTCGACTGCGACGGTGGTCGTCGTTCGAGGAGCCGCGCGAGTATACATTCGAGAAGTCGGTGGTGCGCTTGGAATCGCTCGCGCACGCCAGCGCGAGAGACGACTCGTTGTCGTTCACCACATCATGGACGTCTTTCATCAGCTGTGTGTGCGATTCCCAGGTATCGTCGTCTGGGGAGTGTCCAAGCCAGCGCACCCGGTAATGCTTCACGGGTGTCCGTCGAATCCGAGTGCGGGATCCAGTCTCGGAAGGCAGGCGCATATCGTGGTCGACCAGACCCAGTGTTGAGCACTCAATGCATCAAATAGGTGCGGTGGTGCTCCGCGGCTGTCGACATTCCTCGTGGTTTTGGGGTGCGACGTTCTGATGTTGTTGAGCAGGCGGCGTCGATCGTGGAGCCACTTCTCCACGAGATGTCGAAATGGTTTCATCACTTGGGGACCTTCGTCGGCGTGGTAGCACGGTCGGCGACGCACTCACGTGTGGAGCGAGTGATTTGACGGACTCGTCGTCGGCGTCGTCATCTGAGACGCTGCGATTACGCGGAGGTCGGCTTCAGGGATTGGTGCTGGGGCGTACGGCTTCAGACGCCCGACGTAGAATGTCGGGTGCAGGCGCATCGCTGTAGAAATGTCTAGGGTGTAGGCATCCCCGATAACCTTAGTAATCTTGAACGGTTCGATGAAACGTGGCGAGAGTTTGTTCGCGCCCAAGTTGGTGATTGCAGTCGACTGGATGCCATCCGTATATAACAGCACGCACTCGCCTTGTCGGAAGGACGCAGTGTTCTTCCGACCACGTCGGTCCGCATTCTCTTTCTGCTTGTCCACAGCAACTTGCAGCGCGTCACGGTCAAAGCGTATGACGGCCTGACGATGCAGCAGGAAATCCGATACGACTGCCGAGTCGATCGTCGTCGGCAGTTCCTTAGGAGCGAAGTTGCCTTGGTCCGATGCAGAAGCGACGGCTCCCGTCGCGCCACTCGTTGGGAATGTGTTCTTTTGAGTAAGCCCATTGGGTGAGGCGTCGGGAGGTGTACCCAGCGTACTTGGCTGGATACTCGTGGTTATAGAGGATTTTTCGCATACCGTCATCCGACGTCCGGGGCTCACTTGATAACAGCGCCTGGTGGTTCGGCGCTCCTGCGTTTCCTCCCCCATCACGAGTGGAGTCTGGAGGTGCCTCGGCGCGATGGACGGCAAGGAGAGCAGGGACGCGAGGGTGCCGCGCATTGTTAACGAAGAACGGAGTCAGTCCCGTCGACGCATGAACTGCATTGTTCAGCGCGAATTCTGCAAGTGGCAGGAAGGAGTTCCAGGACAAGAACGACGTGGCGTAGCTGTGGATTACGTCCTCCAGTACCCGGTTAACCCGCTCCGTTTGCCCATCCGTCTCTGGATGGGCCGCCGTCGACATCATCATTAGCGTGCCGAGGAGCTCAAACATTCGCGTCCAGAAGGCGGATGTGAAGCGAGGATCTCTGTCGGAGACGATGGACTCCGGCAGCCCATGATGGCGGATAACCAGGTCGATGAAGAGCGCCGTTGAATCCTCGGCGGTCACTTGGGCAGCGACCGGGGCGAGATGAACCATCTTGCTAAAGCGATCGACGAAGACCAGGACGCCTGTCCGACCCTGGTCATCTCGGGGTAGTCCAAAGATGAAGTCCATGCTGACGGGTCGCCACGCACCCGTGGCGATGGGTAGCGGACGAAGCGGGGCCTGATTGGACGCTGACGGTTTGACGCGTTGACATATTTCGCAAGATTGCGAATCCACTTGTACATCCGCGGTCAGAAGAACTCGCGCGAGAGCGCCGCGAATGTCTTTTCGCGGACCAGGTGGCCACCAGAGGGCGATCCGTGGAACTCATGCACCAAGCGAGCACGGAGTCGTCGAGCGCGTAGCGCGTGATGTGAGTCACCAGCGTCTCCGCGGAGGGGTTGCTCAGATGCGTCATTAACGAGGCGAAATACGAATCCTCTTCATACGCGTCAGCGATCTGCTGACGCAGGGGCATCACCGGGCTTGATTCCATCGAGTTGATGCCGAGCGCCTCGCACACCGCGCAATCCTCGTCGTCGTCTTCATCGCCAGGAAGGCCTTGATGACGTCCGAGGCGCCGGGTGTCATAGTCCGGGTGCCGTGACAGTGCGCCGGCAAGAATCTTTTTCTTGCCAGGCTTGTAGTGCACGATGAAGTTGTACTCTGCGAAAAAGGAGAGCCATCGCGCCATTCGTTGAGAGAGATGGGGCTCTTCATCGCAGTCCGCAGCGACGCGTGATCGGTGTACACCGCGAAGATTTGTTCACCCAGGAGATATACTCTGAATTTAATCAGAGCGTAGCGTGTCGCGAGAAGCTCCTTGTCGTGAACCGGGTAATTCTTCTCAGCCGCGTGACTGGTAACTCCCGACGCACTCGCGACCCTCATCGTCAAATTGCATTAGTGCTCAGCCGATCGCGAAGTCACTCGCGTCACACACGACATGGAACGATCTTGACGTATCCGGGAGCATCAAGACAGGAGCTGATGCAAGGCTCTTCTTCATAGCAGTAAACGCATCCTGGTGTTCAGGACGCCATAACCAAGCTGCTTCCTTCTCCAGCAGTGACGAGAGGGGTTGAATGAGGCCTGCGTAGTTTTCGTGTACTTGTGAAGATAGTTGGCGAGGCCCAACCATTGACGCAGCTCCGTCGGATTCTTGGGTGTTGGCCAAGAATAAATCGAGGACACCTTCTCCGGATCGGCGCGAACGTCATCCTTACTGACGTAACAGCCAAGCACCGGAATCTCCGGAGCACAGAAGACACACTTCTTCAAGTTTGCGTACAGCTTGTTTTCACGCATCACGTGAAAGACCTGCCTCAAGTGCCGGAGCTGGACGCCGACTGCACTGAGATCTTTCTGAGCGCGACTGTGGACGACGATGTCGTCGAAGTAGCTTGGCGCAAAGTCGCGGAGCGGACGGAGGACTTGTGAAACCATCCGGTTGAAGGTCGCGGGTGCTTTCTTCATGACCTGTGGCATGACGAGCCACTCCCAGAGCATGTCGCTCGGATTGCTCACTGCCGTCAGAGGAACATCAGCGCTCCTCATCAGGATCTGATAGAAGCCGTCTGTCAGATCGATCGCGCTGTAGATGACACTGCCCGATATGGAATCTAACACCATGTCCTTTCTCGGGATCGGTGTCTGAGCCGGGATGGTAGCATCGCACAGCTTGTTGAACGCGTGAACAATGCGCCACCCGCCGGTCACCTTCTTCACACAGAAGGTAGGGCTCGAGTGCGGTGAAGTGCTCTCGCTCACGTGGCCTGCTTTGCGACGGCCTTCGAAGAACTCATCGATCGCCTGCACTTGGTACCGCGGCAGTGGCCACTGCCATGTAACGCAGTACTTCGCGCCGGGCACGAGATCGATCTCATGTTGGACGTCTCAAACCGCAGGCAGCTCTGCTGGGATCTTGTTGGGAAATACGTCTTCGTAGTCACTCGCGAGCGAGTACACAGGGTTGTCGCGCGCTTGAAGCGCTTCCCATGATTGCGCGACGAATCGCTCCTCACGAGCTGACTTGGGTTCAGCGGCTTTCGGCCAAGACGGTGCTGCAGACTCACTGACTGTGTTAATGGCGACAGCGGGAAGTCAGCACTCGTGAGCAGACATACTTGCTCGATGTCGTCCGACTTCAAGTCGCGGGTAAGCGTTTCCAGAAAAGTCCTGGAAGCTGCGTGATGGCATTCGCGTCGCAAGGCGGGTTCGCCACCTCGACTGCTCGTACTCGATTGGGGGAACCGTCCGAGTACTCGACCATGCTGATCTGCTCGGTGGACGGAAGCGCGCTCTGTGTCCCAGAGCGCCTCCGCAGTCGTCGTCGTCGTGACTTCCGACGGTTGGGCTTCCTCAGTTGTTTTGAGGTATCGCTCGAGGCCGAATTCGAGTCGTCACTGGACGAGGATTCACTTGATGACGATTCACTCTCCTCTAGGTGTGGGAACTCGTTTTCGACGACGCCGGTATCGCGCAGGTGTGGGTCCTTCGTGAGTACGTCATTCTTGTACGGGAGCCGCTGGTCGACCGCGTTCTTGGCATGCGGGAGCCGCTGCTCAATCGTCTCGTTCGTCGTACTCTCCCACGCTCGCGAGAGGCTGTGGTTTGTTGACTCCGCGACGAATGTCGCACACACCAGACAGCGAGGGCCATCGCTCGCTCGTTGTAGGGGTGGTGTCGTGGCAGATCTATCCACGATGGAGACATGGGACGTCGGTGCGACGAGGTGAGTGAACACCTCGCTAACGTCAAACCCAACCCGACGCCGAACCGATCGGACTAACCAGTCGATCTCCGGCTGGTGGCGAACAAGCCACGACATTCCGAGGATGCAGTCGAACGCATACTTCATCTCGATTGCCACGAAGTCGTCATGGCTGCGGAACCCGTCGAATGTGTACGGAAGAGTAACATCTCGGCGAGGAACGCGGTGTGGCTTGCCGTCAGCTAGGTTGACGACGATCTCGCCCAATCGCTCGCGTACTCGCACATGCGGTGGAAGGAGCGAGAGGCGGTTCGCACGAATAAAGGTGTTCGTGGCCCCGGATTCAAGCAGTGCGCGGAGCGGCGCTCCGCGCCAGCAACGTGAAGACTGACGAGGATTAGCCTGTTGTCGCCCGACGTGGTGGTCGCATTGAAGTGTGCATGAAGCACGGGGAGCTAGGAGTACCGGTTGCCATCGGGGGACAGGGGCCTTCATTCCAGCCACGTACCTACTGGTGTCGGCCGTTTGGGAGAGCGACTGAGAACCTATCATCGGGATGTCCGATGACCTCAACGCTCGCTAGAACAGGAGCCAGTGCTCGGCACACTGCTGCACGGTAGCCAGACTTACGACACCGGAAGCACGTCAACTGACGACCACTGTTTTTGTTGCCACGGGAGTCGAGGTCGAGTACGACCTCGACTCCGCCTCAATAACGTCAATCTCCATAGGCTCGGGTTCCGACACCCGATCCTCTTCATCGACGCATATGAAGATGCGACCGTGTAGTCCTCGCACAGGGCGTGGGCGAATGCAGCTTCGATGGTCTTCGGATCCGCTCGCGTGAGGCAGTATCACGTCCTACCCTCACGCACTCCGAAGATGAAGACATGAACTTGAGTCGGCACGTCGACGGGATTCGTTATGATGCACGAAATCAAGTGGCGTGTCTTCTTGACATAGTCGCGTATCGACATCTTTCCTTGGTGGAGTGCGAAGAAGCTTGCGCGCATCCGGGACTCATCTTGCGGGGGCTCGAACTCAAGGCGCAAGTCACTCTGGATAGCATCCAGAGTCGGGAACGCAACGGCGTCGACTACAGGCCGGCCAAGAGCCCACTTTTGGCTTTGCCGGGCAGTCGCAAAAGCAAGAAGTTCACCTTTGCGGACTCGGCCTCGAGCAATCTCGAGGCAAGCGCAATATCGATCTCTCGAAACTAGCGATTCAGCGGGAGGCGGTCTTGTCCGACTCTGGAATACGCGGACGTCTCGATCTTGATAACAGCTCCCTTCGTGGAGCGTGAGGGAGTCTGTACCCGCCCTTTGCTTCGGTGAGCTCGCGTTCCATGAACTCTTGGGCAGCCTGACGCTGCGATTATGCGGTCGTCGGACTCAGCAGCGTGGCGACGACGGCCTCGCCGGTCACATCGGCGAGGCGATGGAGAGCTTCCCACTCGATCCGCGTGAGGTGGGGAAGGCTTCCATGCTCCAGGGTTACCCCACGCCTTCAGGCTTCAACACTTGACTCATCTTGATCTTGGTCGTTGGAAGGACTACAAAGTACTACCAGGTATAACGGACCAGGTGTGTCCGTTATCTTGCTTACACTATAGATGTGTGGAAGCGTCGAAAGACTCAGGATACTGAGTCATAGTATGGCCTATGTGGCAAATTAAACTCTGATTTAGGAGAGGGCCCGTCAAGGCCACTCAAATGCTAACTATCATCTGATTGGCTGAAATGGATATCCTCCTTCAGCCAAACAAAGAATGACAACGAAGCACACGCTAGCCGTGTCTTCGTATCTACTTTCAATATCAACCTATATATATCTACCTAGATATGTAACTACAGACTAGCCCGTTACATCAAAATGATGTGTTGTTAAAGAACATGGCCGGTTGTAAGCTATACAGCGCACTGGATCATGGTTGATGCGTCAGAGCGACATACCGCTCACCGCGGTCAGCACCCCTAGCCGGATGCTTTGGGAATGGCTAGTGATGCCGCAGGGCCTGTCCAATACCCCAGGGACTTTCAATCGCCTGGTCACGCAGTTGTTCCGACCCTTGCGCGCCTTCACGCAGACGTACTTCGACGACATCTTCGTCCATAGCCGTGCCGAGGGAGTAAATACGACTATTGAGATGCATCTTGAGCACCTCCGTCGAGTGTTCTATGTCATGAGATCCAACAAGCTATATGCCAACGTCGACAAGTGCGTCTTTGCCACCAGAGAAATCAACGTTCTCGGCTATTTTGCGCGCAGCGTCGGTGTTCGGGTCGACCCGTGAACGTCCGATCCATCTCAGCCTGGCCGACGCCAAGATCCCAAAAGGATCTGCGTAGGTGGCTGGGTTTGGCCAACTGCTTGCACAAGTACAGTGCGGGTTACGACGGATTGGCAAAGCCATTGTCCGACCTGTTAAAGAAGGACATCGAGTGGCGCTGGGAATGCCATCACCAGGACACTTTTGACAGCATCAAGGCGAGCCCCAGTGCGCGCCGGTCCTGGCTCTGCCGGACGAGACGAAGCCGTTCAGTGTCGTCTTCGACGCTTCCGACTATGCAATCGGTTGCGCGCTGCTACAAAACGAAGAGGACGGACACGAGCGGGTTTTCTCGTTCCACTACAGGCAGCTTAAGGCAGCCGAGAGGAACTATCCTGTGCACGACAAGGAGCTCCTCACAATGAAGTACGACCTGGTGAAGTTCCGGGTGCATCTTCTGGGCTCGACACCCTTTGTGATCTACACCGATTACACGTCCTTGCGGACGGCGACTAATTCGCCGCACCTTTCGCAGCGAATGGCAAGATGGCTGTCGTTCTTCGCGGAATACAACTTTCGCGTTGAATACAAGCCAGGCAAGCTGAGCTTGCTTGATGACGCGCTGTCACGTCGTCCAGACTACGAACTGGCTCACATTACGCGAGCCATGAGTGATCTTTATGATCGGATACCATGGCGTATCGGGACGACGAGACGCTTGCGCCTATCGTCCGCTACCTCTCTTCAGGCAAGGAGGCCAAGCTAACATGGCTCTCGCAGAGGCAGCGTTCGCGTCTACACCGCTATGAGGGGTGAGACGGGCTGCTCTACTTCCGCGTAGACCCAGCCGCCCTCCTAGGGTAGTCGTTGCGAACGACTCGGACAGGAAGTACGACATACTTCTTGAGGCGCACGACACGCCGTCAGGGGTCACCTTGACCGGGAGAAGACGTCCCTCTCCGTGTCGACGCACTTCTGGTGGGCCCACATGTACAAGTGGGTCACCACGTACGTCAAGACATGCGAAACATGTCAGCGTGTGAAGCCCGCGGGCCACACTTCGTCTCCTCTTCAGAGTCTGCCTGTCACGGTTGACTGCTGGAAGTCAATGAGGCTTGACTTCGTCTTCGGACTACCGGCTGACGCCCAAGGCAACACCAGCATCCTGGTGTTTGTCTGCCGACCGAGCAAAATGGTACATCTCGCTTCATTCTCCGATACGGTGACAGGGGAACAGATTGCAAAGCTGTTTCTCGATGGCGTGTTGCGTTATCACGGCCTGCCAGAGACCATTGTCTCCGATTGAGACCCGCGCTTCTGCCTATGATTGAGTGTGCGCTCTACAACGCGGTTCACGATAAACCCTGTTCTCCCTAAACGGGCTGCGGAAGCCCCAAGTGCCTGTGACACTGCGGGGAAGCTCTACGGCTTCCATCGTAAGTGGGGAGGCTCGGAAAGCTCTTTCCTCCCAAGTGTCGGACGTGACACCGGTCTCCTTGCGTAATCAATTGAATAACTTTGTCGATGATAGGCTTAATATCATAAGACTGGTTAGGGATGCTATGGCTACCGCACAAAAAAGAAGTACTCTGACTAACATAGAAGAGGAAACATTAATGTGTTTAATGTGGGTGATCTAGTCCTACTGGACACTAGGAACTTACCGCTAAAGCTGGGGCTGAGCTGGAGCCCGAGAATTAGTCTCACTTGGAAGTCGCGAGTTCAACTCGCGTCGGAGTTCGGCAATCTCCCGTCACGATCAAGCTCGGTCATCGGACGATCCAGACACTCGTGGATATGACCACTTCACGGCGCATGTCCGCCAAGGAATCTTGCAGTGTCTCAAGAGCCCCGCGATTCCCGGACTACACAGCAGCCTGTTCCCCGGGTCCAAGACTCAAAGCGATCTTAAGGATATAAACCCGAGCGCGAAGATCGCGGATCTCATCCTGCTGAACAAGCGCAGACGAGTCCCTGGATCCCGTCACGGATCCTGTCGCGCCGGAGCCTCGTACTCGAACGCGTGCGAGGCCTCCGCCAGCCCTCTTAGATCGAAACGGGGATAACCACTATCACGTGGAGCGGTTCCTCCGAGAGCGGCGCCGCCAAGGGAAGCGCCAGCTCTGAGTAAAAGGGCGGGGTTATCCCTCGTCACAGAACTCATGGGAGCCGATTGAACGGCTACAGATTGACAGCCCGAAGTCTGTCGAGATCTGGGAACAGACCCGACGGCAGCATCGTAAATAGTCCTGGCCTTCTTGGCCGAATGCGACGGTATAGCGACGACAGCGGCAGCGCTTTATCCGCGTTCGTCATGAGCGCTCATCATGGCTTTACGCCGGATGTCCTCCATTTGACCAGTAAGCTGGCGCTTACTGATCAGAACTGGTGAGCGAACTCGATCCGAAAGTCACGCGGATTGAGAATGGCGGACATACTCTGTTCGCCCTCGAGGTGGTTAATTTTCTGAGGGGTGTAATCCCGAAGGAAGAACCACTTCCAGAAAGGTCCTCCGCCTGAGAACTCGTCGAAGTGTTTACGGGTTGGACCCAGGGATAATCCCAGACGGGCGCAAGCCCACTCTTGTTCTCAGCCTTCTTGCGAAAGTTGGTGAACGCCTTGAACGGGGCTCGGTGTGGTGCCAACAACACGCACCTGGCAGCCTCTAAGTCGTTGCGAAACAACCAAGGTCCGCTCGAAAGCGCCCTTGGAAGCTCGCCCTCCGATCAGGCCGCGCGGTGCCACGAGCTGCTCCAAGAACAACGGGGGCCCCGTGTTCTCATCGGGCGAGAAGTTGCCCTTCAAATACGGAGACTCGGCACGCAAGGAGCCTCGCAGACGAGCGGCCGCAAGGCACTCCTGCTGTTCAAATGAACACTTTCAGAACGCTCTTCAGCGGAAGAGAAGAAGGCGAGAGAAAGCCACGGCGGATGGTGAAAATATGAAGAAAGCCAAGTGCATGACATCGCGTGGTGAAGTAAACTGGAACCTTCGACGCAAGAAGGTTGCTGAAGAGGATCCAGCAGCGATGCAAACACAAGATGGAAGGTCGTCGACGGCATCTGCTGCACGCATTGTGCAATGGCCAAGCGAGACCGAAGATGGTGCAAAACACGAATTCAGCACCAATGCACAGAAACAAGACTACTGCCAGTTAAAATTCCTTGCTACGATCTATAACAGAGACTATTTTTGTGGCGTTTGTAGCTGTTTTCGTTGACCCGACTTTCGGGGTGTTACAAAAAGGACATTTCCGGTACGGTTGAGTCGAAATGTTATTTATTAAAATATTTTTTATTGAGCTGCAGTGTTGTCACTTCAGTGGCTAGGTCTACGGCAATCAAGGAAATACCGATCGTCTGGTAGGCATCAAACGTATGTGTGTCCATCGAGCTCGCGTTTATCCAGTTTTAGCGCCTGGTATAACCTTGAAGAAATGTGTGTTGTAGCGACTCAACACGACTTTTCAGAAGCTTTAAAAATCTTGTCTATAAGATGCCGCCTCTTTCACAATGTGGAGCAGGATGCCAACAGTGTTGGCGTGACAAGCGAACGAACCAGTAACGCCTGCAAGCTGCGATTGCGTGCCGAAATGTCTTGTGTTCACAGTGAACCTCCTCTTTGTCGATACATGTATCTTGTTAAATACATGACCGGTATTTTTTAAACTATTAACAAAGTGTACATGTATTTTTTAATACATGTACTTCTCTTGAATTCGTCGTGCAGATCTTGTCCTTTGTATTGATTTCGCCTTGCAGATTGACCGACGATTTCCCCGAATGCAAAAATGGCACGCATACAAAAACCTATATTGATATCGTTTATTCACTTGAATTCGTCGTGCGAAGCGCACGACGAAATCGTTTTGGACATCAGATCGACTAATAGAAGCAGAAGGACACAGACTGATAGAAACAGAAGAGCACAATGTGCTCAACAAATGTTTTGGGCATTAAACTCTCGAGCTAATGTCCTCCACGATAATTGACCCAGCCGCCACTCTCTTCCTTTGTTAGAAGAGGACGAGAATGGCAGAGAGTTTTTATCTGAGCAAATAGGAGACCGGCGCGATCCATAGAGCGATGAGATCGGTGGATCTCGTCACGAGACAACAATGCCTCTATCACACGCATAAGCCGTTGCAGCTCCGAGAGTCGAACCGTCCGCACTCGGGTTGACATATCATGCTTCGTGAGAAGTCGTAGTGGCGGGTCTCCTGCACACCAATGCTGCCATATCATTCTAAGCGTTCCTGATGGAGTACAAAATCCTGTGAAACTCGATGGAAACTACCTCCCCATGCCTGAAGCTCGGGCTGTGATGCAGTATGAGCGGGGAGGAGCAGCTATCGGTGACCAGTGAGTCTGGATCTGCACGCCATAAATTGAAGCGAGCAAGTACTGATGTGAATGCTGTCTCCATAGCTTCCATGGTCATCAGAGAGCCCTGGATGTGTCGCTTGAGAGTGCTTTCAAATTTGTCGGCGAGCTCTTCCTTCATTTCCTCCATTTCTGATTTATACTGTGAAAGCGTCACCATTATACCAATGTGCGGCGGAATTCCAGTCGGGCTGATAGCGTCATTTGGTTGAAAATGCGCTGTAGTGAACCACCTAGCAATGCTCTCATCTATTGACGCCAGCTGGAGAAATGAACTCGTGAACAGGTCCTGGCGACGTTCCTCGGTCGTTTTGTCGTACAACCACGGCATAAAGCGACTTAGAGACCTGAGATAGACATACTTAGTGGCTTTAGCAGTCGTGTTTCCAAGCACTGCCTACTGCCTCAACACGAGCATCGAGAGCTTCCATCGTTATTCGTTATGTGACTGTTCTAAGCATATTTCTAAAATTCTCTTCGTTCATTCTGCACGATCACTTAGGGCGTGTATTAAAATACACGCCCTGTATTGTTTTTAGAACATACAGATCTGTAACATCTGATCATACTTTATTAATAATAGTGAAGGACTTTTGAATGCTCGTGGCGATTCTCAGTCAACTACCCATATATAGTCAATAACTTGCTCGGAATTCCCACTGGCGAAAATATGTAAGCTTATTAATACAAGTAAATGCAAACCAGAGGCTGCACCATTTCAAAGTGACGGATAAGTACATTGGAGCGGGCCTTATATTGTTCTTGGTGGTACCTGTCGGAGACTACTTCCAGACCTGTTGTGGTTGGTATAGCCAAAACGCTCAAGAGAGTGCACTCTCAACAACTTCGATTCCACTTGTGATGCCCACCACATTGACCCGGTAAAAGTCTGATTCCTCTTTGCATCTTTTTGACGACCTCCTGTCAACCTCGACAACTCACCGAGGCCACGATAAGTACGAAATATAAATAGTAAACCCCGTCAGAATCGATACCACTCATAATTTCTCGTTGAGCCAAAGGACGCGCTTCTTGTCTGACGTCATTTTGTCAATCACCCAAAAGCCCCCAAGCAGACTATGAACCGCGCGCTGGAGAGCGTCTTCTCGGACTTCTCCCGCCACTCCACGGCCCGCACGTACTATTCCTACCCGGAGGTGCGTCGTCACATCTTGCAGCGTCAAATTCCCGCTCTCTAACGTTAATTTTCGCGTGTGCAGGGCTCCCGCAAGTCGAATTTCGTGTTCCGCGTGGCCTACGAAGGCCAGGAGCCCATCGCGGACGGCCGCGTGATCCTCTTCTTCGCCCCTGCACCGACGCCCGAGCCGCGCTTCGAGGCCTTCGATCTGGAGACTCCGCGGCCACTTTTCGCCAAGGACGTCGTACGTTGATGAATTTTGACGGGCAGGATGAGTTTTAGTGATTTTTGTGGCTGGTGGATGTTTGTAGAAAAATGTTGAACCGGGAGACGTGATTGAGTTCGAGAGCACCGAGTTCTCGACGCCCGAGGCGTTGGGTTTTGTGCCGCAGAACTTGGACGTGTTCTCCAATGAACTGTTCGTTCAAGCGTTGATTCATCACGGTACGATGGTGGTGGATAATATGTGATTTCATAGTGTTTTTGACTGTGAAGTTTGGTGGGTTGGCAGATGTGAACGACCCGGACGCGAACTCGCGTGTGGGCAACACGTACAGTAAACCGGTGGAAGTGCGTTTTGACGGAGATGACGCGGACAATGTCGTCAAGATTGTGGTGAACCAGGTAGGTGTATAGTTTGTATTAGTTTTATTCTTCTTACCTATTGGTTACTTATCATTAGTTTGTGTTGCAGGTTGTGGGTGAAACGATGGATTTGACTCCGACGGAGTGGGTGGAGCATATCTCTATGAGGAGTGAGCTCTTGAGCGAGTACCACAAGCAGGATGTCTTCATGATGGCGTCTATTGTGTTGCCGAAGGATTACGAGGCCCTGAAGGAATCCCGTCATTTCCCACGGTGTACTACATTGAAGGGTTCACCGGGACGGAGTTGTACGCAGAACGGGCGAAGGGATTTCTGTCTTCGGAAATGGGCCAGGAGTGGCAAGCTGGACGCTGGCCGATGCCAATGCTTCGCGTGACACTTGGGTCGCGCTTCCGATACGGCCATACCTCATTTGCTGATACGGATGCCAATGGCCCATGGGGAACTGCATTGGTGACGGAATTTATTCCGTTTGTCGAAAGCCGATACCCGGCTGTGCCTTCTGCCGGTGGTCGTTTCCTACACGGCCATTCGTCTGGTGCTTGGGCGACATTATGG
Source organism: Phytophthora hibernalis (assembly GCA_012656075.1). NCBI lineage: Eukaryota > Oomycota > Peronosporomycetes > Peronosporales > Peronosporaceae > Phytophthora > Phytophthora hibernalis. The sequence goes on from JAAKBF010000218.1 coordinate 550,923, forward strand.
CTGCAGCTACAATTCCCAGACTTCTTTGGCGGCACTTGGAGTTCCGCGCCTGACCCTGTCGACTTCTCACGCTTCCAGGTGGTGAATATCTATGAGGCAGATAACGCGTATTGGGATGCAAATGGCCATCCGTACCCGACGAGCCGAAGCAATGGACTGGTGACGTGCAGCAATCGTGACGAGAACCTTGTAGAGCGAGTGTACGGTCGTGGAAATGGTGGACAATGGGATGCATTCGTAAGTTTCCAACCTTTTAGCTTGATTGTGACTTCAGAGTACTGACAGTTTTATTTGTAGTTTGCTCTGTTCAGTCCGCGTGGGCCCGACGGCATGCCTGTCCCTCTCTTTGACAAGGTGTCGGGCGAAATCAATCACGACGTAGCTAAATACTGGGAGCGCTATGATATCTGCCAATTTCTTCAGAAGAGGCCAGACTTGCTGACGACCAAACTGCGTGGAAAAGTTCACGTTATTTGTGGTGTTGAGGATACGTACTACCTCGACTATGCTTGCCGATCGTTGCAGAAGTTGGTTGGGGACGGCAAGAGTGCTGGCCAGAACGGCGCCGTAGTGACGAACTACGTGGCCATGCTGCCCGGAGACCACAGCAGTATCCGCTCGCGAGCACATTATATCCAAGTGTACTCGGAAGTTGCAGCTGTGTACAAGCAGAACGCAATGGTGTAAATAATGTTGCCATCGCGAAGACGAGACTACAGTAGTCAAGCGCGTGCATGGATCCATTAGAAAAACTAATTTTGTTTAGCTGCACATTGATTTATCCACGTACCGGTACATCTACGTGTACGTGCAAACCAAAGTCTTGCACCATTTCAAAGTGACGGATATGTAGTTCATTCTCTTCTGACAAACCGACACTCGGGTGTGATCATAGCGCTCTCAAACACGCACGAAACAGCATCCAGACTTCCTAACAGCTTGAGCATCGGACTCAACATGTCAGTTTGTGTCTGTATTCTCACCACCTTGCCACTTGAATAGTTCCATCCGAAAGTCACGGAGCCATGCATGACAAGCTTCTGCCCGAGCATCCTGGCAGCGAGGGGCGACCACACACCTTCTTGAGCGCCGGGGTTCCCATCGCTGTTCAGGTGTGGAAATGCGTAGCGCAAGGAGTTGCTGGTGATGGTGACGGTAGTGCTGGTACTCGCGACGAGTGTATCCGGAGTTGGCATATGCATACCTTTCAGCTCCAGGTCGGCATCGCTAAAGTAGAATGCAAAGATTCTCCAGTTCTGAATCTGTGTTTCCACACCGAACGATGAAGAGCCAACCACATCTGGGGCCACTATTTCTCGAAGAAAGTCCGCTGCCGTAGTTTCCAGCGATATCGGAGAAGACAAAAAGCGATGAAAGTGACGAAAATACTCAGCCGCACGAACCCAAATCGTGGGCGTCATACGAAGGCGAGATGCGTCTTGGAATCGTTGCGATTCAAGCTCCTTAATCTCAGCTTGGATTTTGGTGATCTCATCTTGAATCTTATTCTTGACCTTCAGCTGCCTCTGCCGGTAGCGTGCCTGGTTCACACGACAGCGTTCTCGGTGGTGAATCTTCCTCTTCAAGGCTTCCGTGACGACCGCAGCTTGGAGCTCAGCACTAATCGAGTGCTTCCCGGCTTTAATTTTTGAAACGATCTGATTAGCCGTCTCCAGATCCGATGATCGAACAGACTGAAGCTTACGACACGTGAGCGAACTCGTTTGCTCCATCAAATTCATTACCGAGTTCAATGTCGTCTGGGCCGGCGTTACGTCGTCACGTCCGCTTGGAGAGTTTGCCTGGGGCTCTAATGTGGGTCTCGCGTAGGGTGTTTGACGGTATTTGTGGCGTTGTGGTGGTTGCTTGCAAAATGCCATTTCTTCGACGTTTTTCTTCTTGTTGCGAGCAGCCCATTTACGCTGAACGACACTGCCTATCACGTTGCCACTCAACGCCGCACTGTTCGGTGGATTGAGGGTGTGATGGTCCATGGAAGATTGAAAGACTGAGCTGAGGTGTACGGAGGGGGTTGCGAAATGAATAGAGCGGAAGCAAACGATATATAATAATAGTGGTCAGGATGATGAAGGTACATGTATACGTTTCCCAGTACACCTGTTGCGGCTGTGTTACCAGCAGACACTGGTCATTTGAGTTAGCGCTTGTCGTTATTGGGCAGGTTGTGCCAGCTGCTTCGGTTTACTGGCAGGGTGGTGACTGAGGCAGACAGTAAACAAACAGTAGGCCTTCTACGGTACCCTGTATTATATCGGCATGGGATTTGCATAAAGTCAAAAACTCGATTTCGGAGAGACTATTTTTGTTGGACGACCGAACATGTGAAAATTGTCTATTAATAATTCAGAAGAAACATTCATTCGCTTTTGGTGGTCACTTCTAATTTGATGTTTATTTTATCTGTAGGAGTAATACGTAGGACGTGATTTGATAGTCATAAGGAGATGTTGTCGTTGGTGTGAATTAGCTGCGGTAACGCTAGACAAGAAACGGGGTTAACGGTAGTCGGATTCGTTTTCGTCAATATACCAACTGCTTCCAGACTTACTTTGGCTGGTGGTGAGAGGGCACTCCCGAGTACTTCGATGCCGCTTGTGGGGATCATCACATTGACTCGAATAAAGCGAGGAGGGCATTATAGCAAGCTTGGAGTCGGCGTGGGGTGCAACGATCTACCTGGGGGTCGTGACCAGAGCAATCCCATCGGTTATATCGTCAAGGAAATATTAATATTAATAAATGCCCTCCTGTAATACTGGGAGGACAGCTTTAGCTGGCTGAACAGCCTAACCAATTTTATTCCGCCTAGGGTTTAATTGGCGAATCTCGCCTGAGTCCATATGTCACCGATTGTGACTGCGGTCACACAAAATATTGTGTGTATCTTGTGGATGGTGGTGTTCCGAATGTTGTTGGGCGAAGAAGCTCCATCTACCTTGTTTGACAGTGCGCTATCTTCGTTAAACGAGTCACGCAGTCAAAGGTGAGCGAGTAGGTAAGATGTAGATTTGGAAGGGCGTCAAGGTTACGATGTGCTGCGCAAGCTATATTTGCGCATTCACCATTACCTGCTCGGGTTGTACCTGGTGTGAACGGGAAGTTGTATTATACATGGTGCTGCTAGGCTTCTCGGATGTGTTTGCAAACGCGTTTTCTCTGGCAAAGACAACAAGATGCAAATGCACCTGAAGCAAGAGCAGGTGGAATACCCGCGCTCCGATAAGGGTGCCTTCAACGAGATGCTCAAGGAGAGGCTTCGCTTTCAACATTACTTTTAGGGCACACGAAAATTTAAAAATTCAATGAGGCGCGAACTTAATTTAAAAAAGAATCTTTGTCAACTGTCCTCCCAGCCTAATGCTACGCCTCTAGTAAGAGTAAGTTATAAAATATGTTACCACGACATTGGTTATTACTAAGGCTCGTGCTAGTACAAAACGAGTCTACTGAAACTTAATATTTGTGGAGGTTATTTTCTACATCGTATAAACTTTGAAGTCGCCTGGAGGACGGATGTCATCTTGCTTCAAATCTTAAAAGTCGGAGATGCCGACAGGAAAACTACCCCCGAGCCTCACCCTTGAAAACCCTGAGAGCGGTGACATAACCCTAAGCCGAGCTAGGTGTGACCCTGCTTGGTCCTGGGTTTAAGCCCGCGTGCTGCGCTTAAACCGCAGGCGTTGTTTCGGCCTGCCGAGCGAGTTGCTTTCACCCCTTTTATCCCGGGGATGTGTTGTTTTGTACCACTAGTCAGTTCCTATTACTAATAACCAACGTCGTGGTAATATATTTTTGTGGCTTGCAGACCAGCCACAAAAGTTACCACGACGTTGCTTGCAGACCAGCCACAAAAGATATGTTACCACGACGTTGATTATTACTCAGGTCCCGCATATACTACTGCTTCCTGCATATGTAATGTATTACTGGTATTAATGATACGTAAAAATACAAGAAAGCCGATTTCTTTTTTGACTATCCAGTACTACAGTACTGATATTTGTATTATATGTTATTATAATACTATTTTTAAATTTTAAATAACTGTTATCATTGCTTATCAACAAAGTGGAGATTCACGGCACGCAATCGCACACGGCAAGCGTAAAGCAGCGCTTACTTTTCACGCAAGCCCTATTAATACTTGGAGATGCCCCTCCAGATTGTGACAAAGAAAGCAGGGCGTTTAATCAAAAAATTGAGACAAGGTTGCCATTTAGCACGATTTGTCTGTAACAACGGCAACGTTGCTTGTTGGTCTCTCGTGGGAATCCTTGCCCAGTGAATCACTGGGCAAGGGATTCTAGTTAGTACCAATGCGTTCCTAATAGGGATCACTGCCAGTGCCAGTGATCCCTATTAGGAACGCATTGGTATTTACTGTCAATTATAATAAGCAGGTCGCGATTTATGCGTCTATTGCAGCGAAACCCCCACCAATAACTCAAGTCCGCGCTAGTTGTCTTCCTGAAAGCTGGAAGAGGGCCAGGGATTAAGTCAAGATGGCCCGTCGGGACTGCCACGAGAGCACACCCATCCAGGCGTCCTATGTCCCCTGCAAGCAGACTGCTCCGAAAAACGATGCGAGAGCATCCTTGGCATCCGGCCAAGCGTTCGCACCAAACTAACCCCGGACTTGGTCAACGGACCCACGTGCCCTTCGAGGAGTGCCCCCGTGAGTGAAGCCCGAAGTATCGAGCTAGCAGAACGAGAAAGCGAGGAGGAGAAGAAAGAGTCAGCCGTAGTAAGTAGTGATAATATTCTAATAGGGTGAACCTCTCTAAAAGCAACCACCAATAACCTGACAGGTGGTATGGAGGTTTTATTAATACTTATGGGAATATGTACCACATCAAGTGCGTACCGCTCCACGTGATCTGTGACAGCAACATCATTTTCAGAAAACGCGAACACCGCCTTGGGCCAAACGCCTCCGGCCACGATGCCAGCACACATGCTCACAACAAATTTGCCGAGGCGCTGGCAAAAACGATGTGGCCATCAGGAATTTGAGCGGTAATATTTGATCAGTACGATTCAGCAGGGCTCGAAGCTATCCGGTCGCTTCTAACAGAGCAATCGTACCGTGAATGTCTTGCTTCAAGTATATTATCAAAATGTCAGGACAAGTAGCAAATTCAAACATCTAAAGTATTATTCACACTAACTCAGTAGTTTTCTCCATACGTTTTCCAAGTTCTTTTTTCCGTTACGCTACGGGTGGTCTCCAGTCCAAGACCTCGTAGGACAAAGATGACGGACGCACGCGACGTGCCTCTGGAGCAGCGTCTGCGCCAGAAGACGCAGGGCTTCGCCACGCACAAGGAGGCGCCTGCCTTCTCGTCCAGTAGACCAGCAAAGCGGGACAACAAGAACCAGCCGCTGGAGCTGTCGTCCAAGCGCGCCGTGGGACGATTCCGTCAGGTCGTGGACGTCAAGAAGAAGCGGTCGCTGGACCCGCGCTTCGAAGCGCAAAGCGGGCGTCTGAACGAGGACCTATTCGCCAAGAGCTACGCGTTCGTGGACGAGTACAAGCAGCGTGAGCTCCAGGAGTTGAAGACGCAGTTCCAGAAGACCAAACCCGGGGACCAGAAGGACGAGCTCAAGCAGGAGATCGCACTACGCCAGCAGGAGATGACGGAGAAGAAGAAGCAGGACAAGATCCGCGGAGCTCTCACCAAGCGCAAACGAGAGGAGCGAGAGGCCGTGGCCAGCGGAAAAGGCGCCTTCTACCTCAAGCGCAAGGACCAGAAGACGCTCGAGCTGCACGCCAAGTTCCAGGACCTGCAGGACTCGGGCCGCTTGTCCAAGTTCATGGCCAAAAAGCGCAAGAAAAACGCCAGCAAGGACCACAGGTGGCTGCCCACGCAGCGGAAATGAGGACCTGGTGGCTGGGTGGGTGGTGTATGCACTGTACTTTGTATTTTGCAGTACTAATATACAGCTTTTGCTTTTTGCTTTGTGTGTTTGGTGTGGGCTCAATGCGTCACAGTGCGACTCTGCTGTGCTATATACAGCTGCAAACTAAACCTTTTGCAAACTATTTGCGGGTGCATAACTTGGTTCGGAGTGACGAGCGTGGCGGCCGTGGCTTAACTGTGTTGCTTGCAGTTTTCGAGCCTTGGCGTACCAGATTATCAAATTTTTGTCGCTGTTACAATGTCAACGAGGTTCCTGCATCGCCAAAGCACAAAGGAACTGCTTCCGAGGCTGTCCAATGAGTCGAAGGATACGGGAGAAACGAAACCAGTGATGGCGAGGTCGGGGAGTGTTTCACTGATGGACCGACGACTGTCACGCGGAGTATCTGGAGGCATTCTGCGACGAAAATCTCGACAAAACAGTGGCGGAAATCGGCGTGGGTCGAACCTTTCAATGAAGTCGGTGCCTGAGCTTGTGGCGGAGGAGACGCCGTCGTCGCCCACGGTGTTGCGTCTTCGGGCTCTGGCGCATGCTGTGCGGGCAAGGCATTCGCTGGGCATTCAAAGACCTGCACAAAGGAAATACTTACTGCAGGCAAGTGAGACTGGTACGTCCGAGACGGACGTTGGTGTGGATCTACTCATGGCAGGAATCCAAACCAAACTCAAGGAAGACGCTGTGAGCAGCTCCTTGACCAAGAGCAAATTTTCTTGTAACAATCGCAACGATACCTGCTCCGACCTGGGGAGTGGGAAGAGCAAGGTGCGCTTCACGAACGAGGAGAATTCAAGTGCAGACTCGGTTAATGCTGGGCACAATACGCCTGCTTCGTCACCAACCGGAAAGCCGCCTTTGCGTTCCTCGATGAAAAGCGCCACAATGAAGCGCGGGAGCCTAGCCAAGGCCCCCTCCAGCGTGTAAACACTATTCGAGGTGATCTTACTTCCTTCATGACTCCTTACGAAGCCAAGCCTCGAGATACCGAAGTGGTATTGGACCACACGCAAAACCTCAGTGCTCGATTAACCTGCGCTCACTCTCTCTACAAACTCTCGTGCCAAGCCGGTAGTGAGCTGGCTATCATCGCAGGAGGTGCCATTACACAGATTGCCGACTTCAGCGATGTCGAAGATGCGAAACTATTGCGTTACTCAGCTGCAGTACTGGCCAATGTCACGACTGATGTTGCAGTGTTGGAGGACTTTGCGTCGAAGGCTGGTGTGTCAGCTCTTCTAGAACTAAGCTGGATACCACTTATGGACGTGAAAGTGGCCTGTACAACAGCACTGTGTCGGCTTTCGCAAAGCCGAGCACGTGCTGCCGTTCTAGTTCGGAGCCGTGCAATTACTGAGTTGATGTCTATGCTCACGGTCCCGCACGTTCTTCTGCAGCAATTAGTGGTGAGTTGCGTGATGAACTTGGTTTTCTATGGGCACGCATTTCCTGATCGTGTTTTCCTTGGAGATCCTCATGCTGTGCAAAGTCCACTTGGACTCATGAATGTCATCAGCCAACTGTCAACTTCACCAGCCACATCGCAGTTTGCGATCGAAGCTCTCTTCAATCTATCGCTGTATCGCTCAAGTTGCCTGGGTGCACTCCGCGGCGGTGGTGCTGAGATCCTGTACACGGTAGTTGGTCAACTCTGCAAGCTCGTTGATGGAAACGGCGGTAGCTCTAGCTCACGATTTTTCCTCAATCTTGGAGTACAAGCACCTTCTTGGACTGCCGACATGAGTATATGTATGAAGCTTCTTCGCTTGGCAGCGGATACGTTATCTAACTTCTCGGCATTTGTCGAGTATCATAGCATGATGGGATCTCACGGCATGAAATCGCTGAGTTTAATGTTGTCGGGAGCTTTGCGAGATGTGGGGACTTATAACTCGAGCGTCACCGCTGAGGAGAGGTTCCGTTGTACAACCGTCTCCTGTTCACGAGCGCTAGCCAATTTCTCTAGCAACGTCGAGCTGCGACGCCAAAATTTCCCACAGGACCTGATCCACTTGGCCACGAAGCTTGCTCTGATTGACCACCATCGCTATGCGGGTGATTCCAGCGATGCTCGAACATTGATGCGCAACGCAGTTCGCACATTAAGCAACTTGAGTTTCGAGGCTTCCTGTAGATCGTCATTCATGGAAATACCTCAAATACTCACGATACTCCACGCTATCACCGTACTGCCTGCAATTTCAAATGATGAAGCGGAGGACATTTATCAGCCAGTGGAGGAACAGCAAGTAGACGCTCAAGATGAACAACTCGACGGTAGAATGCCATCAATGAATGAATCCAGCGAGCAGTCTACCCACGATCTAACTAGGGGGCTTGTTGGAAGCATCCAGCTTGGAGTGTTGGCTGCCCCGCCTCCAATATGGTACCTGCAATCGTCTCGATCTTTGTACGTGTCATCGTTTCCTTGGACTATGGAAATGTCGGAGGATGCGAAAGAGGACGCACTAGTGGCTTTACTAAATCTTGCGCAGCAGGCGACCTATGCGAACGATTTGCTTCGAACGTTAGACGGAAAACTATTGGCAACAGCAGCTGAAGATTTGGGTCATTCTCGACGGCTTCGGTATATCTATGCCTCCGTGTTATCCAACCTGCTTTTCGACAGCTGTTTACAGCAGCTCGTGTACGGCGACCAAGTGGTACGCGCTCTCGTGAGTGGATTTAACTTTTTCGCGACAACCTCTGTGAACGATTATCAAGAGAAAGGTGATACTGGTACTTCCTCATTGAAGGTCGGAGGCTTGCCAGCTTCTGCAAACAGTGAAGAAGCAGAATTTCAAGCGTTGAATCTGGCATTCCATGATGACCAAGAACGCTTCCTGGCGTCAATTTATCTTATCGCGAGCGAGCTGATGGACATGACAAACGTCGAATTGGTGGTGACGCTTGTGCTCCCTGTATGCGAGCCTACATGAATCTGGCCACGACAATACCCTCAAATGCCCCACTCGCCCATCCACAGCGTTTACAGATGCAACGACAGCTACCGATAACATGTTACGCCTCTGCATCTTTGTTCGCACTGACACGAGCTGCTACTCAGCGCCGTGACAGCCTCAAACATATTACCCACTCTGAAGAATCCGAAGCCATGCTCATTGCAATGTGTGGGTTCTCATCGGGATATGGGGGAAATGGACCTGCTGCTGGTTCAGTCACGTCGTCATCTTCAAAAAGTGGAGTTACGCAGGCATTTTGTGCTGCCACGCTGTATCACTTGTGCGCGTCTACATCGTCGAATCAGGGTATCATCCAGGGTCTTATCAATTGCTGCAATGCAAACGAGGAGTCTCAATCATTGTTGGCTTGCTCGGCCGCTTTGCCATTATCTCGTTCACGGCCGAAGGTTGCCAGCAGCTTGTGCAGTGTGCCAACTTGGCGCGTGCTCTCAACCGACTTGGCCGCACAAGCCAAGTCGAGTGTCAGCAGTATGCAGCTATTGCAGCTTGCAATGTGTCCACGGTTGCGTGTGTCTGGTCATCGGCAGAGCTCAAGGACTTCATTGTCGTAGCGTTACTGCGTGCGAACTCAATCCAGGCCAAGCAGATCCATGCCAAGACACTGTCCAACCTGCTATCACACGGAGCTACGCGCTCGAAAGTTGTCGAGGATGGTGTTCTCTATGCGCTTATGAAGCTATCCCAGGTCATGATGTCGGGAACAACTGCTGCAAATGAAATTGAAGATCGCCGACTCTCGATCGAAAGCGCATCGATGTCCTCACTACCGATCAACTCGTTTGCTTCCTCATCGGCCGACGAGGTCTTTAGCATTGGTTTGAGGGCTCTCTTCAATTTATCTTGCGATCGCCAGTATCATCATAAACTCTTAGCAAATGGTGTCATGGCGTACCTGTCTGCTGCGGTGGAGTCCAAACAACCTGGAGGTTCTTCTAACGCAAGCAGTTCCATCGGAAGATCTTCACTTGCAGACCCAGCAATTACGACGCTCTTGTTTGGAGCAAGCCGTGTGCAACAGCGACAGCGATCAATACAACTACACCCTGCCAATCACTTGAGTACTGAGAGTCGACGCTTTGCACTCGCCATTATTTGCAACCTGGCCAGCTACGAGGAAAACCACAAAGAGCTTATGCGTGCGCAGGTAATGGACATAATTCGCAACTACGTGGATGGAGATATTGAGTCTCGAGCGTCAGCGGTGATGTCTTTGAGGAACTTGAGCTGCCGTCAACCCTGGGTCGAAATGCTTTGCGAACGCAAGACGCTACAGCTCTTGATCGCCTGCACTGAATGTGAACATCCAGTAGTTCGACAATTTGCCATCGAAGCGCTAGCGAATTGCTCGCTCGTGATCGATTCACTGCATCTCTTTGGTGAAATGCGCGTTTCCAAAGCTGTTCTCACACTGTTGGAAATCACCGCCAATGCACTGCCCACTGCCACCTCACCAGTATCTATTTCGTGGGAGCTGTCAAATGCCCAAGAAAATCAGAAGTTTGTGCGCGTAGCCCCAGAACACGAACCGACAGTCACGAGCACGTACATGGCAGCTCTTAAGTACTTGCACAACATCGCGCATGACGACGCGTTAGCCTTGGCTTTGATGGAGGAAAATATAATTCTTCGTATCCTGCCACTGCTGGAATATCGCGCCTTGGGTGCTAATGTAAGTGCTTGCGAGCTAGCTGCAAGTCTAACGCATACGTTGGCTGGAAAACCACGATGTGCGGAGGCTCTGCTTCACCAAAGAACAGTGAGTCTTTGTGCTCTTTTACATCGACGCCATGCGAACAGCAGTATCATAGCACGAGAATGTGTCCGTATTCTCATGCTATTATCTACGTGTCAGCAAATTCAGCTGCAGCTTTGCGAAACACAGGCGGTGCATGTGGTCGTAAGTATCTGCGGCGCTGGGAGCCCTATGGTTACCGCTAGAAATCTGCGACTCCGAGAATGTGGCGCTGCCACGATCCGAAATCTCACGTTGAGTGTCACCGAGCATCTCTCATTATTTTACGACAAACATGACGATGGAGATGGCACTCTTCAAGATGTAGGAAGCGCCGATACCGAGAGACCAATCGACTCTCTGAACCTTCAGATCGATGACGACAACGATGATGGTAGTGCGTATGATGGTGAATCACCCGTGAGTTTGATGCTGGAACGACACATGCTGCATGGTATCAAGTACTTCCAGGAAGAGATCGTGTCGGGTCAAGCAAGTGACCGCATTCTGCTGGAAGCGAGCGCCGCGATCGCAAATCTGAGCACGGTGAAAGTTTTTCGTGTGGCGATGGTGCGTCTAGGCGTGATTCCGACACTACTGCAGCTCATGACGCAGCCAACGCCCAAAATGCAGCGTTCCTCTCCAGCGCTAATTGCAGCCCCACGTCACCAGTGAGAGTGCGGCCTACATACCGCAACTCATTGCTTGGGCGCATTTGTGCTGCTACCCTGCATCGATTAGTTGTAGAGGAAGGCGCCACAGTCGACAGTCGCGGTCAGCTGGTTCCTAGTCTGCTCTCGGTGCTGCGTCAAACGGACGAGGAACTGCAGCAAGTACGCTATGAGTGCGAGAAAATCTCGGTATTTGCTGCCAGTACGATCGATGACGCCCCCGTTGGTGTCACTCCTCCTTCATCGCACGGAGCACGACGATATACGCAGGTGCTGCTTCGGCCTTCTGATGCCTTGCAGCACGCAGTAAAAGCCGTGGACATTGCATCATTGAGTGAAGAGATGGAAACAGATTCATCGCTGCTATCTCCTGATGGACGGAGGACATTTGGTAGCTGCGGTGCAGTGGTTCTACCACAATCGATAGGTGTAGCCGTGACTCAGTGTGTCCGGCAGACATATCGAGAGCAAAAGTGGATGGTGTACGTGCTCAAGACGATTTTGTCCTCGCAGTCCATGATTCCTCAGCTCGAGAAGAAACAGATGCGCGTCCTGGGGATGCCCAAGCTCTGCTTTCAGGACCTGGTGCCCAGTACCGGTACAGTTGCAACTCCTGCAGCAAACGGGAGCAGCAGTAGTCGAAGTACCAACTCGGGACCGCACGACATTAGTAGTGAGGGACCTCGTGGTGGAGGGTATCTGCTCCCTGTCAACATGGAGAAGCTCGTCATTCGCCGTGTGAACGGCGTCGAGGAGATTGTGCCCAAGTCTGTGGCCGCAGCCACCTCCCCACGCCCGAAAAGCGCCAACCCCGTCACTTCTCGCCCCATTGTCTCGGGAATTGAGGCGTCACTGCCTCTGCTCGAAGTAGCAGCGCTAGTCTCACCCGCAGCCCAAGTGCAGAGCGGGACAGCTCGGCTATCGATCCGCAAGGCCATGTGCGCAAATTCAACCGCCAGATGAGGCTCCTAAGGCGTAACGATCGACAAGACATCAACAGCCTACCTCCTGTCTAGCAGAACAGAAGAGCATGGCATCAATCACCACTTATCCGCTGAAGTTGACTTGAAGTTCAATTGTGTGGTTGCTGGTGCGGCTGGAAGTCCGTTTTCGGTGAACATGGACTCGAACAAGTCTGTGTTGGACTCGATGAAGGCGATCAAGACGGAGAACTCGAACGACTTGGAAGGGTCGACGCGAAACACCTGCATCTGGTGAAAAAGACAACGCCTGGTTGACAGAGAACGACATGTTGAGCGGTGCCAGCTACGCAGGAGACTCTCGATATCGCTGGATTATCCGAGGATGACGTGCTAGTCAAGTTCTCGGAGCAATAAGCAACAAGTTGCAGCTCGAAATGGCCCAGTTCACCTGCTGGTGTAGCATTTTGCTGCAGATGAGAGCATGCTACCGTTGACAAGTGCCTGCGAGTCGCCATCTGAGTAGCGAAAACAACAATGCAGAGACCTCACTCGAGCATACGGCAGCGTTGCCAAATTACAGAAAGAGGTAGTTCATCAAGGACCCTTTGTGGAGTCCTACTCGGTGCCAATGGAAACGATCGATGCATTTCAAAAAACTGCAAAGGCGCTTTCATCGCGTGACCAGGTCTCTCAATTGCGTTTCCTCTATGGACCTCGCCAGTTTGGAAGAAATTACTTATCGACTTCGGAATTTCCTTGCTGCGGACCCGTCCGCCTTGGTTATTTTTCGCTCATTAACTCCATCAGCTGTCGAAACGGAGGAGGCTTGTACTCAGTAAAACCATTGGCGAAGAAGCAAGATCGTCACAAGAGTTCGAAAGCATGTTTGAGCGTCGTGGGAAACGTCTGTGCTTGGTGATTGATGAAATGGATGTCATGTTTACGAACGACGAATCGACCAAAATTTTCTTGCACTGTAAACGAGAATGGCAAACCAGCGACTCTTGCTGGAATTGGAAGTCATGAGGTGGTGACTTTGCACGAGAAGCTACCAGCCCTTTTAACTGGGCAAGGTGGTTCAAGTCGAGCGTTTTCCGATCATGATCGTATGCGTTTCGATATTCGACACGGGAGGGTATCATTGTCATATTTTTCAGGAGTCTTTGGGTCTACAATCCGGTACACTGTACAAGAAAATCTTGATTGGGAGCATTGGTTCAAGATCCAAACTTCTCAAACTACTAGTACCTCGACACTACAATTGGACATGTACAAAGGAATCCGGAAAGATTTAGAAAAAATGAGCGATTCGGATTTTGCTGCTCTGCTTGTTGCTCATGGGTGATGTCGGTGGGGCGTCTGGCGCAGAACTCGAGCTAAATTCATGCGAATGGGGGTCGCCATTGTTGGTGCTCGTGATACGTTAGGTATTTTCGTCCAAAATGATGGCTGTGCTTTGAGGCTTTACCCGTCCGTGTAGGAAGTGACGCTTCATCATGCGTTGGTCGGCTTTCTTCATCAAACACCGAGGACAAAGCTTTCTTGTTTCATCGAGTAGCATCTCGTTGGACACTTTTTTATAGCGCGAAAAGTGTTCGCAGGTGCAAAGGAACTCAATTGAAAGAAGAGTGGTGTTGATACTTCTGCGTTAGTGGAAAGAAGACTTAAACACCGGTAACCTTAAGCCATCCACATTATGTATCCGAGTACTCCAAAAGAGATGTACAGGTGGCTACACGTTTTTATTCCGAACGTTCCGCACTTTTTCCGTAATCTACGCGAAAAAGTCCTCATACAACCGTCAAGTGAACTGAAAATCAGTCCGTATCCGCCAAGTTGACTTGGTGGTTGTATGGCGCGCCCCATTCCGCCTTTGAAGACCTCTTCCCAAGGTCGGCCATGACCTTCCAGCGCTCGTCCGGCCAGGAGAACGCGGCGCGGGCCGCCAACGCGGACCGCCGCCGCCAGCCGCCGCCGCTCGCGCAGCTGGAGCACCACTACCACCGCCAGCAGCAGCGTCACAAGGTGGAGGGACCGCCGGCTCTGCGCGCGTCCACGTCGCGACTGCCGTCCGCCCTGGAGCTGCGCCGTAGCGACGCGGGGAACAAGGCGGCGCTCAGTCGCAGCCACGGGGCGCCTGTGCTGCACAGGGAAAGCGACAGGACGGAGCTGACGACGCCCTACGAGCAGTGGCGACGGCTGCGACGCGCGCGCACCGGCAGCGGCAACAGCTGCGCCAGCACCAGCAGCACCAGCAGCTTCGCGTCGTACGTGGTGAACCCGCAGACAGGGCGGCCTGACTTTGGTCTGGGCAGTGACGACGAGGAGGACGACGAACAGGAACAGGAGGAGGAAGTGCCGTCTGTGCTGCAGCATATTGTGGCACCGCTGCTGCCGCCCCCGCCGTACCCCGTGGACCCGTACCACTTTTACTGCAGACCCAAGAGCAAGAACTCAGGAGCAGGGACAGCTGCAGCCGACGTGACGTCGACGCTCGCCGCCTTGTTCGCCGACAGCGGCATTGAAGCCATCTTCCATCCTCTCAAGTGCAAGTTCAAGTGTCTCAAGTACGTGCACTACAGTCACGTCGAGTTCGTCGTACGTGTGTACGCCCACCAGCGCACGCTGCTTGTCGAGTTCCAGCGGCGGAGCGGCAGTGTGCTGCTCTGGGACGGACTGTACCGGATCTTGCATCAGAAACTCGCGCCCGTGATCGACGCCACGGCACTTCCCTGCTGTCAGAGCAGCGGCCAGAAACGAGTAGCGGAAGCCTCGAACCAGCACTCAAACCACCACCAGACGACACTTTTGGAGGAGGACGGAGGCTTTGGGACCCAGATCTGGAGGACGCTGTCACTCAAGAAGCCCACGCCGAGCTCGGGCGTCGAAGCCATGAAAATCATGCTCACTTCTAGATACCTGGACGCCATGCGGGAAGGATGCGCGGGGCTGGCGGAACTTACAGAAGACGTGCAGAACTCGTGCCTCGTGGCTCAGGCTGATCTAGTGACTGCGTTGGTTCAAGCGGCCGAAACGACGGACCTGAGCATGTCGCGCTGTGCCGTCGGCGCGCTCGCCAACATCGCGCGCGCCGTCCCGCGATTCCCGGAGAATGAGGTGGCGCTAGCTCAGCGGACGGCACAACAGCTCCGGATTCAGGCCACACCTGTGGTGCTGGCGCAACTTGAACACGCAAGCAAGCAGTCGCTCTTCTCGATCGAGTTGCTTCGGGAATGCGCCCGGGCGCTTGGTGCATTTGCCAGATTGGTGTCGGAGGTGGATCCGAGGTCCGTTGCTATCTCCAGTGTGAACGACGAGCGCAGCGTCCACATCCTTCGTCTGCATGCCAAGCATCGTGATGCCCAGCTAGCCTCCCATTGTCGTGCTGCTTTAGAGCAGTTGTGCCTGCACGTGTAGTAACTCAGCATTGTAGCATAGCTATCTATCTAACTTCTCCCTGCAAAGGCCTGTCAAAATTCAGCAAGTAATTGGAATATACTGGAGCGATTCCCGCAGAGATTTTATTCCTGTCCTGTAATTGGCTGTCCCAGACCTGATTGTCCGTTTTATGCATGCTATTTCCCAAACGCCGTCATTTCTCGTTTGGAATAATTGGAATTTATTCCTTCCAATACCTCTGGGGGAATCGCTCCACTAATTGCTGTTACCGGTATTAATAGGCCCCGTAATTCCTAGGGTTTAGATGTTGCTGATCTGTATACCCTTTCAAACTCGTTCGAGGCGTACCGAAGTTCTCTGCAACCGGAAAATGTGCGGAAAAGCGCACACATGACGAGAGAAATTAATCGTTTATGACCTGGGGCATTACTTAGTCCCATTGGTACCGCGAGATATTCGAACAGTCCGTCGGGCGTTTGAAATGCTGTAAACGGAACATCTTTCAGACGCATTCGTATTTGATAGTACCCCAACAGTAAATCGAAACAACTGTACCAAAGAGCTCCACTCATCCGATCCAGTATGACGTCTTTCCGAGGCATCGGAGTCGACTGACGAATTGTTCTCGCGTTCATTGATCTATAGTCTTGAACGATACGCCATCCGATTGGCTTTTTAATGCAGAATGTCGGCGCAGCGTGCGGAGACTTGCTCGGACGAATGAGTCCAGCTCTCAACTTTACTTTTGTCCATTCCCGCAACCCATGTTCTTGGTCTGGGCTCAGCCGCCATTGAGAAGTGTAAATGGCTCGTTCCGGGTCGATCACTTCCATTTTGTGCTCACCGTGGTGTGGAGGGCCCGCGGGAAGTTCAGTCCGGAAAATATCTGTGAATTCTTGTAAGAGCCCGAAGCCTGGATTACGCTTAAAACTATCCATGTCAGTTGTTTGCTGTCTTTGAGACTTGTCACTCGCGTCCACCCTGACGGCGTGGACTGCACCTACTTGCCTCCCGGTGTTTTCCTGAATTATGTCCTGAAAGAGGGCATTGACTGTCTCTGGTGGGATTAGTGCAATGAATGCCACATCCTTCTTCCACACGAGCTTATCAGCTTTCTTGAAATCAATCACCGTTGTCATACCAAATCGTGTGCAGTAGTGGCAATTCCTTCCTTCTAGTGTCCTCGCCCGGCAACCGAGCTTGTTCGATAGCTTCTTTGGCGAATTCCTCCTTCGTGTACACACGATCGGTTTTCCAGTTGATCACGGGATTTCGCTCCCGCTTCCACAGTACCCCAAGCATCATTTCACACTGGTTCGGAATGTGAAAAAGCTGGAAATCGGCTGTATATTCTGGTACACTGTCAACAAATACTGTTAGTCAAATCGTATGGTTTCGGACGGATTCCGTTTTGCCATTCGCGTATGTCACCTCCATCGAACCTGAGTCTTCCACGTATTGTCTCCAGTTCATTTTCTTCACTAACTGCATAGATATTCCACAGAAGTCTGCACCTTCATCAAAGAACGTCTTCGCGATCTGAATGTCATTTTCACGTGTACAACTCACATTTTTATGAGATACGTGGCTGGTAGCGGCTTCTCTTCATCCCGCCGCTAGAAGTAGATACAATTAGCTGCCGTTCATAGATCAAAGATCCAATTCTCGCGACTGCTAGTGGCAGTGTTGGGCCTTGGGATGCCATCCCCAGGGCCAGCTAGTTTAATCTCCCTTGAGCTTAGCGAGATCACTCTGGATCGTGTTGAGAACTGACCAGAGTTTCTTTTCTTCGGCCTCTTCAGTAGCTTTGGAGGCTGCAGCGGCACTTTGCCTTTTCTTGCTATCCTTTAGCCATTTTGGCTGTTGCTCGGGGTGTAGCATCCAGCAGCGCTCTTTTGCGTGGTTTTTTCAGCACAGTGCGAACTCGTGAACTTTGCCGTATCCGACTTCTTGTCAGGCTTTGATGTCGATGCTTTACTGCTTTTGATACTTTTGTCGGTGAATCGAGCCGTGTCGCGCGGATTTAAAGTGCGGGACGATTCCATCAACTCATCAATTGTATCGAATGACTTCGTCTTGAGGAGATGAAATAGCTGCTCTGACGATAGGCCTTGCTTGTACCGAAGTATTTGATATACTCAGAGACACCAGCTGTGCGTGCCAAAGGAGGAAATTAATCGTGGTACGTGTCCAGGGAACGGTTACCTTGGACACAGTCGAAAACCCGAGCCACCAAATCTTCTTGACGGGATTTTGTCACGAACCGCTGTTTCATCCTGCGGATAATGTGGCTCCATCTCTGGTCTCCTTGGTATACCTGGAGCAGCCACGACTTCGCTTTTCCCTTCGTGTGGTTCATCATGAGTTCTCCAACACGCATATCAACTTGGTCCCTACGGAAATATAAGCCATATGCCGCCTACCACTTGATCATATTGAGTACATACACTTCGATGTCCTCACTTGTTTCGCCACCATATATGGGAGTTTCTAGTTGCTTGTGACATTTGGTCACTCGCACTTCCAGCTCATTGTTGTCAAATTGCGGGGTGTTTAACGGTATTGGCCCGAACACATCCCACTCGACACCCGCGGCGTCGTCAGATCTTGTGACATCAGCGTTTGCAGCTGGTTCCTCGGTGTTGGGCCCTTTAGCCGCAAGCCCCCGAACTTGGTTTCGCAAGCTCGCCACCTCCAACTGGAGTTGCGTGATGACGGACTCTTGTGTACTCTCCTTTGATTCATTTTGGTGTGCGTAGTCTTGAAGTATGGTGGCCCCCTCCTGACCAAAGCCCTGGTAGGATAGACCCCAAATATGCGGTGACATTGTGTGGCACGAGGAAGCGGTGGTTGGTCCGCGTGAAGGACTTTAACTGACGACAAGCCGGGTAGATGGAAGTAAAGCTAAAGAGTGTGTGTCTTGTTGGTTAGCAGTGTTTTCTAGAAGTGACTGTTCCTATCAACTGGCGACCGGAGATTCCTTTTCTTCATGGGGCCGTTGGATAACGGACGAACTCCGCCACAGCTTGCCACCCCGACTGAACAGCGGATTAATTTTGCCAGCATGGTCGCCTGTAACGCAATATAGCTGAGAACATTGCTATTGAAATCCACGCAAAGTTAATCCGACACTTGCGTCCAAATCAAGATACCTTGTGTAAGCTTGATGGAAATTATTGAATCTGTATAGTCGCGGTGCTGCAGAATTTCAAACGAGTTTTACAACGTCGTGGAGACCTTTGTTGCAACCAGGTGCCGAGCTTGTAACAGTCTGAATGCTCATATTCTTCAAACAGTTGACCACGGAGCTATGTAAGAGCGCCAACTCCATCCGACTCAGAAATGAATTCCAAAAGCTTCTGCTTACTCTTCTCGAGCAGGCGCGAATAGACCGCTTTGCGAAGACGAAGTACTCTTTGCAAAACGTTTAGTGACGCGATAATGAAGCAATCGGTGTGGCATTTGAGCGTCGTCCGCGTCAATTTTTCCGCAGGCATCCAGCAACCAGTCGATGTCAACAATGGCATTAATAATTGCTTCTTCAAGCATCAGCTGTTAGTCATCCAACTGCACACAAAGCGTGCGATACCACCCCATTGACGAAAACAATCCTGCATAACGGCCACGGGGGTGTCCGAATACATCAGTTCATGACATTTCAAAATCTCTCGGTTTGAACAAACTGGCATGAATAATAGCGGGTTCGACAAGTTGTCTACGTCTTCGCCGGATAATATGTTGGCTTGACTGCATCCACAATGTAATATGTTGTAGGCTGGTATAGAATACCAACAAAGTCTGAATAATAGCGGGTTCGACAAGTTGTCTTGTTGAAGCGCGGAGACGTCAAAAGAATCGTCTTCGCCGGATAATTTGTTGGCTTGACTGCATCCACAATGTAATGTAGGCTGGTCGAGAATACCAACAAAGTCTTGCTGTGATCCTTGAACCACAATATCGCGAGAGAATAAGAAATGCTCCACTTTCGAACACAACTGTCGCTCCAACACGAGCAAGTTGCAGCATGATTACACAGCCAAAAAGGTGTTGCCGATTCCTGGGATACCGAGGATCACGAAATGCGGTGTGTTCATCGCTTCATCGTGGATTACCTCTCAAGAAACTTCCCATAGCGGCGGATAGCAACGACGAATGTAGATATGAGACCGAATCGCGAAGAAGATATGTTCCTTCTGGTAATGCGATCACAGCATCAGCTTTTGACCTTAGTAGGAACCTCCACAAATGCTTTCCAAATGTTGGCTGATTCATGTGCGTCATGTTTTTCGTGACGTGAAAAGTTACCCCGTCCACAACACGTTGACTGTCTTGAGGCTAGCAGCACGTGCACAGGACCGTTTCCGGTGTCCCTTCCTCGTCCTTCCCTTGACGCGGTAGGAGAGAAAGGAGAGAATGTCCGTCTTGGCTGGAGAACTGCTTTCACTCAACATTTTCGGTCTGGTAACAGCAGAGCGCAGCGTAGCACGAGGTACAGCAACGACTCCCGTTTTATTGCTGGTTCATTCATCCTCTAAAATGGTGTGACGGAGTTGAAGTGCTCGCCCAGCGTGTAATAGTGCAGATGATACGTCAGCTGCAGCTTCGGCGCACTTTCATCGTCCTCATTGACGAACTCGCCTCCCATGACGAGTACGTCGCCCTCTGCCGAGAACACCTCGATGGGCGTCCGGAGAGCGCACGCCAACGCCCGGAGCTCCAGCTGTCCGCCCCAGTCCGCCGTGTTCGCGATTCGGTCGCAGTAGGTTGCGAACGCGTCCTCCGGACAAGCAGCCGCCTCATCCAGCGCCATGAAAGGCAGGAAATCCTCCGAGTGCGCGAGCATGTATTCACTCGTGAGATTGCGCAGGTACTGGAAGTCTGCCCTGTCGTGCAGTTTCTTCTGCTTCAGCTGGTCAGCCACCGCGTGATACATGCAGTGGCCGTCGGACGGGATGTCCTTGATCTGGAGCCCGTGTCTGGCCAGCTGCGCCAGGATCATGTCGGCCTCGACCTGTCGCTCGCTCACCGTGTTCTTGTTGGCCTCCTCGATGCGTTCACGACGTTCTCTTTCCTGCTGCTTCTTGGCTTCACGTTTGCGTTGCGCTTTGGCCTGCGCTTTGGCCTGTTTGGAGGTCCCAGAAGACTCCGTGTCTGCAGCCTCTGACTGGGTGGAAGGGGTCTCAGCCTCCTGTTCTTCTTCCTCCGTCTCGAAGGCCTGGAGCTCCTGGTCGTGACGCTGCTTCACTGCGTCTTCCATGGCCTGCACCTGCGTATCCACGTCCTTCTTGCTCAGTCGGTCCTTCTTGGCCTTCTTCTGGAACGCTTTCACGTCGCTCTGCAGCGTCTGCAGGCGGTAGAATACGAAGGTCAATAGGGATCTTGTTACTACACAGGCGATACTGAAGTCTACAGCCAGCAGATCGAGCTGCAACGTGCATTGACAATAGAAATAAACCCATCGGAAGCATACGTACGCGCAGTTCCAGCTTGTGGCGCTGCTTGGCCTGCCCCAGAGTCTCGTTCTTCGACGCCATCTCGACCTCCTGTGTTGTTACAACCTAAACGTGACATGCGTAACTAGGGTACGCTTTTGGTTACATGAGTCAGGTACCCCTCACATGAGGTTACCGGTACTCGCTCGCCACTTGAGCGTCATGCACCCCAAGAAGCTGCGGATCCTGCTCTGCGCCGACTTCGACGAGACCGTCACTCAGCGCGACACCACCGCGTTGCTGTTCCAGTTGGCGTCCAGCTCTGCGTCGGTGCAGCGGCAGTTGGTGGCGCAGTATCAGAGCGAAGCGGGCGCGTTCCTTCGTAGCTACGAGACCCAATGGCGGAGCGAGTGTAACCTTAGCCGTAACTTCGACGACAGAGGGTTACGCACGTTCCTGGAGGGGTACGCGGCAACTGACCTGCGCTCGTTGCAGCGCGTGGTCGAGTGCCGAGCGCTGAGAGGCATCCGGCGTCCGGATATCATGGCTGCAGCTGGTGCAGTGGACGTTCGAACGGATTGCGTCGAGACGTTGGGGGCAGTGGACGAGTGGCAGGTCATTTCTGCTAATTGGAGCGAGGAGCTGGTGCTTTCGGTGCTGCAAAGTGTGGGGGTACAGGTCCAGTCTTCGCAGATCATTGCAAATGGTGAGTATTTGGAGGTGGCAATGGAGGAGGTGACTGATTGTTTTTGCTGTTGTTAGAGTTGAAGATGGAGAGAGGACTGAGTACGGGGAGATTGGGGTGGAGGTGCAGGCTCCTGTGGATAAAGAACGGTGGATTACAGAGCTGAAAGAGAGAAATGAGGAGAGGAAGGTGGTTTATGTTGGGGACAGTGCAACCGATCTGTTGGCGCTGCTGGTAGCTGATGTGGGCGTGTGGCTCGTTTCGGACGCTGCATCGTCGTCTTCGAGGCTGCTGCAACGCCTGGTGGACAACTATGGGATTGATGTTCACCCGTTGACGAGCTACGGGTCTTTTGTCCAGTGTACTACACAACGAGGAGCTGGTGACAGACCTGTGCTCTTTACAACGACAGACTGGGCTCAGGTTCGGACACTAGTTCAAGCGCATCAAAATGGACGTACGTGAAGTTATCGCGCTACCGAGTAACCAAAAAACAAAAAAATCGATACTGTAGATTGACGCAACGATGTCAAGTTTAAAAGAGCGGAGCCCAGCTTACAATAGGATTTCATCGTGGTAGCTCTGTGTTAGCGTCTTGTGCGGCAACACGATGCAGTTGCGGATAATGACCTCCGGGTTGGCGACCACAGACACGCCGAAGATTGTGACGTCTCGCACAAGCGCCGTCTCAGCCGAGTGCACCTGGATCTGCGATGCGTTCGGCGGCTGGCCCTCGACGCGAGCCCACTGGCCAATGATTGAATTCCACCCGATGACGGAGAAGAGCACACAAGCGTGATCTTTGATGGTCACTCCCTCGAGAATGATCGAGTGGGCAACGCGTGCTCCAGGTCCGATGGTCACGCCTGCTGCAATCGTCACGTTCGGGCCCAACTTTGCTGTAGGGTGCACATTCGCCGACAAGTCGATTACCACGTTGCCTTCAATGGTCGGTGAGAGCTTGCCACCCGTTGAGCTCAGCGCGCTCGGGTTCGTAAACCGGAACCGCTGCATGTACAGCTCTGAGCACGTGATCGCCATGCCAGGCGTCTTGATCTGGCACCAGAAGTCTCCGAGTTCGTGCAGGTAGAGACTTCCTTGGTCCGCCAGCGGCAGCAACACGTCCTGCTCCAGCCTACCACGACACAAGACAACGAATAAGCTTCCAACTGAGTGTCACTGCAACAAGTTCCCTCATCCCTACCGGAGGTTGTCGAGGTTGCTGAACTCGGGGAAGAGCTTCTTGAGGTCGTGGGTCGTGTTGGCGCCCGAGTTGGATTCGCTGCGCAGTCGCTGGCGACTGATCTTGTCCCCACGCTCACGATCGTGTCCATGAGCGACACGTCGAAGAGGTAGACCCCGCAGTTGATGATGTCGCTCACGAACGTCTCGGGCTTCTCTGCCCAGTGGAGGATCTCCTTGCTCACGGGGTCGGCCACGAGGCAGCCGTACTTCTTGGCTTCGTCGTGGAACACGCGCTTGCCCAGCACGGTGCACGAGCCCTTGTGCTTGAGGTGGAAGTGCATCATCTCGTTGAGCGGGAAGGAGCAGCACACGTCGCAGTGGAGCACGAAGAGGCTGGCCGGCTCCCCGTCCAGGATCTCGTCCCGGAAGAAGCGGATACCGCCGGCTGTGCCCAGCGCCTTCTGTTCGTGCAGGTAGCGGATGGACACATTGAAGCGGCGCCAGACCGAGTCGAAGAAGCGGGCGAACAGGCCCTCGTCGTACGATCCGATCATGAGGATCTCCTGCAGGTTGGGCACACGTGAACAGGCCTCGACGTGGAAGTAAAGCATCTCCCTCCCCGCCAGCTGGAAGAGCGGCTTGGGCAGGTCCAGCGACAGCGGACGGAAGTGGTTGCCCTGCTGGTTCGGCCCGCCGATGAGGATCACGGCCTTGGACGGAGGAAACACCGCGTCCGTCGTCGCCATGGCTGGTTTAGAGACCTTCCGAGCTTGTTGTAGTCAGGTCTCTCAGTGAACGTCGAATCGATTTTCAGAGGGACTGGTTGATCAGATATGACGGGGTTTAGAAACCAACATGAGATCTATGTACACCACACCAACTTTATACATAGGACTGGCCGACTTCACCAGCAAGAGGTGCGTCTACTGTGGCCGTATCTGGGTGGGATCCGGACCCGGTCTAATACTAACCTTTGTAAAGGCTCGGACCCCTAGGACACATTTGAAATACGAGGGGCGACGGCTTGCCAGGTATTAATAACTCGACCGCCGTCAATCTGATTAACTCGACCACCACTTGCAAATTAACTAGACCACCTCCTTGCAAATTAACTAGACCACCTTCTTGCAAATTAACTAGACTTCCTTCTTGCAAATTAACTCGACCTCCTCCTTACGGATTAACTCGACCAACTCCTTGTAAATGAACTCGACCACATCCTACATGACTAACTCAACCACCACCTTTCGGATCAACTCGACCACAACTACTTCAATTTTAAGGATGCTAAGGGAGCGTCATTAATGTTATTCAACAGAGTGCACCTCCTGTCTGTCCTTTTCGAGTCCTTCTAGTAGCGCTGTACGCGATCGCGCTGCCTTGGTCGCAGTAAAACTACCCGCTTGTGAGCTCGTCCATATTCTCCGCTATTAAAGTAGGCCTTTTCTCCGAGATGTAGCGGGCTACCTTGTGCATAAAGTGGAGCATGTAGACGCCGCAGTCCGCCAAATTTTGTTGTCGAGGCCTCGTTCCAAACGCAAACGACTTCGGCTCCGTACAGTAATTTTCTCCCTTGTTTTTGTTTTCACTCACGAGCTAAAAACCACTTCAAAGTAGAAAGAATAACGAAGGAATCATGCAAACCGCGCAGAGAATTGATGTGGTAGCAAATTGTTTGCGTCAGCTGCAACGGTTTCTCGATCACAGTGAAGCTGTAGTGGTCAGCGCCGGTGATAGGAAGCAGTACAAATCTATGTGCACCCCAATCAAAGTTTCCCGTCACATCTTCCGGAATTGTTTTGCCACTCAGGTGTAGGCGATACGCGTTTTCAATATCCATGTAGAATGAGGTGCCCAGAGGGTAAACTATCGTGTCAGCTCCCACCATGTGTGATTAGATAAGACTATCGCTAACGCGAGTCGTTATCCACTGAAGTAGCAAAAGACTGTCGAAATCCTCTTGGTAGAGAGGATCCTTAAAATTTTGCCGCCAAGCTGCGGAACCACTGTCAGGAGTGGTTAATCACGGTTCTTCTCTTGCGAAGTCTTGACATCTCACCATCAGATGGTTCCGCGGTGATTTTTTTGCGATTTCCTTTAACGTTTGGCACTTTTTATCCACACGATTGGTGAATTCACCATCGGCTTCTTGGGCATTATTGGAAGTTTACGCTTCCGACCGATGGGGGCTTGCTGTTGGTTTGGCTTGGTCTTGTGATGAAATGTCGGTGACACGGTCCGTGTTAGAATCACCGCTACTACTTGCCGTATGTGTTGTGTCGCAATCTTGTTCTCTTGGAGCCCTTTCATCACGCTTTTTGCTCCCGACTGGAGAATCTTGGTACCGCTGGATAAATCGCGTAATCCATGATTTTTGACTGCCATATTTCATAAGCGCAACTTCTGGAATATTATTCCTGGTATATTGTAGCAGCTCCGAGCGCGTGCATGATCCAGCATCGGCATGACAGGAATCGTAAAACTCAAGAACCCTAAGCTCAAACGGTTTGAGCTTCTTCTTCCGCCCGGCTCCCTTAGCACGATAACGGTTGCCGAAGGTCTCTAATGCAGCAGGGTCATCAAGTAAACTCCACAGTGCTTTCTTCCAAGCAAGTAGAGTTCCCTTGGCCACCTCCAACTTGTTAGCAGCCACTCGCACACTCCACTCCGGGTGTTCCCTCCAGATCTTCAGCTTGGAGACCTTCGTGGCAATCGAGACCTGCGCTAGCTGGCGCTTGGATTCGGTCATTAAACGCGAACTGGGGTTTGTACTGCTGAGGGGAGGAAACGATAAAGAGAGGAGTAGAACGCACTGCTCTTTATGGGGGTCGAGTAAAAAACAGGCGTAATTACGTACGGAAGTCGAGTAATTACGAAACGTAATTACGCCCTCGTAAATACTCTATCTTTACGCGTAATTACGCAACGGCGTCCGAGTTATTACGCCAGGCGGACGAGATAATATGCAAGACGGTCGAGTTATTGGGGAAGGTGGTCGACTTATTAGGGAATGTGGTCGAGTTATTGGGGAAAGTAGTCGAGAAAATATGCAAGACGGTCGCGTTATTGGGGAAAGTAGTCGAGATAATATGCAAGACGGTCGCGTTATTGGGGAAAGTAGTCGAGATAATATGCAAGACGGTTGAGTTATTAGTGAAAGTAGTTGAGATAATATGCAAGACGGTCGAGTTATTGGGGAATGTAGTCGAGATAATATGCAAGACGGTCGAGTTATTAGTGAAAGTAGTTGAGATAATATGCAAGACGGTCGAGTTATAATTCGCACGGCGGACAAGTAACCTAGGTTAGAGGATGCTATTGGACGGCTTGTAATTTTGGACAATACTACGCACGTGTTTTCCAAACGTGTTGAGCGATTGTCCAACCGCTGGACGTTGTTTCTCTAATTCTTCGGCGGCCGCAGCTTCGGATATCTCACATTTCGCAGCGAATGTCTTAATAGCCTCATAAAACACCTTGCGTCGAGAGAAGAATCGATTTTCTGTAGGATCTTTTCGCCACTTGCTGCCAAATCGCTTTTCGGCTTCTTGGACAGACATCTGCCCCGATATCCCGCTAGTGTATTCCAACCAGAGCTCATCCACGGTCTGCAGCGAGCGGCTCAGACGTAGCTCTGGCTCTGAGATGGTTGAATGTCCAGGTGGTTGTGATGCCATTAATCCACGAGGTCTGGCAACGCTACTGTGTTGCTGATCTTCTTCATCATTCTCAAGTGAAATTAATAGCCTCTTGCCCACATTAAGCAAGCTGTGCTATTTGATCTGATGGACCTCACTTGCAAGACTATCAATTTTTCCGTGAAGTGTCTCAAAGCTGGCTTTCAGTGATGATGCGACTAAAGGTATCGCAGATTCAAGACGCGTATCCTGAGATTGCTTTGCTGAGTGCAGTGATGCCATCAACTCAGCATCAAACGTTGTGTACTGCTCCTAACTGAATATTGGATCTTTCCAGTTCATACAGCATTGGGGGTGCAGTCATGTCGTTAGTGAGTCCAGCTCATGTATGGAGCTGGACGGAGCCCCTGGGCGTGGTGTGGTGGGTTAGATGCTACTCGCACGAAGAAAACTCCAAAATGACTGCTTCTACTTCTACGGCATCTTGACCTAAGGCTTAGAATAGACATCGAGGATGAGTGAGCGAAACCTCTCCCCAGCGTCCTCGCTTTCTGACCCTGGAAAATAGCCTTCCTTCGGACTTCTTCCGGAAACCTTCAATTTCCAGTTCATACAGCATTGGGGGTGCAGTCATGTCTTGTTGGAGTGTTAGTGAGTCCAGCTCATGTAGGGAGCTGGACGGATCCCCTCCGGGGTAGCCGGGCTAACACGTGAGACTGCACCACGAGTCATATTCTGTGCCAGTGACTTCGATACCGATTCGTTCATTCTGGTGTAGCGCTCGTACGCATCCGAGGCCCACCGTCCGAATAAATTTATGGTCAGCCTGTCGACTCCAGCCGCAAACATAGCGGTTGCTCCACCGCTTCTCATGGGGTGTGTTCCAAACTTCGCGGGATCAGCTCCGATGCTAAATGCCGCGCTTTTGATTGCGTCGACGACGTTGTTTGCTGAGAGGACTTTGGCTTGGCCTGTTGCACACAGGGCTTCGTTGCAACCGTAACTTCGTGCATTGGTTGAGAGCTCCCAGGCTGCAAAAACTGGGCAAAACCACCTTGATCCCGACTTGTGGAGAGTTCTTGTTACACCTGCTCCCGACTGGTCTGTTTTACTACCTCGGAAGTAGATGCTGACGGCCACAGCTTCCTCGAGGGTAGATGCGGCAAGACCGCGGTCGGTTGTGAACTTGACATCTTGAACTCGGATGATATATGGTTTGATGCGTGTTCCATCTGCAAGATACTCAGATCGTCTGAGCATAAAGAAGAAGCCCCCACAAGACGCGTTCGTGGGCTGTCTTGAAGTCGCAGGTTTGGCGGATTTCACGGAGTATGGCCATCGTGACTGGTTGTTTTTGCCTTGGAGGAGGAGACAGCCGTTGCATCCCGCGCACTGCCAACTGGTGTCCGGCGTGGAGCCCGACTGTGTACCCGCGATCACGCCTATGATACCAAGCGATGTGGCTAATCGCGGACAGCACGGTGTTAGGCGAGATTGTTTGGCCTGACGTCGTGGGGCATGATGACCAGTAATGAACCGCGAATAGTGCGAGCTGGTACGAGTGCTCCTGTTGGGACCCAGGCAACCACTTGGTATACCTGTTTGAAGAACACCATTGCGACCATCGGTCCCACGTGGCAGCGAACTTTTCCCGTGACGCCGGGGCCAGTGCATGGGACTGAAGCTGGACGAGAAGGTTGCGTAAATTTTGCGAAGCTCCGTTGGTATCTCGATCTGTGAGCACATATATGACATGTTAGACCATTGTTTGTCGAATGACGGTGTCCATGCGCGAGACCCTTCGTCGGCCATCGTGTTAATGGACCCGGGGAGATGACAGGATGCTATTCGAAAACCGAATGTTGCTTCGGCGAGTCCAATCGCTTGAAGTAATTCCTGTGCCATTGAATTTGGGCTGTAGAGGCGGTTTGTCCATGATGCTGCCGACGTATTATCCTGACCAAGCTTTCACAAAAATCATCGACGACTCCAACGGGGTCGACCACGACGGGCCGAATACACACGCAGCCAAGGCGACGCAAAATAACTCCCGCACGTTGATGTTGAAGCCATCTGGACCCGTTGCTGAGAGAATCTGCTTCTGTTAGTCGGGGTCGAATTGTATTTGGATATATTGCCGCGTAGTTGGATTGAGGACTGCCAGACCACTATTACTTGCGTCCATGTATAGATGTACATCGGTGGCCTGAACTTCTGCGTACATTTCCAGCGGAAGCTTATGAAGTTGACATTTTGACAGAATCAATTTAAACCAATGTAGGTCTCGTTTAATTGCGGTATCAGGCATGACATTTCCGTGTCGCAAGGCACGAACACAAGTCGCGTGGATATGTTGGTAGAACGGCTTGGCTGCCCGCAAACACGAGCATACGTGGCGGAGACTCCCAGTAGTTGCTGTAGTTCCGTTCGAGTTGTTTTGTATTTTTGCTGGAGTACTTGAACGCGTGATAGCGCTTTCAAAATCTTGTCAGTCGGCATTGACACGGTACGGGCAACCGTATCGAATTCCAGACCGAGTACTTGTAGGGTTGACTCCCAGCTGGAAAATGTTTCTTCTTTGATTGCCTTCGGACCGAGGATCGCAAGCATCGCTATCCGTAGTGTTTCATTTGCTAAAAATGAAGACGATTAGCAATGTCGGGTTCAACAAGTACACCCACTCGTACGCGAAAAATAATTCTCGATCCATTGAGCTACTGTCCATGGATGCTGGACTTTCACGACCAACTAGCCACGAGATAGCGCCACCAAAACATCCATAAAATGCTGGAAAGCTTGTCCAGCCGAAGGGAGCCGGCATATCTACGATAAGAACTCCGAGCTCTGGGATTGTGGCTCCCATCCAGCGTACATGCCCACTCGCAAGGATTAGATGGCGAAATGCACCTTTCACGTCGCCTTTCATGATTTTGATCGGCACACGCTTTTAATTGCGGGGGCAATCTTCGATTCTCCGAGCTAGGGTCGCAACATGTTTGTATTCGACTTCTGGAACCTGAGATTTTTCCGAGTTGTCGTTGACAGCGATCGAGGGAACGAGGGATCATGAATTAACCGGACATCCTTTTCTGGATCACAGTCCCTCTTGGCGACTGACCCGAGCGGGCTGATCTGGATGCTATCCCATTGTTGTAGTACTGCGATATCCAGAACTAGGTATTGACCCGCATCTTGGCCACTGCGCAGAGCTTTAATGACAGCATTAAGGTGCCGCGACGCTGATCCGTGGTACTTTTGAGGCTTGTTTTGGCTGGGGTTTTGGTTTTCCAGTTTGGTTGGATACCATTTTGGGCTATTTGAATCAGTAACCCCTGACTTGTAGCCGTCAAGCAGTCGAATGAAACGAGAAGGGCACATCGCTTTGCTGGGTCAGACATCTCTGTCTGACTGTCCTCGTACGACTTCAGCTTTATCATGAAGACCCAAACCATGCTTCAAAGCCATTGCTGTGACCATGCGTTGTTTTTCGGAGTTAAACTGCCATCGACCGTTTGGTTGCCGTAGAGGAACATCCGCCGGGGGTCAATACCGAACCGAATGCATGCATCGAGCAACTCTGTGGACTGGATTGCCTCCTGCTGGGCAAGTCCGGTGTACGGTTCCTGAACTGGGACAGTCAAGGTTGTCTCGGAATTCGTTAGTACCGTGTGCTTTTGCCATGTCGGCGCTGTTGGCTGCGTTTGATTCCATAGTACAGTGGGTTGAATTAACCACTGGACAGGTAATCGGACACCCTTCAGGAGAGCAGAACTTCTCGCTATCCGATTGTCTTGCAGGAGGATGACCAGCACATACATTTGAAGAATGTCGCAGTGACTCGAACTGAGTCTTGCTGTATGAACTGGTACAGCCTGCGTTACTCGAGCTGAGTGGATGCTCATGTTGAGAGCCAATTAGGTCTTTGCAGACCGGCCTGGTGCGACGACCGTCACTCAAACTGAGTAAGTGGATCCTCTGAGTTGTGTCTGAAGACTTGCCGACTGAACTGGTGCGGCTTGTGTTACTCGAACTGAAGAATGGGGCTTCATCTGTCGTGTCCGGATGCAGTATTACGACAGTATCGTGCGAAAATGGATACATCTTGTCTGTGTATTGGGCAGGGGCCTGTACTGGGCAAATTGTTCGATGGTCCAAACTGCTTTTTCCAGTGCCGCGCGGACCAGCAGCCGTCAGTTGCTGGTGTACTTGGTATTCAGACCTCCGAATTTGCGTCTGATGCAACCCCGGAGCTTGTCAGGCACAGCTGCTGGAAAGAAGTGTACACGAATTGGAAATACGCACACAGTTGGGTCACTCGAAGGGCATCCCTTCTTTTAGAGAAATTTGAGGCACACCTCGTTGCCGTCTTGCTGAGGAATGGAAGCTGTAGCGTCATTAGGGATTTTTGAGGACCGTTGCGCTGATAAGGAGCGGATCGGGGTTGTTTATTACTGTTTTGACCATCACATTGCCCGCCGCGGTCCAAACGCTCCATTCGATCCCTCTGTGAGGCAAGCAGTAAACCGTGAAGCTCGAGGTCGTTGGGGGTGAACCGAGTCGAGATTAAATGACGTGTTGACATTCCACTCGTGAGATCGGAGACAACAGCGTTCCGGCATCGCTCTAGTTGAGCGTCGATCCAAAGTACGAGAGTAGGAATGGCCAAAGCTTGCGGTTCTTTAAGGCACATAGGAAGTTGTAGAGAGAAGTGGCCAGATTTTGCGTCACTGGATCACACATCGCGTAGAAGTATTGTTGGAAACCATTGGCACCGGCTAGTACTTCTTCCCAAGACGATGGGTCTGGAACTGACAGGAGCTTTGCTGAGACGGAGAAGTGGCTCATGTTGATGAAATTTTCTCGTTGCCGCTTTAGTCGAGTCATTTGTTCGACGGCAGTGAAATGAAGGAACGAAAGCCCTCGGGTACCAAACTGGAGATCGTACGCACGAGTTGACACACCAGGATAGGCCCACATTTCGACCTCGTCGTTGGACACCACAGAGGATACAAAGACTGAGGGGGACTTACCTAGATGAGCGTCTGCCGTCACTGCACCATGCACTTGTCGTTGCTCTGCTCTTGGCGTAAAGCTGTATTTACTGCGTTTGGTTGGTTCGACATCTTCGTGAGCCTCCAATAGGCGTTTTGTCCCGGCCGAGGTGTTCCGACGAGCCTCTAAGTGATATGGCAACAGATGCGGTTTGTGGGCCCGGATCAGTTCTCTGATTTCCACGTCGCGGGATGATTCATGGTCGAGTTGGGATGGTTCAATCGTCATGCTGGGGTTGCTATAGGCAGCGCTGTGGCGGCGTGTATCTGACTTCGATGAGGTACACGCCGACTGGGCTGCTGTGGTGCAACTCTTTTGTTGCGCGTTGCCGTCCGGTAGATCAGGGGCATTATTTGCTAATAGCGTTCGATCGAGCAGTGCTTCATCCGCTGCGGTTTCCATCTCGTTATCTACCGTCGTCTCGTCGAAGAACGCTGAAGCCGGACGTGACGGGCGGTCTTGGATAGCTGATGGGGCTCTGATTTGTCGTGTCGGGGCTGGTACCTCGTGGGAGGAGGTACCTGCCGAGCAGAATGATGATCCGAATGATCCTTCGAGACCTGCAGGAGCGGTGTTATTGCCGTCGACATAGAAAACATAGTAAATCACGTTTTGGAGAGAAATGCGAGTTCTCTCTCCGGAGAGTGGGTCAATCCACGTGAAGATACGATCATACGCTGGCGACACGTCAGGTAGTAAACCATGCACCAATTGAGCTACCGACGGTGGTTCGGAAGTGTTATCCCCGTAGTATACAGTAGACCATCCGAGATCGCACCGTGGATGCTGTCAAGGCAGTCGTATGTACACTCTGAAGCTGGATATTTGTGGCAACTCATCGCCATTACCACTACCGGAAAGACAGTACCGCAAACGCTGGTTCGTTCCGCTTCAATGGGGCCTGTGATCGTATTCACGATAAGACTGTCTCCGTCGTATCCTGTAACCTGTTCGTAGCAGAAGTGCCCGTCGCTTACCACACACGCAGCTTGCCTGGCCCATGTTCCTAGTCCGAGGCCATCCGCTTCGCTACTCTCTACCTTCCTGGTAAGAGCTGTTTCCCTCGGAAGTTTGACGGTTCGGGCGTTATCGAGGCCAGTCGCAATGATCGACGCCGTTATAGTCACGCCCCTTGAGCTCTTGACCTAAGGGGTCTGAATGGAGCCGTCCAGATCTTCCGGAAAGAGAAGAAGGGTGTCGAAGAAGCCGGGTAGTTTGAAGTCGGTGAGGAGGTTGTTAGATGCTACTCGCACGAAGAAAACTCCAAAATGACTGCTTCTACTTCTACGGCATCTTGACCTAAGGCTTAGAATAGACATCGAGGATGAGTGAGCGAAACCTCTCCCCAGCGTCCTCGCTTTCTGACCCTGGAAAATAGCCTTCCTTCGACTTCTTCCGGAAACCTTCATTTTCCAAAGGCGGTGATCCGGGAACTTCCGGCGTAGCAGTACCGAGTCCTGCAAAAACACCGTTCGCAACACGTGCAATAATCCAATAAATCACCTGCCGCTATCTCTCGATTTCCAGAATTGCGGAGCTCACCCTCCACGTCATCTAATGAAGGGGAAATCATTTTCTGAAGATCAGAAGAAGGCTCGATTTATCCAATAATCACCACCTTTCGTTGAGAAACCGGCTAAAGCACGCATCGCTTGACGAGGAAGTGTACGCTTCCATCCGCTCACCATTCCACCTACCAGCTCGCCTAATCTGGTTTTCATCGGCACCTTGTAATTCTGCCAACTTAGCTACAGAAACACGATTGGCGTGAGTCCAAACAGATGAATCAATACCGCAAGCCGCAAAAGCTGGTTTCACACATTCCAGTTGTGTGTTGTAAGCTTTATCGCGTGTAGCAGTTTTACCTTTCTGCAAACGAATATCATACCACTTTTTCGGTCCGTGAAATTGGGAAAAGGTTCCAAATCCAGATGCCAACGCCAAAACAAGTACGTAGCCACAGCGTTCAGTGGACACAACAGGACCTCTTTGCACCGCATTGCGGCTCCGTATTCTACCCGACCAACTTGGTTAGATTTCTCTTTTCTCTTAATAACATGCATATCCTCCAAGTTATAACCATCAAGCACCGTTACCAATCCTCGATCCGCGTACGTTTCCACCTTGCGCTTGTTCTCGCCTCACCTCAGCATGTCCATCAACCCTTTTGGGCCTTGCCGCGTGGATGGGAGTGTTGGTTCATCTTTATAGACTTCTGAAACTGGTACAGATCGATGATAGGCTTTACGTACGCATCGACCGCTTCATATCCCAGCTCCACCGCACTTCCGTCTGCATTCTTCTTACGTTTGTTTCCACGAGGAATGACAAAACTATCGAGATAATCCACAAGCTTGGATTCATACACAAGGGACCCATAGGAAGCTTTTTACCGGCACACCAATCGCTAAAATCATCCTGTTTCCTCTTGTATTGTTTGATCGTGTTTTCTGGTCGTGTGTGTGGCAGCGTGACGCGTCATCACATTTACCACAACCTGCTGAAGCTCGTTAGCATTTGACGCATCTATTGAGAGATCCTCCGCCATAGTACATGAAGCACTGTAAGGTGTGGAGCTGGTTGGAGGAAAATGGCGTTGTGGCAAAACGAAAGGGGCCGCCCTCTGCCAGACGATTTCAACAACTGGCTCTCCTCTGCAATGTTTTTCAAAAGAATATGGCTTATTGCAGGAACGACGTGGCTGGAGATACTTTTGAGATATCATGAAATACGTGCGCGTTTTTGCACTAGCGTCATCGGACGCGGTCCAGATCTGGTAGTAGATACTGTAGTGTGTTGCTTGAAGAAAAAAATCATCCAAAATGTAGGTAAATACGATATCATATCATAGAGGTGTGTTGTCCTAATCTTCTGGGTAAACGGCCACAAATAAAATAATAATCGATCCGGATATCAAATATAGCAGAGTTTTAAAGCGTATTTGTTGAAGTATCCAAATCGTATTAGGAAAGGTATCATAAATGCAAGGATTCAGACCTCGTTGCAATCCCATGGTAGACTCTGGATAAAAATCCAGAGAATATGTTCACTAAACGTGTGCGTTAAAATAATGAGCACAGTTTATTTTAACGCACACAAGCTGAAAGAGGTTTCTGTTATTATAGTCTGTGAACTTTCTTGTCGTCTCTGTATTCTTGCCTGAATTACAGATGATCGGGTATCAGATCTGAGTCCACGATTCTGAATATGGTGTTTCTACACACGAATCGTCATTCCGCATTTCGCCATGCAGTTCACGGAGCTGAGCGAGCTGAACGACGTAGTGGGGCTGCTGCGGCTGGCGGCGTGCAACAGCCCGACGTTCCACGACCGACAGGACTCGGAGGTGGACCGCATCTACAACTCGTCGCCCAAGATGGAGTCGCAGCTGCGCAACTCGTGGATCGACAAGATGACGGCGTTCAAGCCCTTGGCGTCCAGCGGCAGCGCGTCACCCGCGGGCAAGAAGTCGCCCAAGGGGCTTCGCAAGGCCAGCAGCGGTAGCATCTCGGTGGCCAGTGCCTCGAAGGCAGGTGATGACGCGGCAGCCAAGACGCGCGACAAGAGCGTGGTCTCCAGCAGTATGGCGAGACGTCGCACGTCCACACGCGCAGACAAGAAGAGCAGCGCCACCGCCAGTGTGAAGAACGGGGAGAAAGAAGAGCCAGCGGAGCCCAAGAAGCAGGACGACAGCTTCACGTTCGAGAGGGAGGAGGTGCCCTCCATCTCCTTCCACGAGGCCTCGATGCTAGACAAGGCGCTGAAGGGACCGGCCGGTGCAGCTGTGGGCGCCAGGCCGCCTGCGATGGGCGCAGACGGAGGCGCAGTGCTGCATCTGACCATATACTTGCCTACGAGAGACGAGATGAAGATTGATGTAAGTGGGTGGGGAGGTGTGGAAGAGGGAGGGTGCTGACGAGTTTTGTTTATTTTAGTTGTACGACGTGTCGACGGTGGACGAAGCGATCCAGGAGCTGCTACGAGTGCATCAGGTGGAGACTCGGCAGCCGCCGCTGTATTACGGCCATCCCGAGTGCTATGAGCTGCGACTGCACGACTCGGACGGCATTCCAGATGAGGACTTTCCAGGTTTGTGATGGATTTGTTGGTATTTTGTGAACAACTTATAATGGTAGATTGTTTCTTTTAGCGCTGGATCGGTCTCGGAAGATTAAAAACTTTGGTGACGCTGGAGGCCATGAGTACTGTCTGTGTGAGCGGCCGGATGCGTGCCCGCCTACGGGCGATGCTCCACCTGGTATGTTGAACCTCATGCGCTGTGTTGTGGCTTGTCCGATAGCTGCTCATCAATTTTGTTTCGTTTTGTCTTTTTTTCAGATGTAGCTGCCCCAGCTGCAGCTGCTAAGCCGAGCGCTGCTGCTGCTAAGGCTCCGTTGCCCAACGACAAGGCCTTCCTTAAGATTTTCATGTGCGGCGAAATATCGATATTTTCAGCGATGGCTTTGGAGCGATTTGTTAACGTATCCATGTTGCTTTCGGCTTTCCGGATCCGTGCAGGCCTAAGAGTGACGACTACACAGTGGTGGCTATTGACGGCACGACTGTGGGCCAAGATTTACTGCCAACTCTCAACAAGAAGCACCGGCTCCAGCTCTTCCAGGAACTGTATGTGCTCAAGATCAGTGAAGCAGACCGCGAACGCCTGGACCTCGCGAGCGATGAAATCGATATGCACACCAAGTTGCGGCCACTCAATCTGCATGAAGTGACTCTTGCTACGAGTAAGCTTCTATCGATACTTGCTGCGTTGATAGTGATGACTCAAGCGTGTGTTGTGTTCCTGCCTGCTTTAGAAATCTTTGCCGATGCTCCTCAGATCTCTGCTCCCGCTCCGTCAGCTGTAGAGGAAACGGCCAATGTCGACAGTCGCTCCCGCCCGCCTCCGGAGACATTCATGTTCAACGATGTTACTGCTGCAATGTTCAAGGAATGGCACGTTATCAAGAAGAACAAGTACGGCAAGAAGCAGCAGCGTATGCTTGGTATCGATCTCAACAAAATCTACAACCGCAAAGTGGGCGAGCGTGTCATCACATCAAGCAAGTCTACCAAGATCGTACGTGTTGCTGCGTGAGTTGAACGTTTTTGCGAGTCGTACTGATGCCTTTCGGACGCTGTTGTTTTTTTGGTGGATTGCAGGCGGAGAGACCGATGTCTGGTGTGGTCTGGGTCCGTTTCAACCAGGACCCATCCGAGTTCCAGATCTACTTCAAGGACAGCATCGAGGAGATCATTACAGACTACACAGCGGACTCACCGTATGAGTGTGGTACGTACTTCACTGGAAATTGTTTGATGACCCGACTAACGGCATCTTTGTCATGCCTCTTTAACCTAAACAGCCGAAATTGTTGCCAAGCTCAAGTACATTCTCTCACGTCGGAAATGAGTTAGCCGAGTTAGCCTTACACATGCCAAAGCTTTTTACGATGTTGTTGCTACGCATGTAATCAAACATATCGTCGACATACAACAATTCACTCGAACCCTTGGAAGTAGTACTGTAGTACGTTGTATGACAACAGCTAAAAGCAATATGGTGCGCGTCTCAATTTTATTCCCTGGGTTTGTTTATTCCAACCGCTGATAAGCAAAAAGCCGTCTCCACGACTGCAGTAGCGGCGCAAAGCAACAGGACAAGCCTGCCAAAAGCCCGCAACAGCTACTAGTAAAACTGCTGCTACCACTGCTACATCCGCAACACGAAGGCGACCGTCCACGCCACCCAACGCTCGGAACGGACAAGACAGAGAAAGCCTGGTGTCAGAGTGTTCGTGGCTAGGCCACTTACACCTTGAAGCCACGCGATTTCCTGCGGCCACGGGCCTGCTCGAACTTGCGGCCCTTGCTGCGGACGTACGGCTTGACGTGGTCGTGGGTGTGCACCGATTCGAGGGTCGACTTGTGGCCGAAGTGAGCGTACACACCACGGGCCTTGCGGGCACCGCGGAGCAGCACCGTGTTGGCGCCCTTGGGGGCACGCAGAGCCAGCTGGTCGAAGCTCAGGCACTCACCGCCGTTCTTGACGATGCGAGCACGAGCAGTCTCGGTGAAGCTGAGAGCGCACACCGTAAGCTTGGGCACGTTCAGGAGACGGATGTCGTCCGTGACCGTGGCCACCACGACGGCGATCTTGCCCTCGTGCTTCTTCATGAAGCGAGCGACCTTGCCCAGGGACAGAGGAGCCTGGTTGGTGTTGCTCTGGTAGAGGCGACGGAGCACGATGTCGTTGAACTTGGCGTCCGTACGGCGAGCCAGAAAACGGTACAGCTGCAAGAGTCAAAGTAACACTGTCAGTATCTCTGGACAGTATGGAGCCACCTGAAAAGCTACTGACGTACGCGAACGAGGAGGTTCAGGTACACATTGTCCGACTTGGGGGCCGTGCGGTTCTTCTTGCCGACGACCTTGCCACCAGCGACAAGATCAATACCCTGAAGAGATCACATAGCACAAGACAACCTGTTAGCTCCACTGAATGCCATGATCCTGCTGTCTGATAGGGAGGTGGGTGATCTGTCGGCTGCCTGTTATCCGTCTACTGGGTGTCCGCTCTCTCTGTCCTGCGTTCCAGTCCTGCGCTGTGTAGTTGACCTGCTTTGTTGTCCTCGTCCTGAGTTTATTGTCCGCGCGTCGTCGAGAAGAGCGGACACTCGGTAGACTTCTGCTCTATTGCTGCGTTGCGAGCCCAGACATCCACCTCCTCTATCGTTACAGCGTCGTGGCATTGCCATCCGCAACGTACCATATTGCTAGTCTTAAAATTGAAACTTGATGAAGACGGCGCCGCAAAAGACTGCCAAGGCCTTGGGCTCCGGTCGTGAGCGCTGGGAACCAACCACACGGGCCGGCTCCGAAAGCCCGAGTTTAAGCGCTTAAAAATCAGCTGGCCGATTTACCCCGCGCACTATCAGAAATCGGTTCTAAGCGCGCTTGAAAACGCGAGCTGGCAGCCAATCGCTCTGCGCCTTGCCACGGGCTAGGGGACTCAGAGAGTTTAAGTACGAATCGGTGTGCGGGACACCAGCTTCAATCATTCACTTCGCCGCTGTGCAAGTTGTAGCATTGCTATTTTTCAGGTATCTGTGCTCCCAAAGAAGAGCTGCCTTCTCATTTTGATTTGATAGCGTGAACACCTCGCATCTTGCAAGTTGCAACAACGACAATTGTTGGTGTCAGCAATGCGTTCCATCTAGCAAGTAAGAGATTCTCTTATCTTATTATGCACACAACACGGTAGGAGCTCTACTTCGCGCGGGCAAGAGGCTGGTTTTCTTTTTGGTGTTAGCTCTGTTCTTGGTCTCGGCAGAATGCAGAATGACCTTTTCTCGCGCAACGACGCCCTGTCGCTTTGGGCTTGTGTGCATGGTCTCTTTGATTGTCATATTCTGTCGCTAATGTGAGAAGTCGCAGTTCTGGATCTGTTTTCTCTTAGCAAGCCCACCAAGTAAATCGCTGTGAGTGCTTCAAGTACGTGTGTTGATTGGGAAGTTTCACTAGCGTCGCCAGGGGTGGACGAGTGCAAGCATCGGTTGTGTCGATGTTGGCTTGTGGGGATAACAGTGTCGACTGGAGGATTGCATCGTCTTGGGACCCGCTTAGTTCAACTCCACCAAGGCAGTGGTTGGCAACATCGAGGACGGACCTGGTGTATGATGGGCAACAGCCGTGATTCCTCGGTCTGTTACCCCGCTCCTGCTGAGCATCACGCTGAATCAAAGTAACAGTAATGACAGTATGTATAATCAAGTGGCGGATGTCTCGATCGAACTCCTCCGACATTGTAGTTGGCAACACCCGCTTCAACCATCTCGATACGGTAACCTTGTTTTCACTAAGCATTACCTTATGTACGACAATCTGCACCACACCACGAACCACGTATTATGTGTACGAATTGTGTGGTGCATCGCACTCTGACGTCGCCCGATGCATAGGAGACGTGCTTGATCTGCTGGTCCGCAACGCGTGCCTCCCCACCCTCCCCGGCCTCACAGGAAACCTTAACCTCCTAAACACAGCCGCATCCTCTCCATCGTCATCCTCAAAGCCATGACCGCCTTCACCCACGTGCCCCTAGAGTGAGTGTCCAAGCAATTCATGTATCAATGCTCCAATGCGCATTTCTCTAATCTATTGCAATTGCAGACACAAGAAGGTGCCAATGCTGGAGCTCCCTGAAGAGGTGGTCAAGGACTATGCCATGGTGGTGCCTCGCCAGGAGAATATCGACATTTCATTGCTGCAGAAGCGGATCCTCGCTGAGGGACCTGCGCTGTGGGACCCTGCCACCCAGAAAGACAATGTGCGTGCGCGTCGCGCTGGCCACGACACGTGGGGCATTGGCAAAGTGGTGTATGTCTTCTGCGACGACTACCTCAAGAACGTCTTCACGTTCCCGTGGTTCCACTCGTGGCAGAAGGAGCTCGCCCCCATCTTCGAGCAGGTCAACATCCCCGTGGACCGCATCGTGCGCTGCATTTTGGCGTCCATGCCGCCCGGAGCAGATATCCCGGTCCACCACGACACTGGCTCGTGGGTGCACTTCACGCACCGCATGCACATCCCTGTGTTCACGAGCCCCGACATCGACTTCATGGTGGGGCCCAACGACCAGAGCATGCAGCGCTACGAGCTCAAGCAGGGCAACCTTTACGAGCTCAACAACATCAGTCGCCACCGCGTCAAGAACAACTGGGATCAGGACCGCGTGCACATGATCTTCGACTACGTCGACGAGGACTTCCCGCTCAACCGCATGGAGCTCGAGAAGGGCACGGTGGTATACCAAACGCGCCGCTCAGTGGACTTGTCCACGGACTACGGAAACGCGTGCCGCCGACTTTCATGATCATCGGCTCGCAGAAGGCCGGCACCACGTCACTGTATGACTACATCTTGCAGCACGACCTCGTGTGGCCCGCCAAGCGCAAGGAGACCCACTACTTCGACTGGCGCTGGAACAAGGATCTGCCTGATCCTTCCACGCCTGAGGGAGCCGAAAAGCACCTCCGCTACTTCGAGGACACCTACCTGGAGAGGAAGATTCTGTACCGATATCCGTCGCTGATGTCTGGCGAAGCTACGCCCAGCTACATGCTCGGTGGCAAGGTGGTGATCAACCGCATGAAGCAGGTGATCCCGCACTGCCGCAAGATCCTGGCTATCATGCGCAACCCTGTGGAGCGCGCGTACTCGCACTACTCGATGACGGCTGACACCGAGGGTTCCGAGCAGCAGCTGCGCAACCGTGGCCACCACCACCTCAAGAGCCGTAGTTTTGAGCAGCTCATCGACGACGAGATCGAGGAGCTCTCGAAGCATGTGTGCACCCAGACATGGACTTTGAAGAATTCGATGAAAAATAATGCGCAAGCGTGTTGTCTTCGATCACGGCGCGCACTCGTTTGTGGCGCGTGGCCTGTACGCACTGCAGCTCGTGGGATGGATCGAGGCGTATGGAAAGGAAAACGTTCTGCTGCTCACTCTGGATGAGTTCAAGTCCACCGAGAAGCTTCACGTACTCGTTGCTGTTTATCCTATTGCTGGCAGTGCTGTTGTTGCTAACTCGCGTCGTGTTGTGTTCATGCAGGCCACCATGGACAAGGTATTTAACTTCCTGGATCTACCGTACCACCGCATCAAGGATACGTCAGCCAAGAACACGCGCAAGTATGACCCCGTTGACGATGTTGTCCGCGCGAAGCTGGCTGCGTTCTACTCTCCGTACAACGAGAAACTTTACACGATTCTGGGCCGTGACATGGGCTGGTAGAGAGACACCACCCACGCACAACTCATCGTTTAGATTGCACATATTTCTTACTGTTTATGAGGTCTTTTCAATACAATCTCTGTTTCAGTTTGTTCGTTGAACATGCGTCGCTGGAAGTCCATGTCTATGAGCTCACCTTTGCGCTGAGCAAGTCGTTCGGCTTGTTTCACGTGGGTAACTTGCGCTTTGCACAGGAACACCAACTTTTGCAGCTCCTGCACGCGCTTCCTCAAACTCTCGTTCCCACCGCTAATGATCATCGCCTCGTAGTCACTGCGTCGCTGCTCAACTTCGGCTTGAAGCTGCAGCAGCTTACTCTTCTGCTTGTCAGTCTTTCTTGTGAGGTAGTCGCAAACCGCAGTCGAAGATGAACTGGATGCTCGCGTTGCAGCCAAACGACGAGGTTCCTCTCCACGCTGATCTCGCAGTATCTGAATAGCAATTTGAAGTTGTGTGAGTTCTTGGTGGGCTTGATAGCACTTCCACTGCTCTTCTTCTTCACGTGAAAGTTCCAAGGCTTTTGCCTCCTCTTCATCTCTTGAACGGCTTTCTGAGCTTGAACTGCATTCCTTTTATCCATTTGACGATGAAAGAGCTGCGTCGCTATCACTAGTTCCCACTTGGACTGCTGGTCATTGATTTCAGTGTAGAGATCGAGTTCTTGCTGGTTAAATGTCTTCAATTCTTGGCTTAGCTTTTGCTTATCTTCGTGCAGACGATCACGGTGTTGAGATAGCAGCTCCCATTCCTGTTCCTTGCGATGCTTCCCTGAGCTATCGTCATCTTCTACGTGATTGCTGCTGCTCTGCGTTGCTGTCCTGGATGAGCTTTTGCTAACCGTTATTGGCTGTCGTGGTGATGCCTTTACTGTTGAGCTTCCTGCCGATGCAGCGGCGCGAAGCAGACAGTCGCGAACATGCTGATCCTTTTGTTGAGTATCTCCAAGCGCACTACGCTTTTGTTTAGCGTATCCACTTGAGTCTTGAGTGTCCTCACCGATTCCTGAAGCTCCATGATTTCAGCAACAGATTGATGTTGCTGCTGGTACTTGGTTTGGGCCTTTTCCATGAGGAAGTCTAGCTCGACCTGCCGCTGCCAGCGTTTGTCCTGAGCATGCGCTTTATCGCGGTTCATGAAGTCGCAGTTTGTACTGTCCTTCGGTTCTGCTGCTGCCCAACTTGAAAACTTTTCTGGATTACGAGCACCTTCATCACTA
Organism: Phytophthora hibernalis; assembly: GCA_012656075.1. Taxonomy (NCBI): domain Eukaryota; phylum Oomycota; class Peronosporomycetes; order Peronosporales; family Peronosporaceae; genus Phytophthora; species Phytophthora hibernalis. The sequence goes on from JAAKBF010000218.1 coordinate 593,573, forward strand.
CGGAGGATATTCTGCAGGCGTTTGCCAATCACTTTATTCTCTACAGCAACTTGTTGCACGTACTTCGTCCGATTGATCCCGGAAGACGCTTTGTGGTCGGGCTTCCTAGCTCCGTGCTGAGGTGGAGTCAGATTTTTCTTTTCTTGAGCCTTCGCCTGGGCCGATTGACGAGTGCGTCGAACATCTTTCCACTCTAATCTCTTAGCAAAGGATCGATTGTCCTTCGCGACCTGCTTCTCAAACCGTCGACGATTGATGCTGCTGCTACTTGTTTGCGCTGGTGCTGTTTGCTTTGCACTTCGAGCTTTATCCTGTCGCGCGCTAACTAGCGACGAAGATTTAGCGGGGGCTACTCGATTCTCTAATGTTGAAATGCTCGAGACCCTACTCAGCACTTTTTGCTTCGTCTTGCTTTCGTATGTTGGAATGAACCGGAACGAGGCAATCAAGGTAGGAGCTTCAGCTCTGCCATCGTCAAAAAGGCTTCTGGTTGAAGCATTACCGTGCCCGAGACACCTTCCGCTGCGAGATCGAAGCTCGAGCACGCGAGTCGTGAATGGTGAAGTGGTCATTAAATCCTGCAAGAGACTCCGTAATGATACCGTTGCTTGACCGATGTGCTCATTTGCCCCACTACGAGAGTTATCCGATCTTGGTGCTGAGAACACCGTGAAAAGCACGTCTCCTGAAATTGATGCCACGCAGGTTTGGTTGCAGGTGCCGTAACTCGTGGAAGTAGCTCAAGATGAAACTCGCCATCCGCTCGTGAAGTACTGTTTCGCTGGTTGTCAGCAAAGTCACTTAGCGGATCTTCACTCCACACGGGGTTGACGGATCCACGAACGATGTCTGTGGTTGATAGCGTCTCCTTACATCGAAGCATGGCACTCGCATGTGTTGCATCACCAGATTCGACGAAAGATACTCTGACGAATGCGTTAGGAACCAGCGCTCTGCTAGTTTGAAGACCAGTAGCTCGTAGTACTCTTCCCTCTAAAAGCCCTTTGACTGGGACAGGCACCATTGTAGGCAGCGACGTGTTGGTGGATAGAGGTCGACGTTTACCTGCCAAGTCGGTTGGGTTCTTTCCGAAGGTCTGCGGCATTTCCGATTCCGCGACGGACTCGTCGCCATCACTGCCAACGTCATCACCACCACCACGATCGCCAAGCATGTCATTTTCTACTTCCGACTGATCCTCACCGGGTTGATCCTCCTCATTCCCTGGTTGAGAACTACTGTCAACGTCGGCCTCATTGCCTTTTCTTTCTTCGTGGATATCATGCGCAACTGGCAAGTCCACGACGTTGGCAGTATTTTCATGCTGTTGGTGGCTCTCATCTTGCTCCGTTTCATCATATTCGTCCTCGTAGTTGTTTCCGGGTGAATCTGGTGGCTCCATCATTTCCGGTGTTCGATCTTGATCTCTTGCACTCCTCATTGCCCCGTAGTTCTCATCCGTCTGAGTCTCTTCTTCGCCTTCCACTAGCAATGGTACCCCACTGGGCTCCCACCGTTCGTCACCATCGTCGTACACAACATAGTACCCTCGGGAGTCATCGTACTTCTGGATGGTGCCTTCGAACCATTCCTCCTCGTCCGACCAGTACACCCGAACACGCTTTCCGACTCGCCTCTGAGTCATGCTCCAGTTTGAGTCCTAAATTCGTTCACATCAGTACAGTCTTGCCTCCAAACCTCATGCTGTTCGAAACGACCAACGGTTTAGGTAGAGCTTCAAGTGGCCCCGTATTGGCATGCAGCTATTCCTGAGCATCATGAATCGACTAAGAGGACAAGAAAACAATGAACCGCGACGCCATCCTTGATATTCTTAGCTGGTTCTTGTCGGGTATTCTTCCTTATCGGGTACTTTGATAGGGATGAGTGGGTGCTTTCAGGAGCCAAGTTTGGTATCAAGCAAGTCGACACCATTCACTTTCGCTTTCGCCTCCAAGCAAGTCAGCCCCCTCCCACCCGCACCCCGTTCTTCGGAAGAGCGCCCGAGTCGTCTAGCAAGCGAGCAAGCAATTCACTATGGACTTCTCCAAGAGAATGAAGGACTTGATCATGCCGCCGTCGCCTCCGACCATCAAGCCGAGTGCCAACTCTACTGCTGCAGCTGCCACCACCACGGTGCAGTTGGCTCCACCGGCGATCAATGTGCTCGACCTGAACGAGCACAAGGGCGTGCGTCGTGCTCCGATCAAGGACGACGCAGTCGAGCCTGGTGACCTGGACAGCAGTCAGCACGTCCGTGTGCCCAAGAACAACCAGACCCGAGCCATGATCACCAAGGCGCTCAAAGCGCACTACCTCTTCAGCTCGCTTGACCAGGGTGAGATCGACGAGATGATCGATGTCATGGCCATGGTCACCATTCAGGCTGGCGAGGCTGTCATCGCTCAGGGCTCGTCGGGCAATTGCTTCTACGTGCTCGAGAGCGGCAACTGCGACATCGTGATCGATGGTAAGCTCGTTGGGACCTACACAAACGGCGATGCCTTTGGTGAGCTGGCACTGCTCTACAATTGCCCACGCGCGGCGACGATCCGTGCTACGACGGGGTGCATCCTCTGGACAGTGGAGCGCACAACGTTCCGCAAGATCATGGCCACCACGGCATCGGCCACGCAACTTGCTCGGGTCAACTTCCTCAAGAACGTTGAGCTCCTGCAGCGGCTGAGCAACAACCAGCTCCAGAAAGTGGCGGCTGCACTCAAGCTGCAGCGTTTCAACGATGGCGAGTACATCATTCGACAGGGTGAGGACGGCCACACCTTCTACATCATCGTGGAGGGAACCGTGCGCTGCTCCTCGCGCACCGGCACCAGCGAGGAAGCGGAGAAGGAGCTCATGACATTGCAACGCGGCAACTACTTTGGTGAGATGGCGCTCGTACTGAACGAGCCGCGTCAGGCGAACTGCATTGCGGTGGGTCCCGTGGACTGCTATGTCATGGACCGCGCGGAGTTCACCAAGCTGCTTGGCCCACTTCGATCTTTGATCGACCGTCAGATGCGCATTCGCGTCCTGCGTAGCGTGCCTCTGCTGTCGTCACTGACGGACGACGAGCTCGATATCCTCGCCCACGCGCTCAATGTCGTGTCATTCGAGGACAAGAGCACCATTATCAAGGAAGGTGATGCCGCCGATACGTTCTACATGATCTCCGATGGTAAGGTGAGCGTGCGCAAGTCTGGCTTCGAGATCATGCAGCTTCGCTCTGGTGAGTTCTTCGGGGCGCGCTCTCCTCGCTAACGAACCTCGTGCTGCTGATTGCGTGGCAATCGGTCGTGTCGAATGCCTCACGCTACAGCGCGCAGCTTTCGAGCAGCTTCTGGGTAAGCTCGACCACATCATGCAGCGTGAAATTCAGCGCCAGCAGCTCGTCCAGCAATCAGTTCTTGGTGGAAGGAGCGAGTCCCGTGCGGGGTCTGCCGCTCCGACTCCGCCGCCGGTCAAGAAGATCCTCTACAAGGACCTAGAAAAATCCGCACCATCGGTACGGGCACTTTTGGTCGTGTGATCATCGTGCGCCACCACCCCACGAACCAGGCGTTCGCACTCAAGTGCATGTCGAAGTCTCTCATCGTCGAGACGCACCAGCAGAAGAACGTCATGTACGAGAAGGGGATCATTTCCGAGTGCGACCACCCGTTCATCCTTAAGTTGCATGAAACTTACCAAGATGCAAACCAGCTCTACATGCTTTTCGAGCTCGTGCAGGGTGGTGAGCTTTGGAGTCTCCTCTACGAGAAGGCTTTCAAGGTCGCTAAGGGAGTATGCGGAGCGTTCGACATTTCGGCTGCGAGGTTCTACACGGCCAACGTCGTCGAGGCACTCCGCTACCTTCAGAAGATGACGGTTGCATATCGTGACTTGAAGCCCGAGAACCTTGTCATTGACAGCGCCGGTTACCTCAAGATGGTCGACTTCGGCTTTGCCAAGCACGTACCGTACTACCGCAACGGGGCGCTGTACGAGCGCTCCTTCACTCTTTGTGGCACCCCCGAGTACCTTGCTCCGGAGCTTGTCCTGAACAAAGGCCACGGCAAGGCTGTGGATCACTGGGCGCTTGGTTGCCTGCTCTACGAGCTTATCGCCGGCCGAACTCCGTTCCAGCACAATGATCAGAACAAGATTTTCGAGAAGATCCTCCAGGGCCGAGCGATGCTCAAGTTCCCTCCCAAGTTTGACCCGGATGCCAAGGACCTGGTCATGAAGTTACTCGAGACCAACCCGGCACTGCGCATCGGTTCGCTGGCTGGTGGCATGCAGGACGTGGTGAATCACCCGTTCTTCACGAATGCCAAGTTCGACTGGGCCGCAATGGTGAAGAAGTCCATGAAGGCGCCGTACACACCCGCGATCAAGGATGCGTTCGACGCTGGCAATTTCGACGCGTATCCGGAAGACACCAAGATTCGTGCGTTCACAGGCAGCGACACCTTCGACGGCTTTTAAACTGCACTCATTATCAAACCTTCCCTCGCAACGAACTTTGAGGAGCTTAGAAGATTCATAACCTATTAGGCATAATGCTGTGTAACAATATCTAGAGCTCACTTCACCCTCTGCTTCTTTGTCGTCTTCGAATATTTTGCTGTTGCCTTAGGAACTCGCGATACTCTTTCGGATAGATCTTTTCACGATACCCTGTCATCTCGAATGGTGACTTGCGCTGCTTGTTCTCGATATCCTGTAAAAAGACCTCCGTTAGTGAGTATGAAAACAAATGTCGGGAAGTTTATTAAACTTACCGCATGATCTATTTCATCTTCCAACAATGTTGATACTTGTGCCTGAGCAGTACTGCGTGAGGGCTCGAGGAATGATAAGCAAGTTCGTATTCTTCGTCGTACCTGACAAAAAGCGTAGCTGTAGTGTAGAGCTGTATTTCCATCCGCATCAGCGATTAATAGATCATCTTCATTAGTGACGCGATCAAGGAGCGTTTCCATGAAAATGCTGTCCTTGAGGCAAGCTGCAAGCATGAGCGGAGTAATCCCCACTTGTCTCCTGCACCCAGGTCGGCGCCAGCCTGAAGCAGTAAAATCACAACCTGAAGATATCGACTTGGTGCTGTTCGTTTTAACTCCGAAAATTTTGCTTGCTTCAGATGCTCTTCACGTGATGAAGCGCGCGTTGTCGAAGTCTCGGTCAACTGCTGTGCATCAGAATATCCTACAACCTAGAACAAAGGTACTAACACATTAGCTTTCCACGTTTCAAAAACTCCGACAAAGTACGCCTCGTACCGCTACGTGGAGCGGCGTTCTCTGCGTTTGGGCAGTTTTGGCCTTCGGCGATAGAGATCCAATCTGTCGAATTGCTTGTGAGCTCTGTTTTGAACGGACTAACAGCAAACGTCTCACTTGATCAACGTTGCCATTGTAGCATTCCGTCCACAAATTCTATTGGTATCATGTCAGTCTGTGTGAGCTAAGAACCACACCGAGGATAAAACTGTTGATCTTACCACCAATATGCGTCGAACACTGTCATTCTTAGCGACATCGATTGGTTTGTGTCCCTGCTTATCCGGTGAGTTCATCCACAGTCGGGAATCTGCATCCCAGGACTGTAGAAACGTCAGCATGTTGGGGTTTCCTCGAGTAGCTGAGCAAAACCACAACAAACGATCTCAGCGGTGATTCATGTAAGTAAACTGTTTTCTCAAACCTGCAAAGTGGAGCGCGTTTTGTTTGTTTTCTCCTGTTGCGGTTGGGTCACATCCAGCGTTCAATAAGAACCTTACCACACCAAGATGGTCGCCACGACAAGCCAGTAGTAATGGAGTTGCCCCACTTGCGTCTTTAACGTCCAAGTCAGCCTTAGAATCATGAAGATAGGCAGCAAAGAATACCCGAGTCTCGGATTCGCTTGACTCTGTCGACTGAAATCGTCCTCATTGTACAGCATTCTACGCTTTCGTGATCTAGCAGCGACGTGAAGCGCAGACCTACCTTTCAGTGATCTTGCATTGATATCTACAGACTTCGGGTTCTCCAAAAGAAGTTGCGCTATATCCAGGTGATTGGGGGTTGCTTCGTCAGCGCAATACTACGGATCATTGTCCTTTGTTAGTCACAAAACACCATTATCAATACATGCTCTACTTCTAGCGAATCTCAACGCACATGCAAAGGGGTCCACAGATTGACATCTCGAGAGTTTGGGTCTGCTCCTTCTTCCAGAAGAAGCTCCACAGCGCGGATATTCCCAAACATGGCAGCTCGATGCAATGGTAACTGATGTAAACGCCCAGCTCTATCGTCTGTTACCCGCTGCAATTTGGCCAACACGAAAGTACTGACACCTGTATCGCATGAACCGTCAGTTGCATCTGTCAAAGTTGGGAAATGATAGTGTTGGATGTCGATTGCCTCAAGTTGGCGCAGAATTACGGTTTCCATGACCCCGGA